>JARQOC010000001.1:549251380-550451380 GCA_033576535.1 Allobates femoralis | reverse complement strand
AACCAGGCCGGCGACACTGATACAGAGATTCGGTGGTATGCTCATAAAGCAGCCCTGCGGGGCCAATTTATACAAATAGCAGCCCGGGCGAAAAGCAAACGTGACGAGCGGCTGAGGGAACTCACAGGCAAATTGGAAGCATATGAAAAACAATATAAACAAAGACAAACACCGTCATTACGTACAGAACTTAGGACCACCCGGAGGGACCTTGGAGCTCTTTTGTTACAGAAAGTAGAATTCAGCCTTAAAAAACTTAGGGCCCGTTTCTATGGCATGGGGGACAGGGCGGGCAAACTTCTTGCTAGGCGTATCCAAAAGAAAAGAGACCACACTAAAATAGATCACCTTCTTGGCTCTTCTGGGGAGAAAATCAGGAACCCCTTAGACATAGCAACCAATTTTAGGAATTATTATGCCACCCTATACAACATGAAAGACGACTCCAACACACCTCAACCTAACGTAGATGTAATAGTAGCCTTCTTGGAGAGTGCTCGTCTACCTAAATTAACAGACTCTCAAATTGCCTCATTAAATATAGACTTCTCTAATGAGGAAATAGCAAATGTGATCAGGATTCTCGTATAAATATTACTCAACATTTCTGTCCCACTTACTACCCCATTTAAATACTCTTTTCTCCTTTTGGAGGGATAGAGGTGTAATACGCCCTGAGGGTTTGGAGGCGACGATCTCTACAATACCGAAGCCCGGCAAACCTCAGAACTCTCCTCCGAATTTCCGCCCGATTGCCCTCATAAATAGTGATGTAAAGATTTTTGCTAAATTACTGTCCCAACGATTGGCGACGGTTCTTCCCACATTGATAGGCCTTGAACAGGTGGGCTTCATCCCAGGGCGTCAAGCCTCGGATGGCACACGGCGTGTAATCGATCTCCTCGACGTGATGGAACGCAGAGGTGCCCCTGGTGCACTCCTGTCCCTAGACGCTGAAAAGGCGTTCAATTGGGTGCACTGGGGGTACCTAGAAGCGGTATTGGACAAATTCGGATTGTCAGGAGGATTTAAGTCAGCGGTGATGGCCCTGTACTCCTCCCCCACGGCCAGGGTTAGAGCTTCGGGATTTATGTCAGGCCCACTGTCGGTGACCAATGGCACCAGACAAGGCTGCCCATTTTCCCCGTTGATTTTCGCCCTCGCTATCGAGCCGCTGGTGAATAGGGTGAGGCGGGACCCGTTGATCTCTGGCCCTTGTGTGGGGGGAGTATCACACAAAATCGGGTTGTACGCTGATGACGTAATATTCATGTGCACAAACCTCGAAATTACTATCCCTAGAATTATGGATTTACTAGCGGAATTTTCAGCCGCTTCCTATTACAAGCTGAATGTGTCCAAGTCGCAATTTTTCCCCATTCATATCCCCCCCTCACTGGCGGAATCCTTGAAAACGGATTTTCCATTTGCGTGGTCTCCAAACAGTATCCAATACTTGGGGATTAGACTCACACATACCAGTAGACTACTACGCCTCAATTATGAGGCTCTTCTCAGGTCCCTGAGAGACGAGCTCTCTGCTCACAAACATTTGTTTCTCTCATGGGTGGCTAGGATTAACGTGATCAGAATGATGTATCTCCCTAAAATATTGTACATGTTCCGTTGTTTGCCTCTGATGTTCCCGAAGCGACTGATTGCGACACTACAATCCACATTGAACAATTTTATCTGGAATTACAAACCTCATCGGGTAAGCATGAGAGTACTGTCACTGCCCACTCAACTAGGGGGAATGGGAGTCCCTAATTTGGCACACTATCATGCAGCATCCCATTTAGCAGTGGCAAACTACTGGTGGTCGGACACCACGTACCCCTTATGGATGGCGATAGAAAAACATTATGCCCCACAGGGCTCAACTAAACTCCTTCTAGAAATGAACTTGCTGACGTGGTCTGGAAGCGCTGTAATACTCAAATCTATGGAAGCTCTGCTTCGCATTTGGCGGCACTACACTCGACCTCTATTGTCATTTTTATTTAAATCAGTGACTATCAGAGCGGCAGACATGATAGTGGGGTCTCTCTCTCTTCACTACTGGAGATCTGGGGGAATAACTCACATTCATCAGATCCTGGACGGCACAACCATAAGATCCTTCTCAGACCTAATGGAAAAATACACCATTCCTAAAACCGCATTCTATCAGTACCTCCAGTTACGCCACTTTCTAAACACGGTGACCTGGCCAGTGGTAGACTTATCGGTGGTTGACGGTGGGGCACAGCGATTTTTCAAATAGGCATCCCCTGGTTCCCATGGTGTATCCACTATGTATGGGGCTCTAGCTCGACTGCATGCCTTAGAGAAACTACCTTACATGCTCAGATGAGAGGCGACGCTGAAAGAGGAATACTCAGTCACTCAATGGCAGGATGCGGCTAGGAGGAGTACAAAATATACTTGCTGTATTAACCATATCGAACAGATTAAAAAAATCCACTTTGAGTGGTATATCACCTCTCTCACTCTGGCGAGATACACAACACAGAACACTGAGACGGCACAACTCTGCTGGAGGGGGTGCTCAGAAAAGGGTTCTTCCCTCCATATGTGGTGGGATTGCACTGAATTACGGAGATTTTGGCAGGAGGTGGCCTCTCTTTTTAGATCGCTTACAGGGGTCGATTTCCAACTGGACCCCACCCTGGCTGTTATGCCTTGGACTAGATAACTGGCCCTCTCCGCTAAGACCAATAGTGGCTAATGTACTATTGGGAGCACGACTATGTATAGCTCGACAATGGAAATCTGCAACGCAGCTGACCAAAAGGGAACTATGTGCAACATTGAACCAACACCTCCAACATGAAATCGTGCTAGCTCATGACACCCCTCGTCGCACCAAGGTGATTTCTTGGTGGGACCCTTGGGTAGCTTCCCAATACAACACGGTTCAGATCTCGTCATGATCAGGTGTCCTCCCCTTTGGTGCTGTTTGTATATATAAACACAAGCTGCCCACTCTATATTCTCCCACAAATTCTTATCCACTCATATCCATACGACTTCACCACCCTTCCCTCTCTTTCCTTTCCTCCCCCCCCCCTTATGTGATTCGTCTACAATATGTTATTGGTATTGTTACTTTTGAATGTTTTATATGTTCTAGAACTACTGAATGGATAAAACGAAATATGATATAACTACTGGATTTTCCAAATCCACAGTGGTTCTTACTGTTCATGTGATGTTAATTCTTTCTTAATTGTATTTGCTTTAATAATATTACAATAAAGACTATTGAAACAAAAAAAAAAAAGGCCACACGACAAAGCTGCATACTCTCACCATTCCTCTTCAACCTCTAGTGTGGATGTGATTATGAGGAAGCTCGACTTGAATGAATGATCAGTTGGCATGAGGATAGGTGGAAGGTTCATTAACAACCTGAGATACACGGATGATACTACCCTTTTGGCCAAAAATTGGAAGGATCTGAGGAAGTTGACCTTAAAGATCAGTGAAGAAAGCAAGAAGTTTGGTGTGCATCTGAATGTGCAGAAGACCAAGTTAGTGACTAACACCAATGAGAAGGTGACTTTGAAGATCAACAATGTAGAAGTAGAAATGGTAGACAGTTTCATCTTCCTGAGGTCCCTTATTGATTGTAACAGCAGCTCTACAGCTGAAATCAAATGACAGCTTGCTATGGGTCATGCAGCAATGGTGAACATGAAGCAACTGTGGAAGTGCAAGGACATCTCAATTACCACCAAACGACAATTGGTCACAGCCATTGCATTTTTAAGGCGGCCTATCATGCTCCCTAATAGAAGTCCTTTATACTGTTTATACCCCATTCACTATTTCTCTGGACATAATTCTCCTTCAAACTCCTTCAAACCCAAAAGCTCTACACAGATTGGCTGATGACCATTCATGTAATTTTATCTTTCCCCCACCTCCTTAAGATGTCTGGACCATCATTGAAATAAGCCCCTGTACATTGTGTAACCCCCATCTCATTGTAGATTGTAAGCTCTGTTGAGTAGGGTCGTCTTTATTTTTGCTTTAATTATTGTATTGTATTTTTTACGTTGTTTCTCTGCTTTAATTATTGTATCTTATTTCTTATAATTGTTACTTATGACTGTTTGTATATGAACCTCTGAATTGTAAAGCGCTGACGAATATGTTGGCGCTATATAAATAAAGATTATTATTATTATTGCATTCCCAATCGCGTTGTTTGGGTCCAAGACTTGGATCTTGACAAAGGTTGATCAAAGAAGGATCGATTCCTTCAAACTATAGTGTTTGTGGAGATTCGTACAAATCCCTTGGACAGACAAGATCACAAATAACTCTGTTCTGGAATGTGTTAATCAAAAGTCATAAAACAGAAACTGTCCTACTTCGGCCATGTTGTGTGAGCACATTCCCTCCAGAGGGACATTATGCTTGGTATGTTCAGTGGCAGTAGAGGTCACAGAAGACGTTAAGGTACCTTCAAACGCCGCAATATCGCCTGAGGCAATCTAACGTGAGCGTGCACATTTTTCATGGTCGCCTCAGATCACTGATGGCGGCCTCACACGCCGCAATTGCACCCTGAAAGTAAGGCGATGTGTTGCTCCGGAAATCGCCTCACGTACAGCGGAAGCAATCCTGCCTAATCCCATCCCCGGTTCACACGCTGCAATCTCAAAGGCAATGTGGGCGTACATGTTCAGCGCGGTGAAGAGATAGGGGTGCCGCAGTGGTTTACACCGCGACCTATACGCGCTCATTGGACAACGCAACAGCGTTCCGATTGATCAGCATGCTCTGGAAGGCTAGCTAATAAATGACGCCATTGCCATTGTGTGATTCTGGACAGACAGCTCATCAAATATGGTGCGGTGTAAATTGACAGCCAATGGGAACACAGTAACCCACACCAATCAGTTCACACGGGGCTCGGATTTCAGCACGCTGTGGCACGCCTACGGGAAATCATAGGCGACGCTGATTCCATCACTATCGCTCTATCACATGCCACAACACGGAAACATCTCCTTCATGATTGAGGCTGATTTCAGAGCAGTGCTCAGGAATCAGGCAACAGGCGAGAGGCGATTTATCGCCGCGAAATTACCCAATCACACACCGCAACTGTGAGGCAACTTCACGGCGATTGCTCCAGGGCGACGTATCACCTTTAGGACTCCCAGGCAATATTGCGGCATGTGAAGTTACCTTAACAGGCACAACAAGGGCTACATTCTCAAGGCAGAATTTTGGTGAGTATTTTACATCGGTATTTGTAAGTAAAAACCAAGGCGTGAATGAAAAATGCAGAAGTGGTGCACATGTTTCTATTATACTTCTTCTCTGATTATTCCTATCCTGATTTAGGCTAGTAAGCACTTATGTAAAATACTGACCAAATTACTGAATGTGTGAATGTAGCCTTAAAAGAAGAATTCGGCGGAAAATAAAAAGAAGCCTTAAGACAGTAACAACTACATGAAAAGGGTACAAATGCAAAACTGAATTGGGCCTGATGTTTTTAATTTTTCCAAGAAGTAGCCTCTATTGTCTACGACTTATGTCTGATTTTGCAGCATAGCCAAATTGAATTGAAAATAACTAAATTGCAATTCCAGAGACAACATAAGAACACAACTGGACTGTCATTTTAGAGAGTGGGAGGTTGGGTATGGACAACATAACTTTTCATGATCTCAGAAAGTTCTTGTGAAGTCTATGAGACATAGGGTACAGGGACTTTAGAGAAATAGAAAAGCGTCCAGCACAAGTAGGTAAAAACTCCAATATTTATTCCAACTCCAGTAAAAACATGGGTAGTAAAGGCAAAAAATGATGTGGTATATCCCAGGCACTGGTTTACGCATTTCGAGGAATTTGACAGGTGAGCTGGAAATACCTCTATTTGTTTGTTATATCAATATAGGGACTTTAGCGTTATGTTCTGTAGTATTATGCTCTGTAGCAGCAAGTCTTTAGACTGGAGTCTATTTCTCTACCATTATATATTTCTCCAACATTAAATACTCACTTATCTAGCAAACCGTTACTCAGATGTTTCTGCTCTGTGCCAGTCACTACATTGGCTGCCCGTACACTATAGAATCCAATTCAAATTGCTCGTTGTCACCCACAAAGCTATTCATGGTGCGGCACCTCCTTACCTCTCCACCCTTATCTCTGTCTACCACCCCACCCGTCCCCTTCGCTCTGAACATGACCTCAGACTAACATCGGCATTAATCCGAACCTCCCACTCCCGACTTCAAGACTTCTCTCGAGCTGCACCAAAACTCTGGAATGCTCTACCCAAAAAATTAGGACCATCCACAACTTGCATAGCTTCAGACGCTCCCTAAAAAACACACCTCTTCAGGGCGGCCTATCCTTCTCCCTAACAGTAGTCACTTAGACGTAAGATATTCATTGTTATAAGCCCCTGTACTTTGTGTTCCCATCCCGTCTTAGATTGTAAGCTCCTTCGAGCAGGGTCACCTTCATTTTCTGCCTTTTTTATTGTATTTCCTAAGTTGATTCTATGTTTCTTGTATGTAACTACTGTTCTGCATTACGTTTCTGTACCGTATATTTTTCTTATATGTACCGTTGTACTGTAAAGCGCTGCGGAATATGTTGGCGCTATACAAATAAAGTTTTATTATTATTATTATTATTATTATTATTTTATAAAGCAATTTACTACCCTTCCGCATCATGAGAAGTCCACTGAGCAAGATTTATAAATCAGATCTATGTTTACTCTCTCAGCCAGATTAGGCAACTAAATGAATTATTTATTTTGGTATAAATTTGAGGGGTGATTAAGAACACATGCACGTATCGAAATGAGTTGTTATGGCCTTCATTTGTTAAAAGCTTCCCAAGATCAGCAGCTACAATAATTAATTTTTGTGGGACTTGTGTTAGACAAGGGTATGACACATGCTTCAGAAATACTACTCTTCGGTGCTAAATGAACGTTAGTGCCGCTTTTACAACCACATGCATGTCAATGAGAAGTCATACGCTGAACTGCAAGTCACACATTTAAATATTCATGAAATACTAGGGTGTGATTAAAAAAAGAATTTAAAAAATGTATTGTTCACACAGATATTTTGGCAGAAAAGAAAACAAAACTGAAAAAAGTGTAAATTAAAGTAAACTGTTTTCTTACTGTAGATTTACTTTAATTTGTTTAATTAATTACATTTTTTTGTTTATAGTAAAATCTGATAGTGTCACGGGTGTGTCAGGAGGCACAGATGAGACTGTGTGAGGCCACTCATAGATAGTCCCAGCATTTTGCTAAACAGTCCAAATGCTAAAAAAAAGTCTCTGTCACTTTAAGAGGCAATTCCCTTTTAGTGAAAGATGGAGCTCACTAGGACCCAGCTGATCCCTTACCTTGAGCTGTCTATATATTCTCCTCAACTCCCCGGATGAACTGCTGGTGATAGCTTGTCAGGTGTTTGGAGAAAGCTTCTCAGCTCAGCAGTGTATCCTGAAGTTTCTGTTGAATTGTTGTGTGGATCTTCTCAAGCTAAGTGTTTCTTCCCTTCCCTCGTTGTTTGTTTCCCTTGTGTTTATCTTTAGTTGGTAGCTGGGCTGACTAGTGTTCACCCGCTTTGATCCTTATTTAGTAGTAGTTCAGGGTCAGTCAGGGAATAGGTATCCTGGCGGCGACAGTTGCGGAAACTGTATAGGAACGTTAGGGGAGCCACGTGCCTGCGCTAGTTTACTAGGGGTCACTATCTCCCCTTTTGCCCCTTGCATCAAGGTCTCCTTCCGCCCCCCTGTTGTCGTTCAGCGCTGGGTGTCTCCCCACACCCAGCGTGACAGATAGTGGAATCACTTTGTAAATGTTACTGCAAATTGACTTATGGCTTTCTTAGCACAGTTTTCTTTGGCATTTTTAATGCTTCTAATAAATTCTAAATTATTGCCTCTTATCGGCAATAAGCGTACACCAGGGAAACTCCCAGCAAACATTAAAGCACCCCTCCAGAATTTTATTTTATTGCACCACTGGAGTGGTGCTTTAAATGTAAGTCCCCAGTCCCTGGTCTTATACTCACCTTCTGGTGGCTTCACCTTTTTCCAGCGGCACTCGGAGCAGTCTTCTGTGATTTGTCACCTGCCAGTCTGGCTAGTCAGAAGTTGCAATAACAAGATGGAGCTGCGGGACTGGAGTGGTGTCGGTAAAAGGTGAAGACCACTTTTGTTGTGTATGCAATACATGACTTCCCCTATGGTGATGCTACAGGGTAATCAAACCCTTGTTGTCAGGGTTCTAGATGATCTCTTGGGATCCTGGGAATTTAACCTTTGTTGTCAGGTTTCTCTATAAACTGGAGATGATCTCTTGGGGTCCTAGTAGAGAGATGTGCCATGATCGGCTTATAGTAAGGAGAATTTTAACAGATTGGAATAATTTAAAGCAGACAAACCCCTAGGACAAAAGATGATTTTTAACGCCTACATGTTTTATTCAAATATGACTTCCTAGATATTTTCAACGTGATGGAGGAAATCCTAGGAGTGGAAGATAATTTTCTTAATATCAAACATGACAGTAGGAGGCTTTAGTATAATTCCCTAAGACATTTGTATTTGGAAAAACACCGGCAAGTTTTTCTCTATATAATTGTCATAAAGCTTCATTATCAGGAACAATCTTTGAAATAGATTCGTTTTAGAGGCAAACAAATCCGACTATTAATAGTCACACAATCACACAGTAATTTGTTTCTTTCCTAAGCCATCAACGTACAAAACGACACAAGTGTCACTGGCAGGTGTCTCAAAATTAATCGGCAATATAATTACACTGTAGTTTTGCAAATACCACCATAGCTTTCTTCTGAGAGCTGCGGGCTGAAAGAGAGCAGCAGAAATGATTACGCTCACTGGGGTCTAATTAGTCCATGTGGTGTCACTTTAGACAATAGCAATATGACAACAATGTATCAGTATGGCGCTGGCATTCTGAAACGCTCTCGGAGCCAAAGGAAAAGAGGGTGACTGTTATTTCACCAAGTCCATGTGGCAACAGAGAAGACAGCAGATCACAGGCTTAGAAGAATGGGTTATTTCCAGTTAAAGGGGCCAATGTTTACCAATGAACCTATTGATAAAACACAAAGCCCGAGGACAGTGATTTTCCGCATATATTAAATGTAAAAGGACAAGTAGTAGCTTTTTTTATTGCAATAACTTTATTTATGAGTTGTAGTGTGAATGTCAAAAAATCAATATCTCAAACGTAATGAATAACTGCAGTGGGGGGCACCGGGCTCAAACCACAGTCGAGGCCTGGAGTAGTTTTTAATTGGTCACTAAAGGGAATTCTCTTTGAGCAACATTATAGGAATTTTCCCTTCCTATCTAAAGTCAAACTCCTGTGGATATGCAGCTACTAATGGGGACATTGATTATATTTACTGTATCACAGAATGCAAAATCACCACTGGTTTGCCCCAAAATTTCAAAAGCTGTGAACTAATTTGTTGCTGGTCTCATGCAAACTTTACAATGGAAAAAAACATTTATCGTAGTCTAACACATACCAGTGGCGGACCTGGTGCCGTGTGGGCCCCAGTGCAGCTGGTTCAGTCATAGGTGAGGAGCGGTGGTGGTGTGCTGCAGTCACAGGTGAGGATCGGGGGGGGTGCTAGTAGTGAGGAGCGGGGGTGGCGTGCTACAGTCACAGGTGAGTCACAGGTGAGGAGCGGAGGGGTGCTGGGCACCCGCATTCAGGGAATAGAGAGGAGAGGAGGGGTGGGATCAGCCGCGGGAGGCAGGGAACTTCCCGCGGCAGCACCTCTCCTCTGACACATGGCCTCCGGCCCCCCTAGCCGGTTGGGGCCCTGGTGCAGCTGAACCAGCTGCACCGCGGTAGGTCTGTCCCTGATACATACGATATATATTGGTGCCAGGGTTATTGGTTCCTGTGGATTAGGTCTTTGTATAGATGACATATATTGCTTCAGATTGGAAAAAAGCACCGTGTAGAGTACAGAGACTGATGTGACTGACTAAATAACTGCATTACTGCTACAGACAAGGAATATGTCAATGCTCAGTTGCAATACTGCTATAAAATTTACAATATTCCTATTTGCAATATACCTTAGTGCACACAGAGTGGTGCTGCACTTTACTATTGATTTTATATTTATTTATTATTGCAGCAACAGCAGCTTGCACCTCTTCACTAGTGATGAGTAAACCTTCCAAAGTTCGGGTTCGATTGCCGAACGAACCCGTGGATGTTCAGGTTCGCTGGTGCTGTTTGGGACCCATATTTGACCTTAGCCATTACTGATTGGCTGTTCAGCTCTCTGCCCACATACACCCAGCCATAAGTAAAACACTTCAGGTGTGTGTGTTTTTTTTTTAAAGACATCATACTACAACAGAAAACTCAGATATTACCTCCAGTGTGAGCCAATCACACACTACAAGTCGCTCTGACTGGGCCAGGTGCAAAGCATACCTAAGCACAATGCTGTATGCTCCTGCACTTGGGCATAACTACAACAGGTGCAGGGGTTGCAATCGGACCTGGGACTTGGAGCCTAGAGGGCCCCAAAAGCCCCTCTGGCCTATAGAAACAGACTAATGCTACTAAAGACTTGCAATAATTGGGGGCCCATTGGAACTTTCGCATTGGGGCCCATGGGTTTCAAGTTTTGCCACTGCTCCTGAACTTTGGATACACAAATCTCCTGAACCCCAGCCCTGAACAGATTCGCTCATCTCTACTCTTCACAATTTACTCATTTTTCTAAGAGGTGCTAGTCGTTCTTTTTTTTTGTAGCATACCTTTGTGGGCAGTCACTGCCTGAATAATTGGTCAAACACATTTCCCACCTGACTAAGGGATCAAGCAAAAAAATAAGAGTGCTGTCCGAATTTCATCAGCATTTAATAAACAATAAATAATTCAACTGTTGAAGCTTTTCCTATCCATTGCAAATTTAATCACAGAGAACACACGGATGCCATCCATGTGTGATCCGTGACTTTCACCCGTCAATAGACATGTATGGCCAATTTCTATTCTATTAGTCTGAACAAAAATAAAGGAGTCTCCATGATATTTTGGGGTTAAAAAAATAGAACTGCACAATACACTTTTATGAGTAAATGTTCTATTCTATACATATAAACCACAGAAATACCACGTATGGGAAAGACAGATGTCTGAATGAGGCTAAAGCGGCCGTCACACGCTACCATTTTAAGTCCGATATCGTTTAAGCGATCTCCTTTTTGATCGCTTAAGCGATATCGTTTGGGCATCGTTGCATGTAATCAAGCGATTTTACAATGTAAAATCGCTTGATCGTGACATCGCAGATATGAGAGCAGGAGCTCATATCTAGCGATGAACGATTTAACAAACAGCTTCATCGTGGTGTATGACACCACGATGAACGATCTCCCAGCAGCAGAGCCTATGTTGGAGATGGTAACTATGGTACATGTCGGGTTACTAAGCGCCGCACGGCGCCTAGTAACCCGATGTGTACCATAGTTACCAGCGATATCGCGGCTCCACATCGCTGGTGAGTCTGTCTGTGTGACATCTCACCAGTGATGTGAACGATATTGTTAGCGATCGCGCGTGCACGTGATCGCTAACAATATCGCTAGCGATATGGACGAGTGTGACGGCCGCTTAAGGCATATTTTAATTAATGCTGGATTCTACCTGCTTAATATATGTATGGCCAGGGTAGGCAAATTTAAACTTGATAGTGTAGGTTATAATAATATTACGGTAATAATAATAATTTTTATTTCTGTAGCACCAACATATTCCACAGCACTTTAGGTTCCCATCTAAAGGGTACATAATTGTGACAGATGGGCACACTTGAGTTGGCCAATTTGTGTGCAAAGTACCTCATTTCTATAAGTATAACCTATATAGCACTACCACCATTCAAGATTTGTACACTCAATGTTCACAGGTACCTTTGTGCCCTCAGCGAGCAGCTGATTATGATTCTATATAGAACTTATTTATATATGATCTCCCACAATTAACAGTGGTGCAAAATATTGGCAAGACAAGGGGGCAGTCACTGCCAGTCTGGTCCAGTTTTATCCCAACCATATTAATAAATCTCACTATCTGGACCAGCTTTTGCTTTATTGACACATATGACCTGTGCAAACCTGTAATCAGCACAACTCACCTCGCACTAGTTCAATAATAAACTTGCTAACAAGCCGCAGCCACTGAAATCTATACTTAATCGGCTTTCAAGAAA
This sequence comes from Allobates femoralis, assembly GCA_033576535.1. NCBI lineage: Eukaryota > Metazoa > Chordata > Amphibia > Anura > Aromobatidae > Allobates > Allobates femoralis. The sequence goes on along the minus strand of JARQOC010000001.1, from coordinate 550,439,099 downwards.
AAATATATCACCCATGTAAACACCTCACCACCGTCGCATAAACCAAAGCTTTGTTTTACTGTATGAAAAATGAAAAGTATTTCTGGAATGTTGTAAGATAAAGGAAACCTTTACTTGAAAAATGACATCAACTAAAATGTCAATAATACAAAGGACAAGAGCACAGTGTCAAAAAGAGACGCTCAGCATTCCAACGTGTAATATGTCATTGAATCAATCATGTTTGTCCAAACTTCATTTTTCTTGAGAAGCTTTAAAAACAAACATTAAAGTCAGAAACAGAGTCCATGGAATTTCTTCTTTAGTTATTTTTTTTCAACTGGGTGAATGTACCTGCCATGCTCCTGTGTTCAACCCAGTAAGGTCCTTGGCTTGTAACTAATGCACACCTGTCTACACATTGTGTGAGGTATGGCTGCTTAGTCCAATTCATTTATTCATTTCAATTACAGTACATGATGCTGGAGACATAATACAAAAGTTTAGCGCAGTCCATTGAAGGGAGCAGCCATGCTTTTTTATTTTATTTTATCCTGGACAGCTCTTCTAAAGCACCACTCCGGTGTCTTTTATTGCACTGCTGGAGTGGGGCTTTAAATCAAAGTCCCCTCCTCTCTGTCTGAGGCCAGAGACACACTGAGTGAGACACATGTAAGATAAATGAATGATCCTTGCATGACTTACCAAAAACGACCGCTGGCCCTCTGGACAGGAGCATGTCAGCTGCATGTGTTTCTATGCAGCGGACGCACTGCTATCCAGAGAGTCGGCAGCTGTTCCGGTTGAATCATGAGAAACTCATGTGAGTATCTTGCATGCATCTCATTCAGTGTTTCTCTGGCCTTATAGGGTACCTTTACACACAGAAATAAATTGCTTGCAACTCACTGGTTGCAGTGAAATCATGGACATATTGTTCCATTTATAGACGGCAACAAGATAGAACAATGTGTCCATGATTTCACTGCAACCAGTGAGTTGCAAGCAATTTATCTCTGAGTGTGAAGGTACCCTTCCTCACCCTCCATCAGCTTCACCTTTGCTCTGTTTGGTCTCCAGCAATTTGTGACCTACCGGCAACTCCAGTGTTTTATGCAGGTCACAACTCAATACAAGTCTATGACAGCCTCATTTTGGCCTTGTTCTTGTTTATAGAGATGTATTGGGAGCTTGTGGTGTAACTTCTGACTTCTCGGCACAAGATGGCGTCACAGAAATGGAGTGCGGTCGGCAAGAGGTGAAGATGCCAGAAGTTGAGTGCATGATCTGAGGCAATGGTCTTAGGCTATGTTCACACATAGCCTTTTTTGCGTTTTTATTTTGCGCAGGTGCTGTTTGCCACATTTTGCAGCCCGCATAAAAGCATAGTAAAAAAAATCCAGTGCATTCACACACCACGTTTTTTTGCAGGCACACTTCTTCCCCAAAAGCATAGTGGAGAAGTGATGTCACAAAGGGGAGAAAGAATTGTGTATTCCTCCCCCGTGTGACATGTGTGACAGCCATTTTGTTTTCGCAGTGTATTAATATACACTGTGAAACCTAAATAAAGTTATCCAAATGGTATTAAAAATAATAAAAATTGAATACCTACCCTCTGTCGGGTATTCGGGGAGCTGGGAGCCAAGAAAACCACATCTACTGTGCTTCCAGACCTGCCAAGATCTGTGATTGTGATGTGCATATCACATGATTGTGAGCGGACAATCACAAATCACAGGTCCTGGAAAGAGATCAGACGTCGATGTCTCGGCTCCTCGAACACCCGGCGGAGGGTAAGTATTCAGTTTTTATTATTTTTAATACCATTTGGATAACTTTTATTTTGGTTTCGCAGTGTATATGTCACACGGGGGAGGAACACAGGATTCTTACTCCCCTGTGTGACATCACTTCCAGCAGCGCTGACATTATACGAGCTGGAATTGCGCATTGTCTGAACGAATATGCGTAATTCCAGCGGTATAATTGCCCCTATGGAGAAAGCGCGCGTGTACATACTAAAGAATTGAATAGTTGATTCTTTCTACGCACATGCTTTCTCAGATAAAGCACAGCGTATATTTATGCAGAGTCTGCACGGCAAAAGTGAAAGTCTATTCACTCTGCCGGCAAGACGCGCTTTTTTTGAAAAGCGCGCTCAAAAAAACGCAATGTGTGAATGTAATCTTACATCAAGAGACACTTCAGCACTGAAGAATACAAGAACACTGGAGCGGGCTTAACTATTTCTAGGATTTATAATCAGATAGACCTACCTATCATATCTCTGAGCGACATTATGGTGTACTTAAGGCTTTTTATCACAAATACAATACATTTCCGATAGATTACTAATTAGGGTATAGGACTTAAAATGTGAGGTCACAGCTTGCAATCACCCTCTAGGAGCCAGAAAAGAACTGCATCATAGGAGTGGCTCCTTTGCCAGTTTAAGAACCTTAATAATTGCATTATAGTTAAAACAGATTAATATTCAAATTAATTTCATTATGGCGGGCCATCATTTTGGAATTGATAAAATGGTGACGGCTAGGCCTGCATTTTGATAGATTTTTAAAGGTGCTTCACACTGCAGATGCATCTGCAGCTTTTGCAGATGCACTGCAAGTTCAGCATGCAGACGCGGCCCTAAGTTTTATAAATAGGGCAACTCGGTCTGAAAGCTCTCATTCATTATATGTGAACCTTAAGCAGGTAAGCCTGCTTACAGATCACACTCTCCGCCCGCACCAGGACGCGAGATTCGCGTCCATGGTGCTGCGAGAGTAGTGATCTGTTAAAGCATACCCTTGCGGACGCTTCACATATAGGAATGAATGAGAGCTTTCAGACCGCGCCGCGGCTGCATGTGATACTTGCAATTGCTTTGCAAAACGTGTGCCAGATGCATCTGCAATTTGAAGCATCCTAAAGTACAGTAATAAGATAAAATAGAAAAATAAAATAAATGAAAAAACCTATAAATTATACTCCCCTCTCCTAGGCCCTCACATAACTCCTTTCATAGCAGAGGTTTCCTAGGTCCTCTGCACAGGATTTCAATTTACTGAGGCCCATGTGGTTACATGAGTGAACCAAACATCATTTCGGGAGACTCACACATCTCAAAGGTTGTGTGCTCCGGACCCTGAGTGAAGCCGCAGGGAGAACCATCCACACCTGTACTCACCATGTGTGGCAGGTGTGGGGCGGCTTCTCGCTGCAGTCACCAATGGGAGCTGCTTCCGACTCCGCAGCATGCGGAGCGGAACAGCAGCAACCCGCACCGCAGCTATCAGATCGCTGCAGTCTGGTTAAGCATAGTGAGGATGATATTTCTTGAAATCCCATCCACTATGCTTATACTGTACTACGCAGCGTTTTGGACGCAGGGCAAGACGCTGCATACCAAAACGCTGCGTACACTGATCGTGAGCACGCAACCTAATAGCTAATCATCTGAATAATGTCATTTTTTAAAAAAAGTTGTCTCAGATAATTTTTTGGGATATTTTAATTTTTATTTCAAAAGAATGTGTACTACAAGTGCCTTTTTAGTTTTTGTCAGAAAGTCTAGAGGTTAAATGTGGATGAGTTTCAGTAACAAGTTAAAGTAGACCAAGTGGCATGGTGTAAGGCTAGGGCCACTTAGTTTATGGCCTCCTTCCTGGTGGTCTGCCAAAGAGCAGGATTCCGACAGCATTAACACAGCATTACCGTAGTGTAACTCTGCCTGAACACTGCCAATAGAGTCTTATGGGTGACGGACTCCTCTGCCATGCAAAGCCAGCACATAAGTGCCGGAGTTTGAAATCTTGCGCTATTTCATAGTGCACAGGAAAACGCGACACGCAGCATTTTCCTGTGCACTACGAAAATAGCGACGAGATGTTAAACTCCAACACTTATGTGCTAGCGTTTGCATGCCACAGGAGTCCGTCACCCATAGGACTCTAATGGCAGCGTTCCTACTACGGTAACACTGCGTTAATGCTGCCGGAATCTGCTCTTGGTGGACCCCCCAGCATGGAGGTCACAACGTTAGTGTGGCCCTAGCCTAAGAGAAAAGAAAACAGACCTTTTTTTCTAATTCTGCTAATCCTTTACTTTTTCAGGTTACAGCACCATATCAGAGTGTACAGCATGACAGGGAAACTTTTTTTAAAACTATTGTACAATGTAACAATAGTGTAATAAAGCTGGACATATTTCTCAAAATGAATATTAGCAAATTCGAAGTTCATGAGCTGAAGACCTTCTACGTCAATAAGGTACTGACAAAGTTCTGTATTTGGGCCTGAATACGAGATGTCAATCATCCAGGGACAAAAGCAAAAATGTTAGATTTATCACAATACAGTAAACCTCGGTTTTCATTGACGTGTTATCATTCTATTTGTTTTCATTGATTTTTTTTCATGAAAAATTCTTTTGTTTTCGTTGGGTGCACACATGACCTTGCTGCTAATTTGTAAGAAAAAAGGGTGACCCACACAATTTCCTTTCCAAACAATAATATCTGCACCTCTTCCCGTCCTCACTTCCTCCATATGCCAAGAAGAGTCTTTAGAAAAGTAAATGCCTTGTTAAATGTTCATTTATTCTTTACATTAGTCTTTTATATTCATTTTATATTGAATTAACTTAATGTTTTCCTAGTATTAAACTCTGTCCTTTATCTCTATATAAATGATGTTTTTGGCATGTATTATTAGAGTGTCTAAAACAAAAATTAGATTTACATTGATCGTCATGAAAATAATTGGCTACAGTTTTCATCATTGGTTTTTGGCTGTTTGTTTTTGGACGAATCATCGAGGAAATCCAAGGTATCATAGTATTTAAGGGGCGTCACACACGTCAATATCGCAAGCGACATCGCCGAAAAGTGACGCATCAGCGATGTCGCTCGCGATATCTCAAGTGCGTCATGCTGTGTAACAGCGCGACGCAACTGCGATTTATCGCTGGTCGCAGGTTGACAGGTTTACGAGCATGAACGTAAACCTGTCAATCTGCAGTCCAGCGATTAGGCTGGATCGTGCCGTCTGACACCGCAATAGCGATGTTGGCGACAGCCTATACCGCAGTATTGCTGCGGATCACTCGCTGGGTTGATCCCTGCCCAGCGAGCGATGGCTCCGCCCGCATCGCTGCGGCGTCCACTGGCAACATCCTGCTGTGTGACACCAAGGCTGCGATGTCAGAAGCGAGCGCCACCGCGCATTGCTTCCGACATCGCAGCTTTGGTTGCTGCGTGTGACGCCGGCTTAAGACCTCCAATTAATCCCAGTGATAAAACTATCCTGTCCTTATTTGAAAAGAAGCCATGGTACACAATGATTTAAAAGAAAAAATAAATTGAAGGCCCCGTAAGACTAAAATTTCTAAGGGAAACATTTTTTAAATCAGTAACAGAAAATATTTGTTTACATGGAGGTACAATGAATTCAATTCTTGGGGTTTGGTTACTGTGGACCCGCAGCAATGGAGTTCTGAAGTTGACTCCCACCCTGGATGGATGGAGATTACTGTATGTTTACAGTGCTGCGGGATCTGTATGTGTTGTATAAGCAATGAGAAAATAAATATTTAAAGGAAGTGTCCACACTCTAGACCTAGGCTGCATTAGAATAGGCAGCAAAAATTTCCTTAGAGACATTTATAAACATGACCCCAAGAGGAGATCTTAGAGATGGCTCCAGAAGATGCTTTCAGGAGAATCTGTATACATAGAATTCATTATACACAGGTTGTCTTGGGACAGCCTCCAAGATCTGCTCTTGATCTAGGATTAGGTTAAGAAAACTTACTAGGCAACAGGGTTTAGTACAATCTTTTAAATGTTAAAAGTGAACTTCTCCTTTAAAACAGAAAATTCTATCTTGTTTTCTCCTTTGAGAGATATTTGCCAGTCTTCATTTCTCCAAAGAAATTGAAAAAAAATATATAAATAAATGAAAAAGCTACATAAATCTAAATTCAGGGTAATAAGGCTGCTGACATTTTCACAGAAGCCATACTAAATTAAACATTTCTACAATTGCAACCACCCAATGCACCAGCCTTTTCACACCACTGCTCCTACTTTCAACAGACGATTGTATTTTCCTTCAGCCCAAAATGATGCGGAACTCTGGAGAATTGAGGATAGAGAAGGTTTCAGTTTCTCTTGACACATAGCAATAAATAAATTTCCCTCGGTTCTACAAGACCACTCACATTCTTTGCGGAAAAACAAGTTGTTAAGCTTTACTGTTTCACATAAAATTTTTTTCTATAATCTTTGTCTCAGACATCGATATTCCAAATCTATATTTACAAGTGTGCACAGCTGCTGGTGGTTGATACCTAGAGTCGTTACTCAAGCAACTGTTCGGTGGGAAAAGAGCATCTAAGAAAGATTACATACATCACTCATGATGGTCTCCTCAATAATTAACACATTGGTTAAAAAAAAAAATCTTTTACTCGTTACAAAACCATTTAGCAATTCAGCTTACAGATGCCCAGTAAATGGTTGTAGGGAATGTTTGTGGCAATCATTGGCAAATACTCCGCTCTACAGGGGTCAGTCTAGTCTGTCTGAAGTGGAAAGTGAATTCCCTCTCCCTGACCTTTCCAAAAACACAGAAAAACATTGGAAGTTAGAAGAAGTAGAGATAGATGTTAAGGAATCTCATCTACAAGTGTTTTTGTTTCTCATCATACTGCCCACACTGATAACCCCATAGTTAATAATTCCAAATATAAAGGTTGGCTTTACAATAGGAAACGGTCCTACAGACTAATGAGCTCTATGACCAACAGTACCTTATTTTCCTTTAGCTTTTGACCCTAAACAACTAGAAAAGCCACTTTTTTTATAACATCTATCGGGGCTAAAAAATATATATTATTTTGGGTTTTAAACTTTAAAAAAATTACTTGTCCACAGTGTTCATTATAATTATTCCATCATTCTCATAGACTGTGAGCCCTCGTGGACAGGGTCCCTGCCCTCCTATACCTGTACGTCCTGATCGCCTACATTTAGTGTATTTGTTCTTGTCTCCCTTATCCTCATGTAAAGCGCAATGGAACCTAATGGCGCTATATAAATAAATAATAATAATTATTATTCAACTGTTCTCCATCAGCAGAACATAAAAGTCACTTTCCATAGACAGTAAAAGCATGTCAGACAGGACTAGACTATTAAGAGTAATAATCTTTTGTCACAGAGAATGCCAATAATCTATATTTATTACTGTTTGGAAAAAAAAACAGGATTCTAAATTCACAAATATTGACAAAGAAGCAATTATTGCCCATTAGTCTTTTCTCTTTTTCTATGTGACTTATCGATATAAAAATATTGATATATTTCAGATTTATAGTGTCCTCTAGAGCAAACACAATAGGGTGAATCTTGGTAGCTCCCTTTTCATCTTTGCTGTGTAGACTGGGGTAGTATTAGCAGAGTCTTTTCACTAAAATAAAATTTAAATCTCTAACAGTTTAAAAAATTACAAACGCTTCATTTATGCCATTGTATTATCTTGACATAGGTGGAACATGAAGTTTTTGTTCAGTTATGCAAAATCATTGATGGCTTAATTTGGGACTTATGAGCTAAACACTTATAGGTATGTTGATTGACAGCCTCCAACTCGCTGCATTAGCCGGAGAAGGCTCTCAATCAAGATGACGTCCGGTGTTTGACAGAGCAGAATGAAAGAGAAGGAACTGCTCTGTCAACATTAATCCCTGTTTTAATAAGGGTGTACAGTGTCATATTGTGTTTTGACACATTTTTAATTGTTTTTAAACCATTGTCTGCTGTTGTCTAAGACTTTTGAATAAAGGATTTGTTCATATTTAGTGGTCATCCCATCTTTTATATGTGGCTTTCTTCTTTTCCTTTGAATACGCATGTACATATGTATGGGTTAGATCCTACCGCATGATTTTGATGGTGCCCTCATAATACTTTTCTAAATGCTCTGTCAACTTGAAATCACAAGAAGTAGGAGACCACTCTGAACTGTGAGAGATCGTATCATGGCAGAACAGAGAGGTAGTTAGCAACTACCAGCCGAAAAGTGCTTAGCCTTGACAAATAATGAGGTCCCAGATAACCTTTTTCAAGGGAATGGTGACAACAGAAACTTACTTCAGATGCATTTTTGTTAAATGGTTTGATATTTTTTTCAAACAACTATTTATATTAAATCTATAAAAACACATATTGCACAAGTAAGCTTAATAATAGACTCCTACCCTATTTGCCGGCATAGAAACACTATAAAACTTAGCATGCTCTATTCTGCAAAGGTCATTATGCAAAGAGGGTGACTGGGGGTCTGGTGTTATATATTGTGTGTAGAGGTGTATAACATTGTATTGTAACTCTGTCTGTGTCAATTAATCTGCTGAATCAATCTGCCTGTACAGAACAGGAAGTATGAGTCTAGTATAAGGCCTAGAAACCAGTGTTAAAATAGGAAGATTTCTGATTTTTTTTTTGATGCACCGATATGGAAAATTATAACACAAAACTGAAAATTATACATATACATTTTTGTTAATCATAACAATCATAAGTTATTTATTATGCATTTCTTATATTGCACCAACACATTTTGCACATTACCACATATTAACGTTTTCAGCGCTGCCCGGAGGTCACGCTGAAAACATAGGTTACGGCAGCATAAACACTGTGCTACCACCATGGTAGCGCTGCATTAACGCTGCCCATACTAACTTATGGAGGCCCCGCCACTAACGCGGCTACGACGCTGTCATCAGATGGAAATCTCACAGTATTTCCTAACGCAAGAAAAGACATTAGGTAATATCACGAGATTTGCATCAGATGCCGGATTTGATGTCGCGTTAGGGGCGTTTATGCTGCCAAAATCTGCATTTTAAGCGCGACCCCCATGAGCAACACTAAAACGTGAGTCTGACCCTAGCCTTACAGAGATTATCATCCCTATCCCCATGGGGCTCACAATCTAAATTCCCCGTCAGTAAGTCTTTGGAGTGTGGTAGGAAACCCAGCAAAAATGGAGAGAACATACAAACTCTTTGCAAATGTTGTCCCTGGTGGGATTAGAGTCCAGGACTGCTAAACTGTAGTGCTACCCACCTAGCCACTGAACAGTGCTATCCATTGAGCCACCATGTACATTTCATTTAACCCCACCCTCTCTCAAGCATTACACTACATGTCTCCTGAAATGGGACAGAGAAACATTTTTAACATTCTTCTACACTAAAATCCCCATGGTTAGTATATATGTGGCTTATTGAGTGCCAAAATTTAATACATTTTTTAAATATTTTAATTAAAGCAGGGGTGGGGAACCTTTTTCTTTGCCAAGGGCCATTTGGAAATTTCTACCATCCTTCTGGGGGCCGCACAAAATTAGGAGCTGCTTCTCTTTGGTGCGTCTGATATGTTAGGTGATAGTCATCATGTTGGTTCTCAACTGCTTTTCCAGATTTGCTAGGGCCATAGACATCACAGTAGAGGCTGGGAGTATATAAGTCACTGGTGAGGCTGAGGCTAGGGCATAGAGATCACTGTGGAGCTGGATTTAAAGGGCAGGCAGTTGGCAAACACGGCTGCCATCCCAAGCACTGTTATCCCCTGGAATCTGTCCGAGGGCCGCAGAACAGGTCATGGAAGACTGCATTCGGCCCTGGGGCCTGAGGTTCCCCACCCCTGGATTAAAGTGAAATTAAACTACAAGTGTAGACAATAACATAGCAGCCAATTTTATTATTATTATTATTATTATTATTATTATTACATTTTATAAATGATCTCAAGTTCTAAGAATTTGTTTTGTTAACTTTTACTATTACGACTTACATCCATTACCTTATGACTGTTCTTGCAGATGTCTCGATTGAATCTGTTCTATGTATCAGTTTAAAGGCTGTTAAAATGTTTACAATGTAGCATTATATCTAAGAAATATATTTTTTACTAAAAAACACTCTTTCAGGTCCAGCTAATTGCAATCAAACCAAATCATACCATTACATTAATCATATGTCAGTCTAGAGGCTTGATAAATTACGTTTAATTGCTATCATGGCACATAATTGTCATGAAATTTTCAATCAGTGTTAATGAGGCAGAAAATATTTTGCCCAGGTCGGTAAATAACAAAAATGTAAGACATTCCCCCATCAATAAAAGGTTAATGAACCCTGAGTACACATGGGGTGATTTACTATGGTTAATAAATCAACGAGAAGCATCGTCAAGAAATTTATGGTCGTCTAAATTAGAGCCATTTCTTCATGTCATCTGAGATCCCACCGGCACTTCCAAGAAATCATGTACACAATGGGATCGCAGTTTTCATCACACAAGTCCTAGGTGGATGATGGGATGGTAGAGTTTCTAAAGGCCATTAGCTATCCCACTCCATAGTAGTGTGCCTCATAAACAAAAAAGTTTGTAAAACAATTATTGCAGTTTTATTCAATGCATTTTTTGCACGCACTTCAATGACTTTTACCAATAAATCCTGCTTAGATAGGAAACAAAGATGAGTGAAATTCATGTTATCCTGCACATTTTCAAAGCATAGAATGGTAATTAAATGTGGAATTTTACAAGACTAGAACACCAATTAGGAAATCTCTCTCATGCACACAGATCTATTACAGCTCCATATTGTTTCTCCATATGGCTCCAATTTATACAGAGGTATACAGAGACTGTCCAAACAGAAAGCAACTGGAAATAAATTGTGATATGCTGTGGATGCCAAATTACAGATTCATTCTCTGATGTACAGAAGACACAAACAACTCCAAAGCCATAAAGAACCCACACCACAAAACTGCTTAAAGGGACTCTGTCAGCTGAAAAAAGCGACAAATACTCAACGTGTGCAAAACATTCCAGGATTCATATCGACTTTCCTGGCATCAGGATTTGCTTGAAGCTTTGGGAAAATTTTGCATCAAAAATGCAACAAAAACGTGATAAAAATGCAACGTGCGCCGAGGGACTTAGGGTTCCTTCTGTGCACTTAGGTAATAATAATTTAAAAAAATCATTAGTCTGGGGCTGCCAGTTAAACTGTCACAAGGTTTTTCTCTATAACCTGTGGCCACAACCAGTAAGGTCTTATATACGTATTCTAGAATGCTGTAAATGTGTCTCCAAGCTGTTCTGTATAACATTAAAATTTACTTTTATTATACTTACCCGTGTGGCCGTCCGGACCAATGGTTGGTCTTGGTCTGCTACCTCCTGTCTTCCTGTGATTAAATCTTCTTCCTCTGCTTTTGTGGATGCCCCATCCTACATCACCCACACAGTCTCCTAAATTGCGCACCTGCACATTTCTCTTTGTCCTGCCGAGGGCAGAGCAACTTATAGTATGCATGCTCATGTGTTTTTTGACTTTTCTCCATGCCTGCACATTACAGTACTTTGCTCTGCCTCAGCAGGGCAGAAAGAAATACATGTGCATAGGTGCACAATGTGGGAGCCTGTGTGTGGATGGTCAGGATGCATCATCCACGTGAAGAATAGAAGGAGGATACGGTTGCAATAAGAAAGAAGGCGCCAGACTTGGACCAGTGACGCCCACGGGACCTGACCACCTCACGAGTAAGTATAGTAAAATTTATTATATACAGTGTTTCAGTATGCTTTATATAAAGGCTTACTGGTGGTGACCACAGCTTATAGGGGAAAAACCTGGTTCACTTTAAGCAAAAAGGGCATCCCCAGAATTGTGATAAGTACTTTTTGTGAAGACACAGCTTTTCTCATGATGCCAGGGGTTAACAATCTTAATTTAGCCAGACATCTTGACATTTTGCTTGTTATCTCATGTTTGCTAAGTCATTGTTTACTGCCAGACTATGCGGAGTCTCCCATTGTCCAAGTTTGTGTATTGCTAATTATAAGAAAATTACCTGACCCCATCACTCCCTCTGCAAGAGACTCAATCATTACTCAAAAGGACATTATATATGTGGTTTAAAATCCAGCCAATAAGAGCACAGCCTTATTCATCAATCCTGGAAGACACAATGTCCTGATATGAGTGCTCAGGCTATATAAAAACAAATTTGATTCAGTCACCATGGGAGATGATGCATGATCCAGCCTAGGCTTTTCGGTGCCGGCTAGGTGATCAGAAACTGGATTATATGATGCATGACCCAGCCTAGGCACTTTGGCACTCATTAGGGATCAGAACCTGGATTATATTATTATATGGATTTCAGCCTAGGATTCTAGGATTCGGCTGAAATATCAGAGACTACATAAGGAAAATACCCAGGTTGGGACAATCCGGTTACCTGGCTACAGACATTGCTATGCTCAGTCATGTTCCTAAGCTAGTCAATATTCTTTTCTGGTGAGTGCAGCTAAAAGTGGGTGCTGCTGGATTGAAGTAAGTGTGGAAGCCCCAAAGCATGAACATTCTAATCCCTTGTGATCTAGCGGAAGGGCGAGAAACTGTTGACTGTTACATTTTGTGTTTTGTTTGGTTATGGTTATATGCGTTGATTGTTGGGGATCCAATAAAGCCTTACCATTGTGTGGTCTGTCACCCTGTGTTGTCTTAGTAGTGTTCCACCCAGGTTAAGGAGTTCGAGGTTCCGTTGGGATGAGCCCTGGCCCATGCGGTCTTTCTAAAGAGCCAAGGCCAGTGGATGGGAGCACCCACTGGCCCCCTTGTCTCCACACTCTAAAACTAATTTTACTATTTATTATAATAATTTCTGATTTTTCATCCCCTCACAGAGACCTGCGATTTCTAAAAGTAAAAAAAAAAAGCTTCTTGCTTGATCCACGGCCATTTGCACTCTGCACCTTCGCTTGTTAAACATAAAATCCTGATATTAATCCTTTGATAAGCTGCACATGTAACCGATATGACCTTTAACTGACACGTCTCTGATACTTAAAAGGCACAAAACAAATGCATCCTATTACCCGCCTGTGACCTGCAATCATTAATTATTACACATATGTCACCCATGTGCTGCATGAGAACATACTGTTGGATTTAGTGGACTTAGAAATGTTTTGCATAAGACTATTCAATTGTAAAAAGCAAAATTGTGCTAAGTCCAGTTTGGAGCTGCAGATAAATTCCAGCATTGGATTGTGTTAGCTGTGTCTATGCGTTAACATGTGACAGATGCCTTCACAGTAATTGCCAATCAGCCTTTGCACAGCAGCTGAAAACACAATATATCACTTTGATCTCTCTGGGCTTGCGAGTATTCACTATCCACAAATCTGCATGAATAAAAGAGAAAATGTATTTTTTTAACAACTGCTTTCAAGGCAGTCAAACATTATCAAGTGAAAAGTGCTCTGAACGCCATTATTTATCGAAAATAGAGAGCCAGGCCATTATCATTTACAATGTATATATTACCCTGTGTGGAGAAGAGGGATATTTCCAGCATCCTATTACTCCAGGCAAAAAAACTAATTATTCAAATGTATAATAAAAGTAAAGCATGCTTATAAATATACAATGAGCATCTCCAGCAAGTGTACAACCACCACCAGTGAGCTGGACTTAAAGCTGCTCAAAAGTCACCCATTATAGCTCTTTTTTTTAATTCCTGATGCTTCCCCAAGTAATTTTTTTTTTTAAATAAAATCTGCCCAATTACAGAGATATGAGAATTTCCATTTGGTGCTGATTTCTAGATGTTCTTTCCAAGGGGGCATGGCACAGAATCCTCTATGTCTATAGGCTGCCCTACATTATTATCCTGTGAACCACCCCCCAATGGAAAGACCCTAAAAATAAAATTAGCAAAAAAAATTCTAGCAGCTCCCTGAATGCTGCGTTTTGTATTATACCACCCACGCCAATGATTGACAGATTTTTGCCAATGTACAGTGTACACAGCAAGCTCTACCCACTCACTAAGGTTAGAGTGGCTGCGACCTGCAGTACGTTTCAGTCTGACAGAGCGGGTGTGTGCTGTCCAGCTGAAGTCATCAGCTCCTTACTGCAGGTTATTGAAAGGCTCCACACCCTACTAAAGCCTTCAACATACTGCTGGGATCTGCCAGATAGTCTTCTGGTTAGTCTTCTGCTCTGCAGTGGTGTTTTCCTGTTTTACCTCATTCATTTTATTGGACACTCCTCCAGTCTGACAAGTTTGTACCTTGCAGTCATCTCAGTTTTGATCAAGGTTACCGACTGCTCTAGTGGATCCTGATTTTGTAATTTTCATGACTTCTTAGCTATGACACTGCTGGGCAGCTCTCCTGGCTCTGGACTGCAGCCCATCCATAGGCAGCAATCTTCTGGACTTTTGTAAATCCGGATCCCTGTATAAGGGTTAAGGGTGTCAGGATTTCTCAGGATTCTGCCAAAATGAGGGGCTTGTGTCAAGTCTTTTCAACATAGTATTTTTGAGCCTGTGGTCTTGGACAGACGGCACATTTTCTAATGATAAAATCACTGCATTATCAGCTGGAGATTATCAAAACTACAACAAGCAGCTCAGTAAGGTTATATGCAGATGGACAAAAAGTGATGCAGAATTTTATGCATCAAATCTACATCCGCTTTTAGCTTAAATTTCATAGCATAAACATTGCACTTTTGCTACGTAATAGCTGCTTTCTTGATGCAGAAATTCAAGGAGATGATGGGAGTACAGGTGTGACACGGTCCGCGCTGCTCCAATGTAAAAACTCACCAAAAGAGTCACAAAGTCATCAGTAGGTTTTATCTTTTTAATCCTCCTTCCTCCTACGCGTTTTGGCGCCCCACCTGGCACCTTCCTCAGGGATATTCAAGGGATATCCCTGAGGAAGGTGCCAGGTGGGGCGCCGAAACGCGTAGGAGGAAGGAGGATTAAAAAGATAAAACCTACTGATGACTTTGTGACTCTTTTGGTGAGTTTTTACATTGGAGCAGCGCGGACCGTGTCACACCTGTACTCCCATCATCTCCTTGAATTTCACTACTGGTCAGTAGTTGGTGGAGGTCCTGCAGCAGCTGAGAGATTCTTCTCAAAACGCCTTCAAACCAGTTGTGGGGCCCACAACTGAATCAGGTGAGTGGCTCCTCAGCATCACTTTCTAGTGTCACTAGTGATAGGGCACTATTGCGCCTATTGTCCCCCACCCTCTTATTTCTTGATGCAGAAAATATTACATCTGTCCCGGTCAGCGCGTCACACCTCACGCAGGTCACACGCCCCCTACCCACGTGATGTGTGACATGACCGAAACCAGGAAGTGCCTGCCAGTACGCAATGTAAGGTTAAGTAACGTTAATTGACATGATACAGATTTTTACAGATCAAAGAGCCGTAAAAATCTGCAGCTAATATGTTGAGCAAAAATGCGCCAACATCAGAACAGTACACCCAAAGTTACATTGACTTTGCTGGCTGGCCAATATACCTTGTGCATTTTCTGCACATTTTTACAATACACTGTAAAAGTGCTCAGCAAATGCGTCAGTGTGGGCACAAGACCTTAGAGACACATCACTGGAATCAGGGTCTCTTACGTTATGCTGCTCTCAGGTTACTACATTATGTTGCTCTCAGATTAGTATGACAAATCTGGTAACAGATTCCTTTAATAAATTCCTGGTCCCCTGCTGGTCTCTGTACTTCCAACATGGACATGTGACCATTGCAACCAATTGCTGAGACCTGCAAGCAAACACTCCCAATATATATCCCAATGGATGTAACTTGAGCAAGAAATAATTGCTACATATGGTTCTTAGCCATTTATTGATGTATTTTCATTTTTTAGCTGTTTACCGCTTTTAGAGCCTTTTATCTTAAATGTCTATGTGGCTGCTATCTAGCAATGAGTGTTATAATTTTTCTATTTTTTCCCCCTGGAGCTTTGTTTTCCCATCTGCATCTTATTAATGTATTAGGCTACTTTCACATTTGCGTTCGGCACTGCAGCATATAGGGTGCATACGCATAAGCAGTGCTGAACGCAAACATTTTCATATGAACGCAGAGGAGATTGTCCGCATTCGTTCACATGAAAATGTCAGTGGGGCTGCCCGGCCACCCAATCAGCGGCAGCGGCCGGGAGGCTGAGATAAGTGGCAAAGATCCCGGCAGCCGCCGCTGATCTCTTCCTCCCAGCCGCCGATGCTGATCTCCTTCTGCCCCACTGGTTTGTTTAAAATAGCCAGCAGAAAAGCCAGCGGTGAAGTCGGCTTTCCCACCCCGCTATTTCAAATGAACAGCTGATGCTACTGTTCATTTGAAATAACAGAACGGGAAAGCCGATTCACCACTGCTATTTTAAATGAACCAGCGACAGCACGGAGAAAGAAGAAGGAAGAAGAAGAAAGAAGAAGAAGAAAGAAGCGGAAGAAAGAAGAGGAAGAGAACGGCAGGACAGGAGTCACCTGCAGATGACCACGGAGGAGGTCATCTTCCACAGCGTCTGTGCGCTTGCCAGCAGATGGCAATGTGTACTGATTGATTTTCATTCATTTTTTGTGCGCGGCTCTATGCTTGTGTGTAAAGCAAGCACACAGCAACGCACAAAAAATCCAGCATTTTGCGTTCAGCATGCACATAAATTATGTGCAGCCGAACGGAAACGCAGCCACACACAGGCACTATGCGTTCCCATGTTAAGCATAGGAGCGCATAGTGCCTGCATTTTGCTGCACTCAGGGCCGCTGCGTTCACAGTGAACATCGTGCGCAAATGTGAAACCAGCCTTAGGCTGCCTTCACATTTGCGTTTCCTTCCGCAGCGTTCTGCGGAGGGGATCTGCAATGTGACCGCAGCACCGCAAGCCTCTATCTTTATAATGGGAGCGCACAGTGCTGCGCTTGACTGTGCATGACCGTGCGCACCCATTCACTGCCATATGTGATCTGCCATATGTGATCGTCCGCACCATGAACGCGACATGTTGCATTTCTGGTGTGGACGAGACTGGGTGATTTGTGCGCAGGCATCCACTGCGGAGGGGAACGCAAATGTGAAGGTAGCCTTAGACAGCAAAGTTAACGTTACCAATCTACAATGGTACTATTATCTAAATACATAACCTTAAAAGTGTAATCGTCCTTTCAGCCTGTCTTTTGCCTTTTCACCATTTTGTTTAACAATATACATGCAATAACTCAAAAAGAATAAAAGTAGAAAATGATCCACAAATATCACATGGACTGGAAACGGAGCATGTTATCTCATCCTTACAAATCCATCCATGTCTATAGGAGTAAGGTAAATTATTCAGCTAGTCCACCTCTCTTATTGTATCTTCAAACACACATGAAAAGTCAGGCTTACTATGAATAAAATACATTCTGTAAAATTGGGTACCTGGGCTGTGCTCTACCCCATAGTTTAGATTAGATACTTGTAAAATAAAACTCACAGAAAACAGCCATAAGGTCTATATTAAATGCCCTGGCAGGATGCAGCCGGCCCCAATGATAATGGCAGGGGCAACACGGGTACAAAATACTCAAGCCACAACCAGACTCAGAATTTTTTGAATATACCATAGGGATGTGTAAGACCCTTGATGATTGGTTAAGAGCTTGCGTATTTTGGGCCAAAATACTGACCAAAACCTCACATTATTACTCATATTTTATATCTTTTCTTATTGGAATTTTTTTTATCTGTATGCAGGATGCAGTCGGGCCCTTTGGGGTGTCTGTTCTATGCATTTATATAATAGGGCTGGGAAGCCCAACTGATCTAATGGTACAGGCATCATCAATAGGCTGTACCTTGACAATTTGCATCACACGTACCTGTGTGACTGGCGCCCTAAGCAAACCTCATCCGTGTGCATATGTAATACTAGCAATCACCCCCTCCATGCTATGGTAGGCTGAGTGTGGTTGCCGCATCACTATTTTGCACCTGTGTTGCCCCCGCCTTTATCATTGGGGCCTGTTGCATCCTGTTGTATCTGACCTTATGACTGTTTTCTGTGAATTTTTTTGAAATTATGTCCTTTTCTGTAAATAGTTTTTTCAATATAACGTACTTATAATTAACAGAAATTAGGGGTAACTCACCCATCGCCAAATTCAAGTACAGAGATAAACAGTAGGTCCACAAAATTAAATAAGTAATAATACAATGCATGTAAAGTATTAATCAGCCCTATATATGACAGGGTGTGCAGTGAGTCCCGGAAATATGTTATTACTTAACCTCCCTGGCCGTCTGTTTAGGTCTTGAATTTTTTGCTAAAAGCGGGCTACCCGCGTTCGCGGCAGATGCGGTAAAAAAACCGCATCTGCCGCACTTGCCGCATAGCTGCCGCACTTGCGCCGCACTTGCGGCGCGGTTGCGGCGCGGTTGCGGTAATCTGCATAGTAAAGGGAACCAACCACCTCGGATGACCCTCATACACTGTTAATATGTGCCCCTGCAGCCTAGTAAACCATTAGCAGCACTTTTTTTGTGTGAAAAGTGGCTGCAGTAGAAGTGAGATAATGATTTTATAAACTTACATGCCTGCGTACTTGAGGGCGTCTCCCTGTGTGTGCTGGCACTTGTGGGCTGTGCTCATCATGTCTGCTCTCCCCCTCCCTTATGCACGCCCCCTCTCAGCCTGCTATAGCCTCACATTACTATAGCAGGCTGAGAGGGGGCATGCATAAGGGAGGGGGAGAGCAGACATGATGAGCACAGCCCACAAGTGCCAGCACACACAGGGAGACGCCCTCAAGTACGCAGGCATGTAAGTTTATAAAATCATTATCTCACTTCTACTGCAGCGACTTTTCACACAAAAAAAGTGCTGCTAATGGTTTACTAGGCTGCCGGGGCACATATTAACAGTGTATGAGGGTCATCCGAGGTGGTTGGTTCCCTGCAGATTACCGCAACCGCGCCGCAACCGCGCCGCAAGTGCGGCGCAAGTGCGGCAAGTGCGGCAGATGCGGTTTTCTCACCGCATCTGCCGCGAACGCGGGTAAGCCCGAGCCTGACTCGGGATTAACGCTTCTGGTAGTGAATGTTAACCCCGAGTCAGGCTCGGGAATAACGCTAGGAAGGTTAAATAAAGTAACTTTTGATTTTTGGAGCAACCAAGGTTATTAGAGGACTGGGGGGTTTACAATACCAAGACAGGTTATTAAACTTGGGGTTATTTAGTTTGGAAAAACGAAGGCTTAGGGTTGATCTTATAATAATGTATAAATATATGAGGGGACAGTACAGAGACCTTTCTAATGATCTTTTTATACCTAGACCTGCACATTCATACTCTAGATCAAGAGTAAAATTTCTTCACAATTGTAAGGCTAAATTCACATGTTGCAGCTACATTGAGTTTTTTTGGTGCGATTGCTGCAGTCTGATAACAATGGGCAGCATGGTGGCTTGTGGTTAGCATTGTTGGTTTACAGAACTGGGTTCCTGGATTCAATCCCACCAAGGACAACACCTGCAGAGAGTTTGTATATTCTGCCCTCCCCGAACATGTATGTTCATCCCACACTCCAACAGACATACTGATAGGGAATTTTAATTGTTATTCCCCAATGGGGACAGTGATGATAATGTCTGTAAAGTGCTGAGAAATATGTCGGTGCAACATAAGCAGAGCATAATAGATAAATCATATTTGGAGTTGAGAATTAATTTTACCCCTAACAACAAACAAGTGGCATCTACCCCATGAGGTTTTTACCTTCATCTGGATCAATGTATTAGGTCCCAGGATAAAGTCGATGGATTTGTGTCTTCTTTCAACCTTAAAACTCTGAAATGGTTTAAATACTCCTAAGCAAAGTGCAAACTTTCAAATCCAACCTTATCCACTTTAGTTCAATCCTAAAGTAATATCCCTATAAGCTACTTAGTCTTAATATTTGAGAAATCTTGTTGCTAAGTGCATATAATATGATCAATAATTCCCAGCACATCTTATCTTGCAGCTGTCATATTAAAGCGGAGCATACCAAGCAGAGAATCCTTTCTAGCTGATCCACTCATGACCTTTGTACGATACTTGTCTTGTGGTTGGAATAAGGATGTGAATCTTTTAGCAGCGCCCCTATAGTGTCGTAGATAGTGCTTGCTTTGCTGCCTTTTCAATTTCTAGCGGTAATTGAGCTGCTACATGCAAACTGAACTAGTTGTAATGTTCCTTGTAGAAAATACCCATTACATTTATGAATGGAGTCAGGAAATCTCATGCTTTATGAAGATATGAAGAAGTTCCAGTGACTTACATTTCGCTGGCAGTTCATAACCACAAGTGATTTTTGCTTTACCAGTCTCGCAACCTCGCAGTGTGCGACATTCAGCGCTCAGAAGAGGCCCGGAAGCTCTGTGTATACAGCCGTCCACTAAAAGAGAAGGACATTAAATTATTAGCAATTATTTTAAATCCAGTCAATTTTTCAAAGTTTTACAAAAAAATACACGTGTGATGTCTCAGTGACGAAAGAGGGAGTTTTCAGGCTCCAGACCAATGGCCAGAGAGTACCAAAGTGGCCGATGGACAAGGTCCTGCGAATCAATTCACAATAACTCTACTCTACAACTTTAATACTAATATAAACCTACTGGCAACATTTACTGTTAATTGGAAAATAATGAAAATTGCAGCCATCTGTACCACTTTAAATTGTTTTATTTTTTTAGAAACAAAGTGCCCTATTTTTTATGGACTTAGAGTTAGCCACCCCAGGCTATAGTTGTCTATTACAGGAAAGTTACTGCTGCGCTCCCGCTGTGGGCCGAATCCCTAACATCAATAGCCAATAAGCTAATAGTTACCAACATTTCTGGGAGTTTTTAAAACTCGCTTCATCCACGGCCCCTAATCCTCAGAGGAACATCACACCTGTCTTGAGAATGCCTCCAATGAACCCCAGAACTCCTATTTTTGGGTGGGAATTACATAAACACACTCCCTTTCAGCTCAGGACAGTTGACAAATAAGTGAATTATCACCTCGCCGCTTGTTACTGGGCACCTTTATATGTAATAACTCAATGATTATTGGGGAATTGAATGGTTCAAGGAAGGTGGTTGGTATTTATCAGGCTCTGGGGTAATATTAATTAAGAGTTAGCCTCCATCTCTGTGTAGCTGTAGTTTGGGAACTGTGAGTACTTATGTATAATGTTTATGTGGGACTATGGCACCAATTTATCTAAGCTCTTATGCTAGAAAACTGACTAAGGCCTTGTTCACACACATCAGCTTTTTTGACCATCTCTGCGTTTTTTGGGCTGTTAAAAAAAACGCAGGTGCGTTAACGCAGGGTGCATTTGAGTGTACATGCGTTTTTCACCTCCACTTGCGTTTTTCTCCCCCAGTTCAAAAAACGCTGCATGCAGCGTTTTTTTGGGTGCTGGAAAAAAACGCAGGGGTTGCTCCCAAAAACGTATGCGTTTTTTTTAACATGGGGCCCCATGGGAAACGCATGCGTTAACGCAGGACACATATAGACACCTGCGTTAACGCATGCGTTAACGCTAGCGTTTTTAAAAGGCTCATTGAGGCACCCTGCGTTAACGCTAGCGTTTTTGGCTGCGTTTTTGATGAAAAAATGACAAAGTCCAAAGAGGATTCTAATCCTTTCACACAAGGGACACTTTTTGGCACTCTTAAAAAAATGCATGTGGTTTTAGGAGTGCTAAAAAAAACGCAAATTGTGTGTGAACATGGCTTAAAATGCTTTTAAAAGCTACAATTATTTTGTGCAAAGTGGAGTCATGCAAAGATTTTGTAACTTTTGGGGTTTTCAGTTTGAAGCTGTTTCGACAAAATGAAAGGAACTGGGAGGAAATGAGGAAGGACAAGATATGGAATGACTACACTGCCCATCAAGTTCAGCAAAAGTCATGGCATTTGTCACATCAGAAATTCCACTCCAGGCCCAGGAGTCCTTGACAGAGATGCATGCCACTGAGAAGATACGCTGAATTCATTAACTAGTGTGCATCCCTTATTGAATTTGGTGCAGGGTATTCCAGGGAGCTCTATATTAAGGATGGCGTGTGCAATGACAGTTTTAATGTGTTGGACCCTGTGTGTTTCCTTCATTGTTATTCTTGGGTAGACAACCCCATTTATACACGCTATTTTTAACTTTCTGCATTATTTATCATTTTAAGCAGGACAGGCACAAACAGCAACCAAGACAAAAGCCTTTGAAGAATCTTAAACGAAAACGCTCTGGAACACAAAGGCCCTTGGCTAATTTGAAATGTGTACCACTTTATTAAGAGTCTTGGGTAATTTTCTGAAAATAAAATAATTGAAAGCGGTAGAGTGGATCCTTTCATTGATCCTAAAATAATACCATGATATTAATTGCAACAGTTTGTTAGAAATTATCTAAGATTTAGTTCAAAGATACTGTAATCCCTGTGCCAGGACAGAGTAAGCACAAAGCCCTGCTTGCTTAGAACAGAGCACATAGGATTACATTAAAGACACGTAGTTTAGGCCATTAAAATGATAACTGAGCAATTACAATTATACTAAACTTTTTGATGTATTGCCAATTATGAAGGGATCACAATGAGTTAAGGGAATAGCTTGTGCTCCTTCATGCAAAGCCTTGGTTAATACCATCTCTGGTATACTATTTTTATCTATTCAGGCCTCGGAGAGTCAACACATTTTTTCCTCCGGCATAAGTCTATATGCATTAGTGTTTATGTCCGATGGCATCTTCTGAGTATTGTCCTGTGATACGATATCACTCAACTCTGGCCCTAACAGGAATGTCACACCATATCAAAATGCCTCGTCAGTGTACACATTGAAAGCAGACAGCCTGTGATCTCAGCCCATGAAATTCTCTCGGAGTGATATAGACACTTGTGCTAATCTAAATATTACTGGGAATTCACTCATTCTCTCGTGCCAACAAATGTCTGGGATCACCAGTATCATGAAGGGTCTGACGGAGTCACACATGATCATACATAATTCATCTATTAACTGCAATAGTGCAAAACATCATAGGGAACTGAAGAGTATCCAAAATCTGCTGCCATTTGTTCCCTTTAGGGCTTAACACTTCTAGCTCAGGATGAAGTCATTAATTGTTCACTACTTATGGCATATGTTTTCCATGGACAGACTCAAATATTTCTTAACAAAAGTGCCCATACACAGAAGCTACCAATTTCCCATACACAAAAGCTACCAATTTCATTCAAAAGACATTTCAGGGATGATTTTAACAAATCTGATCCTTTGTTCCCATGGTGGAGAAGACAATGGTGCCTGGAAAATGCCTATTTTGGTCTCCTCAGTGAAGACACAACCACTCTAGGCCTATTTTATTCACTCCATTTTAGCTTTCTCCTGGAAGGTAAGAAAATACTCTAAGTGTGCTTTCACATTGCGTCTTTTGCCCATCCGTGGCTGTCCGTTGTGAAACGGACAGCTGCGGATCCGATTGGGCCCCCATGTATGCCTATGGCATCAGATTGGATCGGATTTGGCCTTACTGCTATCCGATTTGTGTCAGATCCGATTCTGTCCGATTTTTTGCTGTGCCCAAAATCAGAGACTGCTCCGATTTTGGGCACAGCGGACCAAATTGGACCGAATCGGATCCGACCCGATCCGCGGCCTTTAACATGGGGGCCTATGGAGCACGGGTCCTAGAAAACATAGAATCGTTTCTCGGACCCAATTTTAGTGTACTGAGCATGCTCAGTACACTAAAACCGCTCTGTTCCCCTTTAATTTCACTTCCACAATGTATATATATATATATATCGCGGAAGTGAAATTAACTATACAAAGGGTTAAAAAAAAACAAAAAAAAATTCTCACCTCTCCAGTGGTGTCCCATGCTCTCTCGCTCCTGGGCTTAAAGATTTAGCGTTGCCTGGCAACCCGATCAGCTGAGCGGCCATGTGACCTATCAGCTGATTGGGTTGTCACATGACCGCGCAGTTTAAATGTCCAGCCCCCTGATCAACTTTGGCGGGCACAGGATTTAAACCTCTCAGCTGATGCCATCATGTGACCAATCAGCTGAGCGGTTTAAATCCCAAGCCCGCCAAAACTGATCGGCCCTCGTGTTCCCCTCCATACGTAGATATTCAGTTTAGTACTAAAGCAGTAGGAGAGCACGTAAAGTAATAAGGTACCAATGGCTTAAGGTAAGATACTGCACATGTTCGGTACAGGTAGCGTATGGCCATGTACTGTGCAGATTGTAGACAAGTTAGAGGCTGGGTGCTGTCCCCCCCAATGATGAGCTAGGAGGAAAGGATTTTAAGGTGAGTACACAAAAATCCCTGCTTCTGCTTCGCATCATTGGGGGACACAGGACCATGGGACGTCCTAAAGCAGTCCCTGGGTGGGAATTGGATAATGGTGGTCGAGCATCATGCGCCAGCTGCTTACAGATGCACGACCGCTGCCTGCAAGATCTTTCTACCTAGGCTTGCATCTGCAGAGGCCTGGGTGTGGATGTTGTAGTGTTTGGTGAAAGTATGTAGGCTGGACCAGGTTGCGGCTTTGCAGACCTCAGTTGCCGAGGCTTGGTGGCGAATGGCCCATGAGGCGCCCACTGACCAAGTAAAGTGTGCTTTGATTCCTTCTGGAATTGGCATTCCCTTGATGTGGTAGGACTCTTGGATTGCGTATCGGATCCATCGTGCCAATGTGGATTTGGACGCAGCCATTCCCTTTCTAGGTCCCTTTGGGATGACAAACAGCGTTTCTGTTTTGGGGAATGGGGCTGTTCGGGTGATGTAGTGTCTGAGGGCCCTTACCAGGTCCAAGGTATAGAACTGCTTTTCGACATGGTGTACTGGAGTTGGGCAGAAGGACGGGAGGACGATGTCTTTGTTAAGGTGAAAGTGGGATACCATCTTAGGCAGGAAGTACGGAGAACGCCGGAGGACTACTTTATCCTTATGGAAGGCTAGACAGGGGGGCTGACAGGATAGGGTGGCCAGCTCGGACACGCGCCTAATTGACGTGATTGAGACTAGGAAGGCAACCTTGTATGAGAGATGGGCTAGAGGGACTTCTTTCAGAGGTTCGAACGGGGGCTCTTGGAGGGCAACAAAAACTAGGTTTAGGTCCCAGACAGCCACGGGTGTCCTGTAGGGAGGCTGTGTGTGGGAGACTCCTTGGATGAATGTTTTGACCTGTGATTTAGACGCAATTCTGCATTGGAGAAGGACGCTTAAGGCTGAGATTTGGCCTTTGATGAAGTTTGGTGCTAGGCCAGCGTCAAAGCCATTCTGAAGGAACTCTAGAATTGAGGGGATGGAGAAACAGAGTGGGTTACGGTTGCGGTCCTCGTACCACTTGAAATAGGTTTTCCAGGTGCGATGGTAGATGCATGAGGACGTTGGTGTTCGGGCATTGACCATGGTGGTTATGACCTCTGGTGTAAACCCTGCTTGGGTCAAGATCCAGGCTTCAATCGCCATGCCGATAAAGACAGGGCTCCTAAATTCTGGTGGTAGAATGGGCCCTGGGGGATAGGAGATCTGGCCTGTTCGGGAGTGGCGCTCTGGTGTAGTGACACACTCGTCTTTGATGTTCATTGTCCTGTTAACAGCTTCAATGAGACTGTCAACCATTGCCTGGGTGTCAGTGGTCTCACTCTCGTGGGGCCAGTCTGGTTCTGATAGTTCTCCCTCGGAGAGTGATTCAGACCGGCGACGAGGTGAAGGGGAGCGGGACCTTCCACTTAGGGGTGACGCATTGGAAGATCGTCCCTGGGACGGGCTGGTATTAGTCTGTCTTCTAGTGGGCAGGGGGGCTGTAGGCTGGGACTGTTCCCTGCTGAAGTGGGAGTGGTGACGTTTGTGGTCACTGGCTGTGTAAGGCTCGGGATGGGACTGTAACATTTGGACTATGGAGTCTAGCTGTTGCGACAGTGCCATACCCCATGGAGGAATGTCGGACGCACTGGGACCTGCATCATGGACAACATCTACAAGGAGTTTGTATGTTCTCCCCGTGTTTGCATCTGTTTCGTCCGGGCACTCCGGTTTCCTCCCACAATGCAAAGACATACTGATAGGATTTAGATTATGAGCCTCAATAGGGACAGCATTACTGATGTATGTAAAGTGCTATGGAATTAATAGCGCTACATAAATGAATAAATTATTATTATTATTATTATTATTATATGTAATCAAGTAATATATCTTTTTGCATAAGCATACCACCCAAATTACGTTGCTGCTTCAATGCATGACTTACTTGTATAAATTAGTATCTACTTGTGTCAGGTAGCTGAAACTTATCCTGCTATGTCCCAAGGGTCTAGAGCTCCTGATGCTCCAACAGCATGAATACATAGAGAATCCTTTAGTTAGACCAGTCCTTCAACTCTCCCATCTTGTAAAATTCAGACAATCATTAGACAATCTGGGTAAGTAAATAGTCAGCTTCATCACCCCTCTGATTTGCTGGACTCTTCTCCACATTCTATGTAGTAGTCGTAACGTAGGCTATTTCTTACCCATCCTCCCAAAAGATCCTCCCTCTTGTCCTTGTACAAGTAGAGATCCACCCACTACATATTCTATATAGGCCTGTACAGACCTCTTTTTTGCCCTTGTCGCCCAGCCCTAACATGTTGACTCTGAGGTTCCAAGAAATATAAACAAGTATTAGGCAAAGCTAGGCTCCCAAACTTCCTTGGGTCTTTGTAGGACGTCCATTTTAATCCTAGGCTGCTCGCCCACCCCAACCAAACCAGATCTCTGAACATAGAATTAATATGCTGGAATATGGCCTGAGGTACCATTTTAATTAGGTTAGTCCAGCCCACAACCGAAAGATGCAGCTTATTATCTTATCCTTCAATTTTTCCAAAATTGGCTGAACATTACGTCTCATATAATCCATCAGAGGTATTGCAATTTGGATTCCAAAGTATTTGAATTGTTCTACTATCCTAAACTGAGCATGACTATCAATAGCATGTGCTTCATCCCTTTATCCACCAACATGACATTAGATTTAACCCAATTAATTTTTAACCATGACAGACCACCAAGTCTTTCTATGATATTTACGACATTTTTTTAGGGATTCTCTTCTGTCTTGTATAAATAACATTACATCGTCTGCATAAAGTGCTATCTTCTCCTCCAACGAACCATACTTAAAGCTCTTCACCATATTTGCTTTCCTAATCTGGGCAGCCAGTGGTTCCAGTGCAAGAGCAAACAATATGGGAGAGAGGGAACACCCCTGTCCCATTCCCCTATAAAGATTAAAGCTAGTTGACATCTCTCCATTGACTAATTCTGGTCATCAGGGAGGAGTAGAGCAGCATTACCCAAGACATGAAGACTTGACCAAACCCCATCTGCTAAGGACTATCCAGAAATAGCCCCACTCCACACCATCAAACGCTTTATGTGCGTCCAGTGATGCAATCTCCTTATTTATTATTCTCAACCAGTTGAATATTTAGGAATAACCGTCTCAGGTTTATAGTAGTACATTTATTTGGCAGAAAACCCGACTGGTCCGGGTGAATCATACTAGTAACAACCCGGGCCAGCCAGTTCGACAAGGCCTTAGCTAGTATTTTCACATCAGCTGTTAAGAGCGAAATGGGTCTTTATGATTCCAGTCTCCTAACATTTTTGTCCTCTTTGGGCAAATCCACCACAATTGCCTCTCTCATTAATTCCGACAACATCCCCCTCCAATGCATCCATAAATACCTCTCTCAATTTGGGCACTATTAGGCCTTTTAAATGGGTATATATCTCTACCGGTATGCTACCCACCCCTGGGGCCCTATTATTTGCCATAGAAACCAAGGCCACCTCAAGCTCCTCAGCCGACAGAGGTTGCCCAAGGTTCTCTCTATCTTCATCGTTCAGTTTCTACAATACCGACCCTATTAGAAATGTTTTAATCTCTTCCTCTGAAACCTATGACCGCTATGTGTATAATTTCCCGTAAAAACCCTGAAAAACCTCCACTATATCTTTAGTCTCTGTGAGCAAAGTATCAGTCTCATTATATAGATTATACACATAGGAAGTCTTCTCTTTGGGCAGCCGCTACTACAGTTAACAAGTGGCTCACCTTCTCGTCTTCTTCATAAAAGATACTTTCTGGAACTCCCTCTTCCTTTGCACACTTCTCAGGTTTATTAGCCTCCTCCTGAGCCTCCCTCAACTGCTGCTGCATCTCCGTTTTGAGCCATTTAACCATCTTAATCTCCGCTTTCCTCAACTCCTTAAAATTTTTCTGCTCTGCCTGTTTAGTTTTTGTCTTACATCTGAAAATATACCGAATTACCAACCCTCTAATATATGCTTTCATCATGTTACATATTACTCCAGTATTTATTTGAAAAAATTCTTCCACTTACTCTTTAATTCTATGTATATCTATTATGAATAATATTGCCCTTCCCTATCCAATTAAACTTCCACTTCTTCATATGGTACCGCTGAATGGATTAAGACCGGGACTCCTCTTGCACAAGTGGAATTTGTTGTCTTGTAGGCCTTCCTGACCCATTTCATGGCCAGGATCCTCGTCTGTTCTTTAATCAAATGAGTCTCTAAAAGGCATATGATTTATGAGCAATGATATTCTGAATTATAGCTGCTCTTCTACAATCTCATAGGCCTCGTACATTCCAGTTTAGGACCTTAAGTACACAATATTCACCATAGAAAGATATTAGTAAACCTAAGTTTGAACAGATATCTAAAGGTAATACTTATTAAAATATAACTTTTATTTGTTAATAAATTAATAGTCCGGGTCAATCCCCTTAGACTCGGTGGTAAAAAATGTGTTATGCCACCTTTTAGGGTCAGTAATGATCAAAATTATGGTGGTGCTTCTCTATATTTCAATCACGTCTTGGCGGGAAGCGAGCTAAATCTCTATGCGAGTGAAATGTGCTGTCACTATCGATGAAGTACATACGACACACTTCTCCCCTCACATGCAGCCCTGAAATCAATGTTCAGCAGCCCCAATCCCGCGAGTACACACACCATACACTAAAAGTAAAACAGACCCATGCGGATATGTCAGACTCACCGTGCTACATAGACCCACTACAACCCCAATCAAAGTAATCGGTACCAAAGGGACCAACCGACAGACAGGCAAATGGTTAAGCTTTTTAGACAGTGTTAGTAGCGCTTATACTCATCTTATCCTGTGGAGGATGGCTCACTCGACGCGTTTTCCCCAGCCAAATGATGTCCTGGTGGTTCCTCAGGAGTGAAATGCCTTTCCCATGAGGCCTCCAATACAGCCTCTGGTCGCCCAGGGTGGGGTCCTGATAAGTCCCCTTCTCCACCCCTCTGTATTTCTCAATGGATGCGACTTATCAGGACCAGAAGGGTTAGCCATCGAGGAACGGGGACACCAACTAGGGGTTTTCATTAGGTGTTGAAAACTCCGTTGTCAGGCAAGGAAAGTACCAGGGATAGAACAGGGTGACCTTCCCCTCTTTCCCCCCCCCCTTTTTAGAAAAGCATCATACCGTTTTGATGTAAAGGGTACATCTCCCTATCTTAAATTAACAAATAAAAGTTATATTTTAATAAGTATTACCTTTAGATAGCTGACCTTAAATACACCCACCATGCACTATTAATGATTTGCATACCAGAACTCTGATCTCTCTCCATTGCTGTCCCTTTTCCCTCCTCCTATCTCCCAACCATCCCCTTTCACATCCCATTCTCTTGAACAGCTCTTAAATTAAAGTATAACCCGCTACCCCTTCCCATCCCCCTTCTAGCAACCCCAACTCTAGCCCACCTCACCACCTTGTCTCCCTTATTAGCTTCTCTCTCCTGAGAGTGGGTAAACCACTGCCTAGCCTCCCCTACCTCTTTGAACACCGTCAAGCGCAGCACCGTGTGTCCCCATTATAAACATAGGGGCTTGCGGTGGCTGCACTCACATGGCGGTTCCCCTCCGCAGAACGCTGCGGAGGGGAACGCAAATGTGAAGCCAGCCTTAATACAGAACGTTTATTGAAAAGGTTATAGGAAAGTTTATTGTAAAGTTGTATAAGTTTCTTCTGGCTATCACACAATATTTTTATGCACATGATGGCATTGTCTGGGCCAAAATATTTTAGGCCTATCCACCGTATAGGTAGTGTCACACGTGGCGATGTCGCCCGCGACATCGCCGAAAAGTGACGGAACAGCGATGTCGCGGGCGATATCACAAGTGCGTCGCGCTGTGTGACAGCGCGACGCAACTGCAAATTATCGCTGGTCGCAGGTTGACAGGTTTATGAACATGTTCATAAACCTATCAACCTGTGACCAGCGATTAGGCTGGATCGCGCCGTCTGACACTGTTGGCGGCGCGATCCAGCCTATATCGCAGCGTTGCTGAGGATCGCTCGCTGGGCTGAGCCCAGCCCAGCGAGCGACGGCTCCGCCCGCATCGCCGCCACGTCACCGGCAACGTTGTGCCGTGTGACAGCTGGCCTGCGATGTCGCCCGCGACATCGGTGTACGTCACTTTTCGGCGATGTCGCGGGCGACATCGCCACGTGTGACAGTACCTTATGACACCATCGGCAATCAGTAAACATTTCCTGAGTAGCAGTCATTTAAAATGACTTTTTACACATCGAGACCAAAGTAAACGATGAGCACTGACTAATCTATACTATGATTACTCAGTGTGCATAGGTTACCATGGTCCTCAGCATTGGGAGTCCTGTTTACACACGATGATGCCCCATCTATTTCTAGTGAACCTGTTATTGGACACCTATACGACGTACAATGTAAAGATTGACCAATAAGATTGCAGCCCCACACAATTTCTTAAAGATATAGTCACGCATTGCAGTAAAGCAAAATGCCAAATTCTGCAAATTGTTGTACTCCTACAAACTCTGTCAAAAAGCAGGCAAATAAAAATGTGGTGTACAGCATGGAAAAACAAAAATCACATTTACATGCTTCTTTCAATGCTCAAGTTAGGACTACTGAAATTAACGCCACTTTGTGAATTAGATTTTATAAAATCCCAAATACTACAGTGTACCATCTGCTCTCCATGCACGAATACAGCCGAAAAGTATTATCGGCAAATTATCTTTGTGTATAGTAGAGAACTCATGCAAACAAAGAGATAATGACTTTACCAGGCATTTATTAAAATGTCCATGTGCATTTACAGCATGGAAGCCTTAAGGAACAATATTTTTCTATAAACTGTCATTTTCCTTAAAGCCTGCCTGGATTCAGTGCAGCGTCAACCCTAATAGCAGCGGCTGTGTCTAATAGTGCAGACGCAGCACAGGGCATCTGTTGGCTGCTAACCTGAGATACCAGACCACTGTTCTCACAGCTGAATGCTGACATTTTACTGTGATCTTTAAACCCTGCTCTGCTCAAGTGGACAACAATGCACAGATTACAACAATTGCTCCCAAGGTATTTAATCCGTCTCAATTTCATCTCCGCTATTTCACAAAGATGATTCAGAAGGTACCAAGACTGCACAATGCATGCAGCATCTTAAGAGCGAGTTTATTGGAGACAGACCGTAAGGGATTCTCTGGGATGCTCAACCTGTGGTACATATACGCCAGGAGGTGCTCATGCTGTGTCATTAATAGGCAGAACAGTACATGATTACAGCTTTGAGTGTAGGTGGATGTACGGTTGAATGAAAAGTAATGCCTCCACCTTCGTAACTTGGGTTTCGATGGGAATAATTTAATACATCAAATGCAGAAATAATCCTTAGAATGTGCTCTTTAATTACAGATATTCACTTTTCCACATAATCACCAGACAATTGAATAGATTTCTGCCAACAATGAACAAGTTTTCTGAAGCTGTCACAGAAGAAGTCGACACTCTGTTTCGGCAACCAGCCTCTCACAGTTCTCTCAACTTATTAATCAGAATCATAGTGATGTCCCCATAGATCTTCTTTCATTATCTGGAAGAGATGGATGTCAGAGAGCGACATATTTGACTATGAGCCCTTGTGGACAGGGTCTCCTCCCCTCCTGTACCTATTTATCCTGATTGTCTACAGTTATTGTAATTGTGCTTGTCTCCCCTATCCTCATGTAAAGCGCCATGGAACCTAATGGCGCTATATAAATAAATAATAATAATAATAAATAATAATAATCTGGACAGTATGGAGGATGCCGTACAGTGGTGAGCTTCAGTCTCTTTCATTTCAGATATTCGCATCCGAGGTACATATCGTGCACAGATCTTTCGATAACCAAGCAAAGCAATAATGTGACCTACACGTTCTTGTGAAATGCCGATTATGCTTGCATCTTTTCTCTTAGTGAAACAACGATCATCCTGAATCAGTCTGTCAATGTTTTGCATGTTTAACTCAGTGGTTGCTGTCACAGGGCGTCTAACTTTTTCTT
This sequence comes from Allobates femoralis, assembly GCA_033576535.1. Taxonomy (NCBI): domain Eukaryota; kingdom Metazoa; phylum Chordata; class Amphibia; order Anura; family Aromobatidae; genus Allobates; species Allobates femoralis. The sequence continues at coordinate 550,406,749 of JARQOC010000001.1, read as the reverse complement.
TGTTACGCAAATCAGTCGTTCCTGCCTGACCATGTTTAAATTTACTAGCCCAACGACTCACAGTGCTCATATCTACACAAACACCTTAAATGGCTTGCATTATCTGATGAATTTCCTTTGGAGTGAAACCTTCTGCTATGAAGAATTCAATGACAGCACATTGCTTAAATCGCATTGACTGATTGTCTGCACAGTGTTCTATTCTTTACACTGTAACAACATAACTGTTTATTGCTAAGGCTTCTGCCAACTGGAGTTGTAGAGGAGATTCTACGGAATAGTCAAGTACCTGCCGCATACCAGTGCTGCCATCTGCTGAGGAGTTATGAAGGTGGAGGCATTACTTTTAATTCATCCTTCGTTATATGTATAACTAAAGGATAATTAGCAAAGGAAAGTTGGGAACCACTGTTCTAGATAAAACTCGGCAATGCCAGGTTTACATTTTAGGAATGGAAAAAAACAAATAACTAGACAGATTGTAAGTGAACTAAAAAATGGCGCAACATGGACCGACTGTTATGTTCTGAACTGCGATATCCTATCATGACTACAATGGATTACAGTTGAAGTGGAAAAGCCACCTGGTTTATCATAACTTTCTCATTGCTATGTATAATTCATAATTATGATATGTCATGTAATGTTACGTCATACAATATTTTGCTGTGGGCTGCCAGCTATATTCTGGTGCTATTATGTATGTAGAGTAATGCAGTGATAACTTGTGGCTAATAAAAATATATTATCTTTATTACACTAGACATTCCTAAGAGACTAGTGCTCTACTGGAAGGGAACTGTGAAAGATAGCCTGAAAACTTGAGTAAGGTGACTAGACAAATTACTCCTGGATATTGCTGCTAATAAAAGGTGAATGTGAAGGGGTTGAAACAAAGAGTGTAAATTGTTGAAATAAAGCCTCGAGACTGTTGAAGAGTGACTAAGGTGCTGCTGAGGAAAGTGTCAGCAGACTTGCAAGTATAAGCAAATTGTGTTAGCTAAATGTTTTAAGGGCCAACTGTATTACCTCTCTACAAGACAACCTGTTAACTCACGCAAGACAGTTGTAACCACCTGCCAATTGCCTCCTAAAGAGAACATTTCCTTATCTTCATCTGTGTTCACCTGCATCCTTTTCCTTTCCCCACACCAGTGCCAAATTTACTTCAGGGGCATAACATACTTTATTCAATATTTTTGGTTGGAAACTCCCTTAGTATATCATATCTGTTATAAGATTATAAATAGATACTAAATACATACCGTATATACTCGCGTATAAGCCTGAGATTTTCAGCCCAAAAATCGGGCTGAAAAGTCACCCCCTCGGCTTATACGCGAGTCACTGTATTAGGGACTCGGATACCTGCTGTCAGTAGCGAGTCTGAGCTATTCCGAGCGGGTCTTAGCGATTCCGAGCAAGTCTGAGCTATTCCGAGAGGGTTTTAGCGATTCCGAGAGGGTCTTAGCGATTCTGAGCATTTCTGAGCGATTCTGAGTGAGTCATAGCGATTCTGAGTGAGTCATAGCGATTCTGAGAGCGAGTCTTAGCGATTTTGAGCATTTCTGAGCGATTCTGAGCTAGTCTGAGTGATTCTAAGCGAGTTTACAATCCAAGCCCTGTATTCTGTACTCGGGACTCGGCTTATACATGAGTCAATAGGTTTTTCCAGGTTTTGAGGACAAAAGTAGGGGGGTCGGCTTATACACGGGTCGGCTTATACGCGAGTATATACGGTAGATAAATATCAGAGTAATTAGGTAAATAGATCAATATCAGATGATTATATGAAGCAGTGAGCTTTATTAAACCAGTAAAGAATGACACAATTTTATTTTATAACTCCAAGTCAGAAAGCATCACTTGTTCCATCCCCTGAGGAATATAATGCCCGGGCAGAGAAAGGAAAGCATTGTCAATCTACAAAGATGATCTGCCGAATAAATGAGGCAACCATCAAGCTTGTTTGAGGACTGCATGACACTGATCAGCTCAGGCAAACCACCCAGAGGAATCTGACGGGCAGACAAGGAATCTGTGATTGTATCATTTTTCTCTGTATTTTAAAACAACGTCTGTAGTAAATTTCTCTGGGAATTTACTAGGAATTTTCAATGTTTTGTGCTTTCAAAAGAATTTGCAGAATAAGGTTTCAGTAAGAAATAAAAAAAATAAAATGCTATTTTTACAGTAGATTGTTCTTTTGTTCAGGGGGTCAAACGATGTCACCCATCTCTCAATACAGCACCTCAGGTCAACTGTTAATGATATCTATTTAAAAAAGGATAATATAATGTCATGAATGAATGCACATGAATTCCATAAATGTATTATTTAGTCGGAGTCTGTGTCTATTTTTTATCAGATTAATTCATGAGGCGTAGCTGAAGCCTGGACCTGACAGTCAGCAACGTGATGATGTTCTCCGACTACATACCCTGTCATGTTTCTATAATATATGTACACTATTTCCATTTCTACTTAGAATATTTGTTTAGTTGACGAGTAAAAAAAAAAGAGCAGAAAAGGAAATTATTTTCATAACTGAAAGAAATCACTTGACATTTGCAAAATGAGGAGATTTAGGAGGCCAGGGCCTCATTGTTAGTGAGATTTTACCGCACATTCAGGTTAATGCCCTTGTCAATGGAGGTTTACATTCCCTTAATGCCATCACGTCTAAAATGCTGCTTTCTTTTCAATTTTTTTCTTCTTTAAGTGACAATACATGAGGCAAACAGAAAGCACTTTAGACTTGAGAAAGCCCTCTAGTCAAAACCATATCAGCAGATGTCAACTGGCAGACATGTGCGAGAAAGTGGTTTAAAGCGGCAGTCGGCAGATTAGGTTTTCTACTAAATACGTTAACATGACTTAGCCGCACTTAGACCTCTTCAGACATTTTAAGTCTCAAAAAGCCTGACTGACTGACAGCCTCCCACCATTGCACCGGTATGCTTTTCAACCATGTTTATAGATCAATTTACCAATTTAAATACAAGACGACCCAACTTTCCGTACAAGTGTGCCCCATTACTGCTTGCCTCTAGAATAATATACACATGTATCATTACGTTAGCGCTCTACAAATGTGAAATTGTAAAGTAAAATGCTCGTGAATGGATAAACAAGCCACAACATATCAAATATATTTAGACCAAAAAGCCACTCGAAACAAAAGAAGTGGGTTTTATTACGTCTGCTTCAAATTACTGCCGGTATCATGATAATTGGAGCCTCACATTCTCTACTTAGAGAAAACATTTGGGAAGAAAGAATGGCCTTCCTTTCACCTCTTCAGCTCCAACCACATCAATCTAGAACTTATTTCGTGCAAATGGAAAACAATTGTGGTCTATGCATTTGGAGGAAAAGAAGGGGAATGTATTCGCTCACACGCAAAAAGAATTTGGTCGCTCGTGGGAGGCATGAACGAGACAAAGAAAACTATATATATATATTAAAAATAGTAGAAAAAGTTGTTACACTCCTCAGCTATACATAGAGGGCTGTGATCTGTAAACAAATTGTGTCAAGTTTTGAGCTTTGATTGTCGCCACTTGACAGCTGGGCTTGGGTAGATAGGCATTACATTATTCATGATGCAGATAATTGATATCCATGGAGAAGGAGCAGTGGAAATTAATAAAGTAATAAGCTCTTATCAATCTCTGCTCGGGGATATGCACAGCTCAAAAGGTTAACAATGTGATGATGGAAGAGTGCTCCACTTAACGCCCTCTTGAAAATCACCAGTCACTGCTTCAATTTAAAGGACCAGTGCGATTTACTTAACACTTTCGTAAACAATAACTGTAACTCTAGACGAAGGTCTCAAAGGTCTCAAAGCTTTGTCACAGTGGAAATAAGACAGATTTCAGAGGTGTCTGCGCTCTTCGAAATAATTCAACATCGGACATTTGGGCTGAAGTGTGTGTGGCCTGAAAACTGTCCCAATGGCAACAAAAACTTCAAAATCAACAGGGATCGATATATGGCTTGAGGGGAAATGTGGTAAGAAAATAACTTATGTTTGTCTGTTTTAAGCTGGTTAAAGATGTCCGGAAATGAGATCTTGTCTAATTTGGTCATTTACACATGACATATACTTCATATGAAGACCACATGTGGCTTAGGCCTTGGGTCCAAAAGGGCAAAATTGTAAAGGTTTCACTTCTGTATAGATATAAAAAAGGTAACTCTATGCTTACATTTATAGTCCATGAATGCCAACTATGTAAACAAGTACAAAATAACTACATATTGTATTTTCACTTTAATAAACTCATAAAAAACTATTGTACATCAATAAAGGTCTTGTTTGGTAAACACAACCCCTGACCCTAAGCATGTGTACTGGAAGATGGCCGCTGGTTACATATGAGTATAACAGAAGTGGTCGTTCTCTGTAAAGTAAACCTGGGTGCCTATGCTTGTACCTGTAGTGCCACAAGACATTTCAAAGCATTCAGGGTTGGGGACGATGATAGAAAATTTGCCAACAGAAAGACAGCCGAAGACATCCTGGAAGAAAAGGCCATGGTAGATCTACAAAACAAGGATGCAGAGGATCTAGAGATGGCAAATCTTCTGTAAGTTCAATGATGAGGGATATAAACAGTAGAAAGCCTAGCGTACCAGATAACTCAGAGTCAGACCATACAGTAGATTTGACTAAGTGAATCTCACTAACACAATAACCGTTGAAGGCAGTCATGGAGGGAGAGGACTGACAAAGAGGCTTACCTGATAGATGTTATGACTAAAAAGGATCTGGTGACAGTGCCAGTCTGTTTCAGGAACTGAAGCTCAAAGTCGACAGAGAAGACTCTCTAGGCTGGTAGTGAAAGATGCCAAGCCTCAATGTTTTAGGCACAGAGGGGGATATGCAAGATGGCAGCCGGGTACATAGTAAATGGCCGGTATGAATCACTGAGGTTGCCGTCCTCTGTAACGTAAACCTGAGTGCCTACTCTGGTACCTGTAGTGCCACAAGACTTGTCAAGGCACTCAGAGCCAGGTGTACAGATAGCTGGAGAGACGGGTGTGTCTAGCTATCCACATACCTCCACCATGGGTGTGTCTTCTTTGATATAATGAAGACTGTTTGATATATGGTCATGTGTTTAGAAGGAGCAGACCTCCATAGTTTGGCTCTGATGGAGCATAGTCGAACCTCTATGCTGTATGGACTTTGTGTGTTCTTTGTACCAGAAAGGCTGTTTTGTTTCTGTTCTTACTGGAGCAGTTTATGAGGAGTGACTATACCTGATTTAATTAAACAGAAACCATATCCTATGTATGCCTCAAAACCTCAGCTGAGTAATTCCCTACAGTATTAATTGTCCCACTAACCATTTCTCAAAAATGATCATGTGCTGCTAAAACAAGAATTACTAGAAATTCAATTGGTACTTTTTTGGATGCAGTAATGATTAGGCTCTGCATCACTCTGCAATGGTATGTACTATTAAATGCACTATGTAAGTGCAATATCCCCACCCCCCTTATAGGGCCATATTCATGTGTGGAGCTGAAGACAGATTTCTCTGAAAAACCAGCATATGTCAGGTTTAGAAACAGCCTAGTGGGGACATCTTCTGGATGGTTTTTGAAAGATTTTCTTCCAGATTTCCCTTATGAAGTATATTTCAAAGTTTATTATAATCACTTGGTCTTCATTATGATTAAATAAAAATTTAGAACGCCAGATATACTTTAAAGGATATGCAAGGTGCCTGGACTTCACAGCTGTTGCCATATTTGGTACTGTTCCAAAAACTCACACACTGCAGGTGTCCCAACATCTGCAAACTCTACGAAATTTTGTTTGTAAATTGATCACATTTCCAATCACAAACTGAATCTGCAATGTTCGTGCCAAATTTAAAAATGGTGAACATGTTTAGGGAAAGTTTGCTCATCTCTAATTACTACCTGGTTTCCATCCATCTCTCCAGAGAAGTCACTAAAACAAACACAGCAAAAGTAATGTCAGAAAAATTCCAAAGGTGTCAGATGTAGTCTTAAGAGACACCAGAATGACATATATACTAGCTGTAGTACCCAGCTACGCCCGGGTTAATAAATAACTGATGTTAGCTATAACAAAATAGAATTTGAATATGTCATATTAATGACCTGTAGGAAAATAGAAGCTGAGCTGTGATTGGTTGTTATAGGCAGCCTAATAGATCTCCACACACATACACATAAAAGACAGCTCATGTGACTGACATCTCCCTTAATTCCCTATATGGCACATGTGTTGCACATTGGCTGTTTTTAATCAGATGTTTATTTTTGGAGATTAAAGATACCAGACGTATGAGGTGAGTTGTGTGAGGTGATTTGTGCACATCCGTATCTGTCTGTGTAGTGTGTGTGTCCATGTGGGGGGTCCCTGTGGTGTGTGTTCTTGTGGGGGGAGGGGTGTCTCTGTGGTATGTCCATTCCTATGGGGTTGCGACCGTGTAGATTCCAGTCATACACATGAATGTGTGTATCTATGTCCGGGATTGGCATCTACACTGTCGCAACTGCAGCCACAAAATTTTGCGCAGCCACACGTCTGGACGCCGAGAGCATCATAGGCTATGTTGTGAGGCGAGCTTTTAACCCTGCGCGTTCCAGTTCACCACACAATTTTGCCCCTATCTATATAATGGAGAGAAAGTGACAGTTACCAGTTGACAGTTGTGAATGAGAGGGGCTTAATGACAGCGCCAAAGACTAACAGCATATACCAGCATATAGTCACTAAGGTGGGGCCCCAACATGGGATATTCACCACGCACGGGGACATGTATACACACCACACGCACACAAAGAGTAACAGCAAGTGTATAGTCACTAAGGTGCAGCCCCAACATTGGATACTCACCACGCACCTGAACACCGACACAACACAGAGACACACACACACCACACAGACACCCCCCCACAGGGACACACACACATACACACCCTATAGGGACACATGCACTCACCCCACAGGGACACACCAAAACACACACACTCCAGGGACACACACACCACACAGACAGACACAGATGTGCACAAATCGCCTCACACAACTCGCTTCATACGTGTGCTATCTTTAATTTCCAAAAATAAACATCTGATTAAAAACAGTCAATGTGCAACACATGTGCCATATAGGGAATTAAGGCAGATGTCAGTCACATGAGCTGTCTTTTACGTGTATGTGTGAGGTAACATATACTGCCCGGCCGGGGGGAGGGTTTACTGTTTGCTGGAGATTTATCAGGCTGCCTATAGCAACCAATCACAGCTCATCTTCTATTTTCCTACAGGTCATTAATATGACATATTCAAATTCTATTTTGTTATAGCTAACATCAGTTATTTATTAACCCGGGCGTAGCCGGGTAGTACAGCTAGTCTAATATATAAAGCTGAATGTGTGTATGTGTGTATGTCCGGGATTGGTATCTACACCGTGGCAACTACAGCCTCAAAATTTTGCACAGTCACACGTCTGAACCCCGAGAGCAACATAGGCTATCTTGTGCGGCGAAATTTCAAGCCTGCGCGTTCCAGTTCACCAAACAATTTTGCCCATATCTACATAATGGGTTAAAAGTGAAAGGAAAAGTGTTGGAGGAAAATCGACAGCTGCCAGCTACAGCCACAAAATTTTGCACAGTCACACGTCTGGACCCTGACAGCATCATAGGCTATGTTGTGAGGCGAAATTTTAACCCCTCACGTTCCAATTCACCAAATAATTTTGCCCATCTACATAATGGGGGAAAAGTGAAAGGAAAAGTGTTGGAGACAAATTGACAGCTGCCAGATGTGAACAAGGGGGACTTAAAGAATGAGAGCAATGGCGCCAAAGAGTATATACCGTACAGTTGCTAAGGTGGGGCCCCGACATAGGATACTCACCACACACGGGGATATGAACACACACACAAAATGTGCCACACACTACCACGTGCTTGAACACATATACCACCCTCAGCTCACATTTCACCACACGTACACTAACCTCGCCCCATAATCGCCCTAAAACACAAAAGTCTGGTATTATCCATCAAAAATATAAATCTGATTAATAAGCAGCAAAACTACAAGAGAAACAAATGTACCATATCTAATATATAAAGCTAAATGTGTGTATGTGTGTGTGTGTATGTCCGGGATTTGCATCTACACCGTTGCAACTACAGCCACAAAATTTTGCACAGTCACACGTCTGGACCCCGAGAGTGTCATAGGCTATTTTGTGAGGCGAAATTTTAACCCCAATTCACCAAACAATTTTGGCCCTATCTACATAATGGAGAGAAAGTGACAGTTGTGAATGAGAGGGGCTTAATGACAGCAGCAAAGACTAACAGAATATAGTCACTAAGGTGGGGCCCTGACACGGAATATTCACCACGCACGGGGACATGTATACACACCACATGCACACAAAGAGTAACAGCTATGGTGGAGCCCCAACATTGGATAATCACCACGCACACAAACACACACCACAAAGAGACACACACAACACAGAGACACACACAACACAGAGACACACACCGCACAGACCCCCCCACAGGGACACACACACATACACAACCTATAGGGACACATGCACTCACCCCACAGGGACACACACACCACAGGGACATACACACCTTACAGGGACACAGAGACACACACACACACCACAGGAACACACAGACTCCATACGAATGAACACACACCACAGAGACATCCCTCCCCCCACAAGAATACACATCACAGGGACACCCCTCCCCCCAAAAAGACACACACCACAGGGACCCCCCCACAGGGACACACGCACACCACTGGGACACCCACCCCAGGGACACACACACCACACAGACAGACACAGATGTGCACAAATTGCCTCACACAACTCGCCTCATACGTCTGGTATCTTTAATTTCCAAAAATAAACATCTGATTAAAAACAGCCAATGTGCAACACATGTGCCATATAGGGAATTAAGGCAGATGTCAGTCACATGAGCTGTCTTTTATGTGTATGTGTGTGGTAATATATACTGCCCGGCTGGGAGGAAGGGTTTACTGTTGGCTGGAGATTTATTAGGCTGCCTATAGCAACCAATCACAGCTCAGCTTCTATTTTCCTAGAGGTCATTAATATGACATATTCAAATTCTATTTTGCTATAGCTAACAGCAGTTATTTATTAACCCGGGCATAGCCGGGTAGTACAGCTAGTATATATATATATATATATATATATATATATATATATATATATATACAGGATGGGCCATTTATATGGATACATGGATACACCTAAATAGAGTTGGATCCAAAATGGCTGCCATCAAAATGGCCACCAAGGTCACCACCCAACTGGAAAAGTTTTCCCCTTCCCATACACTAACGTGACACAAACAGGAGGTTGATATCACCAACCAGTCCCATTTTATAAATGGCCCACCCTGTGTATGTATATGTGTGCGTGTGTGCGTGTGTGCGTGTGTGTGTGTGTGTGTGTCTGTGTGTGTGTGTGTGAAAAATAAACTGATTTAAGTTTTTGGGAAATACTTGCTAAACTTAGAGAATTTGAATCTCAAAAGATTTGATCATCTCTGTTTGCAAGTGTTTGTTTTGTGTCATGTTGGCCAAAAGTCACACATCTCTCATTTGTTTATCACTATACTTTTTGGGCTATAAGATGCACTTTTTTTTACCCAAATTTGAGAGGAAAGTGGGGTGTGTGCGTCTTATAGTCTGAATGTACCTGGCAGCGTGGGAGCTGGTCACAGGTGACAGGGTCACTGCTGCAGGAAGCCAGCAGCTGGGGCCAACACGTGGATCTACTGTTAAAGAAAATGAAGATTCACTGCTCCCCACACCCATAATCCCATAAATCTCTCGGCATTGATGCCATGGCTGATGTGAGCGGGTTATGGATGTGGGGGTAGTTAATATTAATTTTGGATAAACTGGCAGCTGATGTTGGTTTGACTTGGGGCGTTTGGCAGTGTGTATCACCAAAAGAAAATGATATCTTGGAGTAATCCAAAAATTGAAAAGTAAAAAAACAAAAAGAAAAACTCCCCAATCCATTTATTCCCATATATTATAAGGCCATCAAAAATTGATGGAAAGTACAAAGATAAAAAAAACATACAATACATACATATAATAGACCTCCAATAACCCTAACCCATGTGATAACCTAAATATGAAGCTGCAAGATGAGCAAAAGTGTTACTGTTTGAAGGTATCTTATATCTATCTAATTATCTGTTATGATCACACATGATTCCCCACATAATAGACTTACATGTTCTCATTCGTCCTCTCAAATACAATATCAGATCTATATTTATACGTCTGTCTATATTTCGAGTCTGTCAGTCAGAGGTGTTGTGTCAATATGATGTGCAAACATACCATACATCCACAGGTAGGTTTCATATTCATATGATACTGCAGAGAGCATGAATATCATTATGAAGTTCAATCCATTCATGAGTGAGTGAGTCAAAAATGACCATCCAAAAGTAAATTCAACTTAGCCTGTCATGTTTCTGCTCTCAAAGTGTGGAGGTTCTTCAGGGGCAACAAACATATGCTTTTTAAACAATAGTGTAATGAAAAAAGGGCTTACACACCAAAGCCAGTTGCCGGCATTAGAAGGGGATGCCATGCACTGCAGCAGCAGAGGGAAGGTGAGTACAATTATTTATTTTTTGTGAGTTAAGAAAACATAATGCAAGGCATATATGCCAGGATGAGCCCATGATGGTGGACATATATACCAGGAATGGAGACATACACACCAGGATGGAGACATATACACCAGGATGAGGGACATATACACCAGGATGGAGACATATACACCAGGATGAGGGACATATACACCAGGATGGAGACATATACACCAGGATGAGGGACATATAAACCAGGATGGGTACAGATGGGGGACATATATACCAGGATGGTGGACATATATACAAGGATGGGGACATATATATCAAGATGGGGAAGATTTATACTAGGATGGGAGACATATATAGGGTGAGGAGCATTAGGACAGAATACGGGAACATTACCACCATAACAAGTGTCAGCAGCAAACCCACCCCCCCTAACAGTGTGTCATGGCCACATTTTGTATTCAAAATTGTATTTCCCTATTTTCCTCCTCTAAAACCTAAGTGCATCTTATAGTCTGAAAAATACAGTATGTTGGTATGTTGTGTACTAATATAAAAAATATTTATACACTGCATATACATTTGTAAAAGTTATACTGTATTTCATAACTTTGCATTGATACCTTATAATTATGACTATTCTCTAATTTATTCCACGATTTGTATTTTTAAAATCAGTATTTTGAGAAAAAAATTAATTTAATTTATATTTGGTACTATGGTTATTTTGAAATCATTTGGAGTTATTAAAGTTAAAATGTTATACTGTACATATTGTAAACTGTATAAATATTTCATTGAAGATCCTCCGGCTTAGATTCGTCTACAGGTTTCCTGAACTGTTTAGTCTGCATTTGTTTTCCCACAGTTGTTGCCTTCTCGTGGATCTCTCTGAATTTTCTTTCCTAAGACAGGCTTATACTAAGTTCCAAGAAATTTCATAACATCAATATGTCTTACACAAAAGCCTAGGTAGTATACAATCCATTTCCTAACAAAAGAATTGCAGAAAATGCCAGAGGGCTTCAAGTTCCAGTTGTGAGAAAAACAAAGGGACTTTAAATTACGGTACTTAAAAAATAACTATGCTAAATTGATAACAAATTGTTCAGTCTAAACTATATGTGCTCTTTCAAGGCAGAATATATTGCACCATTTATTCACAAAGGCCTGGTTTCATCCAGTCCGGCATTACACACGCTGATCTCGATTAGGAGGCGTGCTTGAATCAGCGGCACCTCATTCATTAAGAGGTTGGCACCTATTAGTGAATAAGGCATGTCTTAAAAGTGGCATGTGCTTTGCCACAAATCATACTCCTGTCAGTGCTACGTATTGACTGCCTTCAGTCAATAGGTACTGCTGCTGCTGTAGTTTAAACCAAGCCTTTTTTTTTCCCTCAGTCACTGCGGCTCTGCAGTTGGAGGTTGCTGAATGTTTGGTGGAAGTGACAAATAGCTCAGGTGAGCTGAGGGGTTGTGTCTTAGCCTTCTACTCTCCACCCCTTGGCCATAAATAATTCAGCTTCCTTCCGCGAGGTGTTGCTGATTCAGCTCATTCCTGATCTGAGACCTGTTGTGTGCAGATGTTCTTCTGGAGCTGGTGCAATCCTCTTCACTTGAAGCTGCTGGGTGTCCCTGGTCTGTGGGTGGAGGTAGGGACTCTTCGCCTAGGGCTTTCTTAGGAGCTTAGAACAAAGGGCGGTGACTCGGACCTCCTCACCTTCAGAGGTACCTACGAGAACAGGGTAAGCTAGGGACCCCAGTACCAGGGTTGGATTGGCCTCACTGGTATCTTCTCACCCACCTCACTATCCAGTTCCTGATTCCCTCTCCCCCGTAAGCATAAAAGTCAGGGACTGCAGTAAAATTTCTTATGTAAGGTATGCCACAACTTGCCACAACACGAGATGAGCTGTAGAGTAACGCCTCACTCGCTTCGCCGTCATCCCACCCATTTTGGCGTAGTTAGATAAAACTGATTTGAAATAAGGAAAAGTTGCGACAATTTTGTACAACTCTGCATTGCATAACAATTTTGTGACTTAAATATGTTTTAGGTTTTTATGCAACTTCTAATTTAATAACTCTAATGAATCGGGACCTATATATCTATAAACAAGAAAGAAAGAAAGCCACAAATCATCATAAGAGGCTGTTATTTCTGCAGTACAAACATTATGAATAGATGAATAGACTTAAGATTCCCATTGGGGAGATTCATTGGTTTTGAAGGGGGCAACATGTCTAAATTAGTATATAATGCTTTTATTTTAACATTTTGAAAGGTTTTTCACAAGGAACCTTCTTATCTTCAGATCAGATCTGGCAAACAGATAGGTTTGCCAGACAAAACCAGTGTAAGCTCCAGCTGGTATACATTGAGTCTGGTGGATCAGGAGCCATGCTTAAGGCCCCTTCACACACTGAGACTTTCCAGCGATCCCCTCAGCGATCCGACCTGGTTGGGATCCCTGGTAAGTCTCTCTGGAGTCGCTGGTGAGCTGTCAAACAGACAGACTCAGCAGCGACTCAGCACCCGTGAGATCGCTGGTATCCATGATAAACAGCGGTAACTAAGCAGCGCACGCTGCTTAGTTACCCGGTGTTTATCATGGATACCAGCGTCCTCCCTGCTCAGCGCAGCCTGTAAGCAGGGAGGACGCTGGTAACCATGATAAACTGTGGGTATCTAGGCAGCGCTGCCTAGATACCCGCAGTTTATCATAGTTACCAGCGTCCTCCCTGCTTACAGGCTGCGCTAAGCAGGGAGGATGCTGGTATCCATGATAAACACCGGGTAACTAAGCAGCGCGTGCTGCTTAGTTACCTGCTGTTTATCATGGATACCAGCCTGTGAGGTCGCTGGTTCGCTGGTCTCTCGCGGTCACACACACTGATGTGTGCTGACCAGCGGGAGACTTGGGACCAAAAAATGGTCCTGAGCGACGTGCAGCAACCAGCGACCTCACAGCAGGGGCCAGGTTGCTGGTGGCTGTCACAAACTACAACATCGCAGAAGAGGTCGATGTTACGTCACAAAACCTGTGACGTTGCAGCGACATCGTTAGCGATGTTGTAGTGTGTGAAGTGGCCTTTAGGTTGCTTTCACATCATATTTTTTTTCCTGTCCGTGGGATCCTACTTTTTGTAGGAACCCACGGACAGGAAAGGACACCACAGGGGGTGACCTATTCTGTATCTGGGTCGATGATTATCACGGATCTGGACACAGCGGGGCACTTTCACTTCTGCAATGTATAATAACATGGGGGCCTATGAGCACGGGTCCGAGGATACAGCTGATCGTTTCTCGGCCCGATTTTAGTGTACTGAGCATGCTCAGTACACTAAAATTGCTCCTGACCGTCTAATTTCACTTCTGCAATATATATACATACATTGCAGAAGAGAAATTAAGTAAAAGAAAGAGTTAAAAATAAAAAATCAGTATGCTCACCTGTCCTCGATCCACCGCTGCCTCCAGCAAGGTCCAGGTGCTTATAGGACCTGCGGTGACCTCACAACTCGATCAGCTGATCGGGTCACATGACCGCAGTTACCGCGGTAACTGCGGTCATATGACCCGATGACGCTGCCAGGTTGTGACATCACCGCAGGTCACATAAGCACCCTGGACCTTGCTCAGTACACTAAAATCGGGCCGAGAAACGATCAGCTGTATCCTCGGACCCATGCTCATAGGCCCCCATGTTAAAGGCCGAGGATTGGATCGGATTTTGCCTAATTGCCATCCGATTTTGTGGGATCCGATCTTTTGCTGTACCCAAAATCGGAGACTGCTCCGATTTTGGGCACAGCAAAAGATCGGATCCCACAAAATCGGATGGCAATTAGGTCAAATCCAATCCGATCCGACCCCCATAGGATAACATGGGAGCCAACAAAAACGTGATGTGAAAGCACTCTCACAGTGTCTCTCCTCCTACTGCTTCATAGAGAGGAGTCCCTAGTGGATAACTATTTTGTATTATGTATAGGTGCCGTAATAGACTTCTTCTCTAAAGTAAATCTGTGACCAGATTTTTACTACCACATATGAGAGCAGCATAATGTAGAGGCAGAGATCCTGATTCCAGCAATGTGTCATTTACTGAACTGCTTCCTGCCATTTTGATAAAAATAAAAGTTTTATCTGCTGCAGATCTAACAGTTGTCTGACTATAAAGCTCTATATATAGTTGTGCTCAAAAGTTTACATACCCTGGTAGATTTTTTGCATTCTTGGCCTTTTTTCAGAAAATCTGAATGATAACACAAAAACTTTTTTCCACTCATGGTTAGTGGTTGTGTGAAACCATTCATTGTCAAACTACTGTGTTTTCTCTTTTAAATCATAATGACAACTAAAAACATCCAAATGACACTGATCAAAAGTTCACATACCCTGGTGATTTTGACCTGATAACATGAACAGACGTTGACACAAATGGGTTTGAATGGCTAATAAAGGTCCTCACCTGCGACCTGTTTGCTTGTAATCAGTGTGTGTGCATAAAAGCTGAGTGAGTTTCTGGGAGCCAAACAGACTCTTGCATCTTTTATCCAGCCACTGACGTTTCTGGATTGTGAGTGATGGGAAAAGCAAAATAAGGGCCCTTTCACATCAGCGTTTTACGCTGATAGCGGCAGTTGCGGTGAAAAAAAATGCAACTGCCGCGATTACCGCATAGCGGCCGCACTTGCAGTTCACTTGCGGCAAGCCCCATGCAATGTCTATGGGGCTTGCAGCAGGTGCGGCAAGTGCAGTACAGTTGCGGTTTCGGCACTTGCGGCCGCAAAAAAAATGTCAGCCGCGGTTTTCCTGCGGCCACATCTGCCGCAAGTGCCGAATCCGCACTTGACGCACCTGCCGCACACTTACCGCAAGCCTCATAGACATTGCATGGGGCTTGCCGCACGTGAACCGCAAGTGCGGCCGTTATGCGGTAATCACGGCAGTTGCGGTTTTTTCACCACAACTGCCGCGATCAGCATAAAACGCTGATGTGAAAGGGGCCTTATTGTGAATGGATCTGCAGGAGAAGATAGTTGAACTGTATAAAACAGGAAGGGGATACAAAAAGATACCCAAGGAATTGATAATGCCAGTCATCAGTGCTCAAACTGTGATTACCAAATGGAAAATCAGGGGCTCTGTAAAAACCAAACCACAATAAGGTAGACCAACACATTTTTCAGCCACTACTGCCAGGAAATTTGTTCAGGATGCAAAGAAAAACCCAGAAATAACATCAGCTGAAATACAGAATTCACTGATAACTAGCGGTGTGGCGGTTTCATGATGCACAATAAGGAGGCACTTGAAGAAAAATGGGCTGCATGGTCGAGTCACCAGAAGAAAACCATTACTGTGCAAATGCCACAAAGTATCTCGCCTATATGCCAAAGGGCACAGAGACAAGCCTCCAAACACCTGGAACAAGGTAACTTGGAGTGATGAGACCATATCATACTTTTTGGCCACAAACATTAAATGTTACATTTGGAGAAGTGTCAACAAGGCCTATCACGAAAGAAACACCATTCTTACTGTAAAGCGTGCTACAAAGGCACAGGAAACTTGGTCAGAGTTGAAGGAAAGATGAATGCAGCACGTTATCAACAAATACTGGAGGCAAATTTGCACTCATCAGCCCAGAAGCTGCGCATGGGATGTACTTGGATATTCCAACATGACAACAATCCAATACACAAGACCAAGTTGACCTGTCATTGGCTACAGCAGAACAAAGTGAAGGTTCTGGAGGGGCCATCACAGTCTTCTGACCTCAGTATCATTGAGCCATTCTGGGGAGAACTCAAGCACGCAGTTCATGCAGTTCATGGGCTTTACCATCTGAGAAAATAAAGAGCCTCATCCACTACTACCACAAAAGACTTCAAACTGTTATTGATGGTAGGGGGGGCAATACACAGTATTAAGAACCGGGGTATGTGAACTTTTGATCAGGGTCATTTGGATGTTTTTGTTGTTATTATGATGTAAAAAGAGAAAACACAGTAGTTTGACAGTAAATGGCTTAACCCAACCACTAACCACGAGTGGAAAAAAGTTTTTGTGTTATCATTCATATTCTCTGAAAAATGGCCAGAATGCAAAAAATCTGTTAGGTTATGTAAACTTTTGAGCACAACTGTAACTCCACCCACACCACTGATTGGCAGCTCCCTGTGTACATTATGCCTAAGAAGAAAGCTGCCAATCACTGGTGGTGGCTGGGTTATATACAGTAGAGGTCATGAATATGCTTGACTAAATGGCAGCAGATTCACTAGCCCTCTAATGAAAATTTCCTGCTGATGAAACTGATTTTATTAAAACTACACTAAGCAGCTTAGTAAGTGACATCTCTGTCTCAACACCTAGAGACAGATACCCTTTAAGTGATATGGGCATTTAGTAAAACATCAAGCATCACAGCAGATACACAGGCAGGGTCAGGGGCGGACCTACCGTGGTGCAGCTGGTACAGCTGCACCAGGGCCCCGACCGGCTAGGGGGCCCCTCCAGCCTGCAGGGGGGCCCTCCAGCCGACCCCCGTGACCCTGTGTCAGAGGAGAGAGGAGAAGAGGGTAACTGAGGGAAGCTGATCCCGCCCCCCCTCCTCTGCCACCCCGGCTCCCAGGACTGCAAAGTGCGGCTTGGCGCAGCAGGTAGGAGCCGCATCACCCACAGCAAACCCCCCCGCTCCTCACCAACGTCCACTAGCACCCCAAACCCCCCCACTACTCACCAGCAGCCGCTGCACCAGGGCCCTCCGGGCTCAAGGTCCGCCACTGGGCAGGGTGTATCTGCCACTGACTGTATGATGCGGCATTTCAGAGAGAAACAATTTACTGGCCACCAGGTGACTCCTGCCCACCTGCGGCACCAGGCAGGGAGAAGGCACTGGAATCTGACAATCCTCCCGTGTGGCTTTGCCCCTGGCAGCTATTACACTAGGATTTCCTTTGAAAGGTGTACTGCCTGGGCAGTGGTGAAGATCAGAGGTGGGCGTATTGGATGTGACAGGGAGTGTCAATTGGCTGCAGATACTAAGATTAATCTGGCTTCACTTACTACAAGTGGCAGTTCATGAGCTAATTTTGCTCATATATTATTATTATTATTATTATTAATTTATATAGCGCCATTATATTCCATGGCGCTTTACATGTTAAAAAGGGCAGACTAGGACAAGTAACATAGTAGCAATACAAGTAACAATAAATGTTGACAATTCAGTTGTACAGAAACTAGAGGGGAGAAATCCTGTCCACAAAGGCTCACAGTCTACGAGGGGCGGGTGGGGATACAGTAGGAGGGGGAAATTCCAGTCATGAGGCGGTGTGGTGGACCGGGTCTTATTGCAGGTGGTAGGCTTGGCGGAACAGGTGGGTCTTCAGGCTTCTTTTGAAGGTTCCCAGGGTAGGAGAATGTCTGATGTGTTGGGGCAGTGAGTTCCAGAGTCTGGGTGAAGCACGGGAGAAATCCTGTATGCGGTTGTGCGAAGAGGAGATGAGGGGGGAGTAGAGTAGAAGCTCTTGGGAGGATCGCAGGTTGCGTGAGGGTAGGTATCGGGAGACCATGTCAGATATGTATGGAGGGGACAGGTTGTGAATGGCTTTGTATGTCATGGTTAATATTTTAAACCGGGATCTCTGGGAAGCAGGGAGCCAATGAAGGGCTTGGCAGAGGGGGGAGACAGGGGAGTAGCGGGAAAACAGATGGATTAGGCGGGCAACGGAGTTCAAGATAGATTGGAGAGGTGCAAAGAAGGTATTAGGGAGGCCGGTGAGGATATATGTGGATATGCAGAGAACAATAAACTTTAATTCACACTTAGATTAGACAGTCTTAACATTTGCCATATGTTATCAAAAATGGTTCAAGCTGTTTGAGAAATCAGTTTAATTTCAAGACTTAGACATCTATGTTTACACCACTATTACCGTACTTAAACCTACAATTTTGCTACATTTTTTAGCTGAACTACACTGCATATTAGGCAATACCCCTTTTCTCACCCCTATTTCTGTGAGGTGGGGCCCCTCATCGGATTAGTAAATAAACGGTACAAACCATGAAAATCTTTAAGTGCACATTATCTCAGAAATCTTCAACATATAGATTGATAAATATGTCCCACAATTGTAATGTATAAAAAGCTGTAAAACATAATGAGGGCAATGTAATATTATTTAGGTTGCCTTTAAAGAGAATATGTCAGTTTTTTTAAATATAATCTGCAGACAGAGTGCTGTAGGTGTTAAAACAGAGATTTCAGCAATGCTTCTCTTTTAACACTGCGTGCAGCTGTTTACTTGCTATGTTTCTTTTAATTCAGGACATTATCATTGCCGGACCAAGTCATCTACAGGTCAGCTAGTCCGGCACAATGCCCCCTGCTGTGATTGGCACCTCACTGTCTAATGAAACGTACATCCAAACCTTGGTGTATGAGTGGGGCAGTTTCTCAGCTCTTCTACATACTAAGTCTAAAAACTCTGAGTGTGTCAGAACAGCAGCACCCAGTAAACTAAGTAATACATTGTTGGATTCAACCTCTGAGGCAGGGTAGTTAAACGTTCCGAGGCATAGTCAGGTCACGGTCCAGGATCAGAATACCAGGAGAATAGTGGGTCAGATCAAAGGGACAAGGCAAACAGAAGGTCAGAGGAGGTCAAAGGTCTGGCAGCAATAGATCAAAACATAGCACATAAAGCAAGGCCAACTTGCACCAACGAGCAAAATGCCACAACTGGCAGCGATCTGGGACTAAATGCTCAGCTAAGTAGGTGGGCAATAATAGGGAACATATGAAGAAGCTAGTACCTCCCAGCCTCAGATTGGATGGCTGAGCTGACAATCAACATGCCGGCAGCTCAGAATGCCCCAGCACCAGATTGGATGACTGAGCTGTTACTCACCAAACTGACAGATCGGCCCTGATACCATAGTGCAGCAAACCGTCACTCATTGTATCCAAGACACACTAAGTAGAGGAATCATGACAGTTGTCATGTAATAGGTTATAAAAATCTAATTCTGAGCATCTCACTGATCAAAAGAAAGACTACATTAGGAAATAGTTTGAATAATACAGCATGGCACATATTTATCGATTGCTCAGCTGGTTCTGTTCATCCCAACAGATATTAAATGGGTCAGCAGGGCACAGTCATCTGCTGGCATACTCAAACCACAGCTCATGGTGGTTGTGCAGTGGGGAGGAATCGGACCCTCTAAACCCAGACAACGGTAAGACTCCCCCTAATGTAGAATGAGTGGCTAAAGAAAATAGGTTTTTTACTTGATTTATTGCAACATTGACAATAAAAACCTTGTAGAGGAAACAAAAGGTATAATTATGTGCTTAATTGTAAAACACTGGGCAAAACTGTCACTGAAAAAGACCTGGGTGTATGGGTAGATGACAAACTCACATTTAGTGGCCAGTGTCAGGCAGCTGCTGAAAAGGCAAATAAAATAATGGGATGCATTAAAAGAGGCATAGATGCTCATGAGGAGAACATAATTTTACCTCTATACAAGTCACTAGTGCGACCACACTTAGAATACTGTGTACAATTCTGGTCTCCGGTGTATAAGAAAGACATAGCTGAACTAGAGCGGGTCCAGAGAAGAGCGACAAAAGTCATTAGAGGACTAAGGGGTCTGCAATACCAAGACAGGTTATTAAACTTGGGGTTATTTAGTTTGGAAAAACGAAGGCTTAGGGGGGATCTTATAATAATGTATAAATATATGAGGGGACAGTACAGAGACCTTTCTAATGATCTCTTTACTCTTAGGCCTGAGACTGGGACAAGGGGGCATCCTCTACGTCTGGAGGAAAGAAGGTTTAATCATAATCACAGACGCGGATTCTTTACTGTAAGAGCAGTGAGACTATGGAACTCTCTGCCACATGATGTTGTAATGAGTGAGTCACTACTAACATTTAAGAAGGGCCGGGATGCCTTTCTTGAAAACTATAATATTACCAGTTATATATACTAGATTCTTTGATAGGGCGTTGATCCAGGGAATTAGTCTGATTGCCGTATCTGGAGTCAGGAAGGAATTTTTCCCCCCAATGTGGAGCTTAGTGTTGCCACATGGGTTTTTTTTGCCTTCCTCTGGATCAACATGTTAGGCTATGGGTTGAACTAGATGGACTTAAAGTCTTCCTTCAACCTTAAAAACTATGTTACTATGTTATTTAGTTTGTTCTCAACTCGTTTAAAAACAAGTTACAATGGAGACACTACTCACTTTCGACCTTGGGTCTGCTCCAGAATGTGTATTACCCTGTGAACCGAATCTTTACCATATCATCTACATAACGGCACAGCAGTACATAAGACTGTAAGAAATGATAGTGAGGATGAACTCCCAGGACCCTCACAATAATGAACAACATAAGCACAACTGTCAACAAGATCTATATGTTAGCTAAATAAATCATAGCAATTTGTTGTGAAAACTCTATTCTGAGAGGAAGATGGACAGCCGCTGTAACTGGCATGTCAGCAATGTGGCAGGAAAAAGAAAAGTAACAAGCCAGTCTGAAATCTCACTGCAGGATACAAAATCCTAAACAAGCTGTATAATACAAGGCTGCATACAAATCACAGCTCCCGGTATTAATAATGTAGTGTCTGGGAGACGCACAATTAATAAAAGCCAGCTTGGCCACAAGGGTCTCTGGATACCAGCGCAGTTGTAAAAGGGGAATGTGTTTGTAAACAGCGGAGTAGCCAATTAGGGAAAAGCCAAAATATATAGATTTACTAATGATGACATTGCCTCTAAAAAATGTGCATTGAGTACTCACTAGATATCATGTGTATATTGCATGGCTCATTTAACCTCTTAAGAACGGGAGAATGTTATATGATGTATAACTTTTCTGGGTAGCTGTGTTGAAGACTGGACTATGTACGTCGTTATTAACATGGGAAACACTATTCTTTACCAATTTTTGCAAGATACAGTCAGCAGCTCCAGTTGTATAAAAATAGTCATGCAAAGTACTAATCTGGGTAAACTTTGGCTTTATTCATATGTCAGTCATCTTTGCACATCTGCACAAAAAAATGGAACGATTACTTTAGTCTGCTGGATCCCTTTTGCATCTGATTTTGGGCCCTATTTAAACATTTTTACCATTCATGTGTTATTTGCATTTTTTTTAATGCAAAAAATCCCTCCACAAGCTGAGTATTGTTGCCCAAGCCCCCCCTAGCCACCCAGTAGGATGTCTTCCATGTGTTCCCTTTTTTTCATAGCCAAACTTCTTTGAATGGCCATGTCTGGTCTATATAACAGACAAACAAAACAATTTTTTTTCTGCAGATCAATGATCTATAAAAGAGGTGAAAAGAAGCCTTAAATTCTATATGTTCATGTGCTGTTTAAAAAAAAAAAAGCAGCAGCATTGTTAGTACAGGAGATGAGCAAAACTTTCAAGGTTCAGTTTGATTCGGGTCGTTGAACTTCCCATTGTTGCGCAAATCTGTTCGGGTTCGGTGTTCTGCTGCTTTACGTTTGCAAAGAACTGGAGTGAGCATCGTTGGGTACAGTTGGTGCTTGGCCCAGTGTGAACTGTGTGCAGTGTTTCATTTACTCACACTGGGATTAAAAGCACAGTTTTTGGATGTAGTTCGTGTCCAAAATTAATGTGAAAAAAAAAATGCCCTCCCACTCTCAGACGTTTTTAACATATGGCTGACTGTATGTGGGCGGAGAGTCGAACTGCCAATCAGTGACTTCCATTGAGGTTCAGGTCAAGCTCGGAGTCAAGAAAACTCAACAAAATTTAGCCAGGTAAAATATCCGTTGCACCTAGCAGACAGCTGCCAGCTCCACCGGTAGACAACACAAGTGTCCGAACACCGATGCTCAATCCCCTGCAACCCAAGCATGAGGGTGGTTGTAGCACTTGCGTCCAGCCATGCTGATAAGGAAGAGACTGGTGGTATCAAGCTCGGAGTCACGAACAGTGCGCCAAAAGGTTTGGCTGCAACGCCTGAACTGGAACTTCAAAGGTTCGTTCATTTCTAGTTAATACAGACATGGAACTAAAGCCTTAGATCTGGCTTTTCTAACCCAACATTAGCCATTAATGCTGCATTATTGGGGGAAGAGCGCTCCAGTCAAAGATGGTGGGACAGTAAGATTACAGGATCTTTTATGCACTTTGATATAGTACTTATGACATCTTTTTCTCCTGTGTAATGTCTGATACTATAAATGTAATCCCATTCTATAATATTGCTGAATGCCACCATTTTTGTCATTTATGCAATAAGGGTACTGTGAAATTTTAGCATTTTTAATAAAACATTTTATTCCAACTCATAATGTTTTGTCTCTACTATGAAAAAAAAATTATCACTGTATTTTTCGGATTATAAGACGCACTTTTGTTCCCCCAAATTTTGGGAGAAAGTGGGGGGTGCGTCTTATAATCTGAATATGTGGAGGCAGCGGAGGCTGGGGGGCAGCTCTGGAGCGTGTCCGGGGCTGGAGTGGGCTAGTTGCAGGGCTGCAGAGAGAGCGGGGAGATCTCCTGCTCCCGCTCATTTAATATGCACTGACGCTGTCCACCTCTCAGTGCTGAAGTTGCACTGAGAGATAGACGGCGGGGAGCAGTGCATATTAAATGAGCCTGCACTCACCCCCCGCTCTCTCTGCAGCCCCTCCATATGCCCCCCCATGTCCTGTATATAGCTCCCCCACATAATACACCCACCCCCTCAATATGCTGCCCCCATGTAATATGCTGTTTCCCCCCCTCCATTGGAAAGATGGTCCTTCGCCCTGCACTCCCCCAATCATTAATGCGCCCCCACGCTGGCCGGCAGCAGATAGAATAAAAAACTCCTCCTTCCTCACCCTCCAGTGCTAAGCTCAAAGCATCACCGCCGAGTCCCGGTCTCCATGGTGCTCGGCTTCTTCCGCTCATGTGATCGGGCATAAGCGATGACATCATGGGGGACGTGTGCCTGCAATGGGGGACGTTTGCCAGCACAAGGGGACGTGTGCCTGCAATAGGGGACGTGTGCCATCAATGGAGGACGTGTGCCTGCAAGGGGGACGTGTGCCAGCTATGGGGGACGTGTGCCAGCTATGGGGGACATGTGCCAGCTATGGGGGACGTGTGCCAGCTATGGGGGACGTGTGCCAGCTATGGGGGACGTGTGCCTGCAATAGGGGACGTGTGCCATCAATGGAGGACGTGTGTCAGCTATGGGGGACGTGTGCCTGCAATAGGGGACGTGTACCATCAATGGAGGACGTGTGCCATCAATGGAGGACGTGTGCCTGCAATGGGGGACGTGTGCCTGCAATGTGGGACGTGTGCCAGCTATGGGGGACGTGTGCCAGCTATGGGGGACGTGTGCCAGCTATGGCGGATGTGTGCCAGCACAAAGGGGCTATATCCAATATAAGGGTGCCATATCCAGATTAAGGGGGCTAATTCTAGGATGAGGGACCATGTACCAGGATGAGGGGGCTATGTGGGACATATACGCTATATGATTTGTTAGACGGACACTGGCATTATAAGACGGACCCCATTTAATATTAAAAATAATTTTTTTCTCTTTTTCTTCACCAAAATTGGGGGTGCGTCTTATAATCAGGTGCGTCTTATAAAGCGAAAAATACGGTATATTGAATTATTTGAAAAAGACTTTGAAACAACTTGTGCTATTAAAGTTATGTATCATGATGCATGGCGGATATCACTCGAATTAATCACCATTTCCGTACAATACCAGACCTACCCCTACAACATTAGTAACAAATCCACTCTACAGTTAATCAACAGGTAAAGCCTATTGTAAAGGAACCAAGTGTAGAGATTTACAGCATTCACTTTCTTTCACTCCTGGAGTATTTCCAGTGCACTTATGTAACTGACAATGACGTGAATATCCTGAGGTCAAGGTTGACTTTCACAAGTGATGACAAAGGAAATGACTCACTTATCTATAGGAGTCACTAAACCGCAGTATTGGTAATCCATTAACATATTACACAGTAATTATTTCTGTTTATCTGAACTAAACAGCCAAAAAACTGAGTAAAAGATGGGGCTATTTTTTAACAGTTTCAGTTCTGTTGCCTATAGCAATTGGGGTTACATGGAGACGATGGAAAACAAGTCCAGCAAGTTCTATTACAGATATAGATACTTATCCTCATCCAGCAAGCTCTAACATCTATATCATATCTACATATTTCATATTCATCCAGCATTATGCTACAATATCTACACCAGTAGCAGACACAGACGGAAGAGGGCCCCTGTGCAAGAACAATGTATGGGCCCCTTGCAGCATCGTAATGTACAATTCCCCTGCTTTGGAGCTGGTAATGGCCCCTACCTCTTTGGTCCATGTGTAGCTCCACAGGTTGCACCAATCTTGTGTCCAACGCTGATCTACACCATCTATCACCCATCTATTAATAGATGTCATCCCTATATATTTGCATTTACCTCTTACCTATCTTGTAGCCATCTCCTCTCTTTGTATCTAGTATTGAACTCTTTATCTACAACCTTTCTTATATCTATTTAGTAACTGTATGTAACCATCTATTTTATACTTATCTATATTGAATAATATTTGACTGTACCTCCTACTTATCTCATTTATCTTGTCTGCTTACATAAATATCAGATTGTTAGATACAATATACCTAGCATTTCATTGGATCTGATATGTACAGTCATGGTCAAAAGTATTGACACCCCTTCAATCCTGTCAGATAATACTCAGTTTCTTCCTGAAAATGATTGCAATCACAAATTCTTTGGTATTATTATTTTCATTTAATTTGTCTTCAATGAAAAAACACAAAAGAGAATGAAGCAAAAAGGAAAACATTGATCATTTCACACAAAACTCCAAAAATGGGCCAGACAAAAGTATTGGCACCCTCAGCCAAATACTTGGTTGCACAACCTTTAGCCAAGATAACTGTGATCAACCGCTTCCAGTAACCATCAATGAGTTTCTTACAATGCTCTGATGGAATTCTAGACCATTCTTCTTTGGCAAACTGCTCCAGGTCCCTGATATTTGAAGGGTGCCTTCTCCAAACTGCCATTTTTAGATCTCTCCACAGGTGTTCTATGGGATTCAGGTCTGGACTCATTGCTGGCCACCTTAGAAGTCTCCAGTGCTTTCTCTCAAACCATTTTCTAGTGCTTTTTGAAGTGTGTTTTGGGTCATTGTCCTGCTGGAAGACCCATGACCTCTGAGGGAGACCCAGCTTTCTCACACTGGGCCCTACATTATGCTGCAAAATTTGTTGGTAGTCTTCAGACTTCATAATGCCATGCACACGGTCAAGCAGTCCAGTGCCAGAGGCAGAAAAGCAACCCCAAACATCAGGGAACCTCCGCCATGTTTGACTGTAGGGACCGTGTTCTTTTCTGTGAATGCCTCTTTTTTTCTCCTGTAAACTCTATGTTGATGCCTTTGCCCAAAAAGAGAGAACACTCTTCCAAAATGTTTTAGGCTTTCTCAGGTAAGTTTTGGCAAACTCCAGCCTGGCTTTTTTATGTCTTGGGGTAAGAAGTGCGGTCTTGTCGGACAAATGGTGTGCGTTCCGTGCTCACAACAAAGATAGGGAGCCGACCCATGACGTACCCGTACATCATGGGTCGTTAAGGGTTTAATGGCTAACTGAAATTATGGTAATAAATAACAAGCTTTCGAGACTCCAAGGCCTCTTCATGAGGCTCATAATGACACACATTCTGAACATACATTTATACACAAATGGATGATTGCATAATATAGTACCTAAGACAAGCGAGGTGAAGCACAACATAGTGGTCAGTGTTGAGAGGGGGTTGTATCTATACTTGCATCTAAGCTCTATTTACCGTGTATCTATCCAAGTGCAGTATCTAAGTCATGTCCTTCTGATATCTATCCATCGCTCTTTTATCACTCATTTATCTTTATATTTACCATATATGCTCATGTATGTTCTATTTATCTAGTACCTATCAATATATAAAATCTACCTAAATCATCTGATATCAATTTATAACCTTTATTGATTTCATTTATAAAACTCATTTATCTATATAAACTCTATTCCATAGCTATCTCCCATATTTATCTGTATCCATCTAACCTGTATCTACCTATGAGTCTCTTGTCTCTAAAAATTATCTATATTTGCTAAAACTAATTTATTATTCTATCATGATAATGCCAATCCACTCACTGACTCATTAAGGCACATTAATGAACTGAAATGTTCTAAATGTTGTACTGACTTTCCTATAGTAACCAATCACAGCACAGCTTTAATTTTTAATGAGTACTATAAAAAATGAAAGTTGCATAGTGATTGGTTTCAATAATCAAGTAAGACAATATAATAAATTTTCCTCATTGTTTTGCGCTTTCCTTCAAATCCTTTTGACATACTAGTATATCTATCCCTCTATTTTTCTTCTAGTAATTAGATTGTAGATACTTTTTGTATCATTAAAATTTGTTATGGTCAGTTAAAATTTTTCGTTTTATAGCGTCATGACCATTACTGTAGCGTTTCCAAAAAAAAAAAAGAAATATTTAAATAACTGTTTGGAAAAGAGAATGCAATGTAATCTCAAAAGCCTTTATTTAGCGCACAATGATGCTTCTATTGAAGTGCCCTGAGGAAGCGGAGATTTAACAATGCAGCAGAAGTGCTCTCTTTACCTAGTCTCTTATTTGAAGCCATCAAACGAATGACCTCGGTTTTGTGGCTTCCTTCACTTCAGCGGTGGAGTACAGTTAACCGTCCTGTCAATCACGAGGATGCAGCAAGTAATCAAATGCAGCAATTTTAGTTGCTCCTTAGGGCAGGTCTGGTCAGGAAAAAAACATTCAGAGCGGAGGAATGAAATGGTGTTTGGGAACTCAATACATCCCAGTAATTGTCTCTGCTGAAATCTAACCTCAGCCCAAGTTAATGAACTACAGGTGTGAATCCCATGTCATCATATTTGCCTTGCGGCCATGTAACACTTTCTCAGACACTTGGCCTCCATGAGTGCCATGGTTAATTTACCATAACAACTATCAATATTTCATGTGCCCGTGTGATCTCAGCTGCAAAAAAAAAAAAGAAGTGGCCTGGGGAGCCGCGGAGTGACAATGTTTTACATTGCAATCATCCAGACAATTTGCTCTTACTATCATTTCTTTATCACAATTTAGAAAACCGGGGCAAGAAGTGGACGAGCTGTGAAATCCTGAACGTCGCTGTATCATCCTCTCGCTCAATTATCAGAGCAATTCACATTAACTGGAAGAAGACGCTATCGTAGCTGGGTTACACTTAACTGGCGAGTCACACCAAGAAATGATGACTTTAATTATATCTTTCTTGAGAATGTGACCTTTTCAGAATAATACTTCTTTTCCTTTTGTTCATATATGACATTTCTTTTATTTGATATTTAGCGTCATAAATAGATTGTAGAGAGCAGTGGATGGTTGTTTATAAAGACAACATCACTGAAAGTTTGATTTTAGTTTAGGGAACTAGAAAGCATGTTTTTACATATGGAAATAGGGGTCTGGCTGTTTAAGCCCCTGTTCCTCCACCCCCCACAAAAAGAACAAATATACAATTTTTGTAGAGCTGAGATGCTCCAGTTATGAGAAATCTAGTGTATAAGGCTAGGCTCATATTTGGGACCTTGCATCCGTTGGAAGGATGCGTTAAAGGATGCAGTTTTTCACATGCCATTTTAAGGCATTGTTCTTTCATTTTTAGCGCTAGCGACGCGTTAACGCATGGTACAAATGTGGCGCCCCACTGGAGAGTGCGCCACAGAAGGGGTACTACACCCAAACTAGCATATGCGGTATCCCGGTCACCAGAGGATGATAATGTTAATCTGGGGCCTCATCCCTGCATTCATACACTTAGGTTAGGGGACCTTTTCATTAACCCATAGCTAGGGAATGAGCCCCAGTGGGAGGAGCTAAGCTGTAGTGAAAGAAGCGAAAGTAACAGTTAGTCAGAACCTGAGGAGAGTACCGTGAGGGAAGGAGGAGAAGGAGGTCCCTGCGAGGATTGTGGTGGAGGGTGCCTGAAAACGGAAGGCAACCCAGACAGAAGGGGGATCCCTGGCTTGAGCAAGTCTGGTCTGATAACCGGTCCGGAGGGAACCCAGTCCAAGATGGAGTACCGGCTCCAAGTGCGGTGCAGGAAAGTTTAGCTTTGAGCTGCCAAACCCAGTGGGTCGTAGGCCTTTCAAATAGCCCCGACACGCAAGTCCCCACCTGGAGCTCCAAACCGGGTGAGCCCTTTAGAGAGAGAAGTGTAACCTCTATATACCCAATGGGCCTGGTAGGAAGAGGGCTCCGTGCAGGGACGCGCACGGATAGTAAGGAGAGCGCAGTGAGTGAAAAGGGCAGAGGTTGTTAAGAGAGGAACATCGTAGAGGGCCTCAGAGAGACTTGGCATCCTTTGGTGACTACACGGCAAGCAACCCATGACTGTGTGACTGTGTACCGATGAGAACTGCCTTGACAAGTTGCCAGTAATTACCCGTGCAGAGCAAGAAGGTCTCCTGTGTCTCATTTCTACTAAGTTGGTCCCCTGTGTTCCAGTTTTAAGGAGAAGACTGCGCCTCTCCTGTTGTGAAACCATTTATTTATCTCCATGCCCTGGGGACTTCGCTCCGCCTGCAGGGAGCAACATCATCCGGCTGCCTACCCATCGTCCCCGGAGGTCTGGTGCCAGTGCTGGTGCTAACACCAGATACTGCAGGTGGCGTCATGTTAAATAAAACTTATATTATTGTAATTCGATTTTTACTAAACTCCTTTTTCATGACCACCAGGGCCACGGATCCAGGCACCGGCTACCAGTGACAGTCCCTTAAAGCTACGCCCGGGATCTGAGTACCCCGACCCTGGGGTGCGTCACATATATGTACCATGAGTTAACAGAAGCGTTTCCCATAGCTCCCATGTTAACAAAACGCTAGCGTTTTTTCAAACGCCCCCAAAAACGCTGCTTACCTCGATTTTTGGTATTGTTGCAAAAAAGCATAGCGTCAAACGGATTGCACTTTTGCAATGCGTTTTTACATGGGAGCCTATAGATGCGTTAGCGCTAGCGTTTATCAACATTTGAAAATCAAAAACCGCTGGCTTTTAGCGCATGCATAGCACAAATGTGACCCTAGCCTAAGCCATATACAAATCAGCTTGTAAGGCTATGGTCACATTAATGGTATTCAGGGCTTGCATCTAAAACATAGGTTTTGGCAGCAGAAACACGGTGCTACCGCCATGGTAGCGTCGCATTAATGCTGCCACTGCTTACTTATGGAGATGCGGCTCAAACGCCGCCATCTGATTGAAATCTCGTTTTAGGAAATAACGTGAGATTTCAATCAGATGGCTGCGGTGGAGCCGCATTAGGGGCCGCGTCTCCATTGGATAACATTGGCAATGTTACTGCAACGCTATCATGGCGGTAGCATCACGTTTATGCTGCCAAAACCTATGTTTTAGATGTAAACCCTGAATACCGTTAATGTGATCCTAGCCTGAGAGCACTGGAGGTATCAATATATTTCGACTGCTTTTTCCAAGCACACTTACATGCCCCAAGTGCACTTCTAGCTCAGATTTTATATCCTGGATTGCTCACAACTTGTGCATCTGAATGTCTTCAAAATGGTTCCTTTTTTATTGGGGGAATAAGGGCCTAAAAAGTCATGCCACTACTAATATGTATGTTAAAAATGAACTGAAGATTCCTTTTAAGACGTTTGGGATATTAGCAGTAGATCTGATGGACAGCGCAAGCTATAGGGTAGTATGCACAGTGCTGTTGGTAGGAGATGTCATTTCTTTATGTACAGAGTATACCATGGGCCTGAGCATGCGGCCATGAGTAACTTCACACAGGAGGCTGCTGTTTAGGGCCAGTTTCATGTTCCAAGTATTGACCATAGGTTTCCTGATCTGAAGTCAGCAGCCTCATAGGCATTTATAAGGTTGTTGAGTTTGTGTCACTAGTTTCATGGCCAGTCCAAAACTCACAGACTGTACACAGACCATGAAAAAACAACATGTGAATGTAATTCAATATCATTTTCACATGTCTGTGAAACGCAGATCATATCTGAATCAGAATATACAGCTCGATTGGTGGGTCTCCTGACCTGAACTATCAACTGTGGGTGTCCTGATCTGAACTACCGACCATTGGGTCTACCAACCTAAACTACTGACCGCTGGCTCTCCTGACCTGAACTACTGACCATTTGGTCTACCAACCTGAACTACTGACTGCTGGGTCTCCGGACCTGAACCACTGACCGTGGGTTTCCTTACCTGAACTACTGACAACTGGGTCTTCTGACATGAACTAACTATTTGATAGACATATATGCAGTTTGTTTGGGTCATGAGACCCAGTGATTGTAGAAGGGCATTCTGACTACGGTCCGTGCTTCACAGAGGTGTGCAACAATACTTAATATTTAGAAAAATAGATAATGATTATAGAACTAAAAGTTAAATCTAGAAAAAATTGTACTTTCCCCACTCTATTCAGGGATGGAGTGGGCCGTTTCGCTATTAACTATTCAGGGCTGCCTGACTGCGAGGTGCCTCAGTTGAACTGTACGTTGGATATAAACACTTATGGTCGCACCACAATTTGTAATGTGCTACTGTACTGTGACCACAAATTATACAATGCAAAGTACACTGATGCTGAAGAAACAAAGGCATGTGCCAGCAGTGCTGTACCTTTAAATTTCCAGCCACAGTATAGCAAGACATGCTGGCAGAGAGGCACGCTGAGGATACGTCCCCTCTAACACACAGTTCAGAGAGAAGCAGGGGATCAAGAGATGTAACAAGTTACATCTGAAGACTGAGGAGTAATGTAATGCAGACTGAGGTTGTATCAAGGGGCATACTACATATGGAAACTGTAGCTGACCTGCCCCAGGGCCGTGGGGTACTTGGTTCCGGGCGTTGATTCACGGGGGATGTCACGGGGATCTGTGCCGGGTTCCATGGCCCTGGTGGTAGTTGAAAAGAGTCAGTAAAATAATAAAAATAGTTTGTGAAACCACCTACGGTTCCTGTATGGTTACCAGTGCTGCGGGTCAAATCTCCGGGGTGATGGTAGAGCAGTCAGATAGTTACGCTCCCCATAGGTGGAGAGGGATCACCGGGGCAGTTGTCACAGTATTTACACAGGGAGGCAGCTTACCACACGACCTTGTCACTTGTCTCACAGCGCAGCAGTGTATGGCTCTTCAAGCGAGGGAAATAAAGTATGTCATACCAGTGTTTAACACTGATCAGGTTTACTTACAGTACTTCAGGCGAATTGACAGATGTTACAGTCACTCGGGTCTTTTGGGCCTGGGTAGTCACCAGGCAACCAGGATGATTCACTCAGGACCCTTGGTGGTGTGCCTGCAATTCCCTGCCGGTCCCTTCACCATGCTACTTTCTCCTCACTACTGTGCAGCGCCAACGCACGCAGAGCCTCGAACCAGCTCCCACAGATCTTCGGTGGGGGACTCCCCTTTAGGTCCCCTGTCCCTAGTTCAGTATGCATTTTCAAGGGATGCAACTTCCTGAAGAAGCTCGGGGCCTCCGGTTTAATGGCTTGAACTCCCGCACCATGTCCAGAGCCGGTCCTCTGGCCGGGACCAGACCCCTCTAGTTGGCAATACCCGGGTCCAGATTCGGACGCACCGCAACACCTGGTGCCCCTGGGGTCTCCTTCTCACTCACTCTCTCCAGCCAACTGTCTAACTCTCCCCCCACCCATACTCTTGTCTACCCACCTAACTACTCCCATGGGACTGGGTTTTCCCTGCAACGGGTTCACCCATTGTCCCCTTCTTTAGGGTATGTATGGATGGGTGTTATGAGGGTCCTTTATTCACCATCCCAGTTTCCTTGGTCACAGGAATACCACACACTCTTATTTGGGTGCAGTACCCCTACATGGCGTCCCGACCAGTTGGGCACCACATATACAGTGGCTTGGGAGCAATGCATTGCCCCTAGATGTTCTAGCCAGAGGCTAAGGAGCATGCACTGCATATTGAGGTTGTATAGAGGGTGTGGGTTGTGTACTGCAGATGGAGGATGTGTCCTGAGGCTGGGATGTATACTGCACATAGAGGTTGTGTCTATTAAGGAGTGTGTTTTGGAGACTACATTTTTGGGGGAATAACCCTTTAAAAGCAGCATTTCAGAGTTTTTTTTTATTGCACCACTTACAGCCAATCAGATGTTACAAATTCCACCGCAAACCCAGAGCGGCAGCAGGTAAAGTATGAAAACGCTGGAAGGAGAGTATAAGAACAGGGCAGGGGGATTACATACATGGTGTGATTTGGATGGGAGATCATTATAATATGAGTTGTCACTGTATGAGTTATTATAATATGAGTTATCACTGTAGGGCCCTTTCACATCAGCGGTATTTCAAATCGCAGCAGATGCGGTGAAAAAAACGCATCTGCCGCGATTACCGCATAACCGCGACACTTGCGGCACACTTGCGGCAAGCCCCATGCAATGTCTATGGGGCTTGCGGTAAGGGTGCGGCAGGTGCGGCAAGTGCGGTTTTGGCACTTGCGGCAGGTGCGGCCGCGAAAAAAAATGCTGTCAGCCGCGTTTTTTTTCGCGTCCGCAAGTGCCAAAACCGCACTTGCCGCACCTGCCGCAAGTCCGCCTATACCTTGTATGGCGTTTACCGCAACTGCGCCGCAACTGTGCCGCAAGTGCAGCCGATATGCGGTAATCGCGGCAGATGCGGTTTTTTCACCGCATCTTCCGCGATTTGAAAAAAACGCTGATGTGAAAGGGCCCTAAGAAGAGAAAACCGAGGTAGGTAAAGAAAAATAACTGTTGATGCTAAAATGAGAAGGGAATGGCAAAACCAGTACTAGTGTGATGGCAGAAGGTGTATACTTTACTCCTATGAGTTATCATTGCAAAAGGGTATATAATAATAATGATGGATTTACAATTAATTTCTGAGTGCTACATAAGCCTCTATCTTAAGAAAAGGCCAGATACTCATGAACGAGTGCTTTGGGATCACCTCCCAGGCTGAAAATTGCCAGCCAGGCTCTGACTCTATTAATTATAATGACCTCATATTTCCTAATGAATATTGTCTGTAATTATACCAGAATGCATTCTTCTTAGTAACCAGCGGAGGTGGCGTTATTGGATGGACATTTTTCCCTGCAAATCAATATTGCCACCTATAATAACATGGCTGCTCACTCTTGGCATTTAAGCAACCTTTTACACAGGGGCTGAAAAATTACTATACATTTCTCAAATGCAGTCACCATGCTCATATCTGATGCTCTCAGTTAGCCTCCTCCTATAAGAATGGCATTTCCATTTCTCCCACTTCTATGATGGCAGTGGAAATGGCATGGGAAATGCAGTGGAAAGTCAAAACCACACCACTGATGCCTTTACTGTGCCATGGAATAGAAAAGACATAAGAGGTGCAGTGAACACTAACCATTGCACATTACATGCCACTGAAGCTGTCAACATGGAATTAGATGTAATGGAAGGCCATTCTTGGTGGAAGTGGTAAATAGAAGGCACCAAGTAGGATGGCAGTACATGATAAAAAAGACATACATACACCATTGCAGCAAAATTATGAATGTCACTTTTTAGTCCTATGGTGAAGGGTCACCAGTAATGTACCCAATGGATCACTTGACTCCTCTACCAAATCCAGACAGCATTTGGAGTCACTGGATCCATGGCTGATTAAGAACGATCTATACGACACCTTTCGATGTCTCAATTCCACGTCTTTAGAATTCACATATTTTTCCAAACGCCACCAATCTTACTCTAGAATTGACCTTATCCTCACCAACATTTTCACCCTTTCCAAGTTTCTCAAGGTCTCAATTGGTACTAGAACTTGGTCCGACCATTCACCTGTTACTTTTGAACTCAAGATTGGCCCGATAGTAACCTCTCAAAGACTTTGGAGAAACAACAGTCTACTATACACTCACCCAGCATATAAAAAGGAAATCGAAAAAACCATAGTAGACTACTTCAAGGTAAATGATACGGAGGATGTTTCAACCCCTATACTCTGGTCCGCTTTCAAAGCTGTTCTTAGAGGCAAAATGATACAACTGAACGCACAGCATAACAGGAAAAACAGAGAAAAAACACAAACCTTGGTGAACCAGATACACAATCTGGAACAAAAGCAAACATCTAGTCCTAGTCCCGATCTCTCCTTGGACATTTTGAAACTCAGGTCAGAATTAAAATCCCTCTTATCCTCCGAATATGACAGGATCTCCCAAATTCTCAAAACCAACCATTACTTTTCTGATGATAGACCCTCCAAACTCCTAGCAGCAAAAATTAAACACCAGAAGCTGAAATCCAGAATTAAAGAGATTAGGAACCCACTTGGCCAAACTCTTAAACACCCGAAAGATATAGCCGATACCTTTGCTCACTTCTACACCTCCCTCTACAATTTGAAAAATAACTCCTCCACTTTGGAACCCTCGGATCAAGATATCACTGACTACCTAACCAACCTTGACCTGCCCTCACTTACAGATCGTGACTTATTGGACCTCAACTTACCGTTCACGACATCTGAGATTTCAGAAGTCATAGGACAATCGAAAGTGGGCAAATCACCCGGTCCTGACGGATTCCAAAATGAGCTCTACAAAACCTTCACAGATTTATTGTCCCCGTATGTTACCAGATTGGCCAATTACTCTGCTACCCACGGACACCTACCACCTGAAATGCTCGAAGCTGTTATTACGGTGATACCCAAAGGAAAGGGAGACCCGGCAGATACCAAGAACTATAGGCCGATCTCCCTCCTGAATTCGGACACGAAATTCTTAGCTAAAATAGCAGCTAATAGAATCAAAAATTACATCACCAAATTAATCCACCCTGATCAGGCAGGGTTCATCCCAGGCCGTAATACGGCTGACGCCACTAGGAGAGCCCTGGATCTAATCACCTCTATAGAGAATTCAAAACAACCCTCAGCCTTCTTGGCCTTAGATGCCGAGAAGGCCTTTGATAGGGTCCAGTGGAACTTCTTATTTCGCACCCTGCGAAGGTTTGGGTTCCAAGGCAATATCCTTCGTTTCATATCATCAATGTATGCCAATCCCACAGCAAGAGTATACTCTAACAATTTCCTGTCTCAAAAATTCCCCTTGACAAATGGCACGAGGCAGGGGTGCCCACTCTCCCCTATCCTCTTTGCCCTATTCATTGAGCCACTTGCATCTAGCATCAGAGACAATGACAATATTAGAGGAATCCCGTTAAATCAACGCCAACACAAAATATCTCTGTTTGCAGATGACATCCTCCTTTCAATTACCAATCCCCTCAAATCTCTCAGGCACCTGTCAAGGGTCATTGAGAGATTCTCCCAGCTCTCCTTCTACAAAATAAACGAAACAAAATCCCAGATCCTGGACTTTAATATAGAGGAAACACTACTCAAGTACCTCAAAGAAGAGTTTAACTATACATAGACGGAAAAGGAGATTTCTTATTTAGGGATTACTTTGACCAAACCCTGTTCAGCCACGGTACAGACGAACCTAACAAACCTATTTAACTCGTTCCATCAGGCCTACTTACGTCTTTCAAAAGTTGAACTGTCCTGGCTGAGCAGGATTGAAGCTTTTAAAATGACACTGCTCCCGAAATTCTTGTACATAATTAGATCCATCCCTTTGTTCATCCCGAAGAGATGGTTCATTAAACTCCAATCACAACTCCGTGCGTTCATTTGGCTCAATAAGCGCCCAAGAGTGGCCAGACTATCCTTCGAGAGGCACAAGAGAGTAGCAGGCCTAGGAGTTCCCAACTTGCACAACTACTACTTGGCATCCATCTCCAAACTCTCACAAAAATGGCTTATAGGCCCGAACGATTCGCCCTGGATCTCTATAGAAGGAACGATCAATAACAATAATCAAAAAGCTCTAATCATGGCTTATTTAATAAATCCCTCCAAACCTCCTCCTACTCACCCAATTAATAGAGCAACTATTCTAGCCTGGAGAGATCTTGTCAAAAAGGCAGCCAAATACTATACTTCTTCCATTCTCAACAAAATCCCTCTAGAAACTCTTGAAATTCTGATGCCGAACCTGGACCTCTCTCTCTGGAGGGATAAGGAGATTCTTTATGTTAATGATCTGCTTTCAGGAAACTCTATCATCCCCTTCCACATCCTCCAAGACAAATTCCCCCTCACCAGGGATGACCGAACTAACTGGAGAGTCATAGCCAATTACCTCAGCACTCACAATCTCAAACTCACAGCTCCGCAAGTAATTGACGAACTTATAAACACCCCGCGGAAAGCCTCCCTTTGGGAAACGAGCTCTCTCTATAGAATCTTCAACGAAGAAGTCGAATTACTAAACCTCTCATTCTTTGGAGCTTGGGAGGAGGAGTTGGGTATCCGCGTGGACCTGGGGAAAATGGCTAAAACTATTAAGACAGTGTATTCCAGCTCATCTTGTGCCACCCTCCACGAGTCTTACTATAAGGTCCTCTCACGATGGTACTATACCCCTATCAAACTATATCATATGAACCCCAATCACGACCCATCTTGCTGGAGAGGCTGTGGAAACCTGGGAACCCTCTCACATATTTTCTGGCACTGTCCTCTCCTGACCAATTATTGGAGAGATGTCAAATCTCTAATTACAAACGTCACTGGGATTCAAATAAACTTCACCCCAGAATTAATATTACTACTGATTGGCACAGAGGACCTCCCTCACCACATACGCTTCTTAACATCCCACATTATTTTGACTGCTAGAGTCCTGATAGCCTCGAGGTGGAACAAACCAGAACCCCCCACAGTGGATGACCTGATTGAAAGAGTGTCGACTCACTGTACTTTCGAGTACAACTTCGCTATACGCGCAAACAGGTTCCCAAAATTCATAGGGCGTTGGGAGACATGGTTGACAATTTTTTCCCCATCCCTCCTGCAATAGGCCGCTGACGTAAAAATTGATGATTTGACTGTTTCTTCCCCACAATGCTTTCAAGCTTGCATTACGATTTGCGACAAAATGCACAGAGTGTGTTTGGACTATTCAGTATTCGGATATTCATTTGTACCTTTCCAATTTTCTCTCTTTTTGTACGAGCGCTGTATTTGAATTTGCATATGTACTTACGACTTGTACCGTTCATGTTATTTGTTGGTTTGTTTACTTGTTACGTTTATTACCCTTCCCCTCCCCCCTCCCCCTCCCCTTTATTTATGTATCTAATTCCCTCCCCTCCCCCCTCCCTTGAAATTTCAATAAAGATATTTGGACAACCAGTAATGTACCATATTAATTTTTCTATAGATATGGCGTAAAACTGCTGGGAGGAGGAACATGTCAGAAAATGTTGCCATTTCAAAATATTACATATAGTCAGTTAGTGGATAGGAGTGCTAAAAAGTTACAACCACTCTTCAGATCCACAAAAGAGTAATTGTCACTTCTCATTCACCATGAATCCCAACACCATAGGTGGGATTCCTTCTACGCAAGCACACCAACAAGTCATCAATCTCCAACCTGCCTTTCCAAAGATACTGCAAAACTGCAACCCCCACATGTTAGAGAGAACTACAATATACTTTACCTATAATGCCTCCTCCTATCACATACAGCATACACAGCCATATTGTTTGATATGTTATTATTTACATAAAATTAATGATATCTTGGAGCTACAGCTAAAGCGATGCCTAAAAGCCGTTAGGAGGCTAGTTACATTTCTACTACATGCTAATGGCCACAGCCAAGGCTATTCTTAAATATGGGGTCTGAACAAGTCCTATGTATGAATGCAACCTATAAAGGTAATTCATTGCATACATTTCTGTGACTGTCCTATTTCTCTGAATCCATGCGCTTGCTGCCAAAACAAACAACCCCATTCAGATTAATGAAACTGATTTTTAGGCAAATATATTTTTGCAACATATCTGTCACATGTGAATATATCCTAGTAGGAACTGTGCCTCCGATATACTCATGCCTTATCATACAACCCTTTGGCAAAGTTAAAGATCATCTCTCATTTTCAGGCACTTTTTATGCTGTGCCAAAAACACTGAAATGGAGTTACAATTTAAAGACAAGAAGGAAATAAAGCCAGCGCGTCTCCATTCTTCTCTGGAGATCCTCCTGGCTTATTTACTGGGATCTGATAAATCACAGCCAGGAC
Source organism: Allobates femoralis (assembly GCA_033576535.1). Lineage (NCBI taxonomy): Eukaryota > Metazoa > Chordata > Amphibia > Anura > Aromobatidae > Allobates > Allobates femoralis. The sequence goes on along the minus strand of JARQOC010000001.1, from coordinate 550,367,715 downwards.
GCCTTCATGAACGTTCCTGGAGATGTTTATAATTTAAAGGAGTAATTAATTCGGAACAGTAACATAATTTAAAAGAAATATTTCCTGAGCCATCTCCTTTTAGAATAATTGTTAGCCATCCATTTGTAAATTGCCAATATATTCCACCGTGGGATGAGCGTGTGGAATGCATGTCCCATTAATTGGCAGTGACAAGTTATAGAACGCAGACATATTGCTTGTGACATTAACTAGCCACAATTTTCTCTTCTAAAAATCTGCAAGATTATTTTTTCTTTGAGTAGCAGGTATTAGAGCATGGAACAGTAGTAAGAAATGGCAAGTTCAAAGGAATTCAAGACCCCTTAACTCTTACACAAGAGGATGTGAACGTATCTTTGATGCAAAGTTATGTACATTTAAATAAGCCAGATACAAAAACTACAACAAAGCAATCAATGAAACAATAGAAAACTTCAAACCTTCATTATGGCGAGCTCCTTTGGAGATTCGTACAATTAGCTTCTCCTTCACTTTACCATTCATGGCATAATTATAGTAGAAAAAAACATGAATACTAGTTCTTTTTCTGTCACTATCAATTATTTAACATTGTCATGTATTTGTATATGCAATTGTGTAAATGGTAAACCCCCACCTGTTTGGAGTGTCAAAAATACATGAAAATAAATCTGAAATTACTTTTTGGTACAAGTGGTCACTTTTGCCAAAATCATGAAAGCTTTGAAGATGTTGGAAAGGAGTATATGCCATGGCACATACCGTATATACTGTACTATTAAAGCGTAACTATATAATAAACGGTTATGTTACAAATTAAAGAGGTTTTCCTATTCATGCCTCATCAATGATCAGTGGGTGGGGGTGCAACCATCGGCCCCCTCAACTTATGAGCTGTTCTCGGTGCTGCCTGTGGCCTGAACTACTTAATTACACAGTAGGACAGTACTTGTATAGTGGCCACAAATGAATACTGCATATTTGTTCCCTACTGATTTGAATAGGAGGCAGATATGCATTGCTCAGCCATGGCCACTGTACAGTAAACAGAGCTGAGCTGTCCTACTCCACAATTGAGTAGACCTTGACGGCGTTACCAGGAACAGTTGAGTGGTGGGGATGCCAGGTGGTGCACCCCACCAATCAGACATTGGTGACCTATCTCAAGGACAGGTCATCAAATGTTAAAATCCTGGACAACCTCTTTAAGAAAAAGAGCTTTGCAGATGTCAATGGCTTTGTGTGCCAGTCGTATGCTCATCTGTAAAATCAGGCAGAAGCTTTAAATCAAACAAGTTTTGCACATACGTAAATTTTTTCATGAGGACCTGATGTCTGTGTAATAACAGCTCATGTGCACTAGCACATAGGTTATAATTGGTCTGTGTGTTGTCTGTGTCTGTCTGTTGCACACAAAGACTGAAAATACTGTAGGTTCATCTGAATGTACTATAATGTTGGTAAATTAGATAACTACTCATTTTTTAGTTCAATTTGATTTGGAGGATGAAGACTTCAGTTTGATCAGAGTTGAACTAGTTTAGTCAGAAAATGAAACCAAAGGTCTACATTTTCAGGAATAATTTAAAGTGACACATACACAATAGATATCCATCAGCCAAATGATGGTACGACCAGCAGTTATGTCTCCCAAATCCTCAATACACAGAAGTGGCCGTTGTTCTGCTGAGCGCTGCTTTGTTCTCTACGAGAGAGCTGCTGAAAGACTATTTGGGCGTTGGGTAATCTTATTGAGACCAAAAAAGATTGGACATGCTGGATCCTCATCTATATCATTATCATCTGTTGGGTTCAGACACATGTGCATTGAAATCGGATGAGCACAATGCAAGAAAATCTCTAACCAATGTTAAAATGAGTGAAAGACGACGAACATTTGTCTACAGCTTTTTTCTCATCCAGATTCTAGATGAAAAAAAGTAGCAACATGCTGTGAGTGGATGCGAGTCGCCTGCGAGAGTCTCCAATGCAAGTGAATGGTTGACATACAAAAAAAGCGCATAGCACACTGACAGCATTTTTAACATTGTCTTTCCCATGCTGGAAAAAGTTAGAATAGATTAGACAGATAGATAGGATAGATATGTGGCGTCCCACCGGTCAGGACGCCACAAGCTACGGGTGTAGTCCTCCAGTAGTCAGGAGATGGGGGATGGTAGGTGTAAGATCCTCAACATAAACACACACTTAGGACCCAGGGGACCATGGGAGAATCCCGGGGTGAGGGCTCAGTGGGACAACAGGGGTAGAGAAGTGTGGGTGGAAAAAAAAAGGAGTTTCCAAGGGAGCAGTTGAAGAGTGCAGAACAAACAGAACAGTACGGAGAACTGTAGAACACAGAGTGGAGAAATCGAGTCGAGTGAGGAGAAGAGAACAGCTAAACTGCAGAGAAGGGGACTTTAGCTGTGCTACGCTTGTTCGGGGAAACCAAGAAGATGGAACCCTAGGGGCACGGCGGAGCTGAATCAGCCCGTGCACATGAATCTGGAGTAGGTGATACCAGCCGAGGGGTTGTGGTCCAGAAACAAGGACCAGACCTGAACACGGCATGGAGATCCAAACCTGAATCATTGAACTGGAGGCTACAAGCTTCATAGGAGCTGTAGCTCACACACCTGGCGTATTCTCAGAGAAAGCAGCTGGAGAAGGGTCCAGGGACAAGGTACCAGTCACCCACTAATACCTGAGGCTGCAAGATCAGGGCTCTGCACGTAGAGGTGCTTAAAAGGGGCGCTGAGTAACAGGAACAGTGAGAGACAGAAGACATGTACTCCACCGAGGATCTCATACTTGCTACCCCAATCTCCTAAAGACTACACGGACTGGAGCTTATCTGAGTGTGTAACATGACCTGTTGAACTTGAGTATTGACATGAGTAAACCCAGGTACAGAATTGCAGGATTGTGCAAGACTATGTTATTCCTGCAGCAACTGCCTATGAAGACCACTGAGCAAGGTAACGAGGCCCAAATTAATCACTGCCTGCCAGATACTATCAATCATCACTCCTGCTGCCCTGGGGACTCGCTCCACCCATGGGGAGCCACCCCATCCCAGCTTCCGGTCCACCATCCCCAGAGGTTCTGCAGCTCCTCATAGCCTCAAACCACAGGTGGCGTCACAAATAATTCTCCCTTTAAACCACCCTATTCCTATATTTCCCCAAAACTCTTTGACGCTGAACCCAGGGTCATGATCCCTGTGACTCCCCAGAAGCACCGCAGCCTGGCTCCGAGTACCCCACGGCCCTGGGGTATAGATAGATTATAGGAATAGCTTTAACATCTTACCAGTGTCCCGCTGCTGCTTCCAGGGCCTCCCATTAAGCTTCATGCATATTCACTGCATTGACAGGCAACAGCCAATCACAGACATTCACAATCCGTGATATAATCTCTGATTAGCTGATCATCTCAGACTGCATTTCCTCAATCTGGACAGTAATTGTGCTTGGTTGCCATATACATTAGTGTATGGCAACCAACCTGCCGTCATAGTGCATTAAATAAATAAATATTTTTAAAAAATGCGTGGGGATTTGCAGTATTTTTCAGTCTAGCCAAGTGAAAGCGGACAGCTGTGAGCCGCCACTATCAACTGCCTAATTTTACCTTGTCCGGCAATTAAAAATAGGGCAGAGCTTACACATTTTTGTTTTTGCTAGCCAAAGTAAAATTAGGCAGCAGAGCGTGGCAGCTCGCAGTTGTCCGCTTTCACTGAGCTAGACTGAAAAATACTGTGAAGCCTCACATGTTTTTTTTTATATTTATTTATTTAATACACTATGACAGCAGGTTGGCTGCCATACACTTCTTTGACTGGTCACCCTGAGATCAGTGATTGCTTCATGATGTTGGTCTACTAGGCATTGCTCCCACATAGCCAGAATCCTACTCCACAATGATGAAGGGCAAAACCCCGAAACAGCTGTTTGTGGATGGATACCTGGTTTTGTATTTCCCTTGTCATATCTTTAAACTTGTAAAGAGCTGGATATTGACTGAAAGGGCCACTTAATATAGTGGTTATGGTGGTCTTCTCAAGGAGCCACCCCATGGCTAGGTCCTTCCCTGGAGGGATATTTGGCTAGTCCCGTGTTTGAGACTCCTAAACAAGGCTCCACAGACTCTATTTGCATACACTAATGGTACCTTTACACGCCACCACCGAGGGCAGCAACAGGCAGACACCGCACGTGCACGAGCGCGTTTTCAACGGTTCCTAACGATGCCTGATACCGCATTTACACGCCGCCACAAGGTGCTCCACAGAAGGTATTTTCGTTCCCCGGAAGTGCCGACGGGTGCCGCAGGTTACCTTCTGTGGAATACCTTCCCTGATTTACATGCCACCACAAGGGAATATGGGCGTACATATTGTGCGGTATAAGTACATAGGCGTGACAGAGTTGTGTATTGCGAGACGCTCCTCGTACGGTGATTGGACAATGCAATAGCATCATGATTGGCCAGCCAGCGCAGGAAGGCTGGCTAATACATGACGCCATTGCAAATGTGGAGTGTGACTGGTCAGCTCGCTGAATATGGCGCCCTGTGCAGGGATAGCCAATGGATACACAGTAGCCCCAACCAATGATAGCTGATGGGGTGTGGTATACATCACGCTGTGGCACACCCCAGGGAATTCACTAGGGCATGCAAATACCTTGCCTTTGCCCCGATTACACGCCGCCACCATAGGGATTATGCCTGCTTGTTTTTGAGCACGGCTGAAACACAGGTATCCAAAGGCACAGGAAGGAACTTCCTGAATTACACGCCGCCACTTCGCTGTCTTTTGAAGGCAAAAGGAACAATTTTGTCCGATACCTGGCGGTTTCTACCTTTCGGTGGCGGCGTGTAAAGGTACCATAATGTGTATGGCAACCAAGCACAATCACCGTCCACATTAAGGAAATGCAGTCTGATTGCAACAGCCAATCACAGACGCTTTCACAGAGTGTGAGCATTTGTGATTGGCTGTTTCCAGTCAATGCAGGGAATATGCATTAAGCTTAATGGGCGGTCCTGGCAGCAGCAGGGGACACTCGTAAGCCCGATTTATCTATGCTAACATCTATCTATCCTATCTATCTGTACATTTTATTTAATCTATCCTGTCTGTATACTCTTTTCTAACTCTATATGGCATGTGAAAGACCATGTTAAAAACGCATTGCATATGGACACCACATGGATGTCAGACTGATGTTAGCTGAGAAAATAAACCAATCACATTGCACTCCCATGCCACAAGGATAAAAAAAAGGATGTCACTCCTTCTACTCTCCTGGATGAGAAACGGTCAGATTTTTTTACGGTCATGTGTTTCCAGCGATTGGGGAAAAGTCAGGAAGTCACCACATACATTAAACTGTTAACTGAGCCCCATGATGTGTTGGGAGCCTCAAACAGTTAGATTAGTGGGCCCAGACATCATCCTTAGGATCTACTTGTAAAAAGTGTCTTTTGCCAACATAAAATGAGACCAATTTACCAATCCTATCTAATTTTCCGACAATAAAAACTTATATTACACCATCCAAAAATGCGGCAAATTTCTAACAGTGGCTAATGCTAGATGATAGACTTGGCACTTATTGAATGGCTTTATGTGTATCAAAAATTGCATACATTGTCACAAAGTAGACCATGTTCATTTCATGTTAAACACTTAAATATGATGCAAGGCTTGACACCCCAAATAGCGCAAGACATTTAGCACATATAGCTTACTAAATACCTGTGATTATTTCCTACCATAGGCATAGTTTTTAGTTTTCATATGGCATGTGATTTTATTGCAAAAGCATCATAATATGATGAGTAGAGATTTGGGATATGCAGACCTTGGAGTTGGATAAACTAAGAACAATGAAGTGACATTCAGTAAGGACCATCTGAATAGACGACATGTGATACTACATTTCCCATGTAGAGGAGAAAGTAAAGTGTAAAGGCCCTGTCACACATAACGAGATCGCTAACGAGATCGATGTAACGTCACAGACTTTGTGACGCAACAGCGATCTCGCTAGCGATCTCTTTATGTGTGACACGCACCAACGATCTGGCCCCTGCTGTGAGATCATTCATTGTTACACACTGCTCTGGATCATTTCTACGTTGTTGCGCTCCCGCTGGGAACGCTACATCGTTGTGTTTGACAGGGACAATGACCAACGATCTCAATGCTACGCTATGGAGTGACAATTCCCAACGACCTCAATATAATTCTGGATCGCTGGTGCATTGTTTTTCACTTCGCTGGTGAGATGCCTGTTTGACATCTTACCTGCGATGTGAAAAATAACGCATCAGCGATCTCTGCACATGGTTATGTTATTGGGATTGCTAGTGTGTGTTATGTGTGACTGGGCCTTAAGGAAAGTCCTCAGATGGTGGCAGCTGATTGTCTAGGCTTGCAGATACTGGACCCAGGGTGAGCAATTGTTCACCAGCGCATTTATCACAGAATGGAAAGTCTTCATGACTAACCTCAAGGGGGTAGGTAGTGATTACTCAGTGTGGAAATCTTCTTTCTTTGCAACATAGCATTTCCAAATTCAGCCCTGTGTACTATTCTATTTTTGCCATTACAAGATCTTCTAAAAGCATCACTATAGTGTTTCATTTTTCAGTGCATGAGTGGTGCTTTAAATCTAATTCCCCTGCCCCTGAACTTATACCCATCCTTCAGTGTCTTCACTTTTTTTTGTTATTGCTCAGGTCCCATGGTGCCATCATGTGTTCGTAACATCTGACTGTCCAAAAGTCAGAAGTTATGACACAAGATCTGAATACAGATCTATAAAGCCTGACCAAAGGACAAGGCTCTAATAGAGGTGTATTGAGATGTGACCTCTGGCACACTCCAAAAAACACTGGAGCTGCTGGTAGGTCATAAATTGCCGGAGACCAACCGGAGAGACAGTGATGAAGGTGAAGTCGCCGAATGGTGAGTATGATACAGGGTCAAGGGACTTAGATTTAAAGCAACACTCCAGCAGTGCAATAAAAAAATTGTTGGGGTGGTGCTTTAACATCAGCAGTAATCAATACTTTAAAAAAAAACGCATGTGAACACTACGGTGAAGGCCACTTCACTGCGATTCCTTAAGATATTAAATGCCGCAATTCAATATTTAATTGTTCCTGTTGAGAAAATATAAGTCATAAGAACATCTACTTAAGATCCAAAGAATTTTTGATGTCTCTTGCTACTTAACTTTATATCTTTCATGACAATTGCTAAATCAATGATTAATGCTAATTGTAGAAACCAAATGTGCTCTAATGAATCAAGCACATTACAAATACCCTGGGAGCATGTGAATATTATTTTCTAATAGTAGAAAAGATGCCTCATTACCATTACAGTCAGTTGCATCCTTCCCCCTAAAGACACAGACAAAAAGCCAATGCTGTTATGATGCATTTTCGCTAATGTCCTTATTTATCTGTGATGACTGTTATCAATAATTTTAGGTCAATGGGACCCCAAACTAATCATTCTTAATGGAGCCTCCTAATGCATATTACAAGTAAAGCATCAGTATGTAACAATCAGATACTTTACTCAACAAAGAATAAACCAAAGCATATTAGCTAATGGGTGAGGAGTGATAATAGATGTGCAATTACTTAATATTTCATAAGCTTTGATATAACTGTAGCACAGATATAGAAAACAGTCCATTCTATCAAAAGCTATTGTACTGGTCTAGAAATCAGGAGATTGGGGAATGTTATGTAACATTGGTTTTCTAAGACCTGTGTGATCACCAGCATCTATTGAGTTCACACAAGGCTGTTTTATTATGATCAGGCGCCGATCATTACAAAAGGTGTGGGTTTCATGTCCGAGACCTCAGGTAGAGATGTTGCCTACAGCAATCTGTCATAGTGTTCTAATAAATGTTAGAAAATGATTGGTTGCCAGTGGCAATAACGTAACTTTCATAGCAGATTTCATGAATGTCCATCAATGTCGGGAAAATATGAGGTTTTGCTGATATTTGGGCTTTGATCTAAGTAAAGGCACTTGACATTTTAACAAAAATTGAAACAAATAACCAGTAAGTATAAGTCTATTCATCCACTGTTGTAAGAGGGTGCCTTAAAGGAGTATACCAGGGTACAAAAATGTTCACTAAATAGGTGATGGTTGTGAGCGGGTCCTACGGTTACAATCTCAACCTATCATTAGAAATAGGGAAGCTTGAAGATGAATAATCATGCATGTGCCCTGTTGGTCTATTCAAAGTTCATGGCCGTTGGTTGATTGATATTTTGTCTGATCATTCATCCGACAGCCATCTCTCCCATACACACAAGAGCGCTCACATATCTAGGCACTCCTGTATTCTCTATGAGACAAACATCTCTTACAGTGGTTGATATCTGGGAGAACAAAGCAGTTTGAAATCAGACATGTCCAATCAGCAATACCCCTGATGATCAGTTGGCTGATGCCCTCAAACCCGTACCTGTGAATATTAGCATGTTCGCCCAAAATTACTTTAATGTGTATGGGGACCTTTAATTTCTATTTACTAAATGCTCGTTTGCCATTTAGCATTTTTGTTGCTTCCTATGCAGCAGAGCACAGTAGCTCAGAAGACTATCATGTTGTGCAGCTTTGAAAAGGCAGCAACTGAGATGACAAAGAGATTAGAATAATCACTCTAATGAGCACCCTACCATTTTGTGAAATTTTGTGTCTCCATACAGATTGGGACTTGTCATGGTTTGAGGCTGCATGAGTGCTGCCAGCTGTGGGGGGTTACAATTCATTAATGAAACCGTGAATGCCAACATGTACTGTGACATACTGAAGCACAGCATGATCCCCTTCCTTTAGAAGCTGGGCCGCATGGCAGTATTCCAACATAATAACGACCCCAAACACACCTCCAAAATGGACACTGTCTTACTAAAGAAATTAAGGGTAAAGTGTTGGACTGACCAAGCATGTTACAAGACCTAAACCCTATTAAGCATCTGTGGGGCATCCTCAAATAGAAGGTGGAGGAGCAGAAGGTCTCCAACATTCATCATCTCCATGATGTCATCATGGAGGAGTGGAAGAGGATCCAATGGTTCCTATGAAGCTTTAGTGTAATCCATGCCCAAGAAAGGTTAATGCTGTGCTTGAAATTAATGGTGGCCATACAAAATATTGATACTGGGTACAATTTTTACTTAGGTGTGTATTTAGTTTTGTTGCCAGCAGTTTAGATATTAATGACTATGTATTTTTATTTCAGGGCACACCAAATATAGGGTACCTTCACATTTGCGATTGTGTCTGCATGCTGATGGCATGCAGGCACAAACGCAGTGCAAAGCAGGGCCATTTGATGTGTCCACAGCGGAGAATGTCCGCCTGCGGACACATCACTCTGGAGCCCGGCCAGCCATCAGCGGTGTCCGGGGGCGGAGATCAGCACCGGAGATCTCCGCCTCCCGGCCGCCGGCAAGCTACGGTACACGTCGGCGGGGAGAAACAGCTGATTTGACAGCTGTTTGAATCTCCCGCGCTGACACCGAGAGGAGATGTCGGCGCGGGAAGATTCAAACAGCTGACAAATCAGCTGTTTCTCCCCGCCGACATCGCTAGCAGATTACCGGCGGCGGTGAGAAGGAGATCAGCAGAGGCTGAGCTGATCTCCCGGTGGCCATCGGTGAGCTCCTGTGACATCACCGGCGGCCACCGGGAGATTTTTCAATGGGTCCGCAGCGTTCTCCTGCGCTGTCAAGCGCAGAACACTGCGGACCCATTGAAGACAATGCAGGTTTTGTGCGCTTGGGGACGCTTGCTGATCTTCCAAGGTCCCCGAGCGCACAAAAAATGCAACATGCTGCGTCCCGGATGCGGACGCTGGACACCGGAAGCAGCAGATATCGTCCGCATCCGCACCCGAACGCAGCAAATGCTGCCAAACGCAGACACGATGCGTTCCTATGTTAAACATAGGAACGCAGTGCGCATGCGTTTGACTGCGTATGGGAACGCAGCATACGCTGCGTTCACATACGCAAATGTGAAGGCACCCTTACACTGTTATACCAGCTGTACATTGACTACTATACATTGTAACAATGTATCATATCTTCAGTGTTGTTCCATAAAAATATGTAAGAAAATATTGTAAAAAATGTGAGAGGTGTACTTTCTTTTGGTATATACTGCATGTAATTTTTCGATAGTAGAAACTTGACTCCAGCTCACCCAGTTGCTCTATGCTCATCCACCTGGAAATCAGACACCAGCCTCGCCCAGGCCTCACATCAAGGATAATAGAAAAAATTGGAGCCCGGCTCAACAGGCCTGGATTTTTCTATTCTTTTTCTTAAGAATTAGGGATGGGCGAGTCTACTCGCTAGGACTTGTTACTCTGCGAGTAGTAAGGGACTCGCAGGACTCGGTACTCTGCAAGTTTCCCAGCGATTACTCGCACAGTAACGAGTCCAATGCAAATCAATGGCAATGCTAGTTTTGTCAGAGACTCTGACAAAACTAGGATTGCCATTGACTTGCATTGGACTCGTTACTGTGCAAGTAATCACAGGGAAACTCGCACAGTAATGAGTCCGGCTGTCTGCTCTGTGCCCTCGGGTCCTGCAGGCTGCCACAGCTCCAGGGTCCTAGAGCCCGCCTGCTGCCTGATGTAGCAGAGCTGAGATTGTTTTCAGTCTGCTCATTCCCTGTGCATAGACATCTATATCTATGCACAGGGATGTAGCAGAGAGGACATCGCGTTTTGGACTACGTCGGACGGAAGAGGATTTTTTTAATTAAAGATGGAGTCCCTAATGGCTTTTTTTTTTTATTTCTAATAAAAAATTTTCTCTGTGTTGTGTTTTTTTTAACCCTTTATTGGAGATTCTTAGTGGCCGGGTCAAACGTGGCCTGACATTAAGAATCTCGGGCTTAATACCAGCTTGTATAACAAAGCTGGTATTAACCCCTTTATTACCCAGCGTGCCACCACCACCAGGGCCGCTGGAAGAGCGGGGTTCAGCGCCAGAGGATGGTGCTTCAATGAACGCGCCATCTTCTGGGGCGGCTGCGGGCTGCAATTTGCAGCGGGGGGTGCCCAGAAAGCTTGGGCCTCCCTGCGCTGCGGATTCCAGCCCCCAGCTGCTTAGCTGTACCTGGCTAGACATAGAAATTGCGCGGAGCCCCACGCATTTTTTTTTTATTATTTCATGAAATTCATGAAATAATAAAAAAAAGGGCTCCCCTTTATTCTTGTGTCCAGCCAGGTACAAATAGGCACCTGGGGGTTGGGGGCAGCCCGTCGCTGCCTGCTGGATCCGGCTGGTTCCAGAAATACGGCGAAGCCCACGACAAATTTTTTTCTGACAAATCCATAAAACAATGTAAATAAAAGGGACTGCATCTTTATTAACCCCTGGACCATGGACGAGGGGTTAATAAAGATGCAGTCCCTTTTTTAGGATTGTTTTATTGATTTTTCAGAAAAAAAAGGACGTGGGCTTTGCCGTATTTCTGGTGATCATGGCCCGAGCTATGACCTCGGGTGAATTCTGACTGTCACTGACAGTCTCAGGCTGTTCTCGCTCTGCATGGATGTTTGTCTATGTAGAGCGATGTAGCAGTGCTGACATTGCTCTCTTTTGGACTATGTCAGACTGAGGATTGTTTTTTATAATAAAGATGGAGTCTCTAAATTTTTTTTGTTTTATTTCTAATAGAAAAGTTATCTCTGTGTTGTGTTTTTTAACACTTTACTAGAAATTCATGGTGGTCATGTGTAATATTGGCATCATGACCCAATGAATTTCGGGCTTAGGGCTAGCTGATAATACAAAGCTGGTCCTAACCCCATTATTACCCAGTGAGCCACCCGGCACCAGGGCACTGGATGAGTCAGATGCAGTGCCAGAAGATCTAGGAAGCTTCTATGAACACGCCATTTTCTGGGGAGGCTGTGGGGGGAGGCAGAAAGCTTGGGCTACCCTGCGCTGCAGATTCCAGCCCCCAGCTGCTTAGTTGTACATGGCTGGACCCAAAAAGGAGAAGCCCACATTGATTTTTTAAAATTATTTAATGAAATACATGAAATAATTAAAAAAGCGCTTCCCTATATTTTTGTTTCCAGACAGATACAAATAGGCAGCTGGGAGTTGGGGGCAGCCTGTACCTGCCTGCTGTACCTGGCTGGCATACAAAAATATGGCAAAGCCCATGTCGAATTTTTTTCAATAGTTCATTACGTAACAAGTACATTTAGCGACTGCATCTTTATTAACCCGTCAACCCTCATTTCTGTGCTGAAGATGCTCGGCTCTGCTTCATCAGAGACCAAGGGGACGAACAAAGCTTGGTCTCTGAAGTAGAGCCTGGAGCGCTGCGGCATCGTAAGGGGGTGACTCAGGTAATGCCATCTTAGCTTTCCTAGCGTGACCCCGGTGTCTCCCTGGTTAAAATGCTGCAGATCGCGCACCTTACACCAACTACGCACTGAGCTGTCAGAAGATTGCACCAAAAAGCATGAAATTCGTGGCAAAAATGTTGCTGTTTTTGTGCTTTATTTGGCCCATGAGATGCAGATGTACCACTTGGACACAATGCATGCAGTTTTAGGTCTAAATTGCACCAAAAAGCATGAAATCCGCGGCAAAAACCCTGCTGTTTTTGTGCTTTTTCTGGTCCAGGAGATGCGGATGAACCACTTGGACACAATGCATGCAGTTTCAAGCCTACATTAAACCAAAAAGCATGAAATCTGTGGTAAAAACCACGAGAAACATGCTGCTGTTTTTATGCTTTTTTGGGCCCAGGAGATGCAGATGAACCACTTGGACACAATGCTTGCAGTTTCAAGCCTAAATTGCACCAAAAAGCATGAAATCGGTGGAAAAACATTGTGGTTTTTGCCACAAATGTCATGCTTTTTGGTGCAATTTAGACCTAAAACTGCATGCATTGTGTCCTAGGTTTTATTCTTCATCTCCTGGGCCAAAAAAATCACAAAAACAGAGACATTTTTCCTGCTGTTTTTGCCATGGATTTCTTGGTTTTTGGTGCAATCTTCTGACAGCTCAGTGCTGTGGAAGCAGCATGATCTGCCGCATTGTAACTGAACAAAGTATTCACTGATCTCAGGGAGACCAGTTCAAGAAAACACTGCGGGCAGCCGGCTAAAGCGCTCAACACAGTGAATTCCTAGGCCCATTGCCCCCTGGGAATTTAGAATATTCAAATAGAGTCTGTGGAGCCTCGTTTGGGAGTCTCAACACAGGCTTAGCCAGATCTTCCTCTAGTGAAGGACCTAGCCATGATGACCACCATATTAAGTGGCCCTTTGAGTCAATATCCAGCTCTTTACAAGCTTAAAGATATGACAAGGGAATACCAAGGCCAGGTATCCATCCACAGACAGCTGTTTCGGGGTGTTGCCCCTCATCAGTGTGGAGTAGGATTCTGGCTAGGTGGGAGCAATGCCTAGTAGACCAACAAAACAAAGTATTCACTGATCTCAGGGAGACCAGTTCAAAGAAACACTGCGGGCAGCCGGCTAAAGCGCTCAACACAGTGAATTCCTAGGCCCATTGTAACTGGGGAGATACTGGGGTCACGCGAGGACAGCTCAGGTAGCATGACCTGAGCTGTCCTCGGGTGACCTGAGTCACCACCCCTTATGATGCCACAGCGCTCCGCGCTCTCCTTCCGGGACCAAGGGGATAGAAGCTTTGTTTGTCTCCTTGGTCTCTGATGAAGCAGGCCTGAGAGTGTTCAGCACAGAGATGAGGGTCAAGGGGTTAATAAAGATGCAGTCCCTAAATGTGTTTGATTTTTTATTTTATACTTTTTTTTTTTTACATTTTTGTTCAAAAAAAATTTGACATCAGTTTCACCATATTTTTGTATGCCAGCCAGGTACAGCAGGCATGAACGGGCTGCCCCCAACCCCCATCTGCCTATTTGTATCCGGCTGGGAACCAAAAATATAGCGAAGTCCTTTTTTTAATATTATTTCATAAAATAATTTTAAAAAATTGCTGTGGGCTCTGACCTATTTTTGGGTCCCGCCAGGTGCAACTAGGCAACTGGGGGCTGGAAACCGCAGCACAGGGTGGCCCAAGCTTTCTGAAACCTCCCTGCGAATTGCAGTCCTCAGCCGCCCCAGAGAATGGCACTGTATCCAACTCATCCATGGCCCTGGTTTCAGGTGGCTTACTGGGTAATAGCGGGGTTAGGGCCAGCTTTGTATTATCAGCCCTAAGCCCGAAATTCATGAAGTCACGATGCCAATATTAGACATGATCACCATGAATTTCTACTAAAGTGCTAAAAAAAAAAACAACACAGAGAAAATTTTTTTATTAGAAATAAAGCAAAAAAAATTTAGCGACTCCATCTTTATTTATAAAAAAACAATCCTCAGTCCGACGTAGTCCAAAATACAGCAATGTCAGCACTACTACATCGCTCTACATAGACAAGCGTCTATGCAGAGCGAGAACAGGCTGAAACTGTTAGTGACAGTCAGAGTTCACCCGAAGCCATAGCTCAGGCCATGACCACGGGTGAACCCTGACATCCCCCCCGTACACTCCCGACGCCGGCTGGAAATTGCTGAGCGCCGAGCAGTGGCTTGAATAACCCGGAAGTTAATGAGCGGCCCCAGAAGTAGAAGCAGCCGGGAGGCAGCGAGACAGGAGGATGCGTCGCTGTAAAGTTAAGTATAATTATAATGTTTATTAACAATTTTATGCTTGTTTTTACAACCCCCCGCCCCCCTCCATTCCATGTCTGTAAAGTTCCAGCTCGGGAAGTTCGGACACAAATTTGCGTCATCCTCGGCCCCGAGCTCGAACTTTACAAAAAGCTCGGGCGAACACGCCGATCCTGATCATCGGAGGGTTCGCCCATCACTACTTGTGACTTTGCAGAATGTAATAAAAATGCCTTAAAACATTCTCTCTCATTATTCTGGCATTTGGAAGATATTAATAATTATGGTAATCCTAATTTGATTTACAACAGAAAAGGTTCATTCTGAATACATGTCAGTAGTGAGAAAAATATGCACGTGTCTTTTTTATAGTGTATGTAAACGTCTGGTTTCAACTTTTGCATAAAAACACATTCATATTTTCCACGTTCCAATCAAAATTGCCATGTAAAAGCAGATTGATTTACAATGACAATGATGTTTTCTATCAATATGATCAAGCACTTGTTTTCCTTGAAATCAAAAATCGATACAGATTATTTCTACACTGAGTATAACAACAATGTTCATCTGTAGAGAAAAAATCTGAAGCTCATCCAATAAATTTTCCAACTTGCAGACCAGATTTCCTTTATTCAGAAACAATCATTTTGTTGCCATAGACTCCTATTTTATTGGAGCAAACACGTTTCCTTCATTAGATTGTTCTTATTTATTGCTATACAAATGTGCACTTCATTTGATGAAAGCGTCTGAAGATCCATTTCTAAGTCTCAACAATTGGTACATGGGTAGTAAATCCTTTACTGCAAGAGGAGCGAATGAAGGTGACAAGCTCTCCTATTGTACGTTTGTTGGAAAGAGGCCCTGAATGTTTTAAATTCTGTTTGTGAATACTGAAATTCCTTGCTTATTGCAGATGGTGTTTGTGATAAATCTGCCTCTAGCATAATAACAGTAACCAACAACTTATCCGTGGGGAGAGAAAAAATGAAAAGTGATTTTAAAGGAAATAATAGATATTTGCTCGGGATTTCTAAAAGGAAAATTATGACCGAAACGCATATGAAGCAAAAATAAATTTCTGTATCATTAATTTCCTGCAACGCTCATAAAAGCAGCACAACCCAGACGCTCAGATAGACAGCAAAAGAGGGACAATTTTTTATATATCTATATATGAATTTTAATTAGAAAGGTATGTCCAGTATCAACATACTGATGACCTACTTATGGGATTGGTCATCAATATCACATCGGCACCCTCACTGATCCGCTGTTACTTGCCCCATGGCTCTGTACAGAACAGCATGGCTCCATACATTTTAGTGGCTGCTCGAGTACTGCAGTTCAACTCCTATTCAAGTGAATGAGATGAGCTGCATGACCTAGGATCAGACATGGAGCCATTCTGTTCCAGCAAACGCCAAAATAGATGACTGCTAACTAGTGGGGCTACTGTGTGATGCTTGGCCCCACCAAGCTGATATTGATGACTTTTCCCACAGATGGGTCATCAATATGTTAGTGTGGCGCCCCACTGGTCAGTGCGCCACAGAAGGGGTACTGCACCCAGATCAGTGTGTGTGGTATCCCAGTGACTAAGAGGATGTGATGTTAATCTGAGGCTATCATCCCTGCATTCACACACCTAGAATAGGGGGACTAAAGGGTTAACCTGTTTGCCTGGGAAACCCAGCCCCCGGTAGGACGAGCTTATGTGTAGTGGAAAGAGCGGGAAGGGAGTTAGGCAGAACAGCCATGGAGTGAGTCTGAGGAGGAAGGAAAGGAAAGCCTGGGGAAGCCGAGGAGCGTTGTGCTCGCCTCATAGGAAAGCGCATAGAACGGACAATGGGTCCGAGACTGTGCAGGGTTACACATTCCCGGCAGTCAATACCGGAGGGTGGGGAATTCCACATTTCCCAGCCACACAGTGTCAGGAGGCAAAGCAGCACATAGATTTCAGCAACACTGACACCTGGGAGTGGGGTGTAAGTAAAGGACTCGAGCTGCCTGTCATACGGCACGCACTTGACAGAGTGGGCAAGCAGCTTAGCTTCAAGCAACTGCAGGAGCCACAAGTAGAAGCGCAGGAAGAGAAAGTGAGGACAGGGGTTGGAACCTGAAGGAACATCACAGAGGGCCTTAGAGAGACTTTACATCCTTTGGTGGCTACCCAGTCAGCTACCCGAATTGTGACTGTGTACCTTGCAAACTGTTTGTAAAGTCACCAGTAAAGTACCAGGTGAGCTCACCATGGTCTGAGACTGATCCTTCCAGCATCACAGCAGAGACTTCCACCTGCAGAGTCGGAGACTATTTTCTCCACACACTGGCTGGAGGAGCTGCAGCAGCAAAGTGAACTGCACCAAACACAATCCCTCACCAGGCCCATCCATTACCACTATTGCAAAGTATTCACTGATCTCAGATAGACCAGTCCAAGAAAACACTGCGGGCAGCTGGCTAAAGCGCTTTAGCCAGCTGCCCGCAGTGTTTTCTTGGACTGGTCTCCCTGAGATCAGTGAATACTTTGCAATCTTGGTCTATTAGGCCTTGCTCCCACCTAGCCAGAATCCTACTCCACACTGATGAGGGGCAACACCCCGAAACAGCTGTATGTGGATGGATACCTGGCCTTGGTATTCCCTTGTCATATCTGTAAACTTGTAAAAGAGTTGGATATTGACTTAAAGGGCCACTTCATTTGGTGGTTATGGTGTTCTCCGCAAGGAGCCACCCCTTGGCTGGGTCCTTCCCTGGAGGGATATATGGCTAGTCCTGTGTTTGAGACTCCTAACCGAGGCTCCACAGACTCTATTTGCATATTCATATTTCCCAGGGGCAATGTGCCTAGGAATTCACTGTGTTTGAGCGCTTTAGCCAGCTGCCCGCAGTGTTTTCTTGGACTGGTCTCCCTGAGATCAGTGAATACTTTGCAATCTTGGTCTATTAGGCCTTGCTCCCACCTAGCCAGAATCCTACTCCACACTGATGAGGGGCAACACCCCGAAACAGCTGAATGTGGATGGATACCTGGCCTTGGTATTCCCTTGTCATATCTGTAAACTTGTAAAAGAGTTGGATATTGACTTAAAGGGCCACTTCATTTGGTGGTTATGGTGTTCTCCGCAAGGAGCCACCCCTTGGCTGGGTCCTTCCCTGGAGGGATATATGGCTAGTCCTGTGTTTGAGACTCCTAACCGAGGCTCCACAGACTCTATTTGCACATCCATTACCACTACACCTGCCCTGGGGACCCTCAGCCCTTCCCGAGGAGGGTTTACCATCCATGCTTCCCCAAGTCACCGTCCCCAGCAGGAATACAGGCAGCGGTGGTTCTACTAACCACATACCCTGGGTGGCATCACGACAAATCCCTTGTAAATACCCCTATTTGGATTGATCCCAGGCCACGGGACCGGGTCACAACTACTGTGATCCCAGAGAGACAGCACCGGCCCAGTTCCCGAGTACCCATAGCATGGGGGTGCATCATTAGTCCTGGATAACCACAAAGTAAAACGTGGTTTATGAAATAGTACAATCACAGTAGGTAACAATCAAGTGGATCACTGAACTAATGGTTGGTTGTTCAGAAACCATTGTGCATTTATTATAATGCACTTATAGGGTATACTGCAGACTCACCACCATGAACTAGGCAAATATATATCATCCAAAGATGATCTCCAGCTAATCCAGGTTGGTGATTAGAATGTAATATTTATTGTCATCCGTAGTTAAAATCCAGAAACCACACACAGACAGTATAATTCTATGTAGTCCAGCTCTGGACTACGCATCTCAGCATCTCTCTTGTGCCTTCATCAAGGGACCTTGAGGAAGGCACAAGAGAGGTGCTGAAACCCGTTATGTTTTAATCACCAACCTAGATTAGCTGGAGATCTTCTTTGGATGATACATATGACTGTGGTGGCTCCTTGCCCCATCTCCGTGCATACATGAAAGGCAGTGGTGGACACCTGGATTCCACTTTGTGGTGAGCTGGCTATTTTGAGATATATATATATATTCAAAAAATTAGGAACAGCACCAACTTATGCAAAATAGTGCAAAGCTTTTTCCCACCTGTTAAAGTGTCCAAGTAATAAGATGAAAAATGAAAAAACAGCACAAAGAATTTAAAAAAGTGGACCTTTATTGCCAAGCGTGGCAGAGTCCTGCAAGTGACTGCAAGGGATCTATCAGCCCAGCAGTAAAGACCGGAGGCCAGGGAGACTTCAGATCTCCTGGCCACAGCAGCGCTTGAGGCACAGCCACTTAGCAAAGCCAGGGACCACAGTGGATACAGTGGTCCCCCGCAGAAGAGCTCTCAATGCCTGCCATACAAGTGAGGACAACAAGAGAGGATTAGGGCCTAAGTTCAGACAGCCTGGGACCAAAACTAACACAGCGCAGCAGGGAGGTCTCATAATTCTCCAGGTGTAGAGATCCTGAACTGTTACCAGACCACCCAGAGCTGTACCATCAGAGACTGTACCCTGGACTATACCTGAATCATCAGTAAAAGGTACGGAAACATCAACCCTGTGTCTGACTGTTATTGCGGCCTCTGATCCTGCTCCCTCCATAGACTGTACTGCAATTCCCATATACCTCAACTGCCCAGGGGATCCTGCTCCACATACAGGGGGTGTAACCATCTTGCTGCCCAAACGTCACCCTGGAGGTCTGACCCGCAGCATCGGTAACCATACCAGAACCTTAGGTGGCGTCAAGAACTATTTTTATTATTTTTATTGACTCTTTTCAGTGACCACCAGGGCCATGGGACCGGGCTCAGGCCCCAGTGACATTCCCCGCAAATCAACACCTGGAACTGGGTACCCCACGGCCCTGGGGGGGGTCATTATTCATGTACTGCTCTTTTATATACAGTATATATGTATATACCGTAGATATCCACAAAAAAATTTATACATAATATATACACACACCCTAAATACAGGTGCATTTCAATAACTTATAATGACTTAGAATATCATCAAAGTTAATTTATTTCAGTAATTCAATATATAAAGTGAAACACATATATTACATAGAGTCATTACAAACAAAGTGATCTTTTTCAAGTGTTAATTTTTGTAAATGTCGATGATTATGGCTTACAGCCAATGAAAACCCAAAGGTCTTTATATCAAAAAATTAAAATAGAGGGATGAAGGGTTAACAACCACGCTGCCACATTCCACGAGACATCAAAGGGTGAACATAACATTATGGACCACTCAGCCCTTACCTCCTGCAATACTTTTTCTCGTTTCACATTTTAGTTCTTAAAAAGAATGCAAGTGAGGTTCTGCTGTCAGTACTGCCATTTGTTCTCACAGCTAGCGGGCTATTTTATCATAAATATTATAATTACCACTTAATGATGTTCCTTAATAATGTGTCAGTTATCCTTGAGAGCTTGTAAAATTGATATTTCTTCTAAATGCAGTTCATTTATTATGTGTTTGCTGGAGAAACAATGGAAAGTAGCACTTTAATCAGCGATCCTGCATCTCCTGATTGTTACAGTTAGGCAATGTTTACATGATGTAATCGTTTTGTGTTGATTTTCCAAAATCTGTGTAAACTCACTGCATTCTTAGTGAATTAGTTGGGGGAAGAAAAAAAAAGAACATGATCACAAAAATTGCTCTTTCAACCCAATATCACATCTACCCCTCCCTTCTCTGCCGATCTTCTCTTTCCACGGCTTTTATCGATCACTTCACCACCTGGCTCTTACACTTTCTTTCTGCTGACATTCCCACTGTCATCATGGATGATATGAACATTCCCATTGATACCTACCAGGCTCTTGTCACTTGCTTCATCCTTTGGATACAATAGTCATCCACACTCTAGATCTCATCTTCACCTGCCTCTATTTTCTCCAACTCTTTAGCCCCATCTCTCCGCCTATCCAACCACCATCTACAGTGGATATAAGTCTACACACTTTCGATAAATATACATATATACATACATATATGTACCATTCATTAATGCATGCGTTTCCCATAGACTCCCATGTTAAAAAAACATGCTTTTTGGCAAGCGCCCCCAAAAACACTGCTTACCGCTTTTTTGGGTGCTTTTGCAAAAATGCCTAGTGTCAAACGCATTGCATTTTGGCAATGCATTTTTTTACATGGAAGCCTATGGAAGTGTTAACGCTAGCGTTTTGCACAATTTGCTCTTGTGACATAAATGCCGCAGCCCCGGCCCAAAATGAAACAAAGCGTAATCAGTGATGTCTGTTTCAGGGACTGAACTAGTCCCTGCTCTACTAAGCATTTCGGTCATCAATTCCGTCTTATGTTCAATACACAGTGACAGCACGCTCTGTCCCCAGCTCTCATGAGAAAGTGACAAGCCGGCAAAAGACCACACTGTCACTGCATATTGTAAGGACATTACCCAAGTATAGAGCAGTCCTACCCCAATACATAATACAAAACCAACAATTTCAATAGAAGTGACCTGCGCTACTATAACCCCTGGCAAAAATTATGGAATCATCTGGCTCGGAGGATGTCCATTGAGTTGTTTAACTTTGTAGAAAAAAAGTAGATCACAGACATGGCACAAAACTAAAGTAATTTCAAATGGCGACGCTCTGCCGTGAAGAAACACTATAAGAAATCTTGGAAAAAAAAAATATGCTAGCCAGTAACGGTTACTATTGTAGACCAAGCAGGGGAAAAATTATGGAATCAATCAATTCTGAGGTAAAAATTATGGTAATGTGGCACCCCTGCGGGGGATTGCCACAGGTTACACTGGTGCAAGATAGGATTGACACCTTGGTTTGTTCAGCACACAACACCTTCCACTCCAGACCTGAAGGGGGAGCTCTACTGGCTGCATTAAGTCAGTTCCCCTTTAAGGAGATCCAGGCTGAGAGGAGGAGACAGTTGGTCCTAGGAGACAGTTGCTAGGCGGTTAGTTCGTGTGAGGAGAGGAGAAAGATGGAGGCAAAGCTGCTGGTCTCTGGAAAAGACAGATGCCAGGACCAAAAGGGACCATTTTGTCAGCTGTTCACACCCCAGGGAAGGGGCCGGAGGCAAGGAGAAGAGGTAGGGAATAAGAAGAGGGATTAAAAAGACATTCCCCTTGAGCACAACCGGACACTGGAGTCCGATGCTGTGGGCTTATAGAGCCACAGTAAAAACCCCAGCAGTTTCAGGTGAAGTTTAGCCCTGAAGGAAGATAGTAAAGACATTAAAAACTAACCAAACAGAGGACCAGGGGCCACAGGATAAACCGGGTTCCCACAGAAGGGCCTGATTGTTAGTTTTAGATAATAGATAATTGGAGAGTTCAAACTCAGGAAAGACTCATCCCTCAAGGCAAAGAATAAAGATAAAGGAGGCCTCAAATCCTTCCAAGGAGCTAATCCTAAATTGCACCAGGGACCTGGTTGTTATTCTGGACTGTACCTGCTATATGAACACCAGTAAAAAGGTACCGGAACAACTATCCCTGTGTGTATGTGTGACTGTTTATCAGCTATAATCCATCATCTTCCTCCTTCACTGCTCTCCCTCACCATCTTCCTTTATTGCTGCCCTGAGGTAAAGCTCCACCTGTGGGGAGCTGTACCACACTTTGCTGCCCCCTCCATCACCTCAGCGGCCGGCTGGCAGCGCTGGTACCAAATTACCGGACACTACAGGTGGCGTCACGTCCCCCCCCTGTAAATAATTCCCTCACAACCCCCTTCAAATGATCCCCAGGGCACGGCACCGGGATACCGTCCACCTGTGACTCCCTACTCAGCAGACCCGATGACCGAGTACCCCCAGACAGCCCTGGCCTCATCAGTAACACCCTGTAATTTTTCATTCCCAAAACTAACACTTGCATCAAATAAGATCTGCTCATTAGTCTGCATCTAAAAAGGAGTGATCACACCTCAGAGAGCTGTTGCACCAAGTGGACTGACATGAATCATAGCTCCAACACGAGAGATGTCAATTGAAACAAAGGAGAGGATTATCAAATTCTTAAAAGAGGGTAAATCAACACACAATGTTGCAAAAGATGTTGGTTGTTCACAGTCAGCTGTGTCTAAAATCTGGTCCAAATACAAACAACATGGGAAGGTCATTAAAGGGAAACATACTGGTAAGCCAAGGAAGACATCAAAGTGTCAATACCGGAAACTTAAAGCAATATGTCTCCAAAACAGGAAATGCACAACAAAACAAATGAGGAACAAATGGGAGGAAACTGGAGTCAATGTCTGTGACCAATCTGTAAGAAACCGCCTAAATGAAATGAGACTTACATACAGAAAAGCTAAACAAAAGCCATCATTAACACCTAAATAGAAAAAAAGAAGGTTACAATGGGCTAAGGAAAAGCAATCATGGACTGTGGATGACTGGATGAAAGTCATATTCAGTGATGAATCGCGAATCTGCATTGGGCAAGGTGATGATGCTAGAACTTTTGTTTGGTGTAATTGCAATAAGATTTATAAAGATGACTGCCTGAAGAGAACATGCAAATTTCCACAGTCATTGATGATATGGGGCTGCATGTCAGATAAAGGCACTGGGGAGATGGCTATCATTACATCTTCAATAAATGCCCAAGTTTACATTGATATTTTGGACACTTTTCTTATCCCATCAATTGAAAGGATGTTTGGGGATGATGAAATAATTTTTCAAGATGATAATGCATCCTACCATAGAGCAAAAACTGTGAAAATATTCCTTGAAAGAAGACACATAAGGTCAATGTCATGGCCTGCAAATAGTCCAGATCTCAATCCAATTGAAAATCTTTGGTGGACGTTGAAGAAAAAGGTCTATGACAAGGCTCCAACCTGCAAAGCTGATCTGGCAACAGCAATCAGAGAAAGTTGGAGCCAGATTGATGATGAGTACTGTTTGTCACTCATTAAGTCCATGCCTCAGAGACTGCAAGTTGTTATTAAAGCCAGAGGTGGTGCAACAAAATATTAGTAATGTATTTGAGTGTTGTTCTGTTTGTTTGCTTGTTTGTTTGTCATGATTCCATAATTTTTCCCTCAGAATTGAGTGATTCCATAATTTTTCCCCCTGCTTGGTCTACAAAAGTACCGTAACCATTACTGGCTAGCACATATTTTTTTCAAGATTTCTTTTAGTGTTTCTTCAAGGCAGAGCGTCGCCATTTGAAATAACTTTAGTTTTGTGCCATGTCTGTGATCTGCTTTTTTTCTACAAAGTTAAACAACTGAATGGACACTCCTCCGAGCCAGGTGATTCCATAATTTTTTCCAGGGGTTGTATGTAAAACATGATTGAAGACTCAATCCTTTACTATGAGGGGACGTGTTTCTGGTGCTTCTTGCCATATTTTGTGGCGCATACTCTCTGCAACAATGTCAATGAATAAATATCCAAAAGAGAAATGAGTAGCACGCACCATGATATTCTTCCAACACTTTATTCTTATAATGCTGGTGACATGCAAGTGTACTGGAGGATGTGGGCTATGCTCCTAGGGACAACACACGTTTCGCTCACAGGTGAGCTTCAACAGGTCCACATGTTTCTCTTTTGTTTATTTATAACACAAAACTATGACAAATATTCTCTCAAGATATTATTCTTAAAATGGAAACCATATTTCAAGCCGTCATGTGTACAAATCGCTACCAGAAAAAAAAATACAACTAATAACTGTTATTAAATAATCTACAAACAAAGCATTTTGGATTATTAACTACTGGCATCCACATCAGAAAATAAATACTAAATAACAATCAGATAAACACTACAAAGCGCCTATGGTCTCATGTCTATTATATGGATTGTTAAACTACTTTTTAGATAGAACCAGCTTTGATTTCTGCACATCTTCTCTGGCAATGAACATAAGCGTGTAGGAGGGAAATGTTTTGTATTTCTGAGTCAATTTACTGATCCATTCAGTCTGCTATAAATATTTAGTAAAATAAAAGCGTATGGCAAAAAAAAGGATAAAACAGATGTGATTATGAAACCAGGAGAATAGTTATTGAATAGCCTAATTTCCCCTGTACAATTTAAAATAATAAAATATTACAAAAACATGTAACACCGTAAATCACACTAATCTATACCAAATATAATGAACCAATTGGGGGCCCGATGCTATCGCATCATGAGGGCAGTGACGTCATGATGGTGGCTGGCTTTGTGGCTCAGGGCGCAGCCGTGTCTGTCATCCCTTATGTGCTCCTTCTCTCCCCCTGTGCTATGTTCTCCTTTCTGTACTCTCTCCTTTGACCTGTCTCCCGCTGTGCATGCTTTCTCTCCCTAATGCGCTCTCCTCCCAGGTATCACTTGATGAAGATAGCTTGTGTGCTATCAAAACACATTGTGACCCATACAAGGAGCTAATAATAATAAAAGGTTTGAGAATCTTCTAATATGTTCCCTCTGCTCTGTGCCTAAGTGCTCATAAAACTCCAGCCTTCATTTTCCTCTTGTTTCTCCACCCTCTGTGACGGGCAATGATGCCCACTCACTCAATTCCACCCCTTGTGATGGCCATGAACTTTCACATGCTTAAACTGCAAGTATGCCGGCATTAGGAAACATTCACATAGGCAATGGAGTTTGCTCCAAACATGTACAGTTTTATTGCTTTCATAAAATTTTAAGCAATTCAAACCATATTCTGTACAGAAAGGTATAACAAGAAAAAATACCTAAGTCCTCTACCTAAGTCCTCACCACTGTTACTCAACCGTACAGCAATATTGGCCCTTCTCCTAGCCCATTTCAGTCAGGCAACAAACTATCTGTAGCTCCCAGCAGAATCCACACATTGCTCGATTTCCTCCTCTCCAGCATACTGAACACCCGGGGAAACCTAATCCTGGTTATAGTAAAAATCTAGTCAGGTGCATCTAATCAGACCTTGCAGAGCTAGGATTTAACCTTGTAGAGCTGTTACATACATATATATATATATATACATAAATAAACATGCAGCGGGTGAAATAGATATTGAACATGGCGCCAATCATCTAAGTAAATACATTTCTAATGGTGCTATTGATATAAAGTTCTCACCAGATGTCAGTAATAACTCATCAAATTCACACAAGCAAAGAAAAAAAAGTATAAAAGTCCATAAATTAAGCTACGGTATGTTTAGTAATAAGAAATGACACATAGAACAAGTATTGAACATAAGAAGAAAGAGAGGTTCAAAAAGTAATGGAAAGTTACAGTATGACACCACCTGAAATATGTCAGTAATTATTATTATGCACACTTATATAGCGCCATCATATTCCATAGCACTTTACAGACATCATCATCACTGTCAACATTGGGTCTCCCAATTTAAGTTCCCTATCACTATGTCTTTGGAACATGGCAGGAACAATGAATACCTGGAGGAATCCAATGCAATCATGGGGAGAGCATATAAACTCCTTGCAAATGTTATCCTTGGTGGGATTTGCATCCAGAACCCCAGCGCTGCAAAGAAAGAGTGCTAACCACTGAGCCACAGAGCTGTCCAAAAAACAAAACTGACTCTTAGTGAAAAATAATAACAGGTGGTTCAACTGATAGCCTACCAAGGTAACACACAAGAAACATCTCAAGATGCGTAAAACTATTGAGCTGTCGCAAGATCTCTGCAACTTTATTTTTGCAAAACATACCAATGGCATTGTTTACAAAAGAATTCCAAAACTACTGAAGTTGTCAGTGAGTACTGTTGTGGCCATTATCTGGAAATAGAAAGAACATAATTTAAGCCATTCACAATCAGACGCTCCTTGCAAGATTTCAGACAGAAAAGTGAAAAGAATTATCAGAAGAGTTGTCCACAAGCCAAACAATAATTAATGCACTTAAGACTTCGTTGCTGAACAATAATAATGTTCAAACGTGTTTACAGTTTGCTCAACAACATTTAGAAAAGCCTGAGAAATACTGGGAGAATATAGTCTGGTCAGATGGTGGGATCATCATGGTGTGGGGCTGTTTTTCAGCATAGGGAATTACCGTATATACTCGTGTATAAGCCGACCCGTGTATAAGCCGACCCCCCTACTTTTGCCCCCAAAACCTGGGAAAATCTATTGACTCGTGTATAAGCCGAGGGTGGACCCTAGCACAAGTATACAGCCCCCAGCAGTGTGGTATACACCAGTCCCAGAGGTAGATACAGCAGCCCCAGTGGTAGTATACACGCAGCCCCAGTAGTATATACAGCCCCAGTGGTATATACAGCTCCAGTGGTAGTATAGACGCAGCCCTAGTAGTATATACAGCCCCAGTGGTAGTATATACAGCCCCAGTGGTAGTATACAGGGCCCCAGCAGTATATACAGCCCCAGTGGTTTATACAGCCCCAGTGGTAGTATACAGGGCCCCAGAGGTATATAGCAGCCCCAGCGGTAGTATACAGGCATCCCCAGTAATGCAAGGCCCCCCCAGCGTCTCTCCGGTCACCTGTAAAGGAAGCTATACTTATCACAGTGCTCTGTCCGCGCCCGCTCGCACCCACTGTCAGCAGCCGACCGGATCCTCCATCTTGCGTCTTCTTTCTTCCTGTTTCCTGTGCTCGTCGCAGGGAATGACGTCATTGCCCGCGACGAGCACAGAAACAGGAAGAAAGAAGACGCAAGATGGAGGATCCGGTCGGCTGCTGACAGCAGGTGCGAGCGGGCGCGGACAGAGCACTGTGATAAGTATAGCTTCCTTTACAGGTGACCGGAGAGACGCTGGGGGGGCCCTGCATTACTGGGGATGCGGGGGCTGCTGTATACCGATGTATACATCGGTATGTACCGATGTATACATCGGTATAAAGCACTGACTCGCGTATAAGCCGAGGGGGGTACTTTTCAGCCCAATTTTTGGGCTGAAAAACTCGGCTTATACGCGAGTATATACGGTAACAAACTTCAAATGCTTGAAGGAAGGATTAATGGACAAATGTACAGAGACATTCTTGACAAAAATCTGCTGCCATCTACCAGGTGTTGATGTGATGAAATGAGGGTGGACACCTTCCAAGGCAATGATCCCAAACACGCAGCCAAGGAAACTCTCAATGGGTTTCAGAGAAAGAAAATAAAGCTGCTAGAATGGCCCAGCCAAACACCGAAGCTGAATCCAATAGAAAATTTACAGAAGGAACTAAAGATCAGAGTTCATAGAAGGAGCCCACGGGATTTTAAGGATTTGAACAGTGGTTGTGTGGCAGAATGCACCAAAACACACCTGAGCAATGCATGCCACTAGTTTCACCAAACAGGAAACGTCTTGAAACTGTCATCACTAAAAAGGCTTTTGCATGAAGTATTAAATACATTTCAGTAAGCGTGTTCAATACATTTTCCCAGTGTCATTTATGATTATTACACATCAACAAATTTATGGACATCTATGGTTTGATGTTTTTTGCCTGCGCGGATTGGATGAGTTGGTACCGACATCTGTTGAGACATTTGCTTCATTAACGCTTTTAGAAATATATCTAGTTACAAAAGTGGTGATGTGTACAATAGTTATTTCACCTGTTGTATATACACATACAGTATATATATATTATATATATATATAAATGTAATATATATATATATATATATATATATATATACAGTATACATGCGGTATATATGTGTATTTACAGGGGATAAGGGTTGTCGTGACGCCACCCACGGGTTGTGGTCAGTTAGGGGACCACCGCTGCTGCAGAACCTCCGGGGATGATGTTTTAGCAGCTTAGATGGAATGGCTCTCCGCAGGTAGGGCCTGGTTCCCCGGGGCAGTGATAGTAAAAGTCTGTGATGGTTATTGTAGGCGTTGCAGGGAAAGGGGATGATGAGGAGATGGCTCCTGACAGGATCAAATGGAGGACTGACAGTTCTTCATACCTGAAATCAGACACAGACACCGTAGCAGGGTTCACCCGGGTTTACTTCTCCATCTCTCTTGTCAGATAGTACACGGTACAATACAGTTCTTTACAACTTTACTCAATTGAATCCGGTATACTGAACCCACTGCAGCCAGGTTATCTCTCCTAGACTCCTCAGTCCCTCTACGTGTCCTTTCAGGCTTATTCTCGGTGTTTCCCTTTGAAGTGAATTGCGGAGCGGCAGCTCGGTCCCCAATAGCAGCTTCCCCCTAAATCTATGGGCAGTAAGCGGGGTCCTCTCAGTCGCTGCTGTGCCCCCAATCCTCCGGTGGGAATACAGATCTGGAGTCTGTGTTCCCCGTCAGTTTGTCTGGAGCACTGGCTTCAATCTTCAGTCTCCCTCAGAGCTGACACTCTGGTTTCAACCTATCCCCAAGTATCTCTGTATCACAAGGGATCACCGGGTCCTTCTCTTCCCGTGTAACTTTTTAGTATATTAAGGGAGGCTCTCCTGTTAGTTAGTTGCTGGCCCTCTCATCTTCCCTGGACCTGATGGTACTGGTCCTCTCAGCCTACTCTGGCTTACTCCTTGGTCTTCATCTGTTCTGCTTCCTGTTGCTCCCTTATATACTCATCCGTTACCATGACTACGCTCCATCCACTCATATCTAGCCCTACTACCCCTTCCCTGCCTAGAGTCCCAGGCGCCGGGTTAGGTCCCCATGTTAGTGGATATGTGTGTTGAGGTGTTTGTTAACAAACTGTCTACCCTCCTGCCTGGCTGCAGTTTCTCCCTGTGGCCACCCTGGACGCAGGGGTGCCACACTAGTACAGGCCCCATCTCACGCTTCAATTTGTCGACGAACCGACCAACGATCCGACTTGACCTAGATCGCTAGAATGACGTTCAATGATTGCTAGTGAAATGTCACACATTTAGAGATCGTTAACGTCGCAGCAAAGATTCTGGGACAAGCAAACGATGCTTGCGTTCGTCAGTTCACCTACGCCCTTCACTTCCAAATAGGCGAGGTCGTTATTGACATCGTTATTGAGGTGTCACACACACCCATGCTGCAGGTTGAATGGACACTCATTGTTTCGTTTAAGGTCCAGTTCACAAACCTCCCATCAACGATCTGCCCGATTATCGTTGATCGGATGTACATGTCACACTGAACGACATCATTACGACATCGTTCGTTAGAACAACTGAATACCTGTGACGTACTAACGATATCGTTAACGATATCGTAGAGTGAGACGGGGCCTTAAGGCTGCTCTCACATCTGTAGTAATGTGTAATTCCCGGCAGATCCAGCAGATGTCACTGCATCTGCCAGATCTGCCGCTGTAACCACCGACATGCAGCACAATCCGACAAGCCCCAGTCATTCTCTATAGGGCTTGTGGTCGGGTGCGGCAATTGCGGTATTGACGAATCTGGCAGACACGGCACTTGTGGCTGCGCAAAAGCACTGCAAGCAACATTTTTTTTGTGGTGCTGCAAGTGCCGCAATTGCCGGATTCAGCAATACCACACTAGAGAATGAATGGGGCTTGCCGGTCGGTGCTGCAAGTCGGCCATTACGCGACAGATCCAGCAGATGCGGCGACATCTGCCAGATTTGCCTGGGGATTACATCATAACGCAGATGTGAAAGCACCCTAAGACAGGCTGTCAAGAACAATGACAGTCTATGTGCACAAAGGAATTATATTAAGGCTATGTGCACACTGCTTTTCTTATGCGTTTTTTTGGTGCAGATTTGTAAGAAATGTGCATGCCTATCCTGAATTCAGCACAGTCTATGAGAATTCTGAAGTGCTGTGCACATGTTGCTTATTTTTTTTGCAGATTTGGTCCAGATAATAATTTGCAGCATGTCAATTGTTTGTGTTTGTGTTTTTTAGTCCTTCAAGCCATTGACTTTATTAAGAAAATTCACAGGGCCCAAATCTGCACCAAAAATGCTCCAAATCCACAGCGCATTTTTGGTGTGTTTTTTTTTCTGGCCACAGGAAGCAGATTTGCTGCAGAAATTTCTGCACCAAATCTGCAACATGGGCACATACCCTAACAATTGTTCTGGGTCAATAATAAGTGCAGAAGGTCTGTCCGAATGTGTGAATGGAATATTAAATAACCACCAATTCGCTTACATGTCACTGATCGATAGAGATGAGGTAATATTCTGGTTCAAGCAGTGCAGCCAAACCTTTTGGCACACCATCCATGACCCCGAACTTGACCAGAACCACACTGGAAGTCACTGATTGCAGTTGAGCTCTCCGCCCACATATCCAAGCCATAAGTAAAACACTTCCGGAATGGCAGGGCAGAGTTGTATTTTGTTTAGTTTTTTTTTGATCAAATTAATTAATTATGGAAACACACTAGAACCAAACACTACTTTTAAGCCAGTGTGAGCTGATAAAATGCAGCACCTGGGCCAAGCACCAACTGTACCCAACCACAGCCATACTCGCAAACACAAAGCACCCGAACAGGTTTGCTCAACACCAGGAAGTTCAGCGACCCGAACTGAACCTTGAAAAGTTTGCTCAATCTACTGATCGCTAAACACACTTTTAAAAGGCTCCATCAACAACGAAGCCAATTACAGAATAACATGCCGATTAGAGCAACCATGTGTAATCTATGGAGGATGCTGAGAGCAAGTGTGCTATTTCTCTACAGCACCCCCAAAGGAGAATTGAAGCATTACAATGTCACAACTAAAATCACCAGGCTACCCATGTAACGCACAGATGTCGTTCTCCAGAGAGGGATGCTCTGTAGCTGCATTCTACTCATGGTATTATATTAGGTTTCTATATTAATACATAAAAGGACTCCATTCGGCATATCTCATGTCTGTTGCATATATGAAGTAATTATCACATAACACGTTTAGAACCAGTCTAGGCGGCCGACTTTGTACTAAACAGACGAGTTCCTAGTCACACCCCAAGTCCGGCATTTTCACATATGTTACACATTTCTGTTGCGGTATTTAATAATGGATTCAGCGTGTTGTCTTTCTTATCATTAGTTCCACTGATGGAGCTGGTGATAAAATAAGCTGCAACCCTCCGCATAGTTAATTGAATTTAATAATGTAATAGTGATCAAGGTAAGCGAGGAAAACACATCGATATCACATTCTACCTTCATGTGAAGATGTTGGATTTCTGTTCAGATTTTATAGCAAGATGAATGAAACATAATTAACCTTGAAATCAGTACAAAGAAGGAGAGCATGAGAAAGCTATGAGGAATGATTATTATAACCATGTACATTGTACGCTCCTTCATAAGAACTGGAAATTTTCTGCAATCCTTACAAAACATTATGAATTGATGCAAAATTGCATGAGGCGCCCCATGGGTGTAAAGTATTGTCATTTTCACATTGCCAGGCGTCTACAGAATTTTTTTTATTGTATAATTCTGGTTTTAATTTTGCTTGTCAACATGCTACATTTCTTAACCTGGTAAATACATCAGCTTAGATGATGAAGAGTCGGCCCCTACAGAGGGAAAAATATATATATATCTCAAGGAAACCAAATGCTACTTCACCAACAGTTTTAGGTTATACTCAGTATTGGTGCTCCTTTCCTGACATTAAATAATCAGATCGATTATCTTGATTATTCATCTTGATGAGCTCCACATATATGTGTGCCCAAACCAAGATGGAAGTGTTGGTCATTTATGGAATAACTATTTTAATGGGGTATTGACCCTGGCCATGGCTACAAGCTAGCCAATAAGCGGCTGCTTATTAGCCTGTTTACACTGGTCAACCAAAATTTTATATGCAAAGAAGCAATATTAATTACAATTGTTCTGTGCCCGTAGAATATCGTTGTTCTCAGTAGCACATGTCCAGGATGATGTGCTACTGAGAATTATTTTTTACGTAAGCTTAAAAAAATTAGTTCATCCGGCACACAAGCATTTTGCTAGTTTATCGATTTGCTTTGCAGTCTGTTCGACACGTTCCTTACCAATTATCAGCTACTGTAAATGCAATCTTAGAGTCCGAGCAATAACACCAGTAAATATCTAATGATATCTCCTAATGATAAGAACCACAGGTGGCAGTGAAAAATTGTGTATTATTCCTGTACCAATCACTACTAAAGCTCTTACAATACAAAAACATGTAGACTAATCAATTTTGCTACAAATTTACCTCCTAAAATGGGATTCTAGCAAAATGTTTTTAGATTTGTTTTACTCAAGTCCAGCAATTTGGTGTCAGCCCTAACCAAAGCAGTACCACTGCTGCCCAATCCTGCAGTCACTCCTCATTGGTCTTTTCCCATGGTGCGTCTTCGTGTGGGGGCCACTGCTTACTAGATTCCATACAGACATTTAAAGCAAAGTGCAAGTCAGTGAATGACATGCTTTATGCATCACCTGTGGGCCCTAGCTAGCACCGGCACCCACAGAAAAACCCAAAACAGAAGGAGGCCAAAGAGGAGTGAATAGAGGACTGGACTGTGGGTTGGACAGTCATGGAGGGTTGGGGAATACTGGAGAGGATACAGTAAGACTAACGCTTTGCTCACACAACCATAAATCTTCTCATGCAAGAGATCGGATTGATCATGCTAATGACACTATGATCAGAGTTTGATCTGTGTATCACATAGTGTCATCCAATGCTTTCACATTAGTGAATTGTAGTACAGGTATGGAGAAGGAGGAGAACCATCTTCTCCACTTCTATGAGTCCACAGAAGCCTTTGAGCTCGCTCACATTAGCATCTAACTCAGTCAAGGTCTATCCAATGTTTTATCGGATAGCACTCGGACCAATGTTATACTATGGGGCAGTGTGGTTCGACATCTCTTCTCATTCCAATTTCACATTAGAAAAAAGTGCAACATGCTGTGAGTGGTAGCACAAAGTGGACAGCACGGCCCCTTCAAGTCTAGGGTGGGCGAAATCATCAGACTGCATTCAGATAACTAATGGAATGGAGAAGACTGAGACATTAGGTTGGACATCTTCTCCACACCTGTCTAGATGTCTCATGCGAGAAATAGATCACATCAAAACTCTGATCAAGTTTGCCCAGGGGAATTTTGTAATCGAAGTGATTCTCTTGGACAAGAGAATCTAACGTCTTGTGACCACACTTTATTATTATTTCTTTAACCCTTTCCATGTGGATTCGATATGCTCAGAATTTATGTAATGTATGTTGAATTTCCCCCATCTCTAATTTCGGTAAGTGACTCAGACTGAATTGAACACAGTACTCTATC
This sequence comes from Allobates femoralis, assembly GCA_033576535.1. Lineage (NCBI taxonomy): Eukaryota > Metazoa > Chordata > Amphibia > Anura > Aromobatidae > Allobates > Allobates femoralis. Next base: position 550,333,812 of record JARQOC010000001.1, on the reverse strand, counting down.
TGTGATCTGTGATAATCTAGAAAAGATTTATGAGCAGAAATGAATTTAGTGCAAAGATCCCTAAAAAAGATCTGGTAATCTCCACTAATTAATAATAAAATCAATATTCAATAAGAGGCACTACGGGTCACGGAAAGGGGCTGATTTCAGTGTTCTTATACCTGCTTCTTATTCCCTGAGTGCTTCTGTTCCTCAGTGTTGCACACCTCTATTTATAGACATAAATTTCTGAATGAAGATGTAGAGAAAAGAGAAGTGGCGGCACTCACCGGTTAGCAGATCTTCTTTTATTCGTGCATATCAAACATCAATGCAGTTTGGTGCAGCAGGGAGAGGGAGCAAGGAATCGTAGGACGACGGCTGCCATTTTGCAGGGGTTAACGGCTTCAACGGGTCCAGATCTGGACCTGTTGAAGCGGTTAACTCCGCAAACGGCAGCCATCATCCTCCGATTTCTTGCTCCCTCTCCCCGCTGTACCAAACTGCATTAATGTTTGATATCCATGTATAAAAGAAGATCCACTAACCGGTGAGTGCTGCCACTTCTCTTTTCTTTACACCTCTTCATTAATTATACAATCATCATGTCCGCTGTTTGAAGACTATAAAATGTTTACGGGGGTGGGTGGAGAGACTGTTAAGCACGGTTTGAAGTGAAGTGCCGGTTGATCCCATATGTCTTGTTAAACCTTCACCAGGGATGGGACAGACCCTGCATGAAGTTACTGACCTACCTTTTGACAGCTGCCAAGTGCCTCATCCCACTGTACTGGGAAAAACAGCGGCCCCTACGGTACTAGATCTTTATGCCAGAATCCAGGATGTATATGTCTTGGAGAGGATGACAGCCTCTCTACATGACGATATAGATAGGTTGACAGGGTATGGGCACTGTGGACTTTATTTAGAGGAGACCCATCGGGGTAGCGAGGGGAACAACTTAATTAAATATGCGGAAGTGAATAGATACCTGGGGCAGGCCATGATTACGCATCTATAAGAAAAAGGGGTTAAGGTGCATTCCCTAGGTTCGGGACCTTCTACACAGAAGCTTAATAAACTGAAAATCTAGCTGCCGGGAAATGATTAATGGACACGCTGAATGTATTATTACTGTTTTGTTTTTGTATATTTTTACTCTGTAATGGACGAACGGAGACTGTCTATTCGCTTGATTTTGGCTTATGTTCTATGTTATAAAATCAAAATTTTCAATAAAAACAAATTGAAACAAAAATTGTCTTAGTCATCTGGTCATAGAGCAAGCACAGTAGAATTTCCTCTCTTTCTCCGGGTAATAATTATTGTGTCATGTTCCCAATCACACTCCTGTGTAGTCAACTTATTCCAAGAACACAACATTTGGAAATTTAAACCCCACTTTACTTTAAGGACCTTGTCTGAATATCCTCAAAAGCCCACCTTGCAGATCGGTTAACAAAACAGTTACAGCAAAATCAGGACAGTTAGCAAATATGCTTCAGTGGCTATTCAATATGTTTTGGGAATCTGACAGCAGCTTGTTGCTATTAAATCTGATAGAAGCATAATGTACAGACAGATACTTTGATTCCAAGGATATAACACTTACTAGACTTCTAGGTGCAGTGTTGATAGAATCCCTGTTTAGTTATATGCAGACGTAGCAGTGTTAAGACTTTTGAGCTGTGTATAACCCGGCCCACACCCATGACTGGCAGCTCCCTGTGTACACTGTACATTGTCAGCGAGCTTCCAATCAGTGGTGGGGGCGGGATTACACAAATTAATCAAACTGGCATGCAGGATACATGAAGTTAGGAAGTGATAATTTCCTGCTGATAAAACACTGGTTGTATTAGGCTGGCTTCACACCACGGTAAGATCCGATCCGGGCCTGTCAAAGATGAACCTGACAGCCCTGGACCGGATCAGCACACGGTGTGCAACCGGACGCAGCTGCAGCTGCTGATGATTCAGGACCGTTGCTCGCAGGGAGCTAGCCGGGTTCCTGAAACAACAGCGGCGTGCAGCCGCAGGTGTCCAGTTCCCAAATCCTCCCGGACCGGGCCAATCTGGCCCCATAGGCCCCCATGTTAGGGAGCGCCAGATTGCCCCGGATCCGGGAGGATCCAGGGGAATCCGGGAGAATCCAGGATACGGCAATTTGGGGAGGTTTTTCTCCCCAGACACAAAAACATTGCACGCAACGTTTTTGTCTCCGGTGAGGAAAAATCCTAATTTTCCCGGATTCCACCGGATAGATAGCTGCCATCCGGCTCCATCCGACCCCATAGGATACTATCGGACTGTGCCTGTGTGTGAAGCCAGCCTTAAAATTACAGCACACAAGTCTGTTAGTGACACATCCCTGGAATCAAGCTCTTTGCCCTCAATTGGTTGTGCTCTAAGATATAATAGCAAAAATTGCTAACAGATTTCCTTTAATTAATTGAAATAGCTGACAAAAGGTGTTGAGAGACATAAAGGGGTCTCATTACAAAGATCTAAATGGAACAGGAGGATTTGTTACTTGATTTCAATAAGTCCTATCCAAGATTTTACTGTAAAAAGAAAATAGGGAGGTGGACAAGAGGCGCCCTATCACTAGTGACACTTATTTGTGAGGGTGGTGCTGTAAAGCTGCTCACCTGGTCCAGTTGTGAACCCCACAACTGGTTTGAAGGCATTTTTGGAATCTATGTTCCAGCTGCTGCAGGACCTCCACCGACCACTGGATAGTGGTTTGAATCCAAGAAATAATGGGAGTGCTGGTGTGTCACGGTCCGCGCTGCTGTGGTATGCATAAACTCACCAAAGAGCCAAAAGTACTTTCATCCTTTATTCCTCCTCTCTCCTACGCGTTTCAGCGCCACACCCTGAGGAAGGCGCCGGGTGTGGCGCTGAAACGCGTAGGAGAGAGGAGGAATAAAGGATGAAAGTACTTTTGGCTCTTTGGTGAGTTTATCCATACCACAGCAGCGCGGACCGTGACACACCAGCACTCCCATTATTTCTTGTGTCCAAGATTTTAGGCTAACAGTACATTGCCTAGACTGGATACAATGAAACTCATTTTTCTGCTCCATAAGGCGCTAGGGTCAGATTAACGTTTTGAGGCGTGCTTAAGGGGGTCTCGCTGAAAACATAGGTTTTGGCAGCCCTGACACCTTGTTACCGCCATGGTAACGCGGCGTCAGTGCTGCCACTGCTTACCTATGGAGACGCGAGGCTCAAACGCCAGCATCTGATTGATGCTTTCAACAACGTATTTTCTCGCATTAGGAAATGACTTGAGATTTCAATCAGATAACCACGTTGGAGCCGTGCTACGGGCTGTGTCTCCATAGGGTAACATTGGCAGCGTTAACGCGGCGTTACCGTGGCGGCAGCACCACGTTTATGCTGCGAAAACCTATCTTTTAAACTCAATTCCCGTTTAGCGTTAATGTGACCCTAGCCTTAGCGAGATTAGATCTGCATGGATATCATCTTCTGAATATAAACAAAATTGTTTTCATTCACAGGTAGGAAAAAAAAGGATAAAATTGGTGAGAAGTTGAAATGCAAACTACGTTAGAAAGCTAAAGCACACTTCATTTGTATAAAGATAATGATTCAATAGTGTACTGAAAAGCTAAAAATCCCTTTAAATAAATATGTAAATCAGACCTGGCCTATGGTCTCTGCCTCCATAGGCTTCGTAGTGGAAGCATAACCCGAAGCCAGTAATATAAGCATTACAATTATATCAATGAAGTTAAAAAGCAAAAAAAAAATTTCTTTTTTAATTTTTATACAGGACAAGATCACATCTTGTACTTTCAGTGATATTACCACTAGCCGGTCTTTTATTGACTTGTTATATTCTTGTTTCTTATTTGAACCATAAAACTCTACAGTAATGAAGTTAAAAGCCACTTATAGATGCAACATTTAAGGGTCAGCATGTTAAAAGCACTACATAAAAATGCTGTTTGTATTACTAAAACCATAAAGGATTTTGTAATGAGATTAAATAAATTCAGAACAACCTTTTGCTATTTTTTTTTTCTTTTTTTGTTAAAGTGCTTTTCAGAAGAACTGTAATAGATAATGTTCAATTCCACGGTGGTGGATCTGACCACAATAATGAGACAGGCTGATCCCTGCACAGGACGCTCTCCCTTTGGAATCGTGTTTGAAACCTTTATTAGTAATACAGAATTAAATAAGCTCCTAAGCGTCCCTTAATGGTAGTTGCAGATAACAAAAACTGTATGACTTTACATCCAGACTCTGGATATAAATGTAAGGTGGCCGTCACACGCTTCAATATCGATAGCGATATTGTTAGCGATCACGTGCACTTGCGATCACTAACAATATCACTCACATCGATGGTGAGCTGTCACACAGACAGACTCACCAGCGATGTGGAGCATCGAGATCGCTGGTAACTATGGTACACATCGGGTTGCTAGGCGCCGTGCGGCGCTTAGCAACCCAACGTTTACCATAGATACCATCTCCCAGCATAGGCTCTGCCGCTGGGAGATGGATCATCGTGGTGTCACACACCACGATGAGGCAGATTGATCAAGCGTTTATCGCTTGATATGAGCTCCGGCTCACCAATCTGCGATCTAACGATCAAGCGATTTTACATTGTAAAATCGCTTGATTACACGCAGCGATGCATAAACGATATTGCTTAAGCGATCAAAAAGCAGATCGCTTAAGCGATATCGTGCTTTAAATTGATGCGTGTGACGGCCGCCTTAGGTATATAAGGAAATTAGTTAGTATAGAATGTTGGACATATACATAGCATGGTGCTCGTGGTGCCCTGAACAAAGGCTATTACTGCACGCAGTAAAGGTCTTCATTAGGGCATGGTTAAATTTAGAGGTGTAATGTCTGGCTGAGGCCACGGGCACAAAATGGCTCTCTCTAATAGACTAGGCACAAGCCAATCCCCTTGGAAGAATCCTGGTAAACCCTGACACCCTTTATCCCATATACAGGGATATGAATTTACAATGGGGTCCAGGAGATTGCTGCCTATTGATGGGTTGCAGTCCAGAGACAGGAACAATCGGTAAGCAGGGTCAGAGCCGGGAGGTCACTAAAAGGACAAAATCAGGATAAGCCAAAGAAGCATCCAAAAACCAAATCGAGGTAAAACAGAAAAACATCAGTGCAGAGCAGGAGACGTGCCAGAAAAGCAACTATACTTTGCAGCTCGCAGCAGAAAGCTGAAGGCTTTAGTCGGGTGTGGTGCTTTCTAATAAGATGAAGGATTTGATGATTTCAGCTGGACATCACACACATCCACTTTGTCAGACTTGGAAGTACTACAGATGCCAGTCACCTTAGTGGATAGGCAGAGTCTGCTCTCTACAGTGTTTCTGGCACTGACTTCTCTATCACCAACACCACCTATGGGGTGAATACAGTGGGGTCTAATGACAAAAGCAGATGTCGCAGGAGTACAGTTTGATGGAGATGTGATGAGAGGTTTGTCACCATGATCATCATAGGCATCAAACATTGTAATTGAAGCATATTGTATGCAACAATCTGCAGTGTTTGCTTTGATTTTTAATCAACAGATACCAAAACACGACCCAAAATGTATGCGAGAAGCCACTGGGATCAGTCATAGACCTCATCCAGCAGATGATTTAATATGAATTATTCCTTCCCTACTTATCTCAACGCACAAGAAAAGGATCGAGCAGTTTACATTTTAAGCAACTGAGGCTCTTGTTCTTCAGCTGGAGGACTGCAACCGTGTTCCCCGAAAATAAGACATACCCCGAAAATAAGACTTATTGGAGGGTATTGTAAGGTTGCTAACTATAAGCCCTCCCTCGAAAATAAGACCTAGCAAAAAAAATGTTTTAGTGGCATGCCTACTGACCAGAGGAGGAGAACATGTAGCTATCATGGATACCATAGGGTACCGCTATTGCTGGAGCAAGCCACTGCTGCTGTCGCCGCCACTTTATTTCTTCCTCCATGTCCTCCTCTATTTACGGCATTCCGGGCGCTGTTCAGCGTAGATGTACGGTAGTCAGGTGGCAGCTGCTGGCATCAGCATTACCATACATCTACGCTGAGCGGCGCTCGGATACCATACATACTGGAGGACATGGAGGAATGAATAAAGCAGCGGTGGGCTCCAGCAATAGCAGTACCATGTATATGTGTGATGGGGGCTGCAGATGGATGATGGGGATATTGGGAGATGATGGGGGCTGCAGATGGATGATGGGTGCTGTAGGGGAATATTGGGGAATGATGGGGTTGCAGAGGGATATTGGGGGATGAAGGGGGCTGCAGATGGATGATGGGGATATTGGGGGATGATGAGGGCTGCAGATAGATGATAGGGATATTGGGAGACAATGGGGACATTGGGAGATGATGGGGCTGCAGGGTGATATTGGGGGTGATGGGGGCTGCAGATGGATGATGAGGATATTGGGGGTGATGGGGGATGCAGATGGATGATGAGGATATTGAGGGATGATGGGGGCTGCAGGGGGATGATGGATGTATGACACAGTTTGTCTGGTTATGATGGTTTGTGATAACAACTATTGTACAGTATATAAAAAATGTTCATTTTTTTTCTTCAACAATAAATTTGAATTCTTCATGGTAAAATAAGACATCTCCTGAAAATAAGACCTAGCACATCTTTGGGAGCAAAAAAATATATAAGACATATTCTTATTTTCAGGAAATAGGATATAAACTGCCAGTGCTGTAATTACAGAAGTCTTCTCTACTTTCAACAAAAGTTGCCACAAAGTATTACTCTGCAATGTTTCTTTGTAATATTTAGGAACAGTTCCAAAATATATATAATTCCTTAATATATGTAATACAAAACCCACAACCCTCAGGTTGGCATCTTTCCATTACAAGAGGTGTTTGTGGCTCCAAGCTATTTCTGGCAAGGAGGTGCTGCACTGGTTTTGGAAAAGGGCATGGTCCACAAAACAGGTGCACAAGTCTCATTCTGATGCAGCGTCTCTGCTAGAAATGGCCTCAATGGAACCCCCAACATCTCCTATACTGTAAAAAGGACTGATGCCAATATGGTGAGAAAGGTGGCATCTTTTGTATTACATAGATTCAAGAATGCTATATATTTTGAGATTCTAAGTATTATATAGAAGAAATGAAGAAAAATACTTTCTACCTGCGGTTTAATGTCTGAAGCGGGTTTGGGCCGACCAGAAGGACTTAATTGACAAAGTTGTGTGAAAAGGGTCAATTGCTGTAAGTCTTCTCAATTTAAAATAAATGATAGTCTGAGCCAAACGCTCATGTCTATGGGGAATTCAGAAGGCACAGCTAGCTCGGGGAACGCCATGACATGTGTACAGCCGGCTTTACACCAACCATTAGTTTAAATAGCTAGAGAATGGATGTCTTCAGTTACTTTCTTTTTGACACTGGAAATGATTGCTGGTAACCAGATGGCTTAATCCTAAGAGGGTGTCTCATCATTGTGAGGAAAGCAAACCCTATATATTGTAAAAGTATATTTAAAAAAAAAAGGAAAAGGCATCAAATTAAGTCTTTACTCCCGAGTCCCAGTAATGACTATATAATGATCTTCATAATGGCAGAGCTCCAGAACAATGCTCAAAGCGCACGGCCCAAGGAGAAGACAATAAAATGACGCACAACGATACAGCACTGAAACAAGGTAAATATTCTAAAAACTGACAGTCTCCGGCTGGCAGCTCTCCTAGGTCTACCTGGGCTCTGTGTTGGGTGCTTTACATAGCACATAAGTGCAGCTTTCTTCAGGCCTGTAGGTAGGAATTAAGTATAAAAGAATTACAATTACACATTTTCTCATCAACAAGACTGGCACTGAGTCAGTGTAACTTCATTCAATTGGTTTCGATTCCCCAGAGTACTTTGGATTTGGGCATCATGAAGAGATGCTGAAGATGTGACACCTTGATAATATATTCCCCCAGGCCTCATATTGCCGGGTACCTGCTGGATAATACAAGAGCAATTCTAAGACACAGAGCTGAAATTTCAGCTTGATATATGTAAATTTTAGATGCAAAGCATTTTCTTTTCTTCTCTTACATTAGCGCTAATTTGTTGTACCATTAAGCATGTTTTATCAGTCCCCAGGAGAAGACAAGTAATGCACCCATGCACCCTCTAACATAGTAATAATGCCCCAAGAGTGCACACTTAATACAAATAATTCTCTTAGAGTGTCCCCTTTAGAAAGTATTCATACCATCGAATATAGAAAAAATTCAGGATGTGAGCCCTAATGTGACCCTGTTAATATTGGCCTAAGGTACCCCAAATTGCTCCCATCCTAACAACAGCAGTCCAAATCTGGCCCTTACTAAAAAAAATCCACAGGGTCAAATTAGGGCTAGCACCCTGAATTTTCTCTATACCCGATGGCTCAGAGGAGGAAACCTTGCTTCCATGATGTCCAGGTCCGTGATTGGGTGACACTGTTCCAATGATAATTGCTATATTATTGGACTTTCACCCCCTGAAATATGAGCTCTGACCACTGTGGGACTCGTACATTTTGCTTTATGTCTGTTTTATTCTTTTTTACTTACTTTAGGTGTGTTGGTGCACAAAATTGGGATACTCCAACATAGGAGTTCATTCCATCACTTTTCTTTTGTTATATTTGGTTTGTTTGAAGTGTAGTTTTTTTTTATCTCATTAGTAGTTGCCATTACCCTCTGGGGTCACATTATAGACCTCTCCTAAAAAATGCCAAAAGGATTTTCTTTTCTGTTGTGAGCAGGGAAATCAACTTTTTGTATCTGAGAGGACCATAGCACTCTGCTGTTCTCTTCCTTCTTTTTAATTATTTATTAATAAAGGTTATTGTTATTTTATTTTAAATACCCAACAATTCATTTCTGTTTACACTATATCTGGCTGGTTGGAGGTAGAATCACCAATGTGATCCCCTTTATAGCTTGCTTTATAATCTATACAGTTTAGATGAAAATAGGCTATCTGATTTTGGAAAGAACAGTTGACCATCATATCTCACCAAACATCTTCAACTTTCCCATTACAGATGATGTTGGGGGATATATGTGTTGGGCAGCAGTTTGAATATTAACACTCCAAACTTTCGTTACTACTGGAGATAAAAAGGCATCAGAGCTGTCAGTCACGAGGCCAAAAGCTCCAATATAACCTCATCTAAACCAAACAGTATTGATGTGTGATGGTCAATGGAAATGTCAATCGCTGTTGATCGCAGTGTTCTCCCAGAAATAATCCAGCAGTCGACGTGTCAGCTGGCGATTTTCTCTTCGAGAATACAGGAGCGCTAGGCCAAGTGAGCGCTCCTGTGTATGGGAGAGTTGGCTGAGATGTCTGTTGCCTGAACGATCAGGGAAGTATTATATGGCCGGGGTTCCACTTGCGAGACCAATAAAAGAAACTCGCACACATTTCTGTGCAGGATCACACTACTGTCCGGAAAGCGGGCAGCCATGCCGTGTTATGCGATGCAAGACACGCATGTCTCTCTCATCGCTCTCGCAAATGGAACCCCAGCCTAAGGCCAACAGCCATCTAATGTGTTTGGGGCTTTTACTTCCTTCTCTCCTTTGAAAACACATTTACCCTAGACTAAGAAGAGAACTCCAGTGTTTGGGGAATTCGGGATAGTCAGCTGCCGGTGTAAAGAGAATTTAGCCAACAACTACCTATGGTGTATGGTCACTTTAGACATGAACACAGACTGGCTGTGGCAGCTATACATTTTCAACCTTTGTGTGCTGTTTAAGAAACCAAAGCTTATACTAAAAATGATGATTTAGGGTCCCATCACACTTGGCGACGTTCCAGCGATCCCGACAATGATACGACCTGGTAAGGATCGCTGGAACGTCACTACGTGGTCATTGGTGAGATGTCAAACAGTCAGATCTACTGAATTATGCAGCAATGATACGGTGACCCGTATAACATCCTCAGCAGTCGTTGGGACCCTGTCACACAGCAGCTAGTCTGATGACTCAGACCTACGTGGCTGAGTTCTGAGTCGCCAAGGAGGTCGTTGTTAAGGCATCAAACACACCGATGCATGCTGCCCAGCGGGAACCCGATGATCAAAAAATGGTCCAGGCCATTAAGACACGATCAGCGATGTCACAGCAGGGGTCCGGTCGCTGCTACATGTCAAACATAGTGAGATCGCTGATAAGGTCGCTGTTGCGTCACAAAATCTGTGACGCAACAGTGATCTCGCTTGCAATCTCGCTATGTGTGACAGGGGCTTTAGAAACTGTGAACTCTGTGACAGCACTATATGATGCAAACTGGCCCAATACAGGCCATTCATTTATATTTTTCATTTACTGTTTGATTTATGGTAAACCCATGAAATCTTGTTATAGCAGCGGGGGCTGTGCTCTGGAATTGAACATATGTTGCTGGAATTTCTTTAATAATGACAAAGTATATTAGCAATAATCAGGCTTGTATTTGTTAATGCTCTGTTAGGAAAGTAATGCCATCCCTAGACATGACTAATAACTATCCAACCTGTAAAATGAAAGGAATCTATTAGAAATCATTTGAGAAAAAAATTAAAAAAGCAGAACATAAGGTGAATTAAATGTAAAAATATATAAAGAAAATCATTGTGTACACTGTGCAAATAAAGGATTATAGTCTGGAGAGCTTTCAAAATAGCAGTTTCCCCTTTATAGATTACAATGTAATTTTCTAGGCAACTAATTTCACTAAAGAGGATAATGGCTCGAGCAAAAGGCTAATCAGCTGCCAATCATTGTTCTCAGAAGCACAAAATTTGAAATATGCCTAGAATTTATAACAGGTTGGCTTGGGCACTGATGATTTCATCGGCTTTTTACAGCTGAAAAGGAAATGCTAATTGGGGAAATGTTTATTTTTTTATTTACCACCTAAAATACTTCATGTTTTTTCTCCAATGATTTATTTCTAGATGTACGGTAATAATGAAGTAAGAATGCAAAAAAAACAAAAATCTACTTCTGGGAATGATCGACATCATGCACAAAGACATTCAATGGCTGTCAAAGTTTCAGTTTAAACTGAGCCTGGATGACTGATTTACCCAAAACTCCCTGTGTCACATAAGGGAGGACAAGTACTATAAAAGTCAGGTACATTTTTGAGTCGAGTAACAGATTTACTTTAGGCACTACAGCTTTGATAACAAATTTAAAAACTAAAAAAGGAATATCCAACCTTGAACCCCCACTTTCCCGGGGAAATCTTGAATCTAGGCAACCCCTCTTGTAAAATTGTCAGCTCTAGTTCTTGTTGTCTTTTCACCTGAATCCCTCAAAGAAGACAGTTATCACCTACCCACAGGTGATGAGTGACCAATAGCTGGATACCATCCCCTCTGATCATCAGAGGTCGAGCATATTATGCTGCCATAAGCACAAACATCAAATACACCCTGTTAAAATGATAATTCTGCAGTCAATCTGTGTGGCTGCAGAATTATAGTAGACCATGAGCCATCGTAGACAGGGTCCCTGCCCCTCCTGTACCTATACGTCCCGATCGCCTAGATTTAGTGTACTTGTTCTTGTCTCCCTTATCCTCATGTAAAGCGCCATGGAACCTAATGGCGCTATATAAATAAATAAATAAAAAATAAATAATAATAATAATTATCAATCTTCCCAGTGTCTGTGCTGGGAGTTTTGAGGATTCGCTGTTTCCAAACTGGGAATGGACCACAGTTATGCAGTATGCATGTTCCCAGGCAATGCAGCCAGAGCCCCCATCTAGTCGATATAGCCTCTCTCAATACAATTGTATGAAACTAGATGGCGCCCACTAGATGGTTGCGCCCACTAGATGGTGACGCCCACTAGTTGTACGCGCCCGCTGCATACATTTGTATGGAACGAGGCTGTGCTCATTATTTTTGCTTTGCCGGGAACATGCATACCATATAATTGCAGTCCATCCCCGTCTTACAAAACATTGAATTCTCACAGCGCACCGAGGATGCGCTGGGAGGATTGTTAATCATGCAGCCACACAGAGTGACTGAAAACTTATCATTTAAGGGCCCTTTCACATCAGCGTTTTTTTTTAAATCGCGGCAGATGCGGTGAAAAAAACGCATCTGCCGCGATTACCGCATACCGGCTGCACTTGCGGCGCGGTTGCAGTTTTTGCCATGCAAAGTATAGGCGGACTTGCAGCAGGTGCGGCAAGTGCGGTTTTGCACTTGCGGCAGGTGCGGCCGCGAAAAAAACTGCGGCTGACCACGGTTTTTTTCGCGGCCGCACCTGCCGCAAGTGCAAAACCGCACTTGCCGCACCTGCCGCAAGTCCGCCTATACTTTGCATGGTAAAAACCACAACCGTGCCGCAAGTGCAGCCGGTATGCGGTAATCGCGGCAGATGCGTTTTTTTCACCGCATCTGCCGCGATTTCAAAAAAACGCTGATGTGAAAGGGCCCTAAGACTGGACAACCACTTTAAGTCAATTTACAATCACCAATTATGGCCACATTTTTAGTGCATATTTTTCTGCATTAAAATACGTAGCATATTTGCAGCAGAAAATCAATGCGCCATGCAAACAGGATTTCTCAAATACCATAGACTTTGTTGGGAAAACATGCTGCTGCAAACTTATTGCAGATCTACAGCAGATCCACACCAAATATGCAATAAAAAAGGTATCATGCGAACAAGCCCTTAGAGTCTGTTAGCACGATGCATATTTTGCAGCTTATCTGATGTGTATAAGCAGCAGATCTGCACTAAATATGCAGCTGCGTGTTTTCTAAGGCTTTGGGATTTAAGAAGTCCTGTCGGTGTGGCACCCCAGGGGTTAATGTGCCACAGTAACATCACCAAGGATTAACTCCCCACAAACACCTGACACTGCACTAACACCTCTAGGCCAGAAGGGAGAGCTAAAGCAGCTCCCCAATATATTCTGGTCTGAGGAGGAAGTAGTTTGTTTATAGTTGACAGTTGATAGTTCAGTTGAGTGCAGGGAGCACTAGGAGGAGGATCTGTAAATGGGAGCAGTGCTGAGCTCCTGACAGGGACCACTGACTACTTTCAGGCCTGAAGCCGAGGGTCTGAGGAAAGGAGGCAGAGAAGCGAGGAACATACCTGGGAAGCAGAGTAGTGCTACACTCACCCCAGAGGAGCGCACAGACCGGATACCGGATCCATGACTACGCAGGTTTCACACAGCACAGTAAAACCGGAGAAGTGAAGATTCAACCGTCTTCATTAGGGCCAAAGACATAGCAACACTCCAGAGTTCAGCAGTACACCCGGCAGAGGGTAGGCAGAAAGACTCGAGTTGCCTGTTAGATTGGTACCCGGGAGAAGACATGGGCCAGCAGCCTAGCTTACGCAGCAGCGGGGCCACACACAGCACAAACAGGGAGCCAAGGACCTGGCCAGGGTGGGAGCAACCCGGCCCCTGCACAGACTCCGTGGACAGTATTAAATATTTTACTGAACTACCATCTACAGTAAAAGACCTGGAAAACGACAAAACCATGAGTCTGTGTGATCCTTGCGCTCAAGCCCTACTCTCTCTCACAAACTGTTATCATCTCTACCACTACCCCTGTCCTGCATCATCCATAGACTATAATCACCACTGCCCCGGGGAACCGTTACATCACCGGCTGCCAAACATCATCCTCGGAGGTTCTGCAGCAGCGGTGGTCACCCTGACCACATACCACGGGTGGCGTCACGACTTTCTCCCCTCTAAATAACCCCAAACCCATTACTTGTGGGCCCGGGACACGGTGCGGACCAAGACCACCGTGATTCCCCGTGATACCCCGGTCCGGCACTGAGTACCCTTCCCAGTGGGCTCCACATCTGCATGGTGCATTTTGTTCTGCTGTAGATACGCTGCGTATTTTAGTGCAGATAAATCTGCAGCATGTCAATTCTTCATGCAGATACACTGCAGATTTGACCATAAAAATGCTGAGTCATAGAACAGTCAATGGCAAAAAGCATTATATCCGCAGCAGATAAAAACACTCCACTGCGAACAGCCATGTGTTTGGTGCGGATTTGTCTGCAGGTGCAGATTTCACGCAGCAGCAAATACGCACCATGTTTCTCCCATGCAAATATACCCTTATGGTGTGTTCTTCTCTTTTCTTTAGAAGCCCTGCGTTCCTCAGTCTCTCGTCTTCCTTTCTGCCAATTCACTTCTGAATAGTGATAGTTCTGACCAGTGACTTGATGAGCGCTCTCCCATGCATTGAAGGTGAATCTGGCCCCTTTCAGAGTAGCACTTACAGGCTCAAAAGCATAGAGCCTGCAAATAGCAACATCTCATCTCTCATACCCGATGTAACTGGCCACTCTTAGAACTTCAGAGTCGTAACCGGTAACCTATGCAATGATCCTTACACAATGGAATCAAAGTTTAGGGGATTTTAACAAGAGGTAAATTACAAAATTACTTGTTTTTTCAAGCATTTGCAATTTTAACTATTTAAGGCTAGGGTCACATTTTTGTTGTGACCCAAGCACGATGGAACCATTTAAAACTTAGAAAGTTCCGCCGCAGCGCAGAGCGTTAACGCTATGCGCAGCCAGGCAACGGAGCCGTGTAGAAACCCGCTGTTTACCTTAGCTGCCGGCCACACACAAATCTCCAGTAAGTGCGTTTTAGCTGAGCGCACAGGAAAACGCTGCAGACAGCATTTCCTGTGCGCTCAGCTAAAGCGCACTTTCTGGAGCTTTGTGTGTGGCCAGCTGCTAAGGTAAACAGCGGGTCATTATGGGACCCTATTGCCTGGCAGCGCATAGCGATAACGCTATGCACTGTTGTGGAAATTTCTATGTTTTTAACGGTTACAATGCAAATGTGACCCTAGCCTAAGAGGTACCGTATATACTCGTGTATAAGCCGAGTTTTTCAGCACAAAAAATGTGCTGAAAAGTCCCCCCTCAGCTTATACACGGGGTATATACGGTAGCCCCAGCTGTATACAGCAGCCCCAGCTGTATACAGCCCCCCCGTGGTATCCAGGGCCCCCCTTGCTGCAACTTGTAAAGGAAGATGTCCGTATACTTGTCGCTGCCGCCGCTGCTCCGCTGCTCGGTCACCGCGATGCTCCGGGTCTTCATGCTTCCTGTTCCTTCATCGGCGCTCAGGAAATGACGTCATTGTTAGAGCGCCGACGAAGGAACAGGAAGCATGAAGACCCGGAGCATCGCGGTGACCGAGCAGCGGAGCGGCGGCGGCAGCGATAAGTATACGGACATCTTCCTTTACAGGTGTGCAGCAAGGGGGGCCCTGGATACCACGGGGGGGCTGTATACAGCTGGGGCTGCTGTATACAGCTGGAGCCCCTGTATAATACCTCTGGGGATGCTGCGGTGTATACCCCCTGGGGCTGCTGCTGTGTATACCCCCTGGGGCTGCTGCTGTGTATACCCCCTGGGGCTGCTGCTGTGTATACCCCCTGGGGCTGCTGCTGTGTATACCCCCTGGGGCTGCTGCTGTGTATACCCCCTGGGGCTGCTGCTGTGTATACCCCCTGGGACTGCTGCTGTGTATACCCCCTGGGGCTGCTGCTGTGTTTGTATACCCCCTGGGGCTGCTGCTGTGTTTGTATACCCCCTGGGGCTGCTGCTGTGTATACCCCCTGGGGCTGCTGCTGTGTATACCCCCTGGGGCTGCTGCTGTTTGTATACCCCCTGGGGCTGCTGCTGTGTTTGTATACCCCCTGGGGCTGCTGCTGTGTATACCCCCTGGGGCTGCTGCTGTGTATACCCCCTGGGGCTGCTGCTGTGTATACCCCCTGGGGCTGCTGCTGTGTATACCCCCTGGGGCTGCTGCTGTGTATACCCCCTGGGGCTGCTGCTGTGTTTGTATACCCCCTGGGGCTGCTGCTGTATATACCCCCTGGGGCTGCTGCTGTATATACCCCCTGGGGCTGCTGCTGTATATACCCCCTGGGGCTGCTGCTGTGTTTGTATACCCCCTGGGGCTGCTGCTGTATATACCCCCTGGGGCTGCTGCTGTATATACCCCCTGGGGCTGCTGCTGTATATACCCCCTGGGGCTGCTGCTGTATATACCCCCTGGGGCTGCTGCTGTATACTACTACTGGGGCTGCTGCTGTATACTACCTCTGGGGCTTCTGTATATACCTCTGGGGCTGCTGTATATATCTCTGGGGCTGCTGCTGTGTATACCCCCTGGGGCTGCTGCTGTGTTTGTATACCCCCTGGGGCTGCTGCTGTGTTTGTATACCCCCTGGGGCTGCTGCTGTGTATACCCCCTGGGGCTGCTGCTGTGTATACCCCCTGGGGCTGCTGCTGTGTATACCCCCTGGGGCTGCTGCTGTGTATACCCCCTGGGGCTGCTGCTGTGTTTGTATACCCCCTGGGGCTGCTGCTGTATATACCCCCTGGGGCTGCTGCTGTATATACCCCCTGGGGCTGCTGCTGTATATACCCCCTGGGGCTGCTGCTGTGTTTGTATACCCCCTGGGGCTGCTGCTGTATATACCCCCTGGGGCTGCTGCTGTATATACCCCCTGGGGCTGCTGCTGTATATACCCCCTGGGGCTGCTGCTGTATATACCCCCTGGGGCTGCTGCTGTATATACCCCTGGAGCTGCTGCTGTATATACCCCCTGGGGCTGCTGCTGTATACTACTACTGGGGCTGCTGCTGTATACTACCTCTGGGGCTTCTGTATATACCTCTGGGGTTGCTGTATATATCTCTGGGGCTGCTGTATACTACCACTGGGGCTGCTGCTGTATATACCACTGGGGAGGCTGCTGTAACACTGCTGGGGCCTGTATGTACCACTGGGGAGGCTGCTGTATACCACACTTCTGGGGGCTGTATACTACCACTGGGGAGGCCTGTACACCACTGCGGGGGCCTGTATACCACACTGCTGGGGGGCTGTATACCTGTGCTGGGGTCCACCCTCGGCTTATACACGAGTCAATAGGTTTTCCCAGATTTTGGGGGCAAAATAGGGGGGTCGGCTTATACACGGGTCGGCTTATACACGAGTATATACGGTAAGTGAAGCTTGTTAATTAGTAAATGGTAAACTTATTTTCATCCTTGGCTTTTAACACACACCCATCTATAGGCATGCCTTATATAATCGAGATAGTGAATAATTGTGCTTTGTAAGTGCGGAGAAAAGATTAAAGATCCAGCCTGATGTTTCACAAAAGCTTTTTGTATATGGATTTCATAAGAATTATCTATAAAACCAGCTTTCTGAACATCAGTTTGCACTTCAGAGCCAGATAGCATATACATTATCATTGTCCGTAGTTTCTTTTCTTGTATTGTCCTTCAGTTACATTATTTCGTATAATCGATTCTCCTCTACAGCTGTGTTCTGCTGGCTCCTTGTTAGTTCTGACCTCTGCAATCTTAGTGGCTTAATTAAAGCATGATGATTTGCATGATGGATGTAGATGTAGTGATTATTTCAGACACTTGGCAGTAGACAATAGGAAATGGACAATAGATACAAGGAACTAGCCTGTAGACCAAGAGTGAACTACTACTTACAGTTTCATACAGCAAAAATTATCAAGGAATGTCCGCCAACACAAAGTTAACAGATTTCCAATAATAACTTGTAAACTTATGAATGCACCATTGAATGTGAACAGTATATAGGACCTCAAAACAAGTAGAACTAAACACAAACATTTAAATTATATAACACTGCAGTTGGTTTAAACAATGTCCTTCAGAATTTGGCTGAAAGTGGTTACTAGTGGAAAAAGTGGCTGATCACTATGGGTCAATTTTATATCATTGTTATGCACGCACCACCAGTAGAACGATGCTGAGCGTCCATACAGGAGGTGGATCGACTGGTCCATAGTGGGGACCCAACCCTACCCAGACTAGGGAAGGGCTGCATCCGGGGACAATTGCAGTTGTGAAGGGTCTAGGTTACAGCAGGAAGGGGACAGGATATGTTCAGGCAGGACTGGCATAGGAACCCAGTCCAGTTCAGGCAGGACTGGCTTAGGGACAGAGAAAAGTTCAGGTACGGTTCATGGCACGAGAACAGAGTACACACAGAAATGGATCTGCACATCGGCTGATCTCAGGATCACAGAGGACCACGCTACATGTGGGTAACAATGTAGCAGAGCAACCAAGGAAGAAATGGCAATGGTATGCTAGCTGAGAAGGGGGAAGGAGAGTGCAGGGCCACTGGCCCAATAATGCACTAATGCGTGGGGCATGTGTGGGACTAGAACGCCGGCTCCACATTCATAAAAGGTTCTATGAAAATGTCTTTAAAAAAGCAATCTCAAATTTAGAGTTGAAATCTTTACCTATAAAAATTTCAAGAGACTATACATGAGTAAATTATATGAAGAGCCAAACATGGTGTGGTCTCTTAAACAACATATCATACGGCAGGCTAAAGCATTCGGAACACATGGACTTTGCGTCTCACTAATTTGCCATGGGGCAAAAAGGATTGATATCATTAGAACATGAGAATAATAGCATCACTAAGGCATCTAGATCAGCCAAGATGACAAAATTACTTGGTAAATAGTGGTAAATAAATTATTTAAAATTCAAATGTATTCAGAAATATCAAGTCTCCATGAAAAGCCAAGGGGCACACAATATATTTTGTGCCAATCAACTGTATCATATCTGAGATTATAGACCTCCTTCAAAATGTGAAGCTGAGACAGGACACCTGGCTCAGAAGGTGATCTCAGCTTCAAGAGCTCCAAGGGGAAAAACTCACACCCTAAGCAGCCTTGCTGGGACCAAGGCCTTTTAGCAAGACAAACCCCTGCTGGGTGCCCTGGCTTCTTAACCACTTCAAAGAAACCTTTCCCCAGATGCATGGGAGCTGTAATTTCATAAAGAGTTGTGGAGTTAGTACATGTCCTAGCCATATACCGTTTACATTTTCGAAACCTCAGGAATGGAATGAACACCCGTCTGGGTCTCAAGCCACTCTAGTACCCCAGGGTGGAAAGAAACATGGAACAGCTTGTAGAAGCCGTTAGCGAAGCCATGTGTGGTCTTTAAATGTAACAGGAGCAAGGCCAGATCCAATGGCACCAAAATAACTCCCTATGACCTTCCATTGAGAAGTTATGATCCATAAGAGGTTTTGGAAGTTTCAGCTACCAGACCCAAATGGAGGGTAACTAGGACCACACCATAGGCAGGAAAATGGGTGACTGACCAAGGGTTTAATTGCTTATGGGAGGCAGGGGTCCAGGATTCTTTTCTAAGGTAGTTAACACTGTCATATCGTGTAGGAAATTGGAAACTGCTGGCACCCCACACCTTCCATGTGGCTGCACAGCACCAAGGCCTAACATCCAACTGATAACTGACTTTTCTTTCATCTGATTAAACTTATTGTACGACCACTTGTATTTGAATATCTGACTATCGTACATGTATATCCACTGTGTATATAGCTCTTTGTGTAGTGAGCCCTTAAGGTGAAAAAATATCCAATTTACCTTGGCTGTTCTTTTATCTCAATCTATCAATTCATGTGTCCGTGTTCTCTGTTTAATGTAATATGCTACCGGGGCTGGTTTCTATCCCGATACAATCCCATTAACAGACTGAGCTTATATATAATGAGGAACTGGTGGCCTTACCAGGCTGGCAAAACTCTGTGTGGACAGGGGGTAGATTTGTAAACAGTGCCAAGATGACATTACGTAACCCAAGAGGGTGAAAGTGGAGAGACCGTACCTTGTGATACTGGTGGGCAGGGCTGCAAGGTGTGTTTTTTCATACCATGGCAAGATGACTGCTGTTATTTTCCTATGTGCTGCCATCTTCTGTTCTAAATGGTGTCTTCCTATTTGTGTCTATCAATCAAATGACATATCCTCCTGCCTCATTGACCACAGAGTTTATAACCAATAGTATACAGACACTTCAGATTTGTTTGGCGGAAAAAAAATTCCTTGTGACCTCAACCATACAACTATCACTTCTCAAAGCATTTATCTTTTAGAAGGATTAAGGGGGATGGGCTTCTTTCCGATCTCTTGGGCAGCAGACTATCTCAAACTGCAACAAAGTGTTGGACACTTCAAAATCCAACATGCTTGAACCATCTATCAATATCTGTGATCAGGTGAAATACGGAAAGCCTCTTATACTTAACACATTTGCTCTTGCCAAAATATGCTTTGTGACTCGTACAGCTTAACTGTCATATCAATGATAAAGAAGAAGAGATCCTAAGGGTACCTTTACACGCGGCAACTTTTCTAGGAATTTCACTGGCAACTTACTGGTTGCAGTGAAATCATGGAGACATTGTTCCATTTGTACACAGCAACAAGATAGAACAATGTGTCCATGATTTCACTGCAACCAATAAGTTGTCAGTGAAATTCCTAGAAAAGTTGCCGCGTGTAAAGGTACCTTAAGAGAGAACAGGGCTTGAATCATGAACACCGGATATGTTACTAAAGATGATTCTCAGCTATGACTGACTGGGGAAAATGGTTGCACTGAACTAGGACACAAAAGGAAAAGCTTTTCCCTTAGACCCCATCATAGCCTCTCATACAGCCAGATCAAATGCCATACTTTGGATTGATGAGGTTAAATCACCCCGAAACCATGTCTGCAGATTGAGGTTCTGATTTGGTATAAATCCTTGTCATACTTTAAGGCTTGTTATAGGGTCAATTTAGACTTTTAGGATTGCTTCTAATAGTGGCTCTAGAGTTCGTCTACTTCATCCCTTAACACTAGAAGTCCCAGAGATGGGTCATTTGACCTTTTTACCATTGAAAACCAAGGATCCTTTAAATTCCCGGGACTTCTAGTGTTAAGAGACAATTTGAACTAGGAGATTCATTGATCAAGCGTTTATTTTTTAGATGAGTAAAGGAGGCAAAATCAGGCTCTAAAAAACAACCTTAATTTTTTACTTTATAGAAAATGTCTATTTTTTTCAACATAAGTAGTACCTATGTGTTATAAGGTGTACAGCTAAGTGATAAAAAGGGGTTTATGTACATGTCGATGTAATCTAAACACAAAAAAATAATTTTTTTAAACACTACTCACATGTTGATGTTACTGGGAAAATTCTTAAAATGTGATTTTTGGCTATAAATAAGAAAAAAGTCTACACTGAGTCGATCATTCTTTTCAATAATGATGCCGGTTTCTGAGCACTTTGAAGATACGACATTGGTTTTCTGTATAAAGTTTTTTAAGTTTGTCGTTTTGCTTTCTCTCTGAAGGGATGTAAAAGTTATACATGTACTATATGCCAGCTTTTACTTGGTTGTTTAAATGGTTTATATATATTTTAACGCATTTGGGCTCAAGGTTAATGTGACTTCTTGAGCGAGAGAAAAATATTGAAACATAAATGATCAGCTGAGGAACACTGCGACAAGCTGTAAAACCCGTTCTCTCACATAAATCAAAAGGCAAAAACTAAAGTAGTGGTTGTTCTAATTAAAAAAATAAACACTTTGACTTTTTTCCTTTTTAATTGATATTAAAATGCGGTCCCATTACACAGAGCATGGCGGTTGCTTTGAGCCCTACTGCTGAGAATTAAATGCTTGATAAATGAGGACTGTGATAATTTGTGCTTAACTTGTTTCCCCTCAGTGATTAAACATCTGGCTGGATAATTTACACCTAAACCTCTATAGACAATGTACAATAGTCAACAATTGGAGCCTGTGCTTCTGAGTTAATGTAAAAAGAATACCACAAATTGAGAAACTGTAGATAAAAAAAATGATGATCGCATTTCACAGTCAATTTAATCTCAATGAAGATGAATTAATAAATGGCCTTAAGGCGATGATGGCAACATTTTGAAGTTGGGTAGCTTGAGCGTGATGTATCCCACATGACCTGATCAGACCTCACAGGGTGTTGAGTTATGAGGATATAAGATGTTCAAGTAGATTAACCAATAATGATAACGACATTTTATGGAAGCCCTTTTCATGGGTAATCTTTTATTAGAAAATTACATCTTTAAAATAGTTGTTAGTACTTTTGGTTAGTTTTTGGGCTAACCAAGGTGTGAAGGCACCCAGAGCATAGCCGTATAGAAGAATGAAATAGAGATCAAACTGAATGACTTGATGTGAAAGATTTAATCTTGTTGTCTCAAGGTATATGGCACATTGAGTCACAATGGCTTCTTTCTCAAACAGTTGATTCATCAAACATCAAAAAATGTTTTTTGTATCTTCTATTTATTTTGTGAGATATTTCTTGTCATTTTATGGTGAAAAAAGGGAATCTGGAGACAAATGGTGGAGATAGAGGCACCTCAGAACCTCCTCCTACATCCCCGTCCCTTAACAGTAATCACTTCCCATAAAGAAGAATGATTTATCAATGATTATGGTCCCGTTTGTTGACATTAACATTGTGTAATCAGGCAATGTCAGAAGCCCAGCCTAGAAAAATGCAGTGTTTTCAGATTAACTTACCTATTTGTTGTCCCAAGGGCAATAATAAAATACATTTCCAAAAACCTGTTTCAGGGTTCAGACACACGAGCAAGATATGGTTCTGTAACTGAAGTTGGTTTTAGATTTAGATAGAACCTTTCACTGTATTTTTAATTTGTAACGGAGGAAGCCCACCAACAGCCGAAGTTCCACTGATACTGTAACAGATTTTCTTTTTCTTTATCCCATCAATTCGAAAGTTTTGAAAACCCCCCCCCTTCCTCCCTGTAATCAAAATGGAAAAAATCCCTTTAATAAATTGGCTGCATACAACAGTGTGGGTATTTTCTTTTTCTCCACTGACCCAATTTCTTTGGTACATGCCCAGTTGGTTGAAGGGAAAATTTTTATTGCTGGGGCCATAACTTTAGAATGAAGGGGTTCAAAGAAAAAACTATTCCAAATTCAGCTAACCTTCTTAGATAAGATACTCAAAGCAAAGGGTAGAAAAAGAGGACAGTGCTCCATGAGATCAGGAGACTTTGGTAATTGATGTTTTTATGATTAGAGATAAGTGAACCAGACTTTAAGGTTCAGTGTACATATCAAATACAGACTTTACATAACTTTCAGTGTTTTGTGTTCGAAGTTCAGGTGTTTTACATCAGCAAATCACTGTTGCGGGCATTGCTGTGCTCGGGCACATTCGGAGCTCGATCCAGAGCGTGCCACTTGCAGTGTTTGAATTCGTCGAGCTGGGGGTAAAATCAGAGTTATCGGATGTAGTGTGTGCAACAACAAAAAAATCAGGAAAGGAAGGGTTAACCGCACTGCTATCTTTAGTGATGACACTTAAGGTACCGTCACACGCCGCCATATGCGTCCATATCGCTGGAAATTTGATGTGAGCGCGCAACTTTCGGGCACTTTTTTCACATCGCTGTGGAGCTGTCACACGTAGCGATCTCGCATGCGATCTTCGGCGATCCTGTATTCCGGAAATCACCTACAGAAGACAGGAAGCGATCTTCCCTTCACACATCGCTGCGTCACATGCCACAATCATAGCAGCGATGTGGGCATACTGTCTTGATAGGGGCGTGATAGAGTGTGTTTCACTGCGCCCCTATCACTGCGATTGGTGGACGGAACTGCGTTCCCATTGTCAGCCTTGCGTGAACGCACTGGTCATCTAATAAGGCGCCTCGGACACGGCCAGCAAATCGGAATGCAGTATCACCCACCAAT
Source organism: Allobates femoralis (assembly GCA_033576535.1). Classification (NCBI taxonomy): domain Eukaryota; kingdom Metazoa; phylum Chordata; class Amphibia; order Anura; family Aromobatidae; genus Allobates; species Allobates femoralis. Next base: position 550,310,105 of record JARQOC010000001.1, on the reverse strand, counting down.
CGCCGCAGATGCGGTGCAAAAAAAACACATCCAAGCACACTTACTGGATTTATTTCAGGATCGCTGTGTATGTCGTTATCACCCTGTCACATGCCACGAAGCGCTGAGATCGCCTAGTGGATATCGCCTGATTTCACTGCAGTGCAGGGCAATCAGGCGACGCTCCACCAGCGATTTCTCGCCGTAGAAATCGCCCAGTCACACGCCACTACGCAAATGCGATGTGGTTTCCACATCGCCGAAATTGAATTGCCAGCCATCTCGCCGGCGATATGTCGGCATGTGACAGTACCTTTAGTATTCAATAGTCATTTATTCTACACCTTTAAGAGACTCACTCCTTCATCAGGAATCACATCTGTCCAAACCATTGTCATTAAAAACAAAAATGACAAAACCACATCCTCACTCCCCCAGAAGTGCTTTGCTTATGGCTGGCTATATGTGGTCGGAGAACCGAACTGCTCAATCAGTGATCTCCAAAGAGGTTCAGGTCAAGTTTGGGTCCAGAACAGAATTTTTTATAAGATCAGGCTGAACCCCCAGAGCCCTTAACTTCCATGAGTCCGCTCATTTATAGTCATGATCCATAGGAAGGATCTGGTCCTGTCCTTGCTTCTAAGCGTACAGCTCACATATGGAATCATAATATATTTTTGCTCTTTACCATACTGCTTTATATTAGCATGGAGTTCCTAGATTTAGAATACACGCAAAAAACATTACTGTATAAATAGCCAGTAACAAGTTCAATAGGCTTCATGTGGGGTTACCTCTACAAAATATTCTAAAAAGTAGATCCATTTCTCTAATTTAACCCTAGGTACTGCAGTTTATAAGTGCACCATTTAAAGGGAACCTGTCACCCGATTTTAAGCTCCTACACTATCTCTAGCTGTCCCTACACCTTCCTAGCAGCTCCCTATCTCTCCCTTTCTTATCTAAAGTGTCCCTATTAAAGAAGTGTAAAATAAGATTAAACTTACTGCAGTCCCCGTAGTTAGGGGACTGGGTAGGCGTGGCCTCTGTTCCTTCCTCACTCCTCCGTGTGGAAATGCACGCCCCGCTGGGCGGCATTATTGTGGGTCCTCTCTGCCCCCATTAACATTAATCCTCCGCCCTCTACACCTCTTTGCACCGGCCGGGCGTCACATCCGGCGCGGTGCATTATGGGCCGTCACGTGATCTGCCCTAGTGCATTCTGGGTCCGATCACGTGATCGGCCCCAGTGCATTATGGGCTTGATCACGTGATCGGCCCCGGCTCCGCGCATGCGCAATGCGCTTATTGAAGCCGGGGCCGATCACGTGATCAAGCCCATAATGCACTGGGGCCGATCACGTGATCGGACCCAGAATGCACTAGGGCAGATCACGTGACGGCCCATAATGCACCGCGCCGGATGTGACGCCCGGCCGGTGCAAAGAGGTGTAGAGGGCGGAGGATTAATGTTAATGGGGGCAGAGAGGACCCACAATAATGCCGCCCAGCGGGGCGTGCATTTCCACACGGAGGAGTGAGGAAGGAACAGAGGCCACGCCTACCCAGTCCCCTAACTACGGGGACTGCAGTAAGTTTAATCTTATTTTACACTTCTTTAATAGGGACACTTTAGATAAGAAAGGGAGAGATAGGGAGCTGCTAGGAAGGTGTAGGGACAGCTAGAGATAGTGTAGGAGCTTAAAATCGGGTGACAGGTTCCCTTTAACCAAAAACATTAGAGGAAAATGCAATAATATGAAAAGGAAAAACCGAGGAGGAACACTAGGAAAACAGGGAAATGTGCTTTGTATCTCTAAGTCTGTAATATAACGGAATAAGCAATAGGAAAGCATTTTGCAGATTTGAAATTAGTTGTGAAAGCTTTCTGATTAGTTGATAATCAAATCTCTCTTTTAGTGGCGCAAAATCAGGTTTTTTCAAAACTACAATTTGTTTTCCAAGCAAATGCCACAGCTGCGCTAAACACATAATGGATGAATTTGATCTAGCTGTGAGTAATTTGATTAAGGATGGACTGCTTTTTTAAAATATTAGATTTAGCTTCATTTACCTATGTTTGCACAGTTCACATTACCCAGAAGGATAACAAACTGGAGCTTGGACAAGAGGGTCTTTCATTAAACAATTTACCCCCTTTATAAACATGATCCTGAAGCGTAGAGTTGGCAATTACCTAGCACACAATCCGCTTTAGAAGCGCTTGGATCCTACAGAATCCTTCCATTGCCAGGTATGAACCATGTGTTCCTTTTATATGGCACTGGCAAGCTTTCAGCATATGTTATTCACTGCTACAAGGACTGAAGCCTGTCTGAAGAGAGATGAAATATTGCTGCAATGATGGAAACAAAGCCAATCCACTCCAAAGCAAACACCGACTCGCTTTTATGCCGGGAACTGATACAAAAAATAAATGGTAAAAAAGTAATAATGAGAGCACATAACACACCAGCAAACTTAGAAAAAAAGACTTTTCAAGTTTTACAGTTTGATCCAAGTATGCATTTTGGGATTGCTAACAAATCCAGGTTCTCACTACCCATCTACTCTAGACATTTTACTTTGAAAATGGCATAGAAGGTCTTATTGTTGAGTAATGTAAACAATAAACTTTCTAAATGCAGTCACCGGCCCACACACACTCAAGCCTACTCAAAGAAATACTCAAGGTCTAGTACACCTGATAGCGGTGCCTGTAATATAGTAGCCATAGATAGAAATATTGAAGTGTTGTCTAAGATCAAAATCCTAATAAATATTCTGATCGTAGACTTATTTGATCATAAGTTGAGAATTGTTGGGGAGACCAACGGAAATATAGCTGTCATAAACAACTAAAAGTAGAAAAATTATGGAGAAGATATCCTGGGTGCAAAGCGAAAGAAACCTCCCCAAAAGCAATTTTTTTATACATACAGTCTTTAGAAAAATTTGCAGCAATCCCAAAGTGATGTCAATGTGTTCTTTATTCCAGCATCAGGCAAACAATGGCGACGTTTCGGGTCCACACGCCCGTAGTCCAGCTGCCATGCAGATTAGACTAAAATCGGCAGGTTCGTCCAGCAATATATGGAGAGCTCCTGACTTTTCCTCTGACAGATGATGTCATGATAGAGAAGGATCCGGTCTGCTGATGTTCACTGGTTGCTCCTTTTGTTCCACCCATCTATATGTATTCTCTAACATGTAGAACACAGGAGGGATTAGCGGAGATGGGTGCTTCTGTTTATGAGGACGTTGGGAGAAATCCATGAGTTAAAAAATTGTTTGGTAGACTTATTTAATGTGTATAGGGCTTTGATCCTCAGCATCAATTATGCTCTCTTCGTGGATGGCTTTGTATTGGAAGTATTGGATAATGAAATGGTGACAATACTTACTATATAGCATCAAAAATTATCCAAATACATTACATTGATATTATCATGAAAAAATTCTGGCTGGATACATGGGCCAACTGTCTTAAGTGTATGGTAAGATGCCAAACACCCTCAGAAATCACATCTGAAGGACACAAAAAATAATTTATGGAGAAATGATGAACTGATGATGTATATTGACATTAACGGCCATATTTCTGCATTAAATGCGGGCTTATGTTGAGCCTACATCTTTCCCCATACTTGATGGCTGATTTCATCCATCAGTTGTGGCTGTTAAGCAGTTAAAGGGAACCTGTCAGCTGTTTTAGACCTTCTAACTTATCTCTACCTGTCCCTGCAGCCACACTAGGAAGTGCGGGGCGGGAGATTTAAATCAGGACATTAGTCCTGAAGGAATGATGCTGCCCATCAGTGTGTAATTAGAACAGTGAGGCGGGGGTATGCGCGGCCCCGGGGACACCGCCTACCCGTCAGGAACACCCCATCGTCAGAGATTTTGTAAGTTTAAAAAGTGTTCTATACCACTGTTATAAATACAAGATTGGTCAGAGAGGGATGGTTAGGACAGTAGTATGTGGCTGCAGGGACAGGTAGGGATAAGTTAGAAGGTCTAAAACAGCTGACAGGTTCCCTTTAAATGCCGCTATTAATCAATGACAGCAACATTTAACACACGCATACAGAAAACAAATCATTGATTCACCCATTAGAGTACCCGTCACGTTATTCGCGATTGCTGATGGATTGTCATGACAGCCAGAGGTCTGCTGATGACGATCCTCTCGTCCAGCTGGCTCATGAAGATCATGAATTTTTCTATACAGAGTAGTGCTGAAGCACTGCTTTGTAAAGCATAAGTGGTAGGGCATTTGCAGTTTCAAGTTTCCTAAGAAACTAGTAAATGCAGTAAAAATTAAAAAAAAAGTTTTAAAAGTATAAGAAAATAAAAAAAAGTTTAAATCACCTCCCTTTTGCCCTATTAAAAATAAAACAAAAATATAAAAAAACAAAACTCATATTTGGTAACACCATGTTAAGAAATATCCGATCTATCAAAACATAAATTATTTTAATCTGATCGGTAAACGGCATCACAAGAAAAAGAAGCAAAATGGAAGAATTATGGACAAATTTCTGAACTTTTTTCCCCACTTAAAAAAAACCCTATACATTTGGTATCTGCGTATTCGTACTGACCTAGTAAATCATATTGCCAGGTCAGTTTACCATATATTGAGTGTGGTATATGAACAAAAACTACTAGAAAAAAGCAGCATCAGAAAACTCACCATCCATGCCAAAAACAGAAACCAAATGCACTTACATGAACCCAAAAAAACATTGTGGAATTGCACTTTATTTGCAGTTTCACCGAACTTGTAATATTTTTCCCATTTTCCAGTACACTATATGGTAAAATGAATGACGTAATTCAAAAGTACAACTCATTCAAGTGCTCATATGGCTATATTGACAGAAAAATAAAGTTATGACACTTAGAAGAAAGGGAGGAAAAAACAAAAATAAAAAATGAAAAATCATCTAAAGGTGAAGCAGTTAAGACCGGAGTCCCTAACCTGTGGCTTGCAGGCCCATGATGTGTGGCTCATGGCTGTCTGCCAACTTGGAACATTAGCACTTGGTCCAGCAAACTGCTATGAGCAGCAGGTCTCCTGATGGAGAATTATGTGAGTAGCCCCACACAGAAGAGCAGATCTGGATGCCCATATACTGGCATTGGGGGTTTATAAATAATTTAATTATGGTAAGCTGGATACAGGATGATACTACCTGTCAGAAAAACTGGATACTACTTGAACCTGGATGTGACAGTGTGGATGGAGAGCTTGAAATGAGAGCACTGGAAAGGGAGTAGACTTACTGGCCTTTCACATCATCGTTTTCGCTGATGTGCGGCCAATCCGGCAGGTGGCGCCGCATCTGCCAGATCGGTCGCCTAACGGCCGCACTTGCGGCCTAGATCTGGCAAGCCCCATGCATTGTCTATGGGGATTGTGGTCTGGCGTGGCAAGAGCGGTCCTGCCGGATGCGTCAGATCCAGCACTTCCGGACGCGAAAAAAATGCTGCTCACTGTCTTTTTTTTTCCTGGCCGCAACTGCCGCAAGTGCTGGATCACGGCAATACCGCACTTGAGAATGTATGGGGTTTGTCACAAGCGTACAGCAAGGGTGGCCGTTAGGCGGCAATTACGGCAGATGCGGTTTTCTGTCCGGACAGAAACGCAGATGTGAAAGGGGCCTTCGCTAGTGGAATGTGCATTCAGTCAGCCCCCTCAATACAAAAGTACTCATAATATACTGACAAAGGAAACACTCTCCTGTGTAAAGCCCAAGCTGGAAGTGTTGCTACTAGGAACAAGGACACAAATATTTGAAGACAGAGAGACTTTTGATAAAACAAGTACATTAGTAGGTTGTATATTATTTTATCTTTATTAGACAAACCCTTTAAGCATAGTGAGAATGTAACTTTTCAAGGTGTGCACTTTTTAATTCTAGACACATTTTTGCAAGTTGGACTTTTTTTTAATTTTGTTCATATTTTCAGAAGAACATCCAGAAAAGGAAAGATGCTTGGATACAAAACTTTACAGGAAATTCAACTGTTTCTGTAGATTTCAGATTTCAATGAAAACTGCTAAGCATGGCCAATACTCCATTTATTGTCCATTAACATGAAGAAGTAGCCAAGCTTGCCGAATGGGGAACAGGTAACCCAGTTCTCCAAATACATGAAGATCTTAGATGTGGAATCTCCACATCTCAGATATTTATAGCTCATGTGCATGTGCTAAAAATGGCAAAATAAAAAATATATCAAAATGTCACTCATAAAACAAACGATTTTGTTAGGGAGTGCCACTACCCAATTCATCATTTACAGCCAGCAGTTTTCAGGGCAGGAGCCATCGAGGGCTTCATGAATGTTTTTGCAGAGAAAAATCACAATTGGGCACTGAATGAGCTTATCAAGGAAATATTTTTTTTTTATTATGTGTCTAAGGAACAAAAAGGCAGGTGGTCAGTAACAGAAGCAGCTACCTGCTTGTCGTTGACCGCTACTGCTAGCAATTCATCTGCTCCATGTCAACAGAGAGTTTTTCTTCCTCCAGGCTGCTCTGTTGACAAGGTGTGCCTGTGAACACCATGCTGATTCACAGCCGACTTCTTACAGTAAGACAGCAAGGAGCTGGTGGTCTGTATGACGTCAACAGTCATGCTCAATCAACAAAGCAAAGCAGAAAAGACATTGCCACTCTATTGACATGATGTCAATGGAAGCTGCCGAATCACACACAGCAGCAACACTGCATGACAGATATGGCACAGGGCACACAGATACCAGCACCACTGAGCAGTGATTGACCGCTCATGCTTGCAAATCAGCTGCTTCATGTCAACAGAGAGATTTTCTTCTTTTGGGCTGCTCTGTTGATAAGGCGTGACTGCAAACGACATACTGATTCACAGCTGACTTCCTGCAGTGAGAAAGCAGGGAGCTGGCTGTCAATTAGCATGATGTCTGCAGACATCTTCCATCAACAAAGTAAAGTGGAAAAGAAGTTGCCGCTTTATCGATGTGATGTCAGCAGAATCACACACAGGAGCAATCTGTGACCACTCTGTGCTGACAGAGATGGTGCCAGGCACAACAAGCAGGTTGTTAGCAGCTACCTGCCTTTTAGAGCTTAGACACATTGTAAAAAAAGTCCAACAGCATAACCCCTTTACTTTGTCTGTGTATGAATAAATTAATACAGATCATCATCTGGGTTGTCATCCTGAGATAACTTCTTTATTCATTACATTTAATTTTCTACCAAAAAATTATGTCAGCAATATTATAACATCCGTCCGAGTTACAGGTAAAAAAGGAAATCCCGGACAGATTAAATGTAAACCACACCATCAGGCAGAGCCTGAGATACACTGACATTAGGGATGAGCGAGTATGCTCGGCGCTACACGTTACTCGCACGAGTATCCCGGTACTCGGGATGCTCGGCAAGCACCGAGTACCGCCGAGATGCTCGGACTCTTCGCTAATGATTAGCAATCTGACACAAATACACAGCTCCCTTCAGTGCTCACAGTGAGCTGGCACCTCACAGAGAGCAGATTGATTGTTAGGATCCCTCTGGGGGCCCAGCAAGGTGCTGTATGCTGTGATGATCTGAAAAAGACCCCCTCACGCCTTTTCCGAGAAATACTCGTTTTATAACTGGAAGTCTGTGGGCGGAGCCTGTCACTAACTGACTTACATTGGGCTCGGTGCTCTGGCCGAGTACACGAGTATCTTGGGATGCTCGGCCAGAGCATCGAGCACCCGAGCATTTTAGTGCTTGCTCATCTCTAACTGACACCCTTTAACCCCTATACAGGGATCTGGCTTTACTGCAAGGCTCAAGAGGTAGCTGCCTATAGATGGGTTTCAGTCCAGGAATAAAAAATTTGCCAAGCAGGTTCAAAACCGAGAGATCAGAAAAGTAAAAAATCGTCAGGCAGGATAACATTACAAAAACAGGCAGAGGTTAATCCGGAAAATCAATAATAAAAGAATGATAATAACAAGTGAACAAGAGAGTATTTCTGGCAGCTAGCAGCAACATACTGAAGATACAAGTAGGCTGTAGTAGTTCCTAACTGGCTTAAGTCAGGAGTTAATGACACCAGCTGGGCAGCCATACAAACACATCCACACAGTCCAACTGTTCTATCACCAGCCACACTTTAGGAGTAAACACAGCGGCACCTGGTGGCAGAAGCAGAGGTTGCAGAAGTAGGCATGGGAGATGTGACACATATATTAAATTTCAATCTCCAAATAAGATAATAATGCAAAAATAATAGTAAAAAGACAGGACAAAGAGTAAATATGTTAGAAGAATGCAATTAATGAGTCAGTCAATGTTATGTTGAGAAATTAGTATCTATAACATGTGATGCAGGTTGTTCTCTTTTTATTTGGAGACAATTGGACAAAGCGTCAGACCCCGTCACCTCTCAAAATGTCACTCAATTACTCACAATGGTAAAATACCCAATATAAAATGGCAGAGGTGCACACATAAGAGTGCTCAGGCGCCAACGTCTCGAGCTGTTACTGCAAATCAATGAGACCATGGGAATATAAGTACCCAAATGACACATTTAATAACTTGTAAAATGATGTAACCAACTTCTCAAGAATTATGTGAAAATGAGTACATCATTATGCTTCACTGTGCTGAAATTCAATGTGAAGAACATGAAAAGAAGAACTGGGCTTTGAAGTCTATACACAGCTTTGCCGAACAGTGAAATAATTAAAAATGTTATAAATAGCAATATCCATGGTTAAGCTTCTGTGGGTAAAATAATGCAGTAAAGAAAAAATGTTTTATATTAATACGAGTCATATCACTGCCCTGTAGAGAAAAATGAAAATTTACGGAAATTTTTCCTTTTAAAATATGGGACTGTGACTTTGGACTGAATAATATACACATCTGCACCGTAATTATATTGGTTATTATTTTACTAGTTTTCTTCTTTATTTTATAAAAAATCTTTATAATTCATGTTGTCACCCACACTTTTTTCTAAATTAATGCTGCTTTTGGATCCTATAAAGTTACAAGAAAAATGGTAATACCCACTGTCCACAGTCAAGTTTTGGTATATAACACCACTACGCTCTATAAGTTATTCTAGTTTGAATAACGAGGTGGGTTCACACAATCTGACCATAGTTTCTCCACACCCTGCCAGGAAAGTAATTGTTTTTTTCACTGCCTTTATGATCAAGCAACTCAAGGATTCATCAGTTTTTTATTGAGCACATCACCGTTCATGAGTTAAGCATAAACCAGTGTCTACGAAACTGGTGACACTGTTAAAATTAATCTGTCAACAGATTTTTGCTACCTCATCCAAGAGCAGCTTAATGTAGGAGAGGCACACTGGTTCCATTGATGTATCACTAAAGGCCGGGTTACACGTAGTGATGTTCCAGCGTCCCGACCAATGATCGGGATCGCTGGAACATCGCTATGTGATCACTGGTGAGATGTCAGACAAGCAGATCTCACCAGTGATCACCCAGTGATGCGCCAACACCCGACAGTCACTGGAATCGGTCAGCATGCCAGGCGCACTCTGGGTGTCACTGGTCGTTGCCCCTGTCACACATGCCAATGCATGCGTGACAGCGGCAGACCAACGATTGAAAAATGGCCGTGACCGAGCTGATCGCTGGTCGTTGCAGCATTTCACATGCAACGACGTCGCTGGCGAGGTCGCTGCAACGACACAAAAACTGTGACGTTGCAGCAAAATCAGTAGCAATGTCGCTGCGTGTAACCCAACTTTTAGTATACTGGGTGCAGCAGTAGACACAGACTTTTTAGATGGAGCAGAGCTAACAAAACTAACCCCACCCATATCACAGATTTTGGGGACATTGTCTATCGACAGTGAACTGCTTACCAGAGGAGAAGGTGTGGGTCAGACCAAGGCTCATGTGCCATGTAGTCTAGGCATTGATAATGTCCTGGCGATATATATTGTGTGGAATCAACAGTACACAGTCTAATAGGTGACACTTCGCGGAAATCTGTGTCTCAGCGCCAACATTTCGGTGTATTCACGTTACATAGAAAAAGCTGCAAAGCATTTTAAACTGCACTGTAGTTAACCCCTTCAACCCCCTAGGATTTTCCGTTTTTCATTTTTCCCTTCCCTACTTCCAAGAGCTTAACCTTTTTATTTTTCCGTCGATATAGACATATGAGGGTTTGTTTTTTTGCGGGACGAGTTGTTCTTTCAGATGAAATCATGCATTTTCCATTAATTGTACAGGAAAATGGGAAAAAATGACAAATGTGGTAAAATTGCAAAAAAAAGTGCAACTACACATTTGTTTTTTGTGTTTTTATTCACCATGTTCACTATATAGTAAAACTAACGTGTCAGTATGATGCCTCGGATGAGGACGAGTTCATAGATACCAAACATGTATACTTTTACTGTTATGTAAGTGGTGAAAAAAAAATTCTAAAATTTTTAAAGAAAAAGAATTGCGCTTTTGGCACCACTTTCTGTGACCCGTAGCGTTCTGATTTTTTGGGATCTGGGTCTGTGTAATGGCTTGTTTTTTTGCGGCTTGAACTGACGTTTCTAATGATAAAATTTTTGAGTAGATGTGATGTTTTGATCGCCCATTATTGCATTTTATTGCAATGTTGCAGCGACTAAAAAAACATAATTTTGGCATTTGGGCTATTTTTTCCATTGCGCAGTTTACCGATCTGATTAATTAATTTTATATTTTGATAGATCAGGCATTTCTGAAGGCAGAAATCTCAAATGCGTGTATTTTTTTTATTTTTTTCATAGTTTTATTTTCAATGACGCAAAAGGGGGGTGATTTGAACTTTTATGGGGTTTTTTCATACTTTTAAATCTTATAATTCTTTTTTATATATTTTACACTGGCCACTAGAAGGCCTCAGTGCTGCACACACCGATCGCTTGTCCTGTCTTTAGATGAGCTAAGTGATGACTCCCTGCTGGTGATGTCACTGGGTCATCACCAGCAGGAAGTGAATCAGGACAGCTTCTGGGGTCATCACAGGACCCCAGGCTGTCCAGATAACAGCATGCAGATCCCGTCATTGCTTCTTGTCACCTGCAATCCCAGCGGAAAATGGATGAATGACAGCGCAATCCAAAGGGTTAACAGCACTGATTAGATCACGGATCTGATCGATGTTGTTAGATTCATATCTCAGCTGATGACATCAGCTAAGATGTGGGGAGAGGATACAAGCTCAGCATGTGAGCTTACATCAAAGTGTGGGTGGTGACCTATGGTGGACATGTGCGCCATAGGTCATGAAGGGGGTAATACTGATTAATATAAATTGTATCAAGAGGGTAAATTAGCCAGAGTAAAACAAATATTCTGTATATAAAATTATTATTAAAATACTGTATTCTGTTACATCCTATGATGCTCTTACTTTATATTCCTTCACGATTGTCAGCATTTTACCCTCACACTAAACCTACAAAACATTCACATGGGTTTCTACGATCATCAGATGAAGCATAGGAAAAACAAAAGCAAAGGAACAGCTTACTAACAAGCCAAGCTAAAATATGATTCCCGACAGAGCGTCTTAAGCAGAGTTTCTCACAAAGATTTACCGGCTTTGCAAAGATATTTCTAATGCATAAGAATTATTCACTCGTCTGCTGCTTTAAATCACATCTATGTAAAATATCCACTAAGATTCTGGGAGCACAGAATGCAAAAACACATCACCAAAAACCTGCAGTTGCAATAATTTACAGCAGTTTTCCAAGTAATAAAATAGATTTTGCTAATTAATTCTCCCCTTTCATCATAAATATATAGTAAGTGATATAAACACTTGATTTTTGTATTGCAGCATTAACAATGTCACCTTACTATCAAAGGTTAAGCAATTATAATCATATGAGCGACAGAGTGAGAAAAATAATTACCCATAAGAGGAGTGTGAAATAAATATATTTACATTTTATTATGTGTGTGTAAAAATGTATTTTATTAACCCTTCTCCAGTCTGTGCCTTAAATGCATGGCACAGCCATGGCGCAGGCTCAGGCTTACTGCCTGAAGAAGTTGGTTGCAGCTAACAGCGGATATTGGTGGCAATCATGATAACTAGGGATGAGGGAACATGTTCGTTGATATTAGGTAGTCGCACGAGCATCACAGTACTCGCGATGCTTGGCGAGCACCGAGTACCAGTGAAATGCTTGGGCTCACGCTCGGGTCAAACTCCCTGAATGTTGGCGCTCTTTACAGAGCCAGCCCACATGAAGGAATAGGCTGACACACTGTAATGCAAGAGGTATGTTAATTGTGGCATTACAGTGATTGGCTGGCTGCACAGCATCATCAGGTCTATATAAGACTTGACCACGCTGTGCTCGTCACTCTGCTCCACATTGTCAGCTAGTGTAAGGAGAGGTGCTGCTGAGTGAGGGACATATTTTGGGTCTTTTAGGTAGTGTAGGTGCTGGGAGAAAAAATCCATCAAAACAACAGTCCTTTTGAGGATTAATATAGCTGTATATGAGTCGGTCGACAGGGTAGGGGGTACTCGGATACCGGGACAGGTGGTTACTTCAGTGGAGATCACGGCTGGTCGGTTCCCAATTCCGTGTCCTGGACCCTCAATGGCGGGGTGGGGGTGATGATGATGGGGGAATGGTAATGTGATGCCACCTGTGGTACCTGGAAATAGGGTTACCAGCACTGCGGCTGGCCACTGAGGTGATGTAAATGCAGCTTTGGTAGTACAGCTCCCCACAGGTGGAGCTTTACCTCAGGGCAGCGGGGTGGATGACGACAGTAGTAGTCCTCACCTCGATGATATTGTAGAAGCCCTCCGGGTGGCAGATAGAAGGAGACCAGACACCAGTCCAGCTCAAACCGTTCTTTACTTGCACAAGGTGGAAAGGGTACACGGTATAGTCTGGTTTAACGGGGTTTGTAGCCGCAGATCTTGGAGGACTTTCCAGAGTCTGGCAGTGGTGCTTTTAATATGGCGTTTCCTGGTCCTGTTCCTCTCTCTCTCTCTGTGCTTTCCCCTCTTGAGTCAAGTCTCTAGTCTTCGGGTCAGTTACCTAAAGTCTCTTACTTGTCGGTGTCGTAGACCCAGCTGCGGGACCGATATTGGACTTCTTTAAGGATGCTGTGGCTCCCTTGTGTCGAGTCCTTAGCCTGCCGGTCTGCAGTTAGGGGTAGACCTTTGACTAACTGCCTCGGCTCCGGTATGCCGGTGGTGACCTGGGTCTCCAGCTGGCTCCAACCTGTCCTGGAATGACCCTCTTTCACGTCTGGGTCACCCCCTCTCCTAAGAGGTGCCCTCTTATTACAGCCGCAGGTTCCCCTGCATCTGTCTTCCTCGCTGTCTCACACCGTCTGCTTGACAATACTGTCACTCCCCGTCTCCTGCTCTCTAGGCTCCACCCCCTGGGACCTACTAAATATACGGTCCTGTGTCCTAAAGTGGCCTACTGTATGGATGCAGGGTGCAGACTCTTTAGGGTCCTCCATATCCACGGCTACGGAGGCACTACACCTTCTGTTTGGGGTACAGTACCTCCCTATGGCGCCTTGCCATAGGGATGCCACATATACAGGCAGGCAGGCTGGCGGGTATATACCACAAGAGGCTGCATACCAGTCAGCACATCTGGCGCTAATGTACAGGTTTTTAATATCTATCTCTTTCAAAACAAAGTCCTTCTACGGATTAATTTAGCTGTATACAGGCAGGAGGGGTATATAGCACACTTCGGTGTACCAAAAGAGGCTGTATACCAGTTAGCACATCTGGGGCCGTGTACAGGCTTCTAATATCTATCTCCATCAAAACAACAGTTTTTCTAAGGATTAATTTAGCTGTATACAGGCAGGAGGGGTATATAGCACACTTCGGTGTACCAAAAGAGGCTGTATACCAGTCAGCACATCTGGGGCTGGTGTACAGGCTTCTAATATCTATCCATCAAAACAACAGTCATTTTTAGGATTAATTAGCTGTATAGAGGCAGGGTATGTAGCACACTTTTAAAATTCATATAGCACTCCGTTCAAAATGTGCAAGGCCAGTGGAAAAGGACGAGGAACTGGACATGATGGTGATGGTGCATGCAGAGGCCGAGGCCGTGGGCAAGCTAGAATTGTGCCACAACAAATACCCACATCTTCTCGTCCAACCTTCCTGTCAAAATTCCTAGGGGACCACAGCACACCACTATTAAACCCAGTGTCAACAGGTTGTTAGTTGGATAGCAGATAATCCTTCAAGTTATTTTGCCACCACCACAACCACCCTGTCTTCCACATGATCATGTCTCATTAGCCGTGAGTCTGGACCGTATATTCCTCACCCTGATCCTCCTTTCTCCCACCATGCCGAGTGCCCGGACAAAAATGATGCCTCACTTGGACACTCTGAAGAGCTGTTCACTTTTCCATTCATGAGTATATCGTATGTGGCGTTGCCCAAATATTTGAGCAGCCACTGTCACACGAAGGTGATGGTGGGAAAGTGTCACAAGAGGTGGACAATGATGATACACAATTGTCAGAAAGTCAGGAGGAGGATCAGGGTGCAGAAGTGGAACATGATGTGTGGATGACCTAGTAACTGACTGCTTCTCCCCTTCAGACCAAGTGGTGGCCGAGTCAGACGGAAGACAGGGGCTGACTGAGAACGTGTGAGTTTCATCCACTCTGACTATGTCTTGTCAGGTGGCGTCAGGAGCTGACGATTGCCTGGAAGCTCTTCAGGAGCAGGTGGCACAGCCTCCCTCAGACTCGGACTGTGAGCAGGTGGTCTGAGATGGCTGTACCAGGCAAAAGTCCAGCAGGGGTCACCAAAGGTGTGGCCCAGGGACCAACTGGTAGTTTTACCCATTGACTGCTAGGGGGATGAGGATGCGGTCCCCATAACCTGTCAGGGCAGTGGGGAAGGTTTAAACAGAGACCAGGAGACAAGTCCCATGGAACTGATAGAGGATGAACCTGAAAGCTCTCAAGGAGCAGGCATCAGAGCCTCCCATAGACTCAGACCTCGAGCAGGTGGTCTGGGACTAAGGATGGCTGTGCAAGGTAATGGTCCTGCAGGGGTCACCAGAGGTGTGGATCAGGGGCCAACATGCAGTTGTAACCACTGCCTCCAGGATGGGGATGCAGTTCCCATACCATGTCAGGGCAGTGGGGCAGGTTTTCCTACAGCCGGCCAGGGGAATGGGCAGGTTATGCCCATAACCTGGCTGGCTGATAGGAAAGCAGTACCCCCAACCGGTCAGGACTATGGGAAAGTTGTACCCATAACCTGTCCAGATGCAGTAGGGGTACTCCCAGTCTGTCAGAGTGATGGGACCTCCTCGCCCATCACCTGTCATAAAGGTGGGGACACATTTCCCGCGACCTGTCAAGATGAGGGGAGATGCGAATCGCGTCATTTCCGGCGCCGGGTGACGGTAGTACACCCGCGCCGCTTTGTTAGCTTCAAAATGCGCACTGCACATGCGCATGTGCATGTGCAGTGCGGGTCTTGAAGCTAACAGCGGCGCGGGTGTACATACGTCACCCGGCGCCGGAAATGACGCGATTCGCATCACCCAGCCCCACTACAGGCCGGCCGAGACAGCACAGAGCGGCGGGGAGGCGCGCATTTTAATCTGATTAGAAGATCACGCCTATGGAGGCGTGATATCATGAAGTGGGAGAGCCTGCCAGGTTGACTATGAATAGCATAGTCACTCATTATCAACCTTAATGAGGTACTGTAATAACATTTATCTTCAATTTCACTTGGTGCATTTAGGAGCTAAAAGAAGTGTAGGGTAAGTGTTACTATGCTCTAGGGACAGCTTTTAATAGCTTTAGAGGTGTTTTGGGGGTGACAGGATCCCTTTAAATCCAATGAGACAGCATTTGAGCTGAGGCTCAATACCCTCAATAGTTCCATACCCTGGTTATAACCCTCCCCAACCCCTCTTTTTGCTCCTCCCTTCTGTTATCTTTTTGTGATTTTAAAGTTACTACAATCAATGGCATCTATTTGTCTAAATATTACTGGTAATTTGACCCAAATGCTAACTGCTATTATATAAATGGATTTATTGATGATTATATTTGCAAGTTCTAAACCCTATACATATTTCTATGTTACGTTCGTCAACATCCTATAGCTAGATGTCTACACTATGATATACATTTACCAAAATTTATTTTGCTGAAAAATGCTGATAAAAAATTGTATGACCTGTACATTTTATCTGTTTTCAATAAAAACATTTGAATATGAGCTGTGGCTAGTCATCTCCTGGAAGTGGAATATGTTAATCAACCTGAGGTAACACCAAATGATCACACAATAGAGCTCCTATGAAATAGAGATTAGGGGACACTGAAATCTCCGTGCCATCATCCAAAAGAATGACCACCTGGTGATTTCCCTGCTAGGTGTGAGAATGAATTTCCTTCTATCTGCAGACCCAATAGAAGAGTCAATTACTGCCTAGACTGAGAGTATAACCCTTAATATCTCAGGAGCCGTTGCTCCCATAAAATTGTCAAGCATAAACATTGCATCCAGAAATTCAGATGATCCTAGCACATATTTTATATAAGCATGGGACCTGTATAAGTACCCTAAACTTGAGATTGGCCAGTGGCTTACCAGCAGAGTAGTCATGTGTCATATCATTGCAAAGCTAAAATCATAACTGAAAATATGAGGGCATTGTCTTTGGCCTATGAGATTCCCAGGCAAAGTTATGACTAATAATAACATTTGTATATCTCAACTCAGGGGGGTGGGAGCTATAGGACATCCCAGAGGCAGGTGATAGGTGTGAGATGGGCAGAACAGGGGCAGGTTTCGTACTGTATAAAAATAGCCCATCTCTTCTCCATCTTTGTATTCTTCTGAAGAGGCATAATTACATCAAGCCAGAGTGTACCCAGTAACCAGGTTGGCCCATGCTGCCCTTGTGATGCCACCAGTATTAAGCTAACTGATCGCATTTGTCTATAATTCTTTGAGTATTCCATTTATCCATTATTTGCATAACTGCCTGTAATATTTGTAATATCTTATAATAACTGTGCATAATTAATATCTAATGTGCCAATAGGGCGATTCAATGTATAAATTTAATCTTGAGTTGTCCTTTTGTGTTGATCATGACTTCCCACGTCTGTGTGCTCATTTAACGCTACCTGGGTTGGTTTCTGACCCAATACAAGCCTGTTCACCGACCGGACATTTATTAAACGAGGAACTGGTGGCAGCAATTAGTGCTTGGGTTTATTCAGGGCCTCTGCTCAGTGACGGCGTGGTGGTTATTATATATGCTTTGACCTGACACTGGAAAACATATTCCACTCTCACTGAGGGGTGCCTTGATAAACCAGCACTGGCAGGGCTGCTGCGGTCCTTCTTTTATCCTCAGGCAGTACGCTGACTAGCCTGAGTTTAAAAAGAGGTGCTGTAGAGCTGCCACTTTTGGTGGCGATTCTCCCCAAACACATTACCAAAAATAAAATGACATACATTAAGTAACAGGTCATTTCCTGATGATTGTATCAACATTAAAAAAAGCTGAGGAAAAATGTCACTATGATTAGGGCAATTACTGGAGCATTAGAAGGCAGGTGAAGAATTTTCTAGACAACGAAAGAGATGCTTTTGTACTATAAGACCACTCTCAACAAATCAGAAGTCGAAAATCAACCAACTTTGTTTCAACTTTTTTTGAACATGTGACCCTCTAATCTATCTATACACCCCTGACCTCATACAACCTGGCAAACAGACTTAAACATTCTACAATTAGTAGCAGTACACTTCTCAGACTATTTTGCTACCATTTATGCCAGAGAAACAAAGAGCAATTAGGCAAAGAAACAGGAATGCGGCTCTATTATAATACTCCTTGAGGCTTATTACTGTCCTTATTTAATGATGAATACAACCCTGATGATCACTGAACAGGATTACATGATATAATTATGGCGCTTATTTTTAATAAATGTCACGTATATAGTGTACAGAATGGGACCAGATGCTTCTACCTGCTAGAGAAGAGAAGTGACAACATGTTATTCTCACAGTATCAATAGTACCGTAATAAAAATAGATATAAAAAGAGAATTAATAAATAAAATAGAGAATTAAAAATTTGTTTGAAAATTCAAAATAGTCATCCACAGGTTGATGGACTGGACCCACAACTCATCAACATTTACAGAATCCATTTAATTAGGGTTCTAATGTACCAAAGCAAATATGTCAAAATCTACAGTACAGCACAAATATAACATCACCTTTGCGCTTGGTAATAAAACTTAATTATTTAAGCTCAGGGAGGTATGAAGTGCACAAGGGAATCATATCAGTGTGAATTACTGTGATTACACCAACAGAAATACCAAACTCAACATAATGTACTGTTACACTTGAAACCTAAACTTTATACCACCCAATAATGAAAAGCAGTTCAAGAATGCTGTAATAACGTAAAGCCTAATTTACAATGGTAATATAAGGAAAATATCCAAAAGGTAAAGTAAACTGTTACCTCCAGCAATGGAATGTCGAAGGACAAAGCTTGCTCTGGGCTTCATAGTTTTGGAGAACCACATTGTAGAATTAGTCATTAAAAAACTTAAGAGTGTACAATTTAGGGGTGACTGCCTCCCACATTGGGACAATGTTTATCTGATCCGCGCTGCTCATACAAAATTGCAGCACAGATCAGATAAACACTGTCCCCAATTGGATTCGTCCTTTATCACCACTGATGTGTGGATCCTGCAGCAGCCATACAATATACTTACACCAGTTGTGGGTCACAACCGTTTCAGGTGAACAGTTACATCTGTCTGCTTCACAAAAGTGTCGAAAGATAAGACCCTATTGCACTCTCTCTCCTTTTTGTAGTTTATCTTTGCCTCCCATATTGGCTGAGCACTCTTCCCATCTATCCAAGAGTGTTTTAATTAGAGCTGAATCCAACCTGACCGTTAAACGTTTAGACCTAGGCTCACGGGAGGAAAATCTGTTTTGTAGGTTCCCATCTTAGAACTTGCTGCTGTAAGATGGGTTCACACACAATTTAATTAAATTGTGCATTTAGTACGTCAATGTCTCAATTAGAGTTCAACAAGAGATGGAAAGTCATCTCACCCACCAGGAGACGCGATGCAGGAAAGCTTGTAGCGCCTCAAGATATAAGATGTGGTGTAATAAAAATCCAATGTCACAGTTTTCACATTTGTAAATACAGTAGTTGTTGCAATGACTAAGACTATCTGAAATGTGTTTTTTTGCTAAGACTAACTCTACAATATGGTTCTCCAAAACTATGAAGCCCAGACCAAGCTTTGTCCTTCGACATTCCATTGCCGGAGGTAACAGTTTACTTTACCTTTTGGATATTTACCTTATATTACCATTGTAAATTAGGCTTTACATTATTACAGCATTCTTGAACTGCTTTTCATTATTGGGTGGTATAAAGTTTAGGTTTCAAGTGTAACAGTACATTATGTTGATGGAAACTATGACTTACAATAAAGAAGGTGTTTTATTGTGAAAACCCCGACTCAAGTTTTCCATTTTACTAGAGACTAGATTTGAGGGGGATCAATTAGTATGTCCCATTCCATTGGTCACTGGATGGTAGTGGAAATACCACCTCTTTCTTGTCGGCATTCTGCAGCTCTTCTTGAATAGCTGGGCTAAACCAATGTTGCAGTGTAACTTTCATGTAATGTTGCACCAGGCTGGCTAATCAAAAAAAGATCAGGTAAGATATGGTACTCCCACTCCTATCCAGTGGCCACAGACCACTGTTATACTAATGGAATAGGATATGTGAATCATTTTACACCAACTCCCAGTATAGACTATATAGGAGTAATGCAGTTTAAGATTAATTTACTCACATATACCTTAGCATTCTCAGGGTGTGGTTATATTTGGTTGTATGGTACAGTAATAAGTCAAAGCAGTCTGTGTCCCTGTACAGCACATTTCTCTAATTTTGCTAGTAGTTGGTGCTGGTCCATTTTATTTTATTTTATTTTATTTTTACCATGGCCATGTTTATTGCTTTATTCTTGTTTATCTAATAAGAAGTAGAAAAAGGCTTCCACTGCGCTGCTGAATGATGAGAGTAGTTGTCAGGTAGTGAGCCCAGGTATTTATTAGTCAATGCATTTTGAATTGTGCTTATTTTCCCTGAGGAATAAGCAGCATGCTTTGAAACGTGTTGACTAATAAATACCTGGCCTCATTATCTGACGACTGCTTTCATCATTCAGCAGCGCTGCGGAACCTTTTTCTCCTTGGTTTCAATAATCTATCTGCATGTGGATCTACGACAGCTGATATATGTCGCTTTACAGCGGTTGTGTCTATCACAACCTCACAAGGTGAGCTTATCCCTATTACTTGTATGGTGTTAAATCAGGTAAGACCCTATTTGTGCTTTCTATCTCTCCAGCTCTTCAGTACTAATAAGAAGCAGCAGATTTCCATACAATTATGACACTGCATACCACATGCCTGCACAGTGACCCAGACAAATTGACTGCCTAGAGATTAGGGTGCAATTCCTCAATATGAGATTTTTGGATGAGTCCTGCTAACAAATTGACTCTGACAAATTGAAATTATTATTTTTACCTTGTCAAGATACCCTTATCACAGGATGAACCATAGGTCTGAAAAGACAGCTATGAAATATTCTATTAGAATCTTTTAGGATGCGGAAATGGCGGTGCATCACCACTCCATTCATACTTTAAGGGTCTACTGAAGCTTCTGTATATCCATCAGACCCATGAACTTGAGTGTTCTGTGGATATGTCGCCAAGGCTCACTAGTCTCATGCTTTTCATTGCTTCATTCTTAGCATTCATGAATTTCCAATGGTGGGTCTCCCAACGATAAGCAAGTTGACATATATATTGTGGATAAGTGATTACCTGACAAACTCGGAATAGACCTTTAAAGTAGTGTTTAAGCCTCGGATCTCATAGCCCAACCTACAGATCTTATTTTCAGGAACCTGTGGAAATTTCTGATGCTTTGATAAGATAAATTATGTTTGTACTGTGTTAGCCAGTAGATAGATAAATATAAAAATACCTTTTAGTGGCTAACTGAAAAGATGATAACAAATAGTAAACTTTCGAGACTCTAAGGCCTCTTCATCAGGCACATAATAATCCCTTGATAGTAATCCACAGGTGATTAAATTATTTAAAAAAAATCCTAAAAACATAGTCTGTTGGGGGCCCGTGAGGACTCGAGTTCTGGAAACACTGCTCCTGCACCCTACAGAGTTTACTGCGCACATCCAGTTATTGTAGTGCTTCGAGGCACTGTACAGCTTTTTTGGTGTGTCCATTAGTCCTTAAAATTTATGCAACAAAGCTAGGTTCTAAATGACATCACTTCAGGTTGGGAAATGTTTCACTACTTTTACACTTTATTTAGATAAACTCATCAAAACAGTAAAATCTTATTTACGGGATGATTACATATGTAATAATAATAATAATAATAATAAAACTTTATTTGTATAGCGCCAACATATTCCGCAGCGCTTTACAGTACAACGGTACATATAAGAAAAATATACGGTACAGAAAGGTAATGCAGAACAGTAGTTATATACAATAAACATAGAATCAACTTAGGAAATACAATAAAAAGGCAAAAAATGAAGGTGACCCTGCTCGAAGAAGCTTACAATCTAAGACAGGATGGGAACACAAAGTACAGGGGCTTATAACAATGAATATCTTATGTCTAAATGACTACTGTTAGGGAGAAGGATAGGCCGCCCTGAAGATGTGTGTTTTTAGGGAGCGTCTGAAGCTATGCAAGTTGTGGATGGTCCTAATTTCTTGGGGTAGAGCATTCCAGAGGTTTGGTGCAGCTCGAGAGAAGTCTTGGAGTCGGGAATGGGAGGTTCGGATTAATGCCGATGTTAGTCTGAGGTCACGTTCAGAGCGAAGGGGACGGGTGGGGTGGTAGACAGAGATGAGGGTGGAGAGGTAAGGAGGTGCCGCACCATGAATAGCTTTGTGGGTGACTGACGAGCAATTTGAATTGGATTCTATAGTGTATGGGCAGCCAATGCAGTGACTGGCACAGAGCAGAAACATCTGAGTAACGGTTTGCTAGATAGGTGATCCTGGCTGCTGCATTGAGGATAGACTGGAGAGGGGAAAGCTTACTGTGGGGGAGGCCAGCTAATAAAGAATTACAGTAGTCAAGGCGGGAATGAATCAGGGTCACAGTGAGGGTTTTAGTTGTTTCCATGGTGAGGAAAGGGCGGATTCTGGAGATAATTTCCAGGTGCAAGCGACAGGAGCGGGTGAGAGATTGTATGTATGGGGTGAAGGAGAGATCAGTGTCCATCAAAACACCAAGACAGCGAGCCTGCTGACTGGGCGTTATCGTGGTGCCGCACACCGAGAGACAGATGTCAGGTTTAGGGAGGTTGGCAGAGGGTGGGAGCAGAAGAAGTTCAGTTTTGGAAAGGTTGACTTTCAGATAGAGAGCGGACATGATATTGGAGACTGCGGTTAGACAGTCATTGGTGTTCTTTATTAGAGCAGGGGTAAGGTCAGGGGCTGAAGTGTATAGTTGTGTGTCATCAGCATAAAGATGGTACTGAAAGCCAAATCTGCTGATGGTCTGTCCGATCGGGGCTGTGTAGAGAGAGAAGAGGAGAGGGCCAAGGACTGAATCCTGAGGGACCCCAATAGTGAGAGGAAGAGGGGAGGAAGTGGAGCCAGAGAATGATACACTGAAAGAGCGGTCAGAAAGATAGGAAGAGAACCAGGAGAGAGCTGTGTCCTTGATGCCAATGGAGTGCAGCATAGCGAGTAGGAGATGGTGGTCAACAGTGTCAAGAAGGATAAGCAGAGAGTGGTCACCATTACGTTTTGCTGTCAGAAGGTCATTGGTTACTTTGATGGGGGCAGTTTCTGTGGAATGTAAGGGGCGGAAGCCAGACTGCAATGGATCTAAAAGAGAGTGAGTGGCGAGGTAATGGGTGAGGCGGGTGTAGACCAGGCGCTCCAGGAGTTTAGAGATGAAGGGGAGATTGGAGACAGGTCTGTAGTTATTTGTGCAGGATGGGTCAAGGGATGTTTTCTTTAGTAGTGGAGTAATAATAGAGTGTTTGAAGGAGGAGAGGAAGATGCCAGTAGAGAGGGAGAGATTGAAGATTGTGGTTAAGTGACTGGTGACCACTGGAGAGAGGGACTGGAGTAGGTGTGAGGGAATGGGGTCAGAGGTGCATGTAGTGGGACGTGAGGACGAGAGGAGCCTGGAGACTTCTTCTTCTGTGACTGGGTCAAAAATGGAGAGTGAGCCAGAGGGGATGTGGGGACAGATGGGAGTAGAAACACTTGAAGGTTGGGAGCTGATTTCCTGACGGATGTTTTCTATTTTCTCTGTGAAGTAAGAGGCCAGATCATCAGCACAGAGGTCAGTGATAGGAGCCTGCACTTTCGGACTGAGGAGAGAGTGAAAGGTGTCAAAAAGTTTCTTTGAGTTGTTGGCTAGTGAGGAGATCAGGGTGGTGAAGTAGGTCTGTTTGGCGAGGTGAAGGGCAGAGTTGTAGGTTTTTAGCATGAATTTATAATGGATGAAGTCTCCTGGTGAGCGAGTTTTCCTCCATAGGAGTTCGGCACTCCTGGAGCATCGCTGGAAGAATCGAGTTTGTGATGTGAGCCAGGGCTGTTTTACTCTGTGTTTGGAGGTTCTGAGGGTGAGGGGTGCAGCCTGGTCCAGGGTACTTTTGAGAGTGTCATTGTAGTAATTCACAGCCAGATTGGGGCAGGAGAAGGAGGAGATTGGGGACAGTGATGAGAGAAGAGAGTCTGTGAATGTGTGAGGGTTGATGGCCTGTAGATTTCTGAATGTGTGATAGGTCGGACTATGCTGTGATGGGCGAGGGTTTGTGAGTGTGAAGGTGAGAATGTTGTGATCAGAGAGAGAAGGAGAGGAGTTGTCTAAGGAAGAGGTAGAGCAGAGTCGGGTAAAGACCAGGTCAAGGGTGTTACCATCCTTATGTGTCTCAGAGGTTGAGAGTTGCGAGAGGCCAAGAGAAGTGGTTAGAGATAGGAGCTGGGATGCAGATGCGAAGTTGAGGCTGTTTATGGGGATGTTAAAGTCTCCCAGGATGAGGGTTGGTAATTCTGAGGACATGAAGTGCGGCAGCCACGCGGAGAAGTGGTCGAGGAAGTGGGTGGTTGAACCTGGGGGCGATATACCACCGCTACTCTGAGGTGGAGGGGACGGAACAGCCTAATGGTGTGAACCTCAAAAGAAGGGAATGAGAGTGATGGACTGGGGGGGATGACCTGGAAAGTACATTGCGGGGACAGGAGTAGGCCAACTCCACCACCATGTCTGTTTCCAGGTCTCGGGGAATGAGAGAAGTGTAGACCGCCGTAGGAGATAGCAGCAGGGGAGGCAGTGTCTGAGTCCTGGATCCAGGTTTCAGTAAGGGCCAAAAGGTTAAGAGAGTTAGTGAGAAAGTAGTTGTGGATAAAGGGAAGTTATGTATTTATTTATCATTTGGGATATTATCTACCATATTTGCACTTTGACCATTTTCAAACCCAACTCACTTATGCCAACCCCGAAAAATCTTGTCACCAAAAATAATAGAAATAACATAATTTTCATGATACAATCTTGAAAACTTTCATTTCTTAACTCTGGAACAAAGGTTTCCAAACAGAGTTTCTACATATTCAAATCCGATACCTGGATGGAGTGAAGGGAAAGCTGTAACACATGGCCATCCTTGTGATATGCGGCATTCCAGTAGATTTGTTCTGTTTTTACAAAATTAAACATTCGACATTCTTGACTTTGACCAATTACTGATCAGTGAAGACCCTCTATTAGTCACAGTATTAAATGCAAAACTATCAGAGGGGCATTTGTTTATCCAGCCCGAGGAAAGAAATGTTGGTGATTTACCGTGGAGACATAAAGTGTCGAGATCTGGATTCCTTCTGGACATCTTACCCCTATAATGAATCTTCTAACAGAAAGCAAATGGTGTCCCCACGGGTCTCGTTTCAAAGAAAATACAGAAAGCAATAAAGTGTTGTATCAAATGGCTACTGTAACTAAATGGTGTCTGTCCCAGTACTTGACCCTGTTTTTCGGCTGCTGCTTTCTGACAGATCTCCCATAAAGTTTTACTGGCATGTAAAGGTTTATACATAAGCACTGAAAGATCATAAATGAATGTAAACAACGAGCAGTGAGTATTAAAGTAAGGCGACATTTAAAAGATGTAATAGAAAGTTCATAAAACCATCAAATCCTACAATTCACAGTCCTTTTGTGAGTTCATCTCCTTAATACGGGTGTTATTGGTACGACTGGTGACATTTCTCGATTTTTGCCGGTTTATCTCTTATTTTTCTCTTATTGTTATCTCTACCCTAGGCAGTTTAATTTTTTTTTTGCAGTTTATTATTTAGAATTTTTTATTCAAGCCTGTTCTGTTAATGGAGTAGTCTTCTATCTAGATTTATTCAAAATTATAGAAGAAAACCTGGGGAAAAATTATCACTGTCTTTACACTAGTGTATTGACAGAAGGAAAGAATAGAGGATTTTGGTGCAAATCTGTTTGGTATAAAAATGTGTACATTATTACGCAATTCTTGCAACTTATCTAAAAAGCAGATCATAGAGGGAGGAGTCTTGGAGATTTTTTATAATTTATGCCAGAAATTGTCATACAATATATTGGAAATCTGTGTCGGCTCGAAATTCTTACCAGCCATGTACTTCTAAATTTGTTGCATCTGACTCCCACTGTCTTTTGTTTAAAACTGATGTTCAGATAATGCAGGGTGCCCAGCTTTAGTCACATTGGATGCTAGGAAGGCATATGATAAAATGGGTTGGTCGTGGCTGGTCCTTGATCAGATGGGTCTGAGAGGCAGGATATGTAGTTACATACAGATGCTCTATTTGAATCCTCAAGCTAGGGTATGTACCTCTGGGTTTTGATCAGATGTATTTCCTCTGAGGAAGGGTACACGGCAGGGGTGCCCACTGTCACCTCTGTTATTCAATGTGGCCATTAAACCTTTGTCGAGAATACTTAACGGCGGTGATGGTCATGAAGGGATTAAAATAGAGGGTAAGATGGTGAGGTCTGCGCTGTTTGCAGACGATATCATATTATTTATGAACAACCCGCGTAAGGATTTAGCTCAGAGATTGACACTCAGGCTAGGGTCACATATGGACGGGTGCATCCTTTGCAAGAATGCGTTAAAGAAAGCAGTTTTTTCCCTTGCCATTTTTATGGCATTTTTCCCTTTTTAGCGCTAGCATGCGTGTCACGGGGTAGTGACAATCCTGATGAGGGAATGGCAGTTATAGGCAGGGTGACCAGGGAAGACTAGTCTGACCCTAGTCTAGGAACCCTGAATGACCCTGATCCCGAAGGTATCTCGGAAGATGAGAAGGTTCGGGCCTCCAGCCTTTTAAAAACTCCTCCACCAGCCCTGCGCTATTCCCCCTCACCTCTCTCCACAAAACTGGGATACAGCAACTCCAAAGGAAAGGACTTCAGCAACACAAACACACAGGTCAGCACAGCACGGCTTCCAGACGTAGAGTGAAACTCTATCAGCAGCACCACCTGGTGGAAGGAGAGGCTACTTAAAGGCCAGGGGGAGGGGAGCCCAGGTGAGTCACACATTAACCCCTCAACCAGCAGCCGAACCTCATAGTGAATGCAGTTCTGGAGCACAACTCAGGAGGCCCAGGACCTTCACAACTATCCACCATGCAGCTCTTAAAGACAAACACATATACCACAGCATCCAGCAAGGTTAGCGCCAACTAAGCGCGTGACAATGCGTTAACGCATGGTACATATATGGTCGAGAAGTTTGCCTTCACAAATTTCAGAGTCTGCGATATTCACACTTAAAATCCTACATTATGCAAGACTTGCAGGATGTTTCCAAAGAGTTGGTGAATGGTGAACACTCTCTGCTCTCCTTGACCTCTTTGCAGCCTTTGACACTGTTGACCACCTTCTCCTACTCGCTGTGCTGCAGTCTATCGGCATAAAGGACACCGCTCTCTCCTGGTTCTCTTCCTATCTCTCTGACCATTCTTTCAGTGTATCATTTGCTGGCTCCACTTCTTCTCCTCTTCCTCTCACTATTGGAGTCCCTCAGGGTTGGGTCCTTGGACCTCTTCTCTTCTCTCTCTACACAGCCTGATTGGACAGACCATCAGCAGATTTGGCTTTCAGTACCATCTTTATGCTGATGACACACAACTATGCACTTCTTCCCTGACCTTACTCCCGCTGTAATGAGATACGCCAATGACTGTCTAACCGCAGTTCTAATATCATGTCCACTCTCTATCTGAAACTCAACCTTTCCAAAACTGAACCCCTACTCCCACCCTCCCTAACCTCCCTAAATATGACATCTCTCTCTCAGTGTGCAGCACCACGATAAAACTAAGGCAGCAGGCTCGCTGTCTCGGTGTTATGTTTTGACGCTGATCTTTCCTTCACCCCATATCTACAATCTCTCGTCTGCTCTTGCCGCTTGCACCTGAAGAACATCCCTAGAATCTGCCCTTTTCTCACTATGGAAACAAAAAAAACCTAACCGTGGCACTGATTCACTCTCGCCTTGACTATTGCAATACTCTATTAATTGGCCTCCCCCTCAGTAGGCTTTCCCCTCTCGTCCATCCTTAATGCAATTGCCAGGATCATCTATCTAGCTAACCGTTACTCAGATGCCTCACTCTGTGCCAGTCATTGCACTGGCTGCCCATACACTATAGGATCCAATTCAAACTGCTTGTTTTCACCCACAAAGCTCTTCACAGTGCAGCACCTCCCTAACTCTCTACACTCATCTCTGTCTATCATCCCACCTGTTCTCTTTGCTCTGGAAGTGACTTTAGACTCACTTCTGCATTACTCCAAACTTCGCACTTCAAGCTCCAAGACTTCTCCCAAGCTGCGCCAATTCTCTGGAATGCTCAACCCCAAGAAATTAGGTCTATCCACAACTTACATAGTTTCAGGCGCTGCCTAAAAACCCATCTTTTTAGGGCACATAAACGTCCCAATTTATCATGTGCTTCACTGCTTAAGACAACCACCAAAAGGATACCAAGGATTCCCCTCAGGGTACACTGATATCCATTGCGAATTATGCACCAACAAGTTAAATAGGCAAAAATTGATCTCTTTATTATTAAAATTATTCACACAAAATATTTATTAATTAACGTCACAAGGAATATTGCACTAATTATATTTCTACTTATGCAACATACACTATTTTACAGAGGGACAAATAAATTTCCCCTGACCAAATGTCAGGTTTCTGCTACTCAATCAATGGTACTGTCACTTTAAGAAGCACTAATGGCATAACTGCCTCAAATCAGCAAACTCCACATATAGGCTCAGACACACTCATCAGAGTTTGATGAGGAACTCTGAAGGCTGGAGCAGTGACCTGATGCCTCTCCCTTCTGGATGGGGCTGATCAACTGATTGTGTTTTTGTGCAGCTCCAGACTCCCCATCCAGAGAGGGAGAGGCTGTTCAGTGTCACTGCTCCAGCCCTTTCAGAGTTTCCTCAGTCAAACTCGGATGTAACTAGGAAAGTGTGTCCAAGCCCAATAACAGTCTATCTAAATACTATTGCTTCGTTTACCATATATTGAGTTCACTAGATTACCAATGCTGACTTCCAATGGGGATAACACCATTACTAACCCCTTATATCTTACTTGTATTCAGCATCTTCTTATTTGATCAAATCTAGGGTAAAGGAGAAATTAACAATAACTGAACACAATTCTATTTGTGGTCACACCGGGTCCCTCCTGTAGCTGTGCACCTGCCTCCACCTACGCACGTTTCAAATTTCTTCTTCTTCTTGTGACGTGTAATTAATAAATGATTTTATGTGAATAATTTTTATAATAAAGAGATTATTTTTACCTATCTAACTTTTTAGGTGCATAATTCACAAATGGATATCAGTGTACCCTGAGGGGAATCCTTGGTATCTTTTTAGAGCAACCTATGATTATCCCTAGTCAAAGTCACTAGGCTGGCTTCACATTAGCGTTCGCCGCTGCTGCGTATTGCGGCGGGCGAACGCGAGCTGACCACAAGCACCGCCTATCCCCATGTTTAACATGGGGACGCACGGTGTATGTGTTGAGTGCAGATGGCCGTTGCCTTCCTTGTGTGATTTGTACGCATGCAGAGGACTTGCAACATGTACGCAACATGTTGCAGATTTGGTGCGGACGCAAATGTATGATTTGTACACAAGCCTCTGCATGCGTACAAATCACACATGGAGGACAATGGGAACGCACGGCCATCCGCACCCGACCGCATACATCGTGTGTCCCCATGTTAAACATGGGATGGGCGGTGCTTGCGGTCGGCTCGCGTTCGCCCGCTGCAATACGCAGCGGCGGCGAACGCTAATGTGAAGCCAGCCTTAGATATAGCCTATCCGCTCCACCAGTCTCAAATACAATACAAATAATGGTTGATGGCCACTTATGCAGCTTTTATCTATTCCCCATTTCCTCAAGTTGACTATCACTGTAAATAAGCCCCTGTACTTTGTGTCACCCCCACCTCATTGTTGGATTGTAAACTCTTATGAGCAGGGCTGTCATTATTTTGCTTTA
This sequence comes from Allobates femoralis, assembly GCA_033576535.1. Lineage (NCBI taxonomy): Eukaryota > Metazoa > Chordata > Amphibia > Anura > Aromobatidae > Allobates > Allobates femoralis. The sequence goes on along the minus strand of JARQOC010000001.1, from coordinate 550,280,370 downwards.
ATTATTGTATTTTCTGATAACTGCTACTTATGATTGTTTGAATATGAACCTCTGAATTGTAAAGCACTGCGGAATATGTTGGTGCTATATAAATAAAGTTTATTACTATTATTATTACTATTATTATTATTATAATTAGTAAGAGATGTGTAAAAATGAATTTGAATACTTGATTGAGTGTAACTTATCTAGTGTAAATGTGTCAAAGATGTCTAGCAATCTGAGAGAATGGCTAACGCCAGTAGGAAAACGACGTGTGTGAAAGCATGGGTGAAACAGGTGGGAGACCCTGAGGTCATGGATAAGATCATCCACGGTTTGTGCTTGATGAGAAAGAATATCATTAATAAGAATTGGAGAGAACTCAGTTCAGAATCATCCACAGCGCAATTTATGGCTTCAATCTCCCGCATCACTCAGACAAATATCATAAATGTCCAAAATGTGGGCGGAACGTACGCATATGTTTCATGGTATATGGAGCTGCAGTTTCTGAAAAATGCACCTGTACTCAATCAAGAAATCACTTAAATGGGACCTGACTGACAAAGTGAAGTAGACCAAATCATCCTCAGAAGCCAGACATCATGCTGCGATCCAAAGAAATTCAGGAACAAATGAGAATGTAATAGAGATCTGTCAGTCTAGAAAAGGTTGTAAAGCTATTTCTAAAGCTTTGGTACGCTAGTGAACCACAGTGAGAGCCATTATCCACAAATGGCAAAAACAGTAACAGTGGTGAACCTTCACAAGAGTGGCTGGCCAACTAAAATTACCCCAAGATCACAGCGACAATCACAATTTTGCTGCTTCAGAGACTTGCTGTGGTAAATGGAACCATGAATTCTGCTGTCTACCAAAAGATTCTGAAGTAGACAGTCTGGGCTATGTGTTCATTACCTAGAGCTGAAGAGCACTTGGGTTATGGAGGACAATGATCCAAATACACAACCATCCATCCATCTCTGAATGGCTTAAGAAAAGCAAATTAAACTTTGGAGTAAGCCTAGTCATAGTCCCTAACCTTAATCTATTTGAAAATGCTGTGGTATAACCTTAAAAAGGCGGTTCATGCTCAAAACCCTCTAATGTGGCTGAATTACAAAAATTCATCAAAGATGAGTGGTCAAAAATTCCTTTCAGATTGTTGTAAAACATTCATTGCCAGTTATCGCAAACGCTTGATTGCAATTGTTGCTGCTAAGGGTGGCCCAACCAGTTAATAGGTTTGGGGGCAATCACTTTTTCACACAGGGCACCATAGGTTTGGATATCTTATTTTCTTAATAGTGAAGACCTTCAATTCTAAACTATATTTTATGTTTACTTATGTAATCTTTGTATAATATTTAAACTTTTTTCATGATCTGAAACATGTAAGTGTTACAAACATGTAAAAGAATAAAAAATCAGAAAGGGAGAAAACACTTTTTCACACCACTGTATGTGTACACAACTGTTTGTGGTTCTGGGTGCACAGAGGACATAACAGGTTCTCTTTAACCACCCCAAAAATATTAGATTGCTGATGGCCTGATCAACAATTTGACTGATTAATCATCCAAAAGTCATGTCAGCCGACACTCCCATACACAGCAGGATTGCTCGTTCAGTCAACAACTCCAGTTGCTTATTGTAGGAAGAACTGATAGGATGCAAGTCCAAAATCAAACATGTGCGATGAACAGTTGGCCGGCCCCTCATACATATTAGAGTATACATCCCATATCGGTTGGTTTGGTCAACTTTAACTTTATCTTAAAATGTAATAGATTAGTTAAATGGTGTAACTGGCAATTGAATTAAAATTATACATTTCTTTTCGTTTTTATTGAGCTTAAAAGAATCATGTGAGCATTGGGCTTCTCTTATGGCGGATGTAGGCATTACTCTACAGCCGGGTGTATGTGTATAAGCTTCAGAGAGGCATGGTGCACATGACTGGAAGGGGGACAACTTCCAATCATGCACAGTGCAACACACAAAAGATAAAAGCGCTCCCATAGGGATAACCTGGTGGTCTAATGGGGACAAGTTATAAGGTGAATGAAGGTTTGCCTCTCACCTGAAAAATGCAGCAAATGGCTCAGGGGACCTACAGACATCGCCTCCTCTCCGACACAGCTCACGCTGGCTTTCTGGCCCACTCCTGGATTGTTCCGATTGGATGGATCCCAGTCATGTGACTCACGAGTCACTGGTCACAGGGTCTGACTTCACCACAGGTCCTATCAGCTCAGAGCTGCTTGCTATGAATATCTGTGCCTCCCTGCAGCTTCCAGTAACATCACACCCAGGATGGGTGGTTTGTACAAGATTAAGAAAAGAAAAGATTACTGGCTAGGAGCGCTGGGGAGCACAAATAAGGAGATTACATATGGGTTAACACGTTTATTTACCACAACGCGTTTCCATAACGGAGCGGATTGAACAATCCATTGTGGAAACGCGTTGTAAATAAACGTGTTAACACATATGTAATCTCCTTATTTGTGCTCCCCAGCGCTCCTAGCCAGTAATCTTTTCGTTTCTTAATTATGCACAGTGAGCCTCTCTGAAGCGGGGATGCATACACCTTTTGTTAGAGATTATTACCTCAATAGTCCACCAATTATTGTGTCTCACCTTCACACAATCACTATTTCAAATCACCCAGACTTCCCTCTAAAAAGGGATCTTAGATGAATGATGAGTACATTTTCTTATTTATTAAGTGATCACTTTATTAGTTATAATTCATTTAATTTCATAAAAACATTAAGATAATTACATAAAAAGTACCCAATTAACTACAAATAGTTCATAACAAGGTCCAGGATTGGAATATTATGTAAACATTTATACAGTATTCATAATTTAATATAATAGCCAGTAATACCAGGTAATAAAGGGACACTATTTAATTGTCACTATGTGACTGCACGCTTTTTTATATATAATCCTGTGGCTCTAATACTCATACTATGCACTGTGCACATGTGTGCTAGCAACCCCTTAACTTAGGTTACATGTGCAAAGCACCACCTCCGTGCTTTCACTATAGTTGTCCCCTCTGATCTCACATACCTGGTGTATAAGCTGCCTGTGGCCTCAGTCCTGGTACCCCCACCGCCAACGTACGTTTCGTGTACTATTCTTCCTCAGGGCGTGACCTTGCTACTGAGTTTGACGCTCTTTATACCCCTTGTGCTAATCGCCGATCAGCTGCAGCCGCCGCGGTCTCGGCGCATCACTTCCGGCTCGCACGTCACATGTCTAAAGCCAAGACCTCCCACCATCCGGCCTGTGAACCGCAAGCCAGCGTTTCCGCGTGTCAGCGGGTCACATGATCGGTGTCGTGTCTGGGTGCGTGCTGAGCCTGTGATGCGCGCTCACGGAGGCTGCATTTTTAGTCATTAAGGATATCCACCTGTTCTCGCGGAAATTAATCCTCAAAAAGTTACATCATAGAAAGGATCCGAGTAAGCACTTTTCGGAAGAGGAAATTAAAATAATAGATGTACTGGAGACGATCGAGGAGGAGGGAGAGGAGGAGGAAGAGACCTCAATAGTAAGTAAATTTCCAGAAAATTTAATAACAACCAAAAAGTCGTTCCCAAGTTTTAATGTGTGTCCTGCGGTAGAAATCTTTACCAGGGTAGTCACAGAGGAAATGGAGACTCTTGCCAGAAGGCCCAACTATACCTCAAATATATCACAGGAGGAAAGGAGGGCGTTAAAAGAAATGATGGACTGGCAGGATGTACTTTTCAAACCTGCTGATAAAGGGGGGAACCTGGTGGTATGGCCTAGTGACCTTTATGCAAAACAAGCAAAAAAGATCCTCAATGAGGCAGGTTGCTATAAAAAATTGGCAAATAATCCACTTTTGGAATATCAGCAGGAATTGATGGAAATCCTGGACAGGGCACATCAGGAGGGAACCATACCAAAAAAGTTGGTGGATTTCATGGACAAGTTGCAACCAAAAATGGCGACAATGTACCTTATACCAAAGATACATAAGGACCCATTAGACCCCCCAGGGAGGCCCATCATATTGGGGATTGAGAGCCTGTGTGATGTTGTCAGTAAAATAATAGATTATTATTTAAAACCACTCGTATTCACATTACCATCATACATACAGGATACCACGGCAGCACTACACAGGCTCGATGGGCTACACCTGGCGGAGAATGAGTTAATGGTCACCGCAGATGTTGAAGCACTTTATACCTCAATTAAGCACGAAGATGGTATTAAATCAGCAAGATTCTACCTGGAGAATAGTAATATGGAGAGAGATACTGTGGAATTGCTACTAGTGCTATTGGGATATGTGCTGACACATAACTGCTTCTTGTTCTCCGGCCAGGTGTACCTCCAGGAAAGGGGGACAGCGATGGGGGCCAGTTGTGCCCCCTCGTATGCGAACCTTTTCCTGGGGGCATGGGAAAGAGAGATCTTTTCCGTGAACCCAGTACCCGGCATCGAGGGGGCGCACAATTGGATGCGCTTCATCGATGATGTTTGGTTTGTCTGGGAGGGGGAGGAAAGAGATTTGATAGAACTGATGGGGAGATTAAATAACAACAATCTCAACATCAGACTGTCCTTTAAATATGGAAGGGAAATCGAGTTCCTTGACATTCAGATTAGAACGGAGAAAAATGGAAACATAGTGACCGATATGTACAGGAAACCCACATCCACGAATTCTCTGTTACACGCGTCATCATCTCATCCAGTGTCAACTATACGAGGAATTCCTGTTGGCCAATTTTTAAGAGCCAAGAGGATTTGCTCCACAAGTGATTTATTTGAGACACAAGCCAAGGATTTACAACAGAGATTCGTGGATAGGGGGTATAGTAGGAGGTCCATCAATCAAGGATATTGGAGGGCAAAAAATACAACCAGAAATGATCTCCTATATAAAAGGAAGGAAAAGGAGGAAAATCATAAAGGTCAGGAGGTAGTGAGATTTATCACAACCTATAATAAACAGTGGAGAGAAATGCGGCAAGTGATAGCCAAACACTGGAGTATTTTAACCTCAGATCCGGTATTGAGGGACTGTCTTCCTGAAAGGCCCAGCATAACAGCTCGCAGATCAAAGAATTTGAAGGATCTGCTGGTTAAAAGTCACTGGGAAGAAAAGAAAGAGGTATCGGAAACATGGCTTCATTTAAAAGGATTCTTTCCCTGCAAAAATTGTAAAGGTTGCATGAACATGTATAAGTCCAGGGAATTCACCAACTTTGATGGTAGTAAGAAGTACAGCATCAAGGACTATCTGACGTGCAGCTCAAAAGGGGTTGTGTATCAAGGTGAATGTCCGTGTGGGAAATTTTATGTGGGGCTCACTACACGCGAATTAAGGATTAGAGTCAGGGAACACATCCGTGATATAGAGAAGGCTAAGGATGATGAGGAGGTGACAAAACTTAAGACCATCCCTAAACACTTCAAACTATATCACGGGTGTGATGCATCCTTATTAAAGATAAAAGCGATTGATCTGGTTAAAATGGGAAGTAGAGGAGGCAATCTGGCGAAGAAGTTGGCTCAGACCGAGAGCAAATGGATATACCGTCTAGGTACATTGGCTCCACAAGGCCTAAACGTTAATAGAGGTTTTGGAGCCTTCTTATAATTAGGGAGTAGATAGACAAAGAGGAGTCAGTTGAAAATAGTTTATACCATATTGAAACCTTGCATGAATATTGATTTTAATTGTGGTTTTATATAATTTTAGATTATTTTAACAAAGTTTATACCCTTGGAAGAAACGTGATCAGGTGGATATGAATAACAGCAGAAACCGAATATCAAAGAAGAAGATTTATGTATAAGTGTGTGTATATGTATATTATATGTGGGGGAATGAGAATAACATGAGTAAAGATAGGCAGTTTTAGTGGAGGGGAAAGGGAAAAAGAAAAGATTAGATATATTAAAGTGGAAGGATATGGGAATGCCGTAGAAATCTGCAGCCACACCCAATTAATGTATGGGTAGATATATGGGGCGAAGGATAAGGGTGAATTGGGCAGATAACTGGTTGTATTGAGGCAATATTGAAAATGTACTCTTGCTCTATAATATATAATAAGTATAGGCAAAATCGGAGTATGTATGTAGTGGCAATCATTGTATTACAATATGTATAGTGTAGACACTGTCACTTTGTATATGATGTACGTGTATAAAGGCATATATATTTTTTTATATATATTTTTTTTATTAATTATTGGTTAAAACACCTTTTATGATATATATGCACTGTCACTTTAAAATTAGATGTATAGGTACTGTATATATAATGCACTGTCACTTGAAATTATCTATGTACAGTGCAGGCACTGTCACTTTGGATATGATGTATTTTTATCTCTGTATAAAGGTATAGTTATTATATATTAATTTTATTAATTATTGGTAAAACACTTTTTATAATTTATGTGCACTGTCACTTTAAGATTATAAATGTATAGTACTGTATAATGCACTGTCACTTGAAATTATTGAATTATTGTAATATATGTCACTCATAGATAGTACCTGGTTGTGAGAATTTCAGTATATCAATATATAGAAGTAGAGTTGTAGATTAAGAGTACACATGAATAGTGGAAAAAGTGATTACGGAACCCATACCATTTTAATAACAACAAAAATGGCCCTGTGAAAAATAGATTATAAGATGGTATATATAAGCCCGGAGCAGCAGTAAAGAGGATAAATTGAGGGTTAATAGACTTTCCCAGCCCTAAATAGGAAGAAATGCAGCCTCCGTGAGCGCGCATCACAGGCTCAGCACGCACCCAGACACGACACCGATCATGTGACCCGCTGACACGCGGAAACGCTGGCTTGCGGTTCACAGGCCGGATGTGGGAGGTCTTGGCTTTAGACATGTGACGTGCGAGCCGGAAGTGATGCGCCGAGACCGCGGCGGCTGCAGCTGATCGGCGATTAGCACAAGGGGTATAAAGAGCGTCAAACTCAGTAGCAAGGTCACGCCCTGAGGAAGAATAGTACACGAAACGTACGTTGGCGGTGGGGGTACCAGGACTGAGGCCACAGGCAGCTTATACACCAGGTATGTGAGATCAGAGGGGACAACTATAGTGAAAGCACGGAGGTGGTGCTTTGCACATGTAACCTAAGTTAAGGGGTTGCTAGCACACATGTGCACAGTGCATAGTATGAGTATTAGAGCCACAGGATTATATATAAAAAAGCGTGCAGTCACATAGTGACAATTAAATAGTGTCCCTTTATTACCTGGTATTACTGGCTATTATATTAAATTATGAATACTGTATAAATGTTTACATAATATTCCAATCCTGGACCTTGTTATGAACTATTTGTAGTTAATTGAGTACTTTTTATGTAATTATCTTAATGTTTTTATGAAATTAAATGAATTATAACTAATAAAGTGATCACTTAATAAATAAGAAAATGTACTCATCATTCATCTAAGATCCCTTTTTAGAGGGAAGTCTGGGTGATTTGAAATAGTGACCTTTTGTTAGAGAACCTCAATGCCGAGGGGAGCAAAGCCGTGTGCATGTGCGTCTTTGTATAGCACTGGCAAAGACACAGGCTTTTCTAAACTATGTCATCACACCCACAGGGAAGTAATAACATGCTAATTGGGCTGACTAGTTGGGAACTACCGCTCTCTTGACCAGTCAAAGCCCCAATTAGCATATTATAAAAAAATCTTTATATATTAATTTTCAAAAGAACTGTTTATGTATGCTACTACATGAAGGGACTGTTGGGCAGGGATTATAAGTATGTGCACATAACTGCTTGGGGTTCTGGGTGTACAGAGGACTTGACGGGTTCTCTTAAAGTCTGTTACTGCAGCTGCTGATACCCTCCTGTCTATTTCTCCTACTATCAATTGAATCTCTATATCACTCACAGATTACTAAATTTATCTTCTGCACTGGTGTAGTTGTAAAATGCATTACTATTTGCAGGGCTGTATGTCTGTTTTACCGCATTCTTCTCCATTCTCTAATGCTGAGCTGTGAATACTGACATACTATCCTAAATCATCATAAAATGGCTGCTGCATTACCTATGTAGACTTTTGTGCAGGCCATGAAAGTTCCTCTTGATTGGCTACGCTATACCATATGATGTGATAGTTGCAAGATTTTATGGGCAAGCCTGTGCCTAATGCAATCTACTTCAACGGGTAAAAAGACTGCAGAAATTTTTAGGGTGTGATCTATATGAGATTCATATGAATCAAATTGCAAATAGTTTACATTCATCAAGTCCTGCAAATTTCATAACACTTGACTCAAATTCAACTTGCATGAAATAGATTCTGTCATCTCTACACATTACCTCTCTCTGGTAATAATAACAAAAAATCCTTAAAGGTAAGTTGTTCTTACTGCCTGATCCACATGCAGCATTAATAAGTTTCTGGTTGAATTATCACAGAAATGTGTATTTTACTCTTAAACCCAGCAGCATTTCAGAAATAAACATTGCCTAGGGTCACACTGCTGTTATGAGCTTATTTTAACGGCCTGCGCTTAATACTTAGAATTTTTCTCCAGAAGTGCATACCGTTAACACGATGCGCTTCTGGAGATCGCTGCCCCATAGCAACCCACAGTGTACCTTGACAGCGGCCACACACAGAGGTGCTGGGCGGCCGCTTTTCTGGAGCGCACAGGAAATGCTGCATGCAGCATTTTCCTGTGCACTGAGGAAAAGAGGAAAAACGGCCGTCATACAGCTCTGTGTGCGGCCGCTGTCAAGGTACACTGTGGGTTGCTATGGGGCAACGATCTCCAGAAGCGCATAGTGTTAACAGTATGCGCTTCGGGAGAAATATTCTAAGTATTAAGCGCAGGCTGTTAAAATCTGCTATTAAGGCAGTGTGACCCTAGTCACACTCTGAATAGTTGGCTATGGGCTAATGTGTCTGGAGTCAGAGGCTGGTCCCTGATAGATTCTCCCTGCCATGCCTCCCTAGACTGTAGACTGATAGGTCTATACCCATGTATGTGCACAGGGAGACACCCATCAGTCAAAATGATTGGGTGAAGAGAAGCTGCAGGGGACCTGCTTCAGACTAGTAAGCCAAGACACATGGTCCCCGGTCAGCTACTGTTTTCTGATGAAACGCCGCAGCATTTAAATGTATACCAAAAACAGCAGCAGTAATGCTGTCAGGTTCCATGGTTGAGAAGCAGGAATCAGATGGCAGGTTACCCTTAAAACTAAATAGTCTTAGAAGGACAGAAACATAAATAATTATTATTTTATTTATTATGCATTTCTTATATAGCATCAACATATTCCACAGCACTTTATAGAGATTATCATCACTGTCCCCACTGGGGTTAACAATGGAAACCAGAGCACCCAAAGGAAACCCATGCAAATACTGGGAGAACATGCAAACTCCTTGCAGATGTTGAACTCAGGACCCCAGTGCTGCAAAACTGCATTTCTAACCAGTAAGCCAATGTGCTGGCCAAAGTAATTACAAAGAAATAAATATTCAAAATTAATCATGTATGTAAATGCTCTTGGTCTACATAAGTGTAACACAGGTATCAGACTACAGAGCCCCATGAACACGTGTATGTAGAAACAGTCCTTCAAGCCCAGTGGGCTCAGGCAACTGCCAAGGTTATCCTAGTGTTGACACCATGTTTATATATTAACTACTGCAACTTTACATTGGCTTGTAAAAATCTGAAATATTAAAAATAATGTCTTTTAACACAGCATATGTAAAGCACATTTACTTGCACGTTGGCCAAGACAACTATTTGATGTGTATGGCTAACATGTCCATTAATACAAAACTCCTGTTAATGTAAAACATTCCTGTAAATTAATGCACCATTGACTGGAAAAGTCAGATGCAATACTTTTATGATGTGGCGTTACTTTGTGTAGATTGCTGATGACAGCTTAATTGTGAATAATGTGAAAATGGCTTACTCCCAGCTCAATCATCAGATTTCTGTCTTTAACACGAATGTACCCTAGTGGTTTAATCAATGTTTAAGCCAAAATATGACCTTTTAGCCTAGTTTTCTACCCACCATAGATCAAGTTCAAACACTGTATTAGGAGTCCAATGGCTGAACACTCTTTTGGAGAAGATCCTCTTAGATGCAAACATTTTGGTACTTGGTCCAGAGTCAAAAGACCCTACTCTTAACCCCTAGAAGAAGGTGTGGACCATTACTGGTTGGGTTTCAGGAACAGTCACCACTTGGCAGATAATGAATAGTAGCCAACCAAGTATCGTAGCTTAGGGTCATCAGAGAAACAGAACTCAAGATTAAGAGGGTGAAACAAAATCATAACAGGACAAGTCATGGGAAGACAGATGTGAAATAAAGATAAGCCAAGAAAAGAGCTCAAGTCCAGGACTACAGAGCAAAAGCAAAATTGTTCACATACAGTGCAGTAGTTTCTCAGTTTACAAAAATGATGAATAGGGTTTTCAGGTTTCTTTACATCATCTCTAAAGTACTGTACATCAGACGTCAATAGCTGCCATCTTTATAGTAACACTAGCTGTGAGCCCGATTCTAAAGAATCGGGAGTCTAGAATCTGTATATAATTTTTTTAAGAGTTTTAAATAATAGACTTAAACACCAGATATATGACTAAGTAGCCGATGTAGGCAGAACTGTGAGGGTAGCAATATAGTGGAGGTGTAGAAAGAGTTAATGTCCGACTTAGGCTGCCTTCAGACTTGCAGATGCATCTGCAGCGTTTTGCAGATGCATCTGCAAGCATCTGCATGCAGACCGCGGCCCCTATGTTTATAATGGTGCGCACGGCGGTCTGCAGATGCTTGCGGACCGCCGTGCGCTCTCATTGCCCGCCATTAGTGATCTGTGCGCATGCGGATGCCTGCGCACAAATCACACACTCTCGCCCGCACCACGGACACGAGATGTCGCGTCCATGGTGCGGGCGGAGTGTGTGATTTGTGCGTAGGCATCCGCGTGCGCACAGATCACTAATGGGGGCAATGAGAGCGCACGGCGGTCCGCAAGCATCTGCAGACGCCGTGTGCACCATTATAAATATAGGGGCGCGGTCTGCATGCAGATGCTTGCAGATGCATCCGCAAACGCTGCAGATGCATCTGCAAGTCTGAAGCCAGCCTAACAGGACTATAACAGAGTAGGAACTTATAATGATATCAAAAATGTTATTGAAGGAGTGCGCTGTAAATTATATCCAAAATGGTGTTCAAGGGGTTAATGTACCAGTGGCAGTAGTTATAAACACTACCAATATTCAGTTAATGCTGAACTGGCATATATGGGTTCATTTTGCAGTGTCATTACAACTATACACTGTGTAATAGAAATAACAACAATGGAATATAAGGGGTTAATGTTCCTACTGGCAGTAGTAATAGAGACTACAAAGTATGGAGTTAAGGCAGAAATGGTATTTAAGGGGTTAACTTTGCAGTGGCAGTACAACTACACACTGTGTTATAGAAATTACAGATAAAACGGAATGTAAGGGGTTAATGTTGCTACTGTCATGAGTACAATGAGAGAAGCGCCTCACTGGCCATTGAGATACATGGAGGACATTGAGTTTGATTTTGAGTAAATTTGAAACTCAAAGTCCTCCATGTATCTGAATGAGAAGTGAGGCGCTATGCTCATTGGTCGGGCGCCAGCACACAGCGACAATGAGCATAGCGCCTCACTTACAGCGGTAAATTTGAAACTCAAAGTCCTCCATGTATCTGAATGGGAAGTGAGGCGCTATGCTCATTAGTCGGCGCCAGCACACAGCGACCAATGAGCATAGCGCCTCACTTACAGCGGTAATTTGAAACTCAAAGTCCTCCATGTATCTGAATGGGAAGTGAGGCGCTATGCTCATTGGTCGGCGCCAGCACACAGCGACCAATGAGCATTGCGCCTCACTTACAGCGGTAAATTTGAAACTCAAAGTCCTCCATGTATCTGAATGGGAAGTGAGGCGCTATGCTATAGGTCGGCGCCAGCACACAGCGACCCATGAGCATAGCGCTACTTACAGCGGTAAATTTTAAACTCAAAAGTCCTCATGTATCTGAATGGGAAGTGAGGCGCTATGCTCATTGGTCGGCGCCAGCACACAGCGACCAATGAGCATAGCGCATCATTACAGCGGTAAATTTGAACTCAAAGTCCTCCATGTATCTGAATGGGAAGTGAGGCGCTATGCTCATTGGTCGGGCCAGCAACAGTGACCAATGAGCATAGCGCCTCACTTACAGCGGTAAATTTGAAACTCAAAGTCTCATGTATCTGAATGGAAGTGAGGCGCTATGCTCATTGGTCGGCGCCAGCACACAGCGACAATGAGCATAGCGCTCACTTACAGCGGTAAATTTGAAACTCAAAGTCCTCCATGTATCTGAATGGGAAGTGAGGCGCTATGCTCATTGGTCGGCGCCAGCAAACAGCGACCAATGAGCATAGCGCCTCACTTACAGCGGTAAATTTGAAACTCAAAGTCCTCCATGTATCTGAATGGGAAGTGAGGCGCTATGCTCATTGGTCGGCGCAGCACCAGCGACCAATGAGCATAGCGCCTCACTTACAGCGTAAATTTGAAACTCAAAGTCTCATGTATCTGAATGGGAAGTGAGGCGCTATGCTCATTGGTCGGCGCCAGCACCCAGCGACCAATGAGCATAGCGCTCACTTACAAACGTAAATTTGAAACTCAAAGTCTCCATGTATCTGAATGGAAGTGAGGCGCTATGCTCATTGGTCGGGCCAGCACACAGCGACCAATGAGCATAGCGCCTCACTTACAGCGGTAAATTTGAAACTCAAAGTCCTCCATGTATCTGAATGGGAAGTGAGGCGCTATGTCATTGGTCGGCGCCAGCAAACAGCGACCAATGAGCATAGCACCTCATTACAGCGGTAAATTTGAAACTCAAAGTCTCCATGTATCTAAATGGGAAGTGAGGCGCTATGCTCATTAGTCGGCGCCAGCACACAGCGACCAATGAGCACAGCGCCTCACTTACAGCGGTAAATTTGAAACTCAAAGTCCTCCATGTATCTGAATGGGAAGTGAGGCGCTATGCTCATTGGTCGGCGCCAGCACACAGCGACCAATGAGCATAGCGCCTCACTTACAGCGGTAAATTTGAAACTCAAAGTCCTCCATGTATCTGAATGGGAAGTGAGGCGCTATGCTCATAGGTCGGCGCCAGCACACAGCGACCATGAGCATAGCACCTCACTTACAGCGGTAAATTTGAAACTCAAAGTCCTCCATGTATCTAAATGGGAAGTGAGGCGCTATGCTCATTAGTCGGCGCCAGCACACAGCGACCAATGAGCATAGCGCCTCACTTACAGCGGTAAATTTGAAACTCAAAGTCCTCCATGTATCTGAATGGGAAGTGAGGCGCTATGCTCATTGGTCGGCGCCAGCACACAGCGACCAATGAGCATAGCGCCTCACTTACAGCGGTAAATTTGAAACTCAAAGTCCTCCATGTATCTGAATGGGAAGTGAGGAGCTATGCTCATTGGTCGGCGCCAGCACACAGCGACCCATGAGCATAGCGCCTCACTTACAGCGGTAAATTTGAAACTCAAAGTCCTCCATGTATCTGAATGGGAAGTGAGGCGCTATGCTCATTGGTCGGCGCCAGCACACAGCGACCAATGAGCATAGTGCCTCACTTACAGCTGTAAATTTGAAACTCAAAGTCCTCCATGTATCTGAATGGGAAGTGAGGCGCTATGCTCATTGGTCGGCACCAGCACACAGCGACCAATGAGCATAGCGCCTCACTTACAGCGGTAAATTTGAAACTCAAAGTCCTCCATGTATCTGAATGGGAAGTGAGGCGCTATACTCATCGGTCGGCGCCAGCACACAGCGACCAATGGAAATAGCACCTCACTTACAGCGGTAAATGTGAAACTCAAAGTCCTCCATGTATCTGAATGGAAAGTGAGGCGCTATGCTCATTGGTCGGCACCAGCACACAGCGACCAATGAGCATAGCGCCTCACTTACAGCGGTAAATTTGAAACTCAAAGTCCTCCATGTATCTGAATGGGAAGTGAGGCTCTATGCTCATTGGTCGGCGCCAGCACACAGCGACCAATGAGCATAGCGCCTCACTAACAGCGGTAAATTTGAAACTCAAAGTCCTCCATGTATCTGAATGGGAAGTGAGGCGCTATGCTCATTGGTCGTCGCCAGCACACAGCGACCAATGAGCATAGTGCCTCACTTATAGCGGTAAATTTGAAACTCAAAGTCCTCCATGTATCTGATTGGGAAGTGAGGCGCTATGCTCATTGGTCGGCGCCAGCACACAGCGACCAATGAGCATAGCGCCTCACTTACAGCGGTAAATTTGAAACTCAAAGTCCTCCATGTATCTCAATGGGAAGTGAGGCGCTATGCTCATTGGTCGGCGCCAGCACACAGCGACCAATGAGCATAGCGCCTCACTGGCCATTGACATAAATGTAGGACTTTGAGTTTCAAATTTACCGCTGTAAGTGAGGCACGAAGCTCATTGGTCGCTGTGTGCTGACGTCGACCAATGAGCATAGCGCCTCACTGGCCTTTGAGATACATGGAGGAATTTGAGTTTCAAATTTACCGCCGTAAGTGAGGCGCTATGCTCATTGGTCGCTGTGTGCTGGCGCCGACCAATGAGCATAGTGCCTCACTTCCCATTCAGATACATAGAGGACTTTGAGTTTCAAATTTACCGCTGTAAGTGAGGCGCTATGCTCATTGGTCGCTGTGTGCTGGCGCCGACCAATGAGCATAGCGCCTCACTTCCCATTCAGATACATAGTGGTCTTTAGAGCTGTGCATGGCCAGGCCCTTGGTTCTATTTTCGGCCACGGCGCTCAGCTCTCGTCGGTCGTCGCCGGGGCGGGAGACTCGCAATGGCCGCTGCGCGGCCATTGCTTGCGCCCCTGCATTGGCTCGCAATGCCCGCTGCGCGGGCAATGCTACACAGGTTGCGTGGGCGCCTCGCGCCCACGGCCTCAATGACGGAAACAGCGCCGAAACTTACGGAAGTGCGTTAGGGGAATTATATATTAGATCCACATCAGAACACAAGTGCTCTTGCCAAAACATCTGGATATTTTACAGCAATTATAACACATATCAATTTTTTTTATTAATGTTGGGTTAACATTAAAGGAGCCTAAAAACATAGTAATCCGCGTCCATGAAGTGATAACAGTACAGTCAGTATAAAGGACTTTCCCTTCATAACAATGCACAATGAACGATCATGGCATTAGTAGATAATGATAATCACTTACAATGACTGTGTACGAAAGGCTGATAAAGACAGATATGTCCCTTCACTATATTTTGATTGTGCCATATGAAATGTGATATACATATATTTTTTTAGAATAAATAATTTTATGGCAAAATGTTATATGATTCTGGCAAATGTTTAATGGAAAACTGTTAGCATAACTCAGTCGTTATACCTCTGAACAAAGCTTCATTACACATTCACACAAACAACATTGTGCTTCATAGGTATTAAATATGAATGAAGACATACTGTATATGCAAATATGGATATTAGAATCAGGAAAAGCTTATATATTATATGTATTTCCTCGTATATTTTTTGATTAAAAGCTCAAAAAAATGCATAAAAATTATCACCAAATGCATAAAAACTACTTCAAGCATTCATATGTGCCACCAGAGCTTGAATTTCAGGGCTGTCAGGAAAAGAGAAATTGGATCTTGGATATCTGGATTTTTCATTTTGTTTTCCAAGGGTGATTATTCCCTGTTACTTTGTGAAATAACACTTGTGATGTCAGGGAAAGAGTGGATTGGGTCTGATATAAATGGGGTCTGGAACAAATGGGGTCTGCTTATGTGAATCATGCTTTACTGAAAACCTGGCACTGTGCAGAGATTCTTGGACATGTTATACTGGTATCTTGTGTCACCTTTTAGGCAACACTGGGGGTCCTGGGTGTTTAAGCAGACATCACTACATAATGTTATGGTATAACAGTAGCATATGGCAGAATATTGATCTTTGGGGAGAGAATTATTATTATTAGAATTAACCACATTATTATTTTTTTATTATTGCGCCATTCATTCGATGGCACTTTACAAGTGAAAAGGGGGTATACATAATAAGTACAATAATTGTGGCGCCCCATGTAGTCAGGCGCCACAGTGGGGTATTGCATCGGTAAAAGAGGTGTAATCTTCCCCAGGTGCAAATGGATCCTAGGCTGGTAGGTGGGACCCATTCCTGCACTCCCACATTAGAATAGTGGGGGGAGGTTACCCGGAGGGAGATATATTCACCTCTAGGGGGAACAAAGAGTGGCTAGTCTGTGGAGGAAAGGAGTCGGGACAGTTGGAAAACAGAGTGTGGAGCAAGGCGGAAGGTTTACCTGAACAGCTCTACGCTGATCCGAGGAAAGGAGAGAGAGGATCCTGAGGGGATCCTGAAGAGAGGGTAGCCAACGTGCGGAGTCTGGGCCCTAGAGATAAAGGGAGGAACCCCAGCGTGGAGCAAACATACTCCAGGGAATTCCCCAGTCCACCACGGGAATGCCGGGCTCGAGGAAATGGCCAGAGTCTACCTCTGCAGTGTCAACCGGCTGCTGTGGTCTGTTTACCGGCTGCAGCACCCTGCCATACGGAGCGGTCTGCCTGCTTCCTCACCACGAGGCAGGGGAGCCCCAAGTCTACCTACAAGGAGCCATTAGGTATAGACTCATCGTAGGCAGGGAAGAAAGGACACGGGTTCATCAACTAAGGTTATACCACGGGTTCCACCATACCACCTGGCATCCACTTGCAGCCACCCATAGAGCTACCAGTTTGCTTACCATCTTGCTGAACTGTGGACTCTGTATTTTGCTGCTGAACGTTTACAGTAAAGTACCCAGGAGAAAGTGACTTTGCCTTTGTGTGGTTATCTCAATCAACCTGTTTACTTGCAGGAACGCTGCCCCGGAGGACCAGCTCCACCTGTAGGGAGCTTTACCATCTCAGCTGCATTACCATCGACCTCTGGAGGACTGGGCGGCGCTGGTGACCCATCACCAGGTACTACAGGTGGCGTCACATGACAAACTTTAATCCCCTGTCCATACACCCTTATTGAAGTGTCACCCAGGTCATGGGCTCAGGCGCTGCCACCCATGACATCCCCCGTGAAAACACACACTGAGCCTGATACCCGAGTACCCGAGGGCCTGGGGCTCGACATAATCATGAACAATACATGGCACAGACTGGCAGAGAAACAGAGAGACCCTGCCCATGAGGGCTCACAGTCTACAAGGGATGGTTGAGGATATAGTAGGTGAGGATAGAGCTGGTCATGTGGCGGTTCAGTGGACTGAGGATTATTGCAGGTTGTAGACTTGTTGGAAGAGGTGGGTCTTCAGGTTCTTTTGAAGGTTTCCACAGTTGGCGAGAGTTCCAGGTTTCCACACTTGGCGATATTGTGGGCAGAGAGCTCCAGAGTATGGGGGATGCATGGGAGAAATCTTGTATGTGGTTTGGGAGGAGGAGATAAGAAGAGAGGAAAGAAATAGATCTTGAGAGGATCGCAGTTGCGTATCAGTAAGTATGGGAGACCATGTCATAAAGAGACAAGTTGTGGATGGCTTTGTATGTCATGGTTAGAACTCTAATGATACTAAAGGACTCATTGCACATTAGATAAGCGTCATCTAAAGCCACTGTCAATCTAATGCATATGGGACCTGCCGAACCTCCCCTGACAGATATTGCAGGAAGAGAGAAGGAGCCATCAGTTGAATTTCAGGGCCAATCCTTTTGGTGTTCGCTGAGATAAGTTACTGGCAGGGAACTGGGCAATGCTCTCGTATACAGGATACAGGAAAAACTGTGCATTCCTATATATGGGTGAGTCAGGAAAGGTAGTGGACTGATATGTATGATGACCTTAAAGAGGTCTTTTAGCTGTTTTCCTGTATGACAATAGTTCTGGCCAAGCATTGTGCAGAATTTTACAGCACAGAACTATGAAAGAGTATTGCTTGTAGGGGAACATTAAAAAAAAGGCTGTGCTTAATTGTGCTGAGGACTCAGCCTTAAATTTTCATAGTAAGAGATACTGGTAGTCAAATATCCACAAATAAACAAGTGACAGCATATACTAATGAAAAAACTTGTTTTACATAAAGGCTGGCTCAATGAACAGGTGATGTACATGGGCTTGGTTTCAGGGTCACTGCAGGCAACAACTGTGTTCAATAGTGTAAGGGCAAGTGGCTCACCCCTCTCATTTAATAAAGTGGCTGCCCAAAGTAGGACCACTCACCCATGAGGAGTTATTTCCATCTTCAATCATTTTGTTACATAGGGCATGCATATAACTATGTAAATAACCATTAGTGAACAAAAATCTGCATATTTTTCATAAATTGAGAAAATAATGAATGCCTGACATAAATCCATTTCTGTGAGAGATTTATTTTGTTTGATTCGATGATTTTCTCAGAGTCAATTTGTTTTACCACCAGAAACCTGTTAATTAAAACTAGTTACACTCCAGAATAAGAGTTGTAAATTATTATTTTTCCTATTATTTCTCCTTCCATTATATACTTAATTCACACTGCATTTGCACAGCATATAATTACTGATCTTCCAGGACGGCAGAGAGGATGAAACCATTATAATCTTATTGTAGACCCTGAATCATCTGAAAGCCTGTTAGGCTCCATGTTATAGGGGCTGCTCCATATAAAATGTATAGGTTACTGCTTTCAGTAAAGATAAAGGAAATTCATTATGACTTACAAGATTACAGGCGTGTAAACAGTGACAAGATAACGGCCAAGGTGAGGTGTTGGAATTCCTTTAAACAACCTCTGACATCCAGTCACACTGGCGGATCTGTATGTACATAGTCTGGGATTTTCAGTGTCAATTAGGATAATAGGCATACTATATTAGCACACATGACATAAAATGTCAATGTCACCCAAAAAGGAGATATGGCTTCTTCCAAAAGTGATATAGAAGGAATGAGGAAAAAAAAAAAGTAAATTATGGGAAATTAGCTGCAAGTTTTAAGAATGGATTTTAAATACCCATATATACTCGTGTATAAGCCGACCCGTGTATAAGCCGACCCCCCTACTTTTGCCCCCAAAACCTGGGAAAACCTATTGACTCGTGTATAAGCCGAGGGTGGACCCCAGCACAGGTATACAGCCCCCAGCAGTGTGGTATACAGCAGCCTCCCCAGTGGTATATACAGGCCCCAGCAGTGTTACAGCAGCAGCCCCAATGGTATATACAGCAGCAGCCCCAGTGGTGTATACAGCAGCAGCCCCGGTGGTATATACAGCAGCAGCCTCAGTGGTATATACAGCAGCAGCCCCAGTGGTATATACAGCAGCAGCCCCAGTGGTGTATACAGCAGCAGCCCCAGTGGTGTATACAGCAGCAGCCCCAGTGGTGTATACAGCAGCAGCCCCAGTGGTATATACAGCAGCAGCCCCAGTGGTGTATACAGCAGCAGACCCAGTGGTATACAGGGCCCCAGCTGTGTATACAGCAGCCCCAGCTGTATACAGCGGTACCCAGTGGTATACAGGGCCCCCCCTTGCTTGTGGCAGACCTGTAAAGGAAGAGATCATTATACTTATCGTGTCACGGCCGCCGCCGCTCTGTCACCGCCACCGCGCTATTCCGGGTCTTCATGCTTCCTTCTCCGGCGCACAGGAAATGACGTCATTTCCTGTGCGCCGGAGAAGGAAGCATGAAGACCCGGAATAGCGCGGTGGCGGTGACAGAGCGGTGGCGGCAGCGACACGATAAGTATAATGATCTCTTCCTTTACAGGTCTGCCACAAGCAAGGGGGGGCCCTGTATACCACGGGGGGGGCTGTATACCACTGGATACCGCTGTATGACTCTTGTATAAGCCGAGGGGGGACTTTTCAGCACATTTTTTGTGCTGAAAAACTCGGCTTATACACGAGTATATACGGTAATAAAATCCTGATTATATCAGACCTCTATGCTATTCTTTATTATTGTTCCTTTTCTGCAGTAAATGCTTTTGTTCAATTTTTATAAAGAACCTGACCAGAGATGGGCGAACCTGCAGATGTTCGAGTTCGGCGGATCTGGACGGATTTTTTGATTGTTTCTGGAGCAAACTTGACCCAAACTTGATCCAGGAATCCCAAACCCAGTCTTACAGTTATATTAATGGCAGTAAGGGCCAAAGGGCTGTAAATAAAAGCAAAACAGTGGTTAAAGCAGCAGCATTATACTTACCGCAGACCACACTCTTGTAACACCACTTCTGGGCTCCCTCATTAACCTCTGGTTTATTCACTGGACTGCCTCCAACAGCCAATCACAGATGCCCACTATCTGTGACAGAGTCTGTAATTGACTGTTGCACCCCCATCCATTGTGCCGGTGTCTGTGATTGGTTGCCATATACATTAGTTTATTAGCAATGAACCTGCTGTCATAGGTGTGTAAAAATGAAAAAAAAAAATAATAATAAAAAGAAAAAATTGCTTAGGCGGTCCAAATAATTTTTATTCTACAGACTGTCCCTTCCAGGTGCCTAGCTTTACCTTGGCTGGCAATCAAAAACATAGTGGAGCCCATTATTTTATTTTAATTATTTAAATAACTAATTAAAAATATGTGTGGGCTCTGTCCTATTTTTGATTGCCAGCAAAGGTAAAACCAGGCAGCTGGGGGCTGGTATTTTCAGCATAGTGAGGCCCCATAGTAATTGCTCCCCCCTCCCCCGGTTATAGAATAGCAGCCCACAGCAACCCCAGAAATTTATTTTAAAAATGATTTTTCTATACATGTGTGTTTTTCAACTATTTACCCACAGGATTGATAATATGCATAAAAGCCTGAACATTATCAATCTAGGGCTTAATGCTAGCTGTCATTAACCCCTTATATCACCCTGATTGCCAAAGAACCAGGTCAATTGAGAGGAACCAAGTAAAGGACAAGGAATTGGAGCTTCTTTTTTTTTTTTTTGAACATTAAATTTTTATTGAGTGTTTGTTCAAATCAAAGAAGTCGAACAACATAAGATACAATAAAATTAACAAAGTAGAATGTAGAATGAAGACAGAGGGTGAAAAGAAAGAGAAATGACTCCACAAGGAGGGGGGGGAGGAGGTATAGGGAGGGAAGGGGTCCGCCTCGCAACAGCACAATCAATGCAGATTCCTGGGTAACAATACTAATGACACAAAGTAAGTAGTATGGAAAAATGTAAATAAGGGTATACAGACATTCAAGTACACGTGTTCAGGGACACACACGAGGTCCCGGAATTGGAGCTTCTAATGAATTTGTCAATTTCTGGGTCAGCGGCAAGCTGCTACTCTATAGCCTGAGGGGGCACAATAACTATGGGCCTCTCCACGCTGAGAATACCAACCCCAAACCTCTTGGTTTTATCTTGGCTAGCAATCAAAAATAGGGCGGAGTACATGTATTTTTTTTTAATTGTTTAAATAATTAAAAAAGTAAATAAATAATGGGCTTCACTGTATTTTTGATTGCCAGCAAAGGTAAAACCAGGCAGCTGGGGGTGGCAGCACATAGCTGGCTGCTATATCTGCGCTGAGAATCAAAAATATGAGGGATCCCTATGCAAATTGTTTTAAATTTTGTTATTTCTTTTTTACATACCTATGATGGCAGGTTTGTTGCCAATGTACTAATGTATATGGCAACCAATGACAGACGCTGGTACAATGGATGGGGGCGCAGCAATCACAGATGCTGTCACAGAAAGTGGGTGTCTGTGATTGGCTGTTAGAGGCAGAGTCCAGTGAATAAACCAGAGGTTAATGAGTGGACCCAGAAGTGGTTCTGCAAGTGCACAGTCCTAGGTATGTATAATGCTGTTACTTTAATCTCTGTATTGCTTTCTTTTACAACCCCCAACTGAATCCAAACCCGAAAAGTAACTGAACTTCTAAGGGAAGTCTGTGTTCAGGGTCCCAGCCTGAACATTAGCTGATCGGAATGGACCCCAAACTTTACAGTTCGGGTCCACCCATCACTAAAATCAAGTTATTTGTGCTGTCCAAACTGTGATCTGCATGAATCAGTGCCTGGCTAATTGATTGAAGCCAGGTATGTTTTTCTCTGAAACTCACTGGAGTTTCAGAAAAAATATACTTTAAATATTTGACTGGAGACAAGACTAAGCCCATCATTGCTCCCCATCTAGTTTGTTCAAGCACTGCTAGAGATGATTGGCATAAGTCTCGCAATTCACTTGAAGTTCTGATTTCTTGGGAATTTTCAGTGCGCCGACGAAGCCGAGGGTCGTACACCTGGTTTAATTGTGCATTTCCAGGGAGGAAGAACATTACAATGCAAGATTTGAAGAAAGTCAGTAGTGACGTTGCTCTTGCAAATCATGACACTCAACCACAGGGGCATGCTTACTTGATGAGAGGAAGGATTCGTTTGGAGAAACCAACACCCCACAACTGGTCAATCTGCATAGCGCAAGCGTGTCTTCAAAGTTGATTTTATTTAAATTCAGCAATTTAGAAGCCACATTAAGAGGCTTATTAGAGTGCAGACAAAGGTTACTGTGTGCACATAGTGATGGTTTAGAGGCAGCTGATAGGCTCCCTTAAAAACCAGGGTCGGTCTCAGGAAGTCAGGGGCAATGGGCAAGTGTAATAACCTTGTAGCGCCCTGCACAGGAATGGGGTCTTGAATTCCTAAGTGTGGTCATTGAAAGTCCATTAACATTTTCGGCTTCACGCTGCTGCCTCCTCTTATGCTCTGCTTATTAAAGTGATGTAATTACACAACCCAGTATTTTACAAGACAAAGTGATTTGGACTTGAAATGATTTGACTACAGGGAGTTCACACAACCTTGATATATTCTAAAACTGTTATCTATAAAAGTCACATGTGTATGGCAGTGCCCAAGGCAGACTTCCATGGAGGGTGGGGGAGCCGCGAAAAATGGCGTGATATTAAGAAGGAGAATTAGAAAAGTCTGAAATGAATATGTAGAAGATTAATGATCACTTTACAGAAATAGCCTGCAGAAAAAGAGATCATCATTAAAGGGTCAGTGAAAGTCTGTGAAGCACAAGCACATTTTTCAGATTTCATGAAGCTTTCTGATTCTTAATATCAAAATACTAAGTCCTTATAAAGGACACAGCTGCACTGTGGAGATCACATTATGTAGAAAAACATAAGCTTTACCTCCATCTGGGTAGAATGCCGATACATATGTCAAGGCTGAGCATGGAAATATTTTTCCCAACACTGGGATATTACTTTTTCTACATAAGACCATAGAATTTAAACAATAAAAACCCTGATCTGAGAATAAACTGTGGAACCTGATTTTATAACATCTAAAATGTACAAGAAATACTAGGAGTATGATGCTGAAGTGACAAACTAGACAAGGGATGGAAGGAGGCATAATGACATGGTGTACGCACAAATAAAACTAGCAGGTATAATCTAATCTGAAGAATATCACAATATCTCCTGGACCTTCTCTAATACTTGTGCTATGTAACATGAATATTCCAGCATAAGAACAAAATGAACTTCAACCTATAGAGTTTCATTTAGAATTGAGTCTTGTATTGGAAACCATTCCTATTTAAGAAGTATGGCAACATTTTCACCTATACAGAAGATAGGTGTTAAATGCAGTCAGTCTGGGTAAATTAGTTGAGATCATTCTCTGATCATGAGAATGGGGGTTCCAGTGTCAATGAAACAGTGGAAGAATTGCACGACTAACGCTCCCTTCATCATCCAGGAAAGTAGTGCTTACCCATTATTATTATTATTATTAGCACTATTATTTAGTTTTATAGTGCCATTTATTCCATGATGCTTTACATGTGAAAAGGGGTATACATATTAACAAGTACAATAATCATAAACGATAAAGGGCACAGAGAGGTATAGGAGGAGACTCATGGTCTACAATGGATGGGTGAAGATAGAGCTGATTGTGTAGCAGTATAGTACACTGAGTGTTCCTGCAGGTGGTAGGCTTCACATATCTGCTATATATATAATAAGTGCAGGGGTTTCAATCAAACTTGGGCCTTGGAGTCTAGGAGGTTTATTTTGCCCAAATGAAAAAACTATTACTGTTAAAGACCTGCAATAGTTTGGGTCCCTATTAGAGATTTTGCATTGAGGTCAACGAGCCTCAAGTTATGTAACTGATTCCCACATTCACAATACTGTTCCATATATATTGCACTTTGCAACCCTGATTCTTAAGATTAATGGGTGTCTCAGTAGTTGGACTTCCATGGATCATAAATTTATAATGTATCCTGTCTAAGCTGCAATACTAGGCATAGTCCATTAATATACGTGATGCTAAAGCTGGTCTGCACTGCTCCCCCTCTGGGACATTATATCATTCATCAGGGCATGCTTCATGATGTTAGTAACTGCTAGCCCCTGATAATAACTGCTTTCCTGCAATTGTAGAACGGGTGGGGGGGGGGCATAGCTACGCCTCCACCACTGCCCCTGCTCTTGGAGACAACAGAAGCAGCTATTATCAGGGGAATGGCTGTTACTAACAGAATGGAGCAGGCCCCGTGATGGTTGATGTAATGTCCCAGAAGGGAGGGCAAGCAGCAAAGAGCAGCTCCTGTGTCACACAATTACAGGTATTGTGAGGATATGTAACTGCACTGTTCATCTCATCTTTATAGTTTATAAGGCAAGGACAGGGACATTTTTTCTCTCCCGGGAGTACACTTTTAAAGGACTTTTCTGGAAAAAAAACATATTGTATATTATACATATTTCTCATCTAATAAATATAAGTAGTTTTCCAATTGATAGTCATTAAGAATTTCCTTCTAATCTCTAAATGCAGCTACTTTTTGGCTCTTTTTTTTTTCTACTTTTTGATGACATTTTGCTTATAACTCCCATCTTAGAAGAACCTCAAAGGAAACATCATCACTGATGATCACTTTCCTTCCTCTGCTCATTTTTCTTCTCCCATTCTGTGTTCAAGTTATTTGCATATTCTTCCCTGGAAATAGAATGTTATCAATGCTCTTGAACTGAGTGTGCGTAGTCTTCTGTCTTTCTGCTCCCTCACTTACATTTCCTAATACAGTATTCCATTTCAGTTATACAGGAGAGATTATAACCCAATATTGATGACCATTCCAGGTCTTTTTGGTAATCTGGATCACTTGCCACTTGGCTAACTAAAATCAACCTCTTTTGAATCACAAAATCATCACTATTAAATATTGGTCCACAACTGGTTAACATATACTTCAGGTAAATTCACCACAGCCAAAATCCTGCTCACTCTTGGCCGAAATCCTTCTAACCTGCAGCCAGCCAATGAAATTGCGGAGTTTTGGCTGCCAAATATCAATATTTCACTCTTTGTGAGAGTCATTCAGTGACTTAAAAGATATTATCTGGGTATATTCATATGGACCTAAGAAGTAACAGGTAGGTAGTGGCTAACCATCTGCCTTTTCTACTCGTCATCAGCTCAGAGTGGTCATGGACTGCTGCCAGTGAATCTGCTGTTTACAGCCTACAGAGCAGCTCTTCCACTACCATATCTGCTGTTTAATTCTGATTGACAGCTGGCTCCTTGCAGTTAGGCAGTAGGGGGCTGGTTGTCAATAAGCATTACATTGGCAGTCACTCCCTGTCAACAGAACAGAGCTGAAGAGAAGCTGCTGTTCTGTTGATGTGAAGTCAGCGAAAGCTTTAGAGTCGCCAGCAGGACCGCTTGGTTCTGGCAGAGCAGGGCACTGTGCAGAACAGTTACATAGTTACCAACTACCTGCCTGTAAGTTCTTAAGGTGGGGTCACACGCGGCGATCTCACCCGCGACATCGCCAAAAAGTGACGTCACAGCGATGTCGCGGGCGACATTGCAAGTGCGTCGCGCTGTGTGACAGCGCGACGCAACTGCAAATTATCATTGGTCGCAGGTTGACAGGTTTATGAACATGTTCATAAACCTGTCAACCTGTGACCAGCGATTAGGCTGGATCGCGCCGTCTGACACTGTTGGCGGCGCGATCCAGCCTATATCGCAGCGTTACTGAGCCATCGCTCGCTGGGCTGAGCCCAGCCCAGCGAGCGATGGCTCCACCCACATCGCCGCCGCGTCACCGGCAACGTCGTGCCGTGTGACAGCTGGCCTGCGATGTCGGAAGCGAGCGTGCACCTGCGCATCGCTTCCGACATCGCAGGCCAGATCGCCGCGTGTGACCCCACCTTTAGGTCCATAGTAAAAAGATAAAATAGTCCCAGATAACCCCTTTAAGTGCCTCTCACTTGGGTGTCACAAGCAGAATGCAGCCTACTACAAGATATATGCAAAATCAGGCATAGGAGGGATGATACAAACCATAACAGTTTAAAGACGTGATATCCCCAAATGCCCTTTCAATTGATGTAAAAAGCCATGAATCCATGTGAGCCATTCATTCCAGCTTTGAATGTGTTGGATATTTGGTACATATAATTAAATATACACATTGCTTGTGGTGCAACTGAAGATACCTGTGATCTTGTAGTCCTGATTTGTGCTGGTAATCTTTATCTTGTCCATTGTCATTATAAATGGACAGGTTTTGCACCGGTTCTGGTTGCAGGGAAAGGTTCCTATGGCCGTTGGAGAGGACAGGGCGCTTCTGACAATGATGCATTTTAGATTTGGAGGTTGTCTAATACACAAGAGTGGGGGGTCTGGAAATATTAATTTCAGTTGGGCATCTTTATGTAGGAGTCGTTGTAGTTTCCGTGCAGCTCCTCTTAGCACCTCCAGACTTGGATTGTAGGTGACTACGAAAGGAACTCTGTTGTTTTCTTCTGTGGTTTTGTAATGTAGGAGATGATTCCTTGATATTCTGGTGGCTCTTGTAATCTGGTTTTCAATTGCTCTTGGATGGTAGCCCTGATTCAACAAGGTCTTTCTGAGGCCCTCAAGGTGATTGTTTCTGTACACAACAGAATTTATGTGTTTTGGATGAAAACTGTCCCATCGGAGACATGTTCGATGGTCAATTGACTTCCGGTACAGGGATGTCTCCATTTGATTGTTCCGTAGCTTGATAATGGTCTTCAGAAAGCTGATTTCAGGGTAGAAGTAGCTGAGTGTTAAGTTGATGGTGGGATGAAACTGATTGAAGTGTTCATAGGACATATTCAGCTGTGTCTCAGGCTCCATCCAAATGATTAAAATATCATCGATATAATGGTAATAGCCTAGAGGCCTGATAGTACAAGAGGATAAAAAGTCACCTTCAAGCTTGGCCATGAAAAGATTTGCATGTTGTGGTGCCATTTTGCTTCCCATTGCTGTGCCAGTCTCTCGTAAACATATGTTGTCGTCAAATGTAAAATAGTTGTGCGTGAGGATGAATTTTGTAAGTTTCACCACAGAATCAGCACCAATCCCTGTGTTTTCCAGGAAGGTATTGCAGGAATTTAATCCATCCTGATGTGGGATGTTGCTGTATAGAAATTCCACATCCATGGTGGCGAGGATGGTTCCTTCTGGTAGAGGACCTATTGCTGACAGTTTATTCAATAGGTCAGTTGTGTCCTGAATGTAGCTGGGTATCTCTTTTACCATGAGATTTAGAACACTCTCTACCCATCCAAAAATATGTTCGGTGATGGTGCCCACAGATGAAATGAAATTTTTAAAAAGTAACTTCAAGTCCCAAAGAGAGAGAAGAATCTGGGAATACAAATTGATAGCAACCTTTGACACATTCAAAGCTGGAATGAATGGCTCACATGGATTCATGCATTATTACATCAATTGAAAGGGCATTTGGGGATATCACATCTTTGAACAGACCCCAGTTAGAAGGCAATAAACTTTGACACTTCTTACATGAACTGTTAACACAACCATTTCAACCCCCCTCCACCCTCCATCCCCTCATCCCTGTTCTTGGACCAATCATTAATCTAAGGACTAAAAAACTGTCCATTCCCCTTACAGTATCTTTGATTTTACTTCTCCAGATTCTCCGTCCCCCTCCCATCTGCCCACTACATGCTTCAAGTCACCGGAGTTATGCATTGGTAATTTCCCCACCCTACATTTGTACATATATATGTGTGTGTCTCCAGAAGTTGCATCATTATTAGCCTGATGAAGAGGTCATAGTGTCTCGAAAGCTTGCTTTGCTATGCTTACCATCTTTTCAGTTAGCCATTAAAAGGTATCAACCACTGAGGACTCTCAGATTCTAATATTTTTCTATCTACTGGCTAACACAGTAGAAATATTGTTCACCTTATTAAAATTCTTTATTAACCCTGTGTATGTTAACCCTCCTTGAGGGTACCAGGAAAATGGATTTTTCAATTGGAGAGCCAAGTGGGGTGCATAATGCTGCGGGTCCTAGGCTATACTTTGGCATTGTCCTGTTCTCAAACCTGTGTACCTTGCTTCCGTGCTTTAAGCTCCTTGATACTGCTATGAACTATGGCTGCCTGTATGCACTGAGCGATCTAGTACAGCTTGCTCAGTGGGCATCATTTACTTTGATCTGCCTATGTAAACTAGCATTCAAATGACCACTGATCAGTAAATGTTTACTGACTGGCAGTCCTTTCTTGCCGCCAGTCGATCTGTGTAAAAAGATCCTAACAGACAGACCTGAGAGCAAGAGAAAAACAAGGCTTGTTGTGCATTATACATATAACCAGAGTACAATGGAAAAGAATGCAAGGGGAGAAAAGAGATGCTAGAAGGCATCGAAATCTAGTGCAGTTGGTAGAACAGAATGTAAACAGATTTTTTGGGGGGGATAATAATTGATGGCTTTTTTATTTTATTTTGTATACATATAATCTAGTGTCTGAGACCCTTATAAGTTTAAGTTCCAGACATCTATAGAAAACACACACATTGTTTTCAAACTTTTGCAACCCCAACTTTCTGTACTGCGCTATAACTATACCCAGTGAGGTCAGGATTGTATTGACAAGTTACGTCTTGGTCCTGAGCATGGCTAAACTTAATCATTACTAATGTCTTCAAGAAATAGGGAAAAAATCATATAATATAGCTTCACAGATGTTACAACTGGGGGAAAAAAATGCACAAATCCATATAGTCAAACTTAAAGCCTTGTCATTGATCCAGAGGGATGCAAAAACCCTATGAGGCAGATGTTAATCACCCTATTAGAGGATAAGCTCCCTTTCTGTCACCCTCCAATTTAAAACTACATTAAAGAATATATCATACAATTTCCAGCCACCCTAAAGTCGAGTGGCAAAGCCAAGATGCGGGCCACAGGAGACCGAAGGCGAACCGCAATACTCCTCCCTCCCCAACCTCTCTCCCTCTCTGCTCCCAGTTCCCTCCCTCTCCCATGCCCTCCCACTCCTTTCCACGCTCATGCTATACGTCCTTCTATCATCTGTAGTCTGTCTAAACATTAAACGATAGCCAAGTCTGTAGGACCCAGAGCGAGTCACCGAGATCACGATCTGATGCGCCGCTGAACTAAATGTACATGAAACTAAAACAGTGCAGAGGATAAGCCACCCATAATGCCTAGGATGGGAGTTGACGCCCCACGGACATCTGAAATACAGGGTGGGCCATTTATATGGAAGCACCTAAATAAAATGGGAATGGTTGGTGATATCAACTTCCTGTTTGTGGCACATTTGTATATGAGAGGGGGAAAACTTTTCCAGATGGGTGGTGACCATGGCGGCCATTTTGAAGTTGGCTATTTTGGATCCAACTTTATTTTTTTCAATGAGAAGAGGGTCATGTTACACATCGAACTTATTGAGAATTTCATTAGAAAAACAATGGTGTGCTTGGTTTTAACATAACTTTATTCTTTTATGAATTATTTAAAGTGCTGCGTTTGGCTGCGCTCGCCCATACAAGGTAACGGCGGCGTTAGCACAATGCGCTTCATTTGCGCTCCAATGCGCTTTGCTGCACTTGCACTGCGCTACCTCTTGCGCTAGTGCAATGCTGCCAAACGTACCGGAGCACAGATGTGAAACTGCCCATTTTGTTTAGGTGCATCCATATAAATGGCCCACCCTGTACAGACAGCACTGGAAGCTTGGGGCCCTCAATCGCTCTTCATGGAATTCCTATATGACCCCCCGTCCCACCACCGGCTCATTCCTAACAATGTCCACTGTATATCTGTATGCATGTGATTATTGTGGTTGTTATGTGATTCATTACTGTATGATCTTTTGATATGTACTCAATAAACAACGATTGAACCAAAAAATATATATATTTCAGGCTCCATTCACACTGTGCGTTTTTGGTCTGTTTTTGCTCATGAGTTTTTGTAGCCAAAACTAGGAGTGGAACAAACAGAGGAAAAGTATAATAGAAACACAGACACCACTTCTGTATTTATCATCCACTCCTGATGAGCAAAAAACAGAGCAAAAACAGACCAAAAACAGACCAAAAACGCACAGTGTGAATGGAGCCTCATACATGATATTAAAATGTTTAATTCACTCATAATTAAATAAATGAGAGCTATACTGTTGGCCTGTTTCACATTACAGTCTTCATTTTGATGCAACCAGCCGAAATCAATGTACACATTCGACTTCGGTTTCCCAGTCTGTGTACTTGGACTGCAGTATTGACATCCCAACTATAGAGCACTTTCACCGCTGCAATCAGTGAGATTAGCAGCTTATGCAGTCTAAGGCCGGCTTCACTCCACGGCTTTTATCCATCAGGGTGGATCCTGTTTTTTGCAGGATCACCCTGACAGGACCGTACAGGACCTGATGGGTTGAACCAGATGGCCAATAAGCACCCTGATCCTGTTTTTTGTAGGATTTGTTTCTTTCATTTCTCCCTTGAAAAGCATTGTGAATTACTTCTCTATAGGCTTTAATGGGTGAAGCTGCTGTCCATGGTGCTGAAGGAGCATTCTGAGAAATTAATCAGGTTTTTACCGGATCTGGCACAATAGACTCCCATTATATGGGAATCGGATTGTGCCGGATTTGGTTCTGTCCGGTTTTGTGCAGAAAACCATGGTGTGAAATTGGCTTAAGGCCAGCTTCACACCACGGTTTTGTGTTGTCAGGTTCTGTCCAGTTTGAACAGGACAGAACTTGATCCGGTTTTGCCACCATGTATCCCTATGGTCCTATTTGGCCATCCGGTTTTATGTTTTTCTCCCTGATCCCGTTTTGTTCATTTTTTGCACCGGACACAAAATTGGAGTCAGCATCATTTTTTGTGTCAGGTGCAAAAAACAAACAAAAGTGGATCCTCCCGGATCCGGGGCGATCCGGCACCCATAACATGGGAGTCTATGGGCGCCGGATCTGGCAAAAAATCGGATTGTTTCCCAGGCGCTACTTACAGAACAGCGCCGGCTCTGAAATGCTGCCACGCTCATGCAGCACCATAGACAGCAGCAGCATTTCAGAGTCACCGCTGAATGTTCAGCACCATGGAGAGCTCCACCGCAGACAGCAGCACTGCACATGCAGGCTGAAATTTTAACACTGCAGAGAGCAGCAGAGACGAGCACAAATGAATCCTGCTAAAAACAGGATCAGAGGGCATATCTGCCCACAGTTTGTGCTCGTCCGATGCTGTCAGGTTCTGTCCGGTGCACCCTGCAAAACACTGGACAGACCCTGACAGCAGAAAAACAGTGGTGTGAAGCCAGCCTAAGGTAAATGATTGGATGTAGTTGTGATAAATACAATAATCATGATGTCACTACTGTAATCAATACATAGAGAATGTCACAGCGGAAGAAAATTGTTGCTGGACCCGGGGTGGTATCTTCTGTTTGTTGTTTTACAACTATGAAATTGTTTAGGCACCAGTTTTGTAAAAGGGGAAAAACCCTATAATGACAAGTAAAGTTCCATGTTTCACCAAATACAGAATTCTACATATAATACATGATAAAGATTTGGAGGAATACACTGAACGGATGGCACTGACATGTCTGTAGGATAAGAGGGTGGAAATTAAGAGGCCATATTCACACGTTAAGTATTTGGTGAGTTTTTTGCGTGTTTTTTTTTAAAGACAAAACCAGGAGTGGGTAGAAAATACAGAAGTGGTGACGTGTTTCTATTGTACTTCTCTGGTTGTTCCACTCCTGGTTTGGGCTACAAATATGGAGGTAAAAATCTGGAGTATTTACTCAATGTGTGTATGTGAACAGAGACTCCTATTCTGTGGTAAAGCATATCCGCGTACGAAGATGGAAGTTTTTGAGTACTTAAAGTATGTGAGGTTATTGCTGTAAAGCCAACTTCCTAATATCAGAAATCAAGTGGAATGATAGATTGCCTTCACACAGAAGCAACTATTGTTATGGCGTCTTCGTGTCTAGATGACACATTTTCTTGGTCGTAAGTGAAGAAAAAGAAGGCAATTCAGAGAATCCCAGCCCAAAGCAATATAAAATTATAGGCAAAATAATCTTTACACGGCACAGATCGGCCTGAGAAATGACTTCTTTATGATCAACAATTCAATTCGCACAATAAAAGAAAAAAAAAATCCGTTTGTAAAAGCAGTATCATGTCCATAAAAGATGGAAAAAAAGGAAAGGAAAAAAGCGTCCATCTCTTTGCCGTCTGTCAGTAAAATGTTTTCTTTTCCACAGTGAGAGAAACAGAATATTTCATGGTTTGGAACAGAATAAATCACATGCGTTTCCTTCACTCGGAGGAGATTACAGAAAACAGCTGCAGAACTGACAATACTTATGCCAAATGTAAACCAATAAGGCTCTTCAAGTGTGACACGATCACCTAACTGCTCGTTCATGCTGTAAGAGGGTGCCATGTGCTTCATCTACACAACTGGCCATAAACGCAGCAGCCATGACAGGTAGCACTAAATCTGAATTTTGACAAAGACTGTTTAACTCCTCATGATTTTGTTTCAACCCCCCCCCCCCCACCACCTTCTTTCAAGAGTTATATCCATTTATTTTAAGTTGTCCGTTAACATAGTTATACGAGGGATTGATTTGTACAGGACGAGTTGTAGTTTTGCTCCTTCACCATGTAATGCACTGAAAAGATGGAAAAAGTGTCAAGGGTGGTAAAAAGATGAAAGCATTTTTTAAATGACCATTGTCTTTTGGGTTCTATTTTTTCAGCATTCACTATGCAGTAAACATGATCCGGCAACATAATTCCGCAGTCGTCAAAACATTTGAGAACTTTGAATAAAAGCAAAAATAAAAAATGATGAGTCGCCCGGGGCAGTGGGGACTTGGGTATCCGGGCCCTTTCCGCTGTGTTTGGGGATGTCACTGGTGGCCTGCCCGAACCGTGGCCCGGAGACTGAACATAAAAAGGGGAATATATGTACAGGGGAAATAAAGTTTACAATATAGTTCACGTGACACCACCCGCAACTTCTAGTGATTGAGCACCAGAATCTTCAGTCTTCCAGAGGGTAGTGATATAGCAGCCTTGATGGTACAGCTCCCTGCAGGTGGAGCTAACCCCCTGGGGCAGGGATGCACCGGTGATAGTAAGGGTGCTGGTGATGGATGGATGAGCAGGGACCTGGCCGGATGGTTGGATAACGGGACAGTCTCTGAGGATGTCAGGGGAGCGGTGAAGGAACTGGCACACACACCGCTGGTTGCTCTCTACCTTTTTACTGATGTTGAAGCAGGTATATCGTCCAGAGTGCCACTGGGTGTTTAGGATGCACTTCTGGGTCTCCACAGCGAGTGAGTATAAGGCCTCCTCGTTGCCTTCCCTGTGTGTGTGTGAAGTCCCCGCCTGTGTAGAACTTGGCTGGCCTCTTCTCTCTCGTTCTCTTCCTGTGCTGTTGTCGGGATACCCTCTGTTGACTACCGCTGATTCTCTCCCCGCGGTGCCTGGCTCCCTGGTTTGTGACTGCGCAGGAATCCGGGAGACTGAAGTCTCCACTGGGCCTGGTGCACTTGAGTGGCGCGGACTCCAGCGTCCGGTGATTGCTCGGGGGTGAACCTAACGCTGGCTCCACAGTTCCCCCACTGTTCTGCCTCTTCTCCTTGCCTCTCGACCCCACTCTTGGGCCTTGCAGGGCTACCGGAGACTGGTCAGGGAGACTGGCTGGGGCCTAACGCGACATCGAACACCAGCACTTCTTTGCAGCTCTTGTAGCGTCTTCACACACTCTGTCTAACTCCGCCCCCAGCACCAGTATTTATAGGGATCCTGCCTAAAAGCAGCAGGTTGAGCTCCCCCTACTGTGCTGGGGTGGAAGGTGTTGCGTGTAGCTGTGTACCCGCTATGGAAACCCATCCATGCTGCAGGTGAGTCTGTGGGTACCTGTGGTTAGCAGGGCGCCACATTTATTTGTCTTGATATTTTCTTAAAGTTTTTTATTTGTTTGACAAATGAGGTTTAACAAGGCTTGCTATAGGCTTGCCACTCCTATGGCATGATGGAGCTGTATGTACAGGGCTTGAGGGGAGCAATGTGCTACAGGATGGGGCTGAGAGGAGTGATGTACTGCAGGATGCTACTGTATATACAGGGGCTGAGAGGGGGATATACATATGCTACTGTATATACAGGGGCTGAAATAAGGATGTACACCAGCATACTACTGTATATATAGGGGCTGATAGAGGTGATGTACTGCAGAATATCACTGAATATATGGGGGCTGAGAGGGGAAGAACAGCAATATGCTACTGTATATACAAGGGCTGATAGGAGTGGTGTACTGCAGGATGCTCCTGTATATATAGGGGCTGAGGGGGTGATGTACTGCAGGATGCTACTGTATATATAAGGGATGATAGAAGTGATGTACTGCTGTTACTGTATATGCAGATGCTGAGAGGAGGGTTACTCTGCAGAATAACATTGTACATAGAGGGACCAAGAGGAATGATGTACTGTAAAGTGGGGAAGAGAGAAAAGTGATGTGAGGAACAATTGTACTGTATATAAGGGGCTGAGAAGAGCGATGTGCTGCAGGATGGTATCATACAAAGAAGGGCTGTGAGGAATGATGTATTGCATGATGGAGTGGTGGTGTACTATAGGGTAGAGGTGGTCTTTAGTTGAAGGAAAATTAAATGTCCTAAAATGAAACACAGATCTTCTAAATTCCCACAATCCAGTGCTGTCAGCACATAAGATGCGTAAGCATTACGGGCAGCAGGGAGTATTTCTTTTTACAGCTAGTCATTGTTGGTATCCTATAAGCAAAGACACTGAAGCATCTGTGCTGGATTGGAAAGGAAGACTCAAGAGGTGAATTATTGTGATATTTGTTACTGGACAACCCTCATTAGACCCCTCATTGGTTGATTGTCATATCTTAATATACATGTACATAATATGCGCAGCACATGCAGTCAGGATTTTCCAGTGTCAGTGGCGACACTAAGTGGTCATGTGACCACAAGTACATGTCTGGCGTCCGTCTAGTTGAAAAGTGGCCGGAATTATTCATATTGCACATTATTGCTCGGTCTTGCTGCTGACGCTGGAGAATCCTAACAGTGTGCACTGCGCATGATGTGAAGATTCACAGATCTGTAGTCACACGGAGTGACTGCAGACTATCATAGTAAACCTGGACAATTCCTTAAAGGACAAGGCAATTTTATGGCTCCAAAACCTCAGAACGTTTCTAATTGCTGACAGTCATCAGTAGTCGAAGCGTAATGATTTACTGTTTATATATAGAATTTAATTTAACCCCTTAAGGTCCTGGTGATGTTTGGTTTGTGCACTTATGTTTTTTACCCCCTTATTCCGAGAGCCATAACCTTTGTATTTTTCCGTCGATATAGCCATGTGAGGGCTTGTTTTGTTGCAGGATGAGTTACAATTTTTAATGGCATCATTCATTTTATCATGATGTAATATGGGGAAAAAAATCTACAAAAAGTGTAATTCTTGAATAGTTTTTAGGGCTTTTTATTTACAGAGTTCATTGTCCAATAAAACTGACCTGGCAGTAGGATTCTCCAAGTCAGTACGCTTACATAGAAAACAAATCAGACATTTTGGAGAAAAAGTTTTGGTTGTGTCATGGCTTTCTGAGAGCCATAACGCTTTACATTTTTGGAATCTGGGGCTGTGTGAGGGCTTGTTTTATGCACCCCAACCTGATGTTTTTATTGATATTATTTGGGAGTATGTACAATGTTTTGATCACCAATTAAGTTTTTTTTCTGTTGTTTCTCAACGTAGCAATACTAAATACGGTATGTGTTTTAGTTTTTTTTTTAATTGGGAAAAATTGGGGTGATTGGAACTTGTGTTTGTTTTTTTTAATTTCATATTTTCCAAAACTTTTTTAAAGTTTTCACTGTTTTTACTAATCGCCCTAGGGGAATTTAATCTGCAATCATCGGATCATTTGTACTGTGCAGAGCAGAGCATAAGCACAGCTCTGTACTTCATAAATCATCATCTCCATTTCCAGGTCACAGACGGCATTCACAAGAGGATCATCATGACAGAGATAGGCATCATCAGCTGACCCCTGGCTGTCATGTCAACTCATCGGTGCCCCGCGATCACGTTATTGGGCCACGGATGGATAAGGGGAATGACACACTACCCATCAGCGCGTTTCAATCTCTGACAGAGGGATTTAACTGGTTAACAGCCATGGACAGATCTCTGATCTACACACGGCTGTTAGAGGCACATGTCGGCTGATCAGATCAGCTGACATGTGCAGGGAAAGATGCAAGCTCAGCAAGCGAGCCCGCATCAAAGGCATGAATGATGGACATAGTACCTTATGGGACATTAAGGGGTTAATAGTAAACTTTTAGCTCCCTTTACTGGTGGTTGCAGGTAGCCAGATGTTATCATGTTACCCCGTGCTTATATAGGCGATCTAGGGCCTTGTATAAAATAAACAAAAACCCTGAACCCTATATACAGGTGCTTCTCATTGAATTAGAATATCATCAAATAGTTAATTTATTTCAGTAATTTAAAACATAAAGTGAAACGCATATAATATAGAGTCATTATAAATAAAGTGATCTATTTCAAGTGTTTATTTATGTTAATGTTGATGATTATGGCTTACAGCCAATGAAAGTCCAAAGGTCATTATCTCAGAAAATTAAAGTAGGGTGGATGAGGGGTCTGAGAGATAAAATATTGCCTAACAGGTATCAGAGGCTTCACCATGTGTGGTTGTGAGAGTCACAACCACTATAAAAGCATATCATGGCTGCTTCAGTCCTCAGAGTGGTGCATATACAGTGTTGGGCAAAAGTATTGACACCCTTGCAATTCTGTCAGATAATACTCAGTTTCTTCCTGAAAATGATTGCAATCACAAATTCTTTGGTATAATTATCTTCATTTAATTTGTCTTCAATGAAAAAACACAAAAGAGAATGAAGCAAAAAGCAAAACATTGATCATTTCACACAAAACTCCAAAAATGGGCCGGACTAAAGTATTGGCACCCTCAGCCTAATACTTGGTTGCACAACCTTTAGCCAAAATAACTGTGATCAACCGCTTCCGGTAACCATCAATGAGTTTCTTACAATCCTCTGCTGGAATTTTAGACCACTCTTCTTTGGCAAACTGCTCCAGGTCCCTGATATTTGAAGGGTGCCTTCTCCAAACTGCCATTTTTAGATCTCTCCACAGATATTCTATGGGATTCAGGTCTGGACTCATTGCTGGCCACCTTAGAAGTCTCCAGTGCTTTCTCTCAAACCATTTTCTAGTGCTTTTTGAAGTGTGTTTTGGGTTATTGTCCTGCTGGACGACCCATGACCTCAGATGGAGACCCAGCTTTCTCACACTGGGCCCTACATTATGCTGCAAAATTTGTTGGTAGTCTTCAGACTTCATAATGCCATGCACACAGTCAAGTAGTCCAGTGCCAGAGGCAGCAAAGCAACCCCAAAACATCAGGGAACCTCCGCCATGTTTGACTGTAGGGACCATGTTCTTTTCTTTGAATGCCTCTTTTTTTCTACTGTAAACTCTATGTTGATGCCTTTGCCCAAAAAGAGAGGACATTCTTCCAAAACATTTTAGGCTTTCTCAGGTAAGTTTTGGCATACTCCAGCCTGGCTTTTTTATGTCTCAGGGTAAAAAGTGGGGTCTTCTTGGGTTTCCTACCATACAGTCCCTTTTCATTCAGACGCCGATGGATAGTATGGGTTGACACTGTTGTACCCTCGGACTGCAGGGCAGCTTGAACTTGTTTGGATGTTAGTCAAGGTTCTTTATCCACCATCCGCACAATCTTGCGTTGAAATCTCTTGTCAATTTTTCTTTTCCATCCACATCTAGGGAGGTTAGCCACAGTGCCATGGGCTTTAAACTTCTTGATGACACTGCGCACGGTAGACACAGGAACATTCAGGTCTTTGGAGATGGACTTGTAGCCTTGAGATTGCTCATGCTTCCTCACAATTTGGTTTCTCAAGTCCTCAGACAGTTCTTTGGTCTTCTTTCTTTCTTTTCTCCATGCTCAATGTGGTACACACAAGGACACAGGACAGAGGTTGAGTCAACTTTAATCCATGTCAACTGGCTGCAAGTGTGATTTAGTTATGGCCAACACCTGTTAGGTGCCACAGGTAAGTTACAGGTGCTGTTAATTACACAAATTAGAGAAGCATCACATGATTTTTCTAACAGTGCCAATACTTTTGTCCACCCCCTTTTTTATATTTGGTGTGGAATTATATCCAATTTGGCTTTAGGACAATTCTTTTTGTGTTTTTTTCATTGAAGATAAATTAAATGAAGATAACAACACCAAAGAATTTGTGATTGCAATCAATTTCAGGAAGAAACTGAGTATTATTTGACAGGATTGCAGGGGTGTCAATATTTTTGGCCAACACTGTAGACTTGGGAGGATGAAGGGTTAAAAACTGCACTGCCCCATTAGATGAGACTTTAAAGGGTGAATATAATATTGATCTATTAGTCTCAATGCGTTTCAGGGCTCTCTGGCCCCTTCCTCAGGACAAATTAATATAATATAGCCATGTTTCATAATAAATCAATATTATATTCAATCTTTGATGTCTTGTGGAATATGGCAGCGCAGTTTTAAACCCTTCATACTCCCTACTTTAATTTTCTGAAATTATGACCTTTGGGTTTTCATTGCCTGTAAGCCATAACATAAAAAACACTTGGAGCTAGATTACTCTGTTTGTAATGACTCTGTACAATATATGTGTTTCACTTTATGTATTGAATTACTGAAATAAATAAACTTTTTGATGATATTCTAATTCATTGAGATGCACCTGTATGTGGAACGGAATGATGGATCTACTTAAAGAATGGAAGGCAAGAGCGACCATTCACTTTAAGGTCCATTTGCACAGAATTCAATATTCTGCTAATTTTCACTTTCAACATGGTCTCTCAATATTTCCCAGGCACGAAAGCTAAATGTGTATTATTTTCATCCTGGTGCTGGGGATAAATGATACAGGTTTTCATTAAGTATTTGTACTTAATGGAGCATCAATTGCAAATGCCTGGCTGATAATAGATTTTCCCCTCCTGTTCATGGTCTATTCATCTCTTAACAGTTTCGATTAACAGCCTGGTCCACCTCCAGCCAAAATCATTTTAATATTCATTACTGTTCAACACATCCAACACATTATTTGGTTTATGCCTGACATTAATGTGTATGGACATCTGCAGGAACTCTGCATACTTGTACAATCAATCCCCCTGTACATAAGGTGGATGAATTGTTATACAAAGCCATTTTTCAAATAACACAATAGTCTGAAAGGGTAACTCCCATTTTCAAAGATTGGTATAATTGGAAAGTTTTAAATTAAAATTCCATCTCCACTTTTAATTAAAATTGTATCTTTTTTGTTTTCGGCTTATTACCTCGGTTAGTGGCCACAGATAAGATCTCATAGTGGTAGCTGAATATGTACAGTGCTTACAAGCTCTTTTCTATAGAGCTTGAAAGCGCTGCACTGAAGGTGTCCAGGACTGATGGAACACATACTTAACTCTCAATCTAACTGTCTTCACTGCTATTGAGGTCCTTGGATACAGCAGTAGCAAAGCTGCAACATATAGCAACATCAAAGGGCACACAGTTGAACCAGTGGTGCAGCAATACTAATAGTAAACCAGGAAATCATTCACTCCTGGAAATTAAATATAGGACAAAACTTTTAAGAATTCAGTCTAATACACAGCAAAAGCCAGGGCGTAACTACAATAGGTGCAGAGGTTGCGATCGCACCCGGCCCTGCAGCCTAGGGGGGCCCCAAAAGTCCCTTTGGCCTATAGAAAAAACTAATACTATTAAAGATTTGCAATAATTGGGGGCCCCATTGGAGCTTTTGCATCGGGCCCCTGGACTGGCAAAAGCTTAGGTCAAGTGTGCTGGACAATTTTTGTAATTCGCACAGAAATGAAGTGCACATCATATGAAGGTCCACTTCTTTATTCTTGGCAGAGCTGAGCCCAGCCCCATTGTCAAGGAAGGTAAGTCTCCTAGAAGTGAGACCCACTTCTAAAAGTCATTTATGGTATATCCTATGGCCGGGGACGTAACTACAACAGGTGTAGGGGTTGCGATCGCCTAGGGGGGCCCCAAAAGTCCCTTTGGCCTATAGAAAAACACTAATGCTATTAAAGATTTGCAATAATTGCGGGCCCCATTGCAGCTTTCGCATCGGGGTCCCGAAGCCTGAAGTTATGCCACTGCCTATGGCTATTCAATAAATGTCCTAGATGGGAATACTCCTTTAGTATGAGTCATAAATACTGTACATAGAATGTACTCGCATTCTGTAGTTTCCCCAATTATAGTGCATTATTCCCAATTTATTTTGAAAAATTACAATGTCATTTTCAAAGACAAATTGTTTCCCCTAAAGAACAATAAGTACGAGGGATAATGATAACTCATATGGGATTTTAGGAATGGCAAACGTCCTGCTTAGGAGGATTAAGTTGAGGCTTTGATTACTTTTCAAACATCCGACAAGCAGTGATATAAATACAACCTACTTTATAAACTCCTATACAGTAAAACTACTTCCGCTCTGGAATTTTACAAAGCAGTCAACTCCATTAAAATGAAATGAAGCATCTGCTTACCATCATACCACAAATAATGACTTACTCGGCAGTGATTAGTCACTGGCTGATGGCAGAGGATCAAGACAATCGCTAATCATCAATGCATCCTCGTTATTTATAAAGTAATTATTAGTAACATTTACCCAATATTCTTCCTTGACACTAAAAATGAAATGCAACTAAGAGAGAGAAAAATGAGGGGTCAGTGCATCCATAATTAAATGTGTAGCTCTGGCCTGGAATAACCTTTTCTATACATTTTCCCTATATTTTTGCTTAGTAGATTTCATAGGAAAAGGTAAAAAGAATTTGAATGTAGATCAGAAATGAAACTCACTATAATGGCTCGCTCACATCACTTATAAACACGAATGAGTGACATCCAATGTATTTGTTGAGCGCACTCGGCCCAATGTTATATTATGGGGCAGTGCTGACTAGGACTGAAAAAATAAATCGCAGCATGCTGCGACTGTCAGCGAGTTTCGGCTCACTCGCAACCCATACAGATCTGTTAGTGTGAATGCAATATCATACACATACACCGAAACAGTCAATGGAGGAGATGGGGAGATTAATATCTCCCGTTCTCCACAGCTGGAGCTCCACAGGATTGGATCACAGTAGATGACAGTCGGTTCATGCTCGCAGCAGAGCGTAACCTGAGTGTCATTAACATATTGCATCCAATGCTGTCGCATCAGATACTATATGCCAATGTGACACCTGCCTCAAGAGCCTTCTCAATTCATGACCAAAACAGAAATAAAAGTTCTGATTTCTTACGCCATATTCACAGATCCGAGTATCACTGCCCAAGAACTGTCTGGCTGCGGGTTTCCATACCTAAACTTGGTAGTCTTGTATGTATTTATGAGGCTGTATCAAGTTTGGGTCAGGAATCCATCACAGTCCATACTTGGGCCATGACACACAGATATCTGAATACGTCATTAAAACATGACAAATATTTGAAAAGTGAATGGGCTTACCGCGTCTGCAATTTATTCAAATAGTCCTTGCAATTTCCTATTGGAAACAGGTGCCAGATATCATTACAGTCCTCCGATTCATAACTTGTCAACACGAAAAGGAAGGAAAAAAAGGCACATCAAAAGTCCTTCAAAAATCTTTTTAATTGAATCTCCTTGATTATATGTTAATACTCATCCTTATCATGAAAATTCAATCAAGATTTTTTTTTAAAGTATTTTGGATGTGGCGTTTTTCCTTCCTTTGTGTTCACACTGGGACAAATGTGAATTTGACTTTGGATAGGATGTATAAGGTATGATTTTACAGATCACAACATGTGATTATAAGACATTGCAATTGCATTTACTCAACATTAGCTCATGCTGTGCGCCACACAGCCTAATAACCTGCAAATATTCATTCCCGACACGTTGGCTCCATGGAACTAAGCACCTCACGCAGGATTTCCCTGGAGTTAAGGAAAGTGGAGTAATGGTATAGCCCCTACTTCCTCTAAAAATGTGCACCCAAATCAAATGTATACTCTTGAAGGAAATGCAGTGAATATACTACAGCAAGAGTCAATATTTCACAGAGCAGTCAGGGTTCACGGCTAATAACTGAGCCACATAAAAGCATGAGACAATTCTGCTAAAAATCTGGAAAATATAAGACTGTACACGAGAGATGACCGTAAGACTGGGCCACAGAATCCATATTGTACCTAGCATAAGCCAAAGTTTTAACTTGCTCATAGAGAATGCCGCACCAGTCCAACAGCAAGTAACAGTGAGTTGGGTAACGAAAATCAGACGCCTGTATTATTGTCAGGTCTTTCCCCATACACAAATAGAGCCAGATATCTTTTTATCAAGCCAAGCTGGGATACATCCTCCCAAGAGACTTTGCTCCACATTTCCACCTCATTTTAAATTATTTTTACCCTATATGTACTGTTACACGCGGCAACATCGCCAGTAACATCATCGGCAACTCAGGGGCGTGGTGAAGTTGAAGTAACATCGCTAGTGCGTTTCTGCGTGTAACAGGGTGATCTCAACGGTGATAAGTTGCTTGAGCGGAGTTGTCAGGTTTACAACATATTGGTAAACCAGGCGATGTTGCTCAGGCGATCTGCTAGCATCACTCTGTGTGACACCGCAACAGCGATGTTGAAAGCAACTTCCCTTATTCACTACAATGTTAATGATCACTCGCTGGGTTGAGTTTAACCCTGGCAGCTAAAGTTGCTTTCAACATCGCAGCTGCGTTGCCAGCGATGTCTCTGCATGTAACATCTCACAAGCAATCTTGGCTAGATGCCCAAAATGTGCGCGCTCCCGTGAGCTGCCGGCGATGTTGCCGACGATGTTGCCGACGATGTTGCCGCGTGTAAAGGTACCTTAAAGCACAGCATACAGTGCCTTTAAAAGGTAGTCTTACCCTGTGAACTTTCCAAATTTTTTTATGTTATACCCACAAACATGTAATGACTTTCATTGGGATTTTATGTGATACTGTACTCCCT
Source organism: Allobates femoralis (assembly GCA_033576535.1). Classification (NCBI taxonomy): domain Eukaryota; kingdom Metazoa; phylum Chordata; class Amphibia; order Anura; family Aromobatidae; genus Allobates; species Allobates femoralis. Next base: position 550,236,695 of record JARQOC010000001.1, on the reverse strand, counting down.
ACATTTTTGGTGCCCCCATTCCTCGGAGGCTATTCCTTATCTGACCCTAAGTCAACACAGAGGTGTGCCAATATATCTGACTCAAATATGATTTATCTCATCCAGGGTAAGAAGTGACAACAGAGAGTTCTCGGCTCTCTTTTAGCCTAAATTTTGACTTTTTTCTGGGCTAGATTCATTGGTTAGGGAGGGTTTGGTATTGCCCTTCTGAATCCCCGTAACTTTTTGGATTATACGTATAACCCCTGTTTTGGTTTCTAATTCAATTTTGCCATGGTGGATGTCAGGTCTTGCCTATTACAACCTAGTGTAGCATTTTCTCATCTTTTGGGTATGACCTTATTCATTGCTTGGATTCTTACTTGAGGTTCCTAAATATGACCTTTTGAAAATAAAAGACGTTATAAGGCAAGTTCAATGTACTCTCCCTCTTCTGATGAACCACTATACATAAGACGGGGAGAAACACGTCAAGCCGTGGAAAAATGTTTAAATCTCTTTCCATGAACTGAACCAGGAATCATCCTACAATTTCCCTGATTGTCACTTCTTACTGTGGTGTGGACTGACCTATGAGATAAGTCATATTGGAGTCAGATATATTGACACACCTCTGTTTTGACTTAGGGTGAGATAAGGGATCACCACTGAGGAATGGGGTCACCACACGTAGGGTGTAAATACCTCCATTGTCAAGCAGGAGATAGCATGACGAGGGATATCGTAGGAGGCATATTCATATGAATTCAGGATTCTGTTCTACTTTGTTTGTCCACCTACAAGTTTGTCTCTGAACCTTGTAGATTTGAATAATAAAGATTTGATTTTACCATATATTTTTGAAGTTGGTATCTCTATATCTTAAGACACTTGAAAAAAATACCTACTATGTATTACTGGTAATTCTTTAGCCTGCACCATGGTCTGACAACCCCCTTACCCCCACCTCAAAAAAAATCTGAATCCTTTGCAGATTATTTTAATGATATTTTAACTTGCAAAGAAAGAGTTGTGTATTACACAAATTTGGTTAATGAATAAATCAACCTAGAATAGATCCAGAAAGACTCGGACTTGATATTGCCTAGAAACTCTAGGTTCAGTATGTGCCTGTTCGGATAATCTTTATAATCACACATTTTACAGATCTTTCTGTCATCTATATAATTTGTAGAAGAATACCAAGGAAGCACAAAGTACTAGCAGTTTGCAGTCATTATCTACAAAAAGTGTTAGATCTCCAATTCTCTTATAGACAGATTATAGAAAAGAATAGAGTAAAGCCGAAGACGACAAATACTCGAACTAACTAAAAATGCTATTTAATGCTCTCAGTACTGGTAAAGCTACTAGAACTGTAGACCTGTTAAGACTTCATTATTACTGTCCTGCTGCATGAAGTCACACACAAAGGTTAATCCACCACTTGAATAGAATATACTTCTCTTGTAACAGTGGATAAAGAACTACAAATAGGGGCATTTAATTCATCTATTGTGAGTGTAGTGGCTGTACTTAAAGAAGCTCTCCAATTCATTTTTTTTATTATATTAGAGTAGTTTAGTGTGTTAAAGTGGTATTTCCACCTTAAAAGTTACATTTTATTAAGCACAAAATGTCTAAAGAAATATTTTTGAAATTCAGTTATTAAAAATTATGCTTCACTCAAAAAATAACCACCTTTTATCTTCTGGTATTTTACTATCCATCATAGGGGTTGCGCTTGCACAGTTCTTTTTATCCTAAAAAAAAATAGTCCCCCTGGTGTACAAAGTATAAGTGAGGCTGGCTTCACATTTGCGTATGTGTCTGCATGCTGATGGCATGCAGACACATACGCAGTGCAAAGCAGGGTCTAAAAGATGTGTCCGCAGCGGAGAATGTCCTCCTGCGGACACATCACTGTGCAGGCTGGCCAGCCAATTGGCGTTGTCAGGGGGCGGAGATCAGCACCGGAGATCTCCGCCCCCCCGGCCGCTGGTAACCTCCGGGACGTGTCGGCGGGGAGAACAGCTGATCTGACAGCTGTTTGAATCTCCTGCGCTGACACCGAGAGGAGATGTCGGCGCGGGAAGATTCAAACAGCTGTCAAATCAGCTGTTTCTCCCCGCCGCCGGTAATCTGCTAGCGATGTCGGCGGGGAGGAAGAGGACAGCAGTGGCTGAGCTGATCTCCCAGTGGCCGTCGGTGAGCTCCTGTGACATCACCGGCGGCCACCGGGAGATTTTTCAATGGGTCTGCAGCGTTCTCCTGCGCTGTCAAGCGCAGAACACTGCGGACCCATTGAAGTCAATGCATGTTTTGTGCGCTTGGGGACGCTTGCTGATTTTCCAAGCTCCCCGAGCGCACAAAAAATGCAACTGGCTGCGTCCCGGGTGCGGATGCTGGACACCGGAAGGAGCAGATATCGTCCGCATCCGCACCCGAACGCAGCAAACGCAAGCACTATGCGTTCCTATGTTAAACATACGAACGCAGTGCGCATGCGTTTGACTGCGTATGGGAACGCAGCAATACGCTGCCTTCCCATACGCAAATGTGAAGCCAGCCTGAGACACTGCCCACGCTCACACAGGTCTGACAGCACACAGAGATCCCAGAAAACTGGGGAGCATGTGCAGTGATTGCAGACACACTACCAGAGCTCACACAGGTCTGACTGCACAAGAGGTCCCAGAATACTGGGGAGCATGTGCAGTGATTGCAGACACACTATCAGGGCTCACACAGGTCTGACTGCGCACAGAGGTCCCAGAATGATGGGGAGCATGTGCAGTGATTGCAGACACACTACCAGCGCTCACACAGGTCTGACTGCGCACAAAGGTCCCAGAATGCTGGGAGGCACGTGCAGTGATTGCAGACACACTACCAGCATTCACACAGGTCTGACTGATCACAGAGGTCCCAGAATGCTGGGAGGCATGTGCAGTAATTGCAGACACACTACCAGCGCTCACACAGGTCTGATAGCACACAGAGGTCCCAGAATGCTGGGGAGCATGTGCAGTGATTGCAGGCACACTACCAGCGCTCACACAGGTCTGATAGCACACAGAGGTCCCAGAATGTTGGGGAGCATGTGCAGTGATTGCAGACACACTGCCCACGCTCACACAGGTCTGACTGTACACTGAGATCCCAGAATGCTGGGAGGCATGTGCAGTGATTGCACACACTCCCAGGGCTCACATAGGTCTGACTGCACATATAGGTCCCAGAATGTTGGGGAGCATGATCAATGACTGTAGAAACACTCCCAGTCTCACACAGGTCTGACAGCTGGGTGAGAAACCTCTGCTTCAACTCCGCGTGCTGTCCGAGCCGTGTGAGTGCGGAGAAGTTCTGACTGCACTCAGACAGCATGTGACAATGCACACAGTTTGAGCGGAACAATCTCACCCATCTGTCAGACCTGTGAGAGCATGGGGGTGTGTCTGCAATCACTACACAGCTTCTTCAGAACTCGGGATCCACCATGCATCGTCAGATCTGTGTGAGCATGGGCAGCAACTCCTTTATACTTTGAACATCACCAAGACTATTTGTTTAGGATGAAAGGAACTCCACAAGCATAGCCCCCTCTGATGGACACATAGAACTCACTAACATAATGCCAGGGGGCCTATTCACAAGATGAATAGTGGTTATTTTTTGATTGGAGCATAATTTTTGATAGCTGTAAATTACAAAATATTTATTTACAGACGTTGTGCTTAATTAAATGTATATTTTATGATGGGAGTACTCTTTTAATACACTAAGCTACTACCATGTTATCCAGGATCTAGCGCCATTCTGCTCCTCTTCTGAGTGACATAATGACTATTCACACTCTCTGGATCACTCTATGCTCTATGTGTGAGCCAGAAGTCTCTTTTCCAATGTAAGTTTATGTAGAGTCAATTTGAAGCTTCGTAGACGTGCACTGTAAAAACCACACTGGGTCACACAAAGCGTAGGGTAACCCAGATAGTCTTAAGAGCAGTGAGGTCATTGAGAAGAGGAGCAAACCTTAAGAAAACGGTGATAGGTGAGTACATTAACGCACTCATATGCACACAGATTTAGCAAAAAAAATTTTCATGGGAGGGCTTCTATAAAGGAAGATTTTGGTTTCAGTAAATAAAATAGACATGTTGCATGCAATAGCGATATGGACCCTTCATGCATATCAGTGGGATTGCGAAAGTCTAACTCCAGGTGCTTTCATATTCATAATCTTTCCTATAAGTAAGCTATCATTTTAAACAACTTGTCTATGATCACCTATTGGGACTCTGCCACTCCTGCCTTCTTTATCCAGCAAAGGGTCATCATCCGAATGCTGCAGCCTATCTCTGATTGATTGCAGCAGTCACACTGTGTCCAAGCCAGAAGAAAAAGATAGAAGACTGTTTCTTCCAACTCAGACAGAATATGATCATTGACAGACGTGCTGACCTATATTCCTTACCAAAAAAAGGAAGCAAGGAGTCTGCTCTGAACATCGACAGCAATACAGAGGAACAGCTGGGGCCAACTGGTCATGTGTTTGCTTTTTTTGGTGACCACAATTTTAAAAGAATAAGAAGCAATGTAAAATCCCTTGAGAAACTGAATTTTTTTTTAACTATTGGGGTGCAGTCATGCTGCATAGGCTGAAGGTACACTGGCACAAGACTCGTGCGAGTTTAATGCGAGAAAAAATCGCATTGCACTAGGACCGGTATCTTTAAATGATACAGGTCACATCAATGCGAATTTCTCTCATTACACCCGCAATGCGATGTAAATGTAAGTGCAATCGCAAATGCGAGTGGCCATTAAAAGTATATGGGTGCGAGTAAAACTCACACCCATACACCACACGGTGCCATAGTCGAATGTGTGTGCTGTTAAAATCTCATCAAACCGGTTTCCCGGTACAGTAATCAATCACCTTGCACCGCTGTGTCATTGGTGCAAGATGATTATTAAACACCCAGCTGCTGGGCACCTCTTTCTAATTTTCAGGTTTAAACTGCATATGCAGCATCTGTGCGGCATATCAGCATAGATGCTGCATATGCGGCTATTAACCTTGTGAATCAAGGGTTAATGTGTTTTTTATATGTTGGCAACATGTCTACAGGGAGTGTCCACACTCCCTAGAGACATGCTGCCTTAATTCATTGAATGTTCAGGGGTTAATCTCTATATTTCTGGTTAGCCGGTATTTGTCAGCATTGCTGGGCAGCATCCTAAATAAGGAGCTGTCCCAGGTACTTACGCTAATTGCGTACTGTACCCGTCGCTCTCCATGGTGCTGAAGACTTAATCATCTGCACAATGGCCAGCACACTGGAGTTTCAATGTAATGCCCAGCAATGTACTTACGCTAATTGCGTGCTATACCGCTCACAGCTCACTGACAGAAGCCGGCGGCTTTTATAAATGATTTGGAAATGCCGACAAATACCGGCTAACCAGAAATATAGGGATTAACCCCTCAACTGCCAATGAATTAAGGCAGCATGTCTCTAGGGATATGTTGCCAACATATAAAAAACACATTAACACTTGATTCACGGGGTTAATAGCCCATATGCAGTATCTGTGCTGATATGCTGCTCAGATGCTGCATATGCAGTTTAACCCCGAAAAGTAGAAAGAGGCGCCCAGCAGCTGGGTGTTTAATAATCAACTTGCACAGCTGACACAGCGGTGCAAGATGATTGATTACTGTACCGGGAAACCGGCACATTCATACTCTGCGGCTTTCACAGCCGCAGAGGTTGAATATGCCGGTAAATGCTGTCCATGGTCCTGAAGTTTGCTTCGGGACCGTGAACAGCATCACACTCACACGCAGCACACACGCACTCACGCAGCCCACTAGCAGCACACTCACATGCATACAGCCAGGCACAATCACCCACACGCACCACACTTGCACCACACACACCAAAACCACGCATCACACTCTCATCACTGTCGTGCATCAAAAACACTCCGTGTTTGATGCACGACAGTGTGCCTTCAGCCATAGTGGCATAGTAATACACAGAAGCGAGAGTTAATAGCAAAAGGGCAGTAAAGCGCCCAGGGGATAAGATGGTAGAGCTGTCAGAACGTGCACCAAAAGTCGGGAATAGAACAGGTACCAGTCAAAAACCATAAAGCAGAAACATCATCCTCAAAGAGTTGCCAACCGCCATTGCCATACAGACAATGCTGGAGAGCCACAGCTGCCCATAAGGACAAAGCACTGAAGCAGGTAAATTGTATAACATGAGCATCTCTAACATTCACATAAAAAATATGCAATATACACCGAAATATGTTATAATTTTTACTTTTAAAGAAATATTCTATCATATGTCAGGCTTGTTAGATAATAGAGTATGAAAATATGCAGTATTTTTAAAGTTAAAATATTGGAAAATCTGGAAAAATGGATGTAATATATCCTATCTAGATATATATTGTTTGCTCTTCAACCAACAAAAATGCAATAAAAATATAAAATCACTCAATGAAATCTTAGCACATAACATATGGAGTTTGGAGAAACAAACAACCCTCAAGGCTACAAACAAAACCTTCATTCACAACAGGGCAATTGGTCATTAAACTCATGCCCTCTCTGAACCATGCATCCTTCATAATGATGATTAAGCCTTATCCTAGTGAAGATCCCAGTGCTACACTGAACATTGTAATCAATCACAAAGCCGGTTAATGTTTTCTGGCATTTATTAATCCTCTGTGTCCAAACAAAAAGATTTTCCCTTAAACAAATGCATTCATAGAAAGGTGAACTTAGCACTTTGTTCTGTCGACTCATTAAGACAAATTAGAAAAGTGTTTAGTTTGCTCTCTGCTCCCCAAATCTCTTTCTACAACCCAGCAGTGACCCAAAGACTGGACAATAAAGGACACGTTAAAGGCTACTGTCAGGTCCACTCAAGAAACGCATTCAGGTATTGTCTTCTGCCAAACAGCTTAAGGGAGCAAATCGCCTTTTCATGACACCAGAGCTTTTTTATTGGCAAGGGACAAATCTTGTAAGTAAGGGTCAGAAGACGTCTTGTCGTCGCTTACTGCTGAGTAAACATAAAAACTGATTAAAACATTACACAATTTAGTTAATGTTTAACAAAATGTAAAAAACAAAACAAAACATGTAAGTGCAAAGCAAAAAAAATTAAGACTTGAAGAAAACATTTAAGTATACTGTATAAAAATGGAAAAAGATTGACGATTCATAAACAGGGTTACTGACCATCCAGAAATTCCTAAATAGACTATCAAAAGTCAGCGCTTCATTCACTACCCTTATAAAAAAAGTCAAGGACGCATGAGTTTTTTCCATTTTTGGGGGGGAGACTTTAATACTTACTGGTCCAAAAGGAATAATCACATTTAAAATTCAGAGCTGTCACAAGTCTCCTATTGATGGGAGATACTCATGACACAAGCCTCCCCTCCAGCGACCAGATATTACTCACCTGGCTGATGGACCAGAATCCCAAAAATCAATCTGCTCATCTCTAGCGCCCAGCAAAAAAACATTTATTATAATAAAGTCAGTGTCAAAGTATTTAATCTTGTGCTATGCATCACTATTTTCTGTGACACACGGATGTGGACATGGTCGTATCAGTAGGGAGGTGTCTGGTTAGGCCGGGTTCACACCACGGCACAATCCGATCCGAGGCTGTCAGGGGTGAACCTGACATCCCCGGACCGGATTTGCAAACAGAACCAGAGGGCTAATATGCTAATATGTTTGTAGCCGAATGCAGCCGAGCTCAGCTGTCCCCTGCGAAATGGTGCTGAACCACTTCACAGGGGACAGCTCCCTGGTGCTGAAGTTCAGCGTAGCTCATGCTGAACTTCAGCCACAAGTGTCCAGTTTCCAGATCTTCCCAGATCCTCCCGGATCGGGGACCAATAGACTCCCATGTAAGGGAGCACCGGATTGCCCCATATCTGGGAGGATCTGAGAGAATGCGGGAAGATCCAATTTGGGGAGATATTTCTGCAAGCAGCATTTTTGTGTCCGGAATAAAAATCCAAATACACCCGGATCCTCCCGGACAGCTGGAAATGGATGGAAGATAGCTGCCATCCGGCTCCATAGCATATTATGGGTCCGAAATCCGTTCCGGGGCTGTTCGATTCACATCGGACAGCCCCCGGATCGGATTGTGCCGTGGTGTGAACCCGGCCTTATAATCTATTGACTGATGATAATTGTGAATACAGTTCTGGACATCAATACAGACTTCAAATCCTATGCTAACTATCTAATCACAGCTGCAGTAGCCATGCATGTGCCTACATGTAAGGCCGGGTTCACACCACGGCACAATCTGGACCGGGGCTGTCAGGGGTGAACCTGACAGCCCTGGACCGGATTTGCAAACAGAACCGGAGGGCTAATCAGCCCTCCGGTCCTGTTTGTAGCTGGATGCAGCCGAGCATAGCTGTCCATTGCGAAATTGTGCTGAACTGCTTCACAGGAGATAGCTCCCTGGTGCTGAAGTTCAGCGTAGCTCACACTGAACTTCAGTTGCCAGTGTCCGGTTCCAGGATCGGGGTAATCCGGCCCCATAGACTCCCATGTGAGGGAGCGCCGGATTGCCCCGCATCCGGGAGGATGCGGGAGAATCCAATTTGGGGAGATTTTCCTCCCTGGACACAAAAATGCTGCAATCAGCATTTTTGTTTCCGGGTGAAAAATCCGAATACACCCGGATCCTCCGGGACAGATGGAAACCGGATGGTAGATAGCTGCCATCCGGCTCCATCCGCCCCATAGGGCTGCACTACAGTAAAATTGGGTCCGGGACTGTCAGGTTCACCCCGGACAGCTCCAGACCTGATAGAAGCGTGGTGTGAAGCCGGCCTAATTCACCATATTCTGGACTGCAGTTTTGACTCAAAATCAATTTAATTTATATGAATGTGGTTATTTGGCTGCATGCACATGTATTTCTGCAGGTCTTCATGAGTTGAATGGGACAAGTGTATACATTTCTGCAATAAATTTCCCACATGTGAATTCACCATAATGGCATATGGCATACACATGACTTTTTCAAGCCCCAAGAAGAAAATGTACTGTGGTTAGTAGTGGTAGCTACTTGTAAATATGGTTGATTAAAATTAGAATTTAAACTTACAAGCTTTATAGAAAATACTAGTTTCAGGTACTTTTATTCACGGTGCAGGAATTAGTTGTGCAGCCATAGCAGGCACATCAAGACCCTGATTTCTATAAGGTCCTAAAGCTCCACTTCCACTTAAAAACAAATCAGATTAAGGCCACCTTCACACGCTGCGTTTTTGCACCTATTTTTTTTGAGGATCCGCAAAACGGATGCGCTCTTCAGAAAAAAATGCACCACCATTCACACAGTGCATCTTTCAGGATACGCTTTTTTTGAGCCCTTTTTAAATGGGGGCAATGGAAAAGCGCATCCTCAAAAGCGCCAAGGAATTGACATGTTCATTCGTTTTGAGGATCTGCCTTCCAGTGAAAACCAATCCTCAAAAAGACGGAGCGTTTGAATGCTAAATTTGGAAATGCATTGACTTGGCTGGGAAGCCAAACATCACTGCATTCTATTGGAATTACGGATCTTCAAAAAAATGCTGCAAAAACGCAGGGTGTAAATGTAGCCTAAGGATTATACATAGTATATTTTGCACAGATTTTGAATTAGGGCAGAGGAGTTTCACGATATTTTTTGGCATTTACAGGGGTTGTCCACTATTCAGACAACCCCTTTCTCAATGACAGTGTTTGACCCTCTAAATACACTTCTATTCACCTCCTTTTCCGGTACCGTTCCAGTGGTGACATGAATTGGCCCTCCTGGACCTCATATGATGTTGTTACATCACATGACAACTGCACCCAATCAGCTTTGGCTTCACTCTCCCTGACTTCAGACAAATGTAACACCAAGAGAAACTAAGAGCTGTGGCTGGTTGCTCACTTTTTCTTGATGTTTCATACGTCTAAAGGCATGAAGAGTGAAGTTGGTGCTGGTTTGGCCCATGGCTTGCATGAAGAACTTCATGTGAGCCCCCGGAGAGCAAGAGCCAACACTGCTGGGACAGAACCGACATTGGGGGCTGAGTTTAATCACTGTTATTTTAACAGGGGGGAAAACACGGTGATTGAGAATGGGTTGACTAAGTAGTGGACAACCACTTTAACTAAACACTAGGAATAATAATATGAGGCTAGCTTATATACTTACAATATAGCCTGTTTATATTTTCTCTGGGTTTTGCATGCGGGGGACAAGTATGCTTCAAACTGTGTACAGAATGACATACTTGCGTAAACTATTTTACACTGTTATACATCCTGTCACTAAAATTCTAGATTTTCTTGGAAAAACACGTTCTGTCAGCCCAATGAATGCCCTTGGGCTGACCCAGCTAAAGGTATTTCGCACATCAGAAAAGTTGGCTATGTGACTGCGACTAAAGGAAGTGGTTACATCACACTGAGTCTGGGGAAGCTGTGCTGAAATATTGATGTGGCACTGTAGTAACAGCGCAGGTGGAAAATAATCTCCTGCTTTCATATGCCAGTCTAAGAAAAGGGGCTGAAAAGTGGAACATTTCTGAGGTATAAATGCTGGCACCATGGGTAACCCACTAGGATCACAGACTTAGAAAATTAACTTTCCTTGAAGACCTTTTAAGGAAAAATCTAAAGGAATTTACCTTCAGGGACATAATAAACATATCCTACAGCTAACAAAATTGTACCATTTGTATTCTAGAATTGTGAGGAGTGATGGGACTTGGCTTATAATAAAGAATGAAATGATTGCCCTGCATGTAGGAAAGCCTAAAACTCTGATACCTGTGATACAGTCTCTAAATTTTGAGACAAAAGAGCACATAGGGTCTTAATCTTGTGGCAGAGAGGAGCAGTTGCCCGATGAAATTTGCTCACCTGGTCAGGTTGTGTAAAGCCACAACCAGTATTGACACCAGTGCAGCTGCCGCTGGATCCACACCTCCACGTGCAATGTGGCAAACTACTGGAAAAACAGGACGAAGTGCCCATGATCCGCGCTGCTGAAAAGAAGAACCAGGACCCGGGAAGTCTGGTGCAATGGTGTTACTTTATTCCGACGTGTTTCAGAGCAGCTTCTGCTCCTTCCTCAGGAATTATGAGTCACAGTTCCTAGTTTTTCTTTTCAGCAGCCTGGATCACCGCCACTTCGTCCTGTTTTTCCACCTGTGATACAGTGACACAGGTGGACAGCATGGTGGCTCACTGGTTACCACTTCTTCAGTGCAGTCAAAGGGAAATGTGTTTAGTCCAATTTTGGCAAAATCTGTAAATAATTTGATGTTTGCTTTTAAGAGTGTTTAGGAAAGAGTCTCGAGAGTGATCACAAAATGAAGTTTATCTGTGAACCCAACTTGATATAGGAGCTATTATGAAGTTATTTATTTATTTATTTTAAACCGTAAGAATGATATGTTTGATACCATTGTACAGGGAGGGCTAAAAAGAAAGCTACTCGTCAGGTAGCCCCCATTGTGTGATTTGCGCAGTAGCAAAGGGTCCAGGCCCAGTGGTTTTGTTGGGAAATCAGCTATTCTCCCTGAACCAATTCTTGTATAATTGTCATTTTGCAAACTTCAGCGACACTTGGCTTCCTTGGTTCACCATGGGACAAACGCCATGTCTGTCCCTGCCCTTAGGCTCCTATCCGACAGTGCTATATTGGTGCCTGATGACAATGGTATTTTAGCACTGCATTATTATATTATTGCCCCAATCTTGCTGGTAAACAGTAACAATGACTGATTTTTCTTAAATATCCTACATCTTTCACAATTTTCTCCTTTACTAATATCCAAATTTTAATTTTTTTTCATGTAATCAGGGTAGACATTTCTTTTCACAGAACTCCCATGTCCCTGTCATAATAAATTAGAATACACATTGCGTGATTTGGTATATTTTACCAACTATTGTAACATGCATGGGGTTTTAAAGCAATTAGTCATGACAGACAAATAGGTTAAACAAGGACACCCGTCATGGGAATCCTGGCCTGATGCAAAACCCTCCACAGACGTTATATCAATTCTAATTTTCAAGTCACCGATGTTATTGTCTAATGACTGGTTCAGAAATGATAAGACAAGTAATTATAGAAGAATTCAACTATCTGGAAAGATGGTTATTATTGATACATCCTAATTCATGATTCATTTACTAAGGATTGTCTAATGCTATCTGTGATTCCATATAAGATGCATCTTATATGCATGGTATATTGTAAGAGGTTATCAAGAAACAAAAACTGTATTTGTAACACCAAAATCTATTGTTATTATCCCAGTTACCCTATATGTCCCACTCATATGAATCTAGAAAGTTAAGATATTAGGGGTGGTTGGGAATGTTGCTTGCACTGGAACGTTGGTCTTTACCATTAGCATGGCGACCGGTGAAGCCGTCACAGACAGCCTATGTGATTCTACCACACTTCTCTGGGCTCTTTAAACCCACCCTTAGGGTTTGCTCACACTGGCATATAGCTCAAACAAGTGCAATGCGAGAAAAAAAGGGATTGCAGTAGTATTCAATGAGGCAGATCCGTCATTTTTTCCCAAATTGCATACTAGTGTCATAAGAATGATAGGCGAGAAAAATAATTGCACACTTGCATAGCATACGGAACTCCAAATGGATTTCACTGGTTGCACTTTTCTGGATGAGAATAGGACCGATTTTTATATGCCAGTGTGAGCAAACCCTCAATCACACATTTTCCCTTTATTACTTTTATCTGTTGCACTTTGGGCACATTGTAGGTATGGACAAATCGAAGGTTCAAAGAAATCATCTTTTTGTTGGTTTGAATCTTTGTCTTAACCATCAATTTAATGCTTCCATCCTTTGGAGTTACACTCGGTACCTTTTTTGCCCCAACTCCTGCTTTTATTCTTAGATCTGACTTGTGGTTTCACTCTACTGGTATTGGACCTTGACTTTCCTCTGGTCTATAAATCTGTATATAGCCATGTCCTCTACTAACATTTCTGCCTGTACAACTTCCACTAATTGATCACCACATTATGTACAACAGCTTGTGGGACTTACTGGAAAAGTCCATGAGAAAGGTTAAATTGGTTAACATAGGTGAAAATTGGTAACCAAAATACCCATCTACCTAACCAGATGGATGATAACTGGTAGACTGCCACAATGTGGTTCTGAGTACTGTGTGGAATTAGAGCAGGAGCTGAGCATGTTGACTACCACTCCATTCATTGGTTATAGGGCTGTCGGAGTCCCACAGGTAACAGAGCTGTGCCTCTTAAGTCCGAAATCAGTTGACACATTTTTTTTTCTCAAATGTGAAAAATGGCCTGATTTTTCATCAGTGTGCTACAACAGATTTTCCTGCGTTTTTCGGTCAGTATGTCAGTCTTTACCATCAATATTTCCACATGTATTTTTCATATACAAATGATGTAGGTTTATCCTGTTTCTAGCAAACAGGCAGTGAAAAAAGCACAGCACTAGCATGCCATCAGTGTGCTGTCTAAGATTTTCATGGATCCATACATTTGTATTGTTGACTGATCTGTGACTCCAATCAAAAACAGACGTGTCTGCAATTTTGGATATTTTTTTTACTGAAAAACACAGACATGTGAACAGCAACATAATCCAAGTAAAGCGTTCTTCAATTTGTATTCCCAAGTGCAAATAGTCTTAATTCATTGTAGTCCAAAACTAATACAAACCATATTAGTAATGCAAATATCGAATGTTCAGTGTTAATGTACACAGGGATAATACCTTGTTGACAATGTTATTTCACCTTAATAGGAAGGTTTGTACTTTCAGACATTATAGATTGCCATTTTATTGCAGTGTGACAAGTTACGGACAGCTAACAAAGAGTTAACCAGATTATTAAAGGGTTTATTTCACCTTCAGGACATGTAGGAGATGCATGTAATGACTTGTGCTTTATTTAATCATAGTTCTGCTCCCAGTATCCAATTTATCCTGCCCTCCTAGTGTAGCTGTAGAATGGTACACCACTGGAGTATGCCAGCATCTTCAGGAAGCAGCACGCTTCTTTCTCAAGCATTTTACCGTCATATAATTTCTCTTCTCAGGAAAGAAATATGCCCCTGTGATCCCACACGAGCAAGATGGATGAGAAGATATGGCAAACATGAATAGCAATAAAACATACATATTTTACGGGAGAGGAAGTCACAACGTGTCAGAGCCACCTTATTCCTTCAAATTTCCTTAGCAGAGAAGAACATCATCGGTTGTGGAGACATGGCCTGAATATGTTGTATGTTTTACTTCACTAATGTCATTATACAACCTGGTCCTGACATGATCACACCCCGGCGATGGTACCAAAAATCTAACTCAGCGAATGCTCTAAGGGCAACTGCCTGAATCTGTATACATCCTACAATGTGATAGAGTCATAGCCTTAGCAGATGTTTTATGTGGATATACAATATAAAGAAGCAAATGATCAAAGGCTATGTGTACACCTCTTAGACGCTGGCAGAGCCGACGAGTTTTCTCAAGTGAACCCTTTTCAAGAAAATGCTGGCAGTCTTTTCCCTGATGCAGCTTCTCTGGTGGTCTTGCCATCCCTCTTCCTACACCTTCACCATCAGTTTTTTTTCACTATACTTTTGCGTTTAGAGAGCAGGTGGGTTCCAATAGGAAGCTGCCCAAAGAAGGCGCATCACTACTTTTCGCTTGAAAAAAATGCCCTGTGTGTGTAGAATTTGACTGCCAGAAGAGCACAAGATACTAAAATGAACGTCTAGCTCAAAACATAATTCTTTTTGCCCAATTTGTTTGAAATCCTGTACCATTTAAACAGGGCCAGTTTTATGCAAAGTGGGGCCCTGGGCAAAAGGATAAAGTGGGCCCTAAATGCTCACATATTGCACTGTCACACTCAGACATTTAGAGTACAAGTACAAGCGCCAAATTCAGACTGGTAAATGAGCGCGATTTATAATATTCAAGTCATTCAGCACTTGTTTCTGGCCTTTTTACGGGATGATGAAGAATGATGAGTGCAGAACAATCTCCGGTAGAGAAATCAGTCCTCTACAGATTCATGTTATCGGCAGCACTTCTGCAGTTTGCAGCAGGGGATGTGCTGCCGAGAGCAAGGATTTTTGCTACTCCATAAACATCCAATCATCCGATGATGAGACGCATTTTGCTCGTTTGTTGGGTGATTGCCGACCTGTTTACACCTAGGAACTCTCGTCTGTGGTGCTGGGATTTATAAATGTAGATGTTACATACACCCAACACACGGTATGTGATACAAACACTATATATTACACGTATACACCGAGCACACACACATAGACACACACATCCATTCCCATCATTGTCTGTGTCATACAGGATGGCTCCTCCAGGGAGAGTTGTTCTTTCTAACCACTTATTCTCTGACCAAGAGATGGGGATTCTGAACACAGGACTCCTTATATTGATTAAAAATTACCTACAAGTGTTTAACAAAATAGAATTTACAAACTGGAGATTCAGTAAGGAAGATGTTTCCATAGGATCATCTACTTAAATGTCATCTTTAACAAAAGATCTGCTATATTCTTCATATTATAAAAAAAAATACATTTGAATTAAGCCCAATCCTGGTGTCTTGTGGTGTTCTGGGGTCAATAGTGGAAATATTGACCTTAAAGGAGTTATCCAGAACTCTATAAACATGACTGATTTTTTTCAAAAACAGCGCCACCCCTGTCTACAGGTTGTGGGTGATATTGCAGCTCAGCTTAATTGAAGGGAATGGGCCTATGCTGTAATACGACATGTCACCTGTACACAGTGGTGGCGCTGTTTATGAGTGTATGTAGTAAAGTTTTATTAATCCTGGACATCCCCTTTAATGCCTTGTAAGTTCTGCTTGATAACTGGCTACATATGTAGGAATTAAGGAGGTCCCCTAACAATAATTATAGCCATCATGAACATGTGAAGATTGAAGCCTGTGGGGGGTGCTCCTCCTGCAATTGCAAGGATTTTATAACTTTCACCACTGAGCCGTTTTTAATTTTTGTTTTCTCCTCACCTCTTCCAAGAGCCAGAACTTTTTATTTCTCCTTCCACATAGCCGTACAAGGGCTTATTTTTTGTGGGATGAGTTGTACTATTGAATGACATCATTCATTCTACCACAAAATGTACTGGAGAATGAGAAAAGCATTCCAAGTGCAGACGTGTCATGTGATCGGTTCTCCGACATCATCACAGGTCCTTCTGCCCCGATGGTGTCGCATCCTGGAAGCCGGTGACAAGGTGATGTATCCTCCGGGAGGAGTTTTGCTTTTTTTTTTTTAACACAAAGGGAAGAGAACAGGGAACAGGATAGGGATTAGATCAGGATAGAGGAGTTACGAGACAGAATAGAATGGCGGGGGCAAGAAGATGGAAGAGGCAGGAGCAGGGAGAGACAGGGGGCCACAGGATCTACACGGATCCTGCATAGATTCAGATTGCATAGCTATTTGCCATCCGATTGCAGGGATCCGTGTGGATCCGTGGCTGTCTGTGGGATCCTCCTTCAATCTCGGATCCCACGGACAGGCACTAAATCGTGATGTGAAAACAGCCTAAGCAAGTTACATACATTGCAGGTCTAACAGTCACAGGGGGTGATGGGGCATAATAATTTTACCCTGATGGAGTGGCCAGGTGACCACGAAACACGTTGGCTTGAGTGTGAATAAAGTTTGCTTGCATCTGCGTTTTTTTCCCTGTGGTCTAGCGCGGACAAACCCCGGCTTTTTACTTCTCTACTGTATGTCACATTACATAGGATGGAATATCAGGAAGAGGTTTGCAGTGTGGCCACCCTCCCTGCCACATCCCCTCCCCATACAGAAGTGTGACGGAGCTGGAATATAGGATGATCCTGCAGCTCCCAGCATCAATGCCCCCGACTCACCTCATCTTCTCACCAGCAGCATGAAACTGTCAGGCTGAAATTTTATGTCCAACGAGGGAGGGGGGAGAGTAAAAGAGCAGGTATGATTTTATTGATTTATAAGTGATCTATAGATCCTAGAACTGCAGTATACAGCTCTGCTTCATCATGTAGGAGGGCAGGGACTGTACTAAAAAGTTTTATCTCCCTGGAGTTCCCCTTTAATGTTTCAGGACTGAAAAAGGCTAAGTATAAAAAAACATAAATTTCTACTTTCTCTTAAAAATACTTTTTTGTGAACATACAGACATGGCCAAAAGTTTTGAGAATGATACAAATATTAATTTTAACAAAGTCTACTGCTTCAGTTTTTCTAATGGCAATTTGCTTATACTCCAGAATGTCATAAAGAGTGATCAGCTTAACAGCAATTACTTGCAAAGTCAGTATTTGCCCAGAAAATGAACTTTAACCCCCAAAACACATTTCAACATCATTGCAGTCCTGCCTTAAAAGGAGCAGCTAACATCGTTTTAGTGATTGTTCCATTAACACAGGTGTGGGTGTTGATGAGGACAAGGCTGGCGATTAGTCAGTCATGATTAAGTAAGAATGACACCACTGGAAACTTTAAAAGAAGGCTGGTGCTTGGTATCATTGTTTCTCTTCAGTTAACCATGGTTATCTCTAAAAAAAACGTGCAGCCATCATTGCACTGCACAAAAATGGGCTAACAGGGAAGAGTATCGCAGCTAGAAAGATTGCACCTCAGTCAACAATCTATCGCATCATCAAGAACTTCAAGGAGAAAGCCTAGTTTCAAGGAGGGCAGCAAAAAAGCCACTTCTCTCCAGAAAAAATATCAGGGACTGACTGATATTCTGCAAAAGATACAAGGAGTGGACTGCTGAGGACTGGGGTAAAGTCATTTTCTCTGATGAATCCCCTTTTTGATTGTTTGGGACATCTGGAAAACAGCTTATTCGGAGAAGAAGAGGTGAGCGCTGCCACCAGTCTTGTCTCATGTCAACTGTAAAGCATCCTGAAACCATTCATGTGTGGGGTTGCTTCTCAGCCAAAGGAATCGGCTCACTCACAGTCTTGCCTAAAAACACAGTCATGAATAAAGAATGGTACCAGAATGTCCTCCAAGAGCAACTTCTCCCAACCATCCAAGAGCAGTTTGGCGCCCAACAATGCCTTTTCCAGAATGATGGAGCACCTTGCCATAAAGCAAAGGTGATAACTAAATGGCTCAGGGAACAAAACAGAGATTTTGGGTCCATGGCCTGGAAACTCCCCAGATCTTAATCCCATTGAGAACTTGTGGTCAATCATCAAGAGACGGGTGGACAAACAAAAACCAACAAATTCTGCCAAAATGCAAGCATTGATTATGCAAGAATGGACTGCTATCAGTCAGGATTTGGTCCAGAAGTTGATTGAGAGCATGCCAGGGAGAATTGCAGAGGTCCTGAAGAAGAAGGGTCAATACTGCAAATATTGACTTGTTGCATTAACTCATTCTAACTGTCAATATAACCTTTTGGTAATCATAATATGATTGCAATTATATTTCTGTATGTGATATTAACATCAGACAAACACAAATAAAAACCAGAGGGCAGCAGATCATGTGAAAATATAATTTTGGTGTAATTCTCAAAACTTTTGGCCATGACTGTAACCTTACAGACACATAGTAGGCAAGTGTATGGAACTAGCTGAATACTTAGGCTTGGTGGAAGTAACTCTGGTGAATAAATAAAAAGTTTATAAATATTTGAGAATAGTCAATTCAAAACTGAAAAAAATATCTTTATTAATGGACTAGCTTCAGCTAATAGAAATGATCCTTCTCAGGGTATAAACATTAAATATTAGAAATAACATTTTGAAAGTGAGGGTGATCAACAAGTGGAACAGACTACCATGAGAGGTGGTGAGCTCCCCTTCAATGGAAGTCTTCAAACAGAGGCTGGACAGACATCTGTCTGGGATGATTTAGCGAATCCTACTTTGAGCAGGGCGTTGGACCAGATGTCCCAGAAGGTCCCTTCCAACTCTACCATTCTATGATTCAATGAATTGTGTGCAATTAAAAATATGTTGGAAGCTCGGGACACATAAAGGCTCGGTTCAGATAAAGTCCATGAATCCCGATGATTAGAGGCACAACTACAATGGGTGCAGGGATTGCAGTAGCACCCAAGCCCTAGAGTTTAAGAAGAGGCCAGAAGGTCCCTCAGCCCATATGAAAGACCTACTCCATTAAAGACTTGTGATGTTAGGGGCCCTTTGGAGCTCTTGCAGAGGTTTCATGTTACACCACTGATGATATTTTTAAGATACAGTAATCAAATGTAATATTTTCACTCATTGGATCAAAGCCTTCAGGGACTTGAGCAAAGTAATAGAATAATTGATGCCTGAAACCAAAGTATATTAAATTAAATGTCCCTTCTTTAAACATAAGCCCATAGTATGTAGATTTTCTGAATGTATAAACTAGGTAAATTGCTCAGTTACATATTAGTTGATGCTGAGAGGGGAACCTTCTGCTAACTAGATATCTAAAGGTCCAAAAAAATTCTTCTGTAGGAAATAATTTAAAATTATCTGGCATCATGGTAAAGGCCAGATAATTCTCACAAATGTCATTAATCTTCACAAGAGAGATGATGGCTGGAGAGAAAAAAAGGAGCTGAATTTACAAATTTCCAAGATGATATACTTCATCAAGAACAGTGGAGACAGCTGACACTGGGCCAGAGAGAAAGCACATGAGAATATTGTCACTACGTTCCGTGATTTGTTTCATAAGTTACCGCAATGTCGCACTGACCAGAGATATGTAGATAATTAGTTCTGATTATTGGACTTGAGTCAACATTTGTCTTTATATGTAATGTTTAGAATGAAGTAGCAAAATAATATGTCATAAATTGAAAATATTGGCTCATACTGATTATTGCTATTTTTATTATTCCAATATCCTATTTCATACATATGTAATTTCTATCATCATGTTCTGTTTAATTTCTTTGTATATCTTAAAGGGGACCTCTCATTTTAACTAACTTCTGATACATCTTAGTGAGAAGTTTTTATCTATTGGGGTCCGGTTGCTAAGTTTTAGACTAAGAGCATGTTTTTAGTGTATCTGCATACCTACCCTGTTGGTTTATTCATTCCAATAAACTATTTTTTATTTTATTGGAGCTTTGTGTGCTGGATTTCTCTTTATGTGAGCTTGTCTACACAGTGCAGGTGAGGTGAATTTTCTTTTTCTTACATCGTCCAAGTTCTAAGACCCTCACTGATAGCTAAAATGTAGGGAGGGACCTCTTCTGTTTATCTCTGCTTGGCTCTTGTTGGAGAGTGGAGAAAGCAGTGTACAGATTAATAGTACGGTATGTTGAGAAAGCCAAACAGAAGTGAAGAGGCACAGCAAGCATGTTTCTCCTTTGTCCTATAATTGTCTAGGCACTTGTTACACCAATCATAATGTCTGACGTAACTAAGTTTGTTAGAAAGACAGAATTGTACATATCAATGACTCCCTAACCGTCACCAATCACCATTAAGGGTGAATATACACTTAAGTGACTGCTGATTGGCTACCTGTAATGTCTTATGCAGAAGACCATATTTTAGCTCCAAGTGCTATCCATCAAAAAATCTGGTTGCACTCGGACTAATGTTGCTCATTAAGACAGTGAACATGTCCGAGAGAAAAAATGGCATCATTTAGTTATAGAAGCACTCTGGCACTACTTACAATCTTTTGTAGAAGAATCCCTTTTAAGCCGGACCAGCTGAAGCACCAGGTGGTGTGAAACAAGCTGGTCATCCCATAAATCCAGCACCTCTCCCCGATGTAGTTTTAATTCTGTTGTAAATAAAAGTTGGACTTTTTAATTTTTATCACGGAACCTCAGTGCTGCAGCACCTCTTTACCTGGATTGTGGTCATAGAGCCATTTATCTCTATTGGTCCGTAAAAAAAGTTTAACCCCACTCAAATAACATCCAAGTGCAGTTCGATTTTCATGGACTAACAGAATGGAGAAGATAATAATAATAATAATAAAGCTTTATTTATATAGCGCCAACATATTCCGCAGCGCTTTACAATGTAGGGTTAGAGTACAGAAAATATAATACAGTAAGTAATTACAGTAGAGAACAAATAAAGTACAATAATTGGATACAAAACAATAGGCATAGAATCAATGTGAAAAAAAATACAATAAATAAAGCAAGAAATGAAGGTGACCCTGCTCAAAAGAGCTTACAATCTACAACGGGATAGGGGTTGCACAAGGCTTATTGCACTGATGGTCCAGGCATCTTGAGGAAATGGGGCATAGGGCTAAGCTTACATGAATGGTCATCAGACAGTCTGTGTAGACCTTTATGGTTTGGTGGAGTTTGTAGAAGAGTAATGTCCAGAGGGATAGCCCATTCACTGTCTACAGTACAATGGACTTCTATTAGGGCGTATGATAGGCCGCCTTAAAAAGATGCGTTTTTAGGGATCGTCTGAAGCCATGCAAGTTGTGGATAGTCCTGATTTCTTTGGGTAAAGCATTCCAGAGGTTTGGTGCAGCTCTGGAAAAGTCTTGGAGCCGGGAGTGGGAGGATCGGATTAGTGCAGATGTTAGTCGAAGGTCATTTGAGGAACGTAGAGAGCGGGTGGGGTGATAGACAGAGATGAGGGAGGAGAGGTAGGGGGGTGCTGCTCTGTGAAGAGCTTTGTGGGTGAGAACAAGCAATTTGAATTTGATCCTGTAGTATACGGGCAGCCAGTGCAATGACTGGCACAGAGCAGAGGCATCTGAGTAACGATTGGCCAGATGGGTGATCCTGGCTGCTGCATTAAAGATGGACTGGAGAGGAGAAAGTCTAGTGAGGGGGAGGCCACTTAATAGAGAGTTGCAATAGTCAAGGCGGGAATGGATTAGGGCCACGGTGAGGGTTTTTGTTGTTTCCAGGGTGAGAAAGGGGCGGACTCTAGAGATATTCTTCAGGTGTAAGCGACAGGAGCGGACGAGAGATTGCATGTGGGAGGAGAAGGAGAGATCGGTGTCAAACATAACACCCAGACAGCGAGCCTGCTGTCTAGGAGTTATCGTGGTGCCGCATACTGAGAGAGAGATGTCCGATTTAGGGAGGTTAGTGGATGGGGGGAGCAGAAGAAGTTCAGTTTTGGAAAGGTTTAGTTTCAAATAGAGAGTGGACATGATATTGGAAACTGCAGCTAGACAGTCATTGGTGTTCTTTAATACCGCAGGGGTAAGGTCAGGGGCTGAAGTGTATAGTTGTGTGTCATCAGCATAAAGATGGTACTGAAAGCCAAATCTGCTGATGGTCTGTCCAATCGGGGCCGTGTAGAGAGAGAAGAGGAGAGGGCCAAGGACTGAACCCTGAGGGACCCCAATAGTGAGGGGAAGAGGGGAAGAAGTGGAGCCAGCAAAAGATACACTGAAAGAGCGGTCAGAAAGATAGGAGGAGAGCCAGGAGAGAGCAGTGTCCTTTATGCCAATGGAGTGCAGCATAAAGAGTAGGAGCTGATGGTCGACAGTGTCAAAAGCTGCAGAGAGATCAAGGAGAATAAGCAGAGAGTGGTCACCATTACGTTTTGCTGTCAGAAGGTCATTGGTCACTTTGATGAGGGCAGTTTCTGTAGAGTGAAGGGGGCGGAAACCAGACTGTAATGGATCTAGAAGAGAGTGAGCGGAGAGGTAACGGGTGAGGCGGGAATAGACCAGGTGCTCCAAGAGTTTAGAGATGAAGGGGAGATTGGAGACTGGTCTGTAGTTATTTGTGCAGGTTGGGTCGAGAGTGGTTTTCTTTAATAATGGAGTAATGATCGAGTGTTTGAAGGAGGAGGGGAAAATGCCAGAAGAGAGGGAGAGATTGAAGATTTTGGTTAGATGAGTGGTGACGACTAGAGAGAGGGACTGGAGCAGGTGTGAGGGAATGGGGTCAGTAGTGCATGTGGTGGGACGAGAGGAAGAAAGGAGCCTGGAGACTTCTTCTTCTGTGACTGGGTCAAATGTGGAGAGTGAACCGGAGGAGATGTGGGGAAGAATGGGGGTGGCAGCGCTTGGAGGCTGAGAGCTGATTTCCTGGCGGATGTTGTCTATTTTCTCCATGAAGTAGGAAGCCAGGTCATCAGCACAAAGGTCAGTGATGGGGGCCTGCACTTTAGGACTGAGGAGAGAGTGAAAGGTGTCAAAGAGTTTTTTTGGATTGTTGGATAGTGAGGAGACCAGGGTGGTGAAGTAGGTCTGTTTGGCAAGGTGAAGGGCAGAGTTGTAGGATTTTAGCATGAATTTATAGTGGATAAAGTCTCCTGGTGAGCGAGTTTTCCTCCATAGACGTTCAGCACTCCTGGAGCATCACTGGAGGAATCGAGTTTGTGGTGTGAGCCAGGGCTGTTTTGTTCTCTGTTTGGAGGTTCTGCGGGTGAGGGGCGCTACTTGGTCCAGGGAGCTTCTGAGAGAGTCATTGTAGTGATTTACTGCCTGATCTGGACAGGAGATTGAAGAGATTGGGGACAGAGATGAGATGAGGAAGTCTGTGAGTGCTTGAGGGTTAATGGCCTGTAGATTTCTGGATGTGTGATAGGTAGGATTGGGCTGTGTTGGCCGAGGGTTAGTGAGTGAGAAGGAAAGAATGTTGTGGTCAGAGAGTAGAGTTGAGTTATCCAAGGAGGAGGATGAGCAGAGCCGGGTAAAGACAAGGTCAAGGGTGTTACCGTTTTCGTGCGTCTTAGAGGTTGAGAGCTGTGATAGGCCAAGAGAGGTAGTTAGAGATAGGAGCTGGGATGCAGAT
Source organism: Allobates femoralis (assembly GCA_033576535.1). Classification (NCBI taxonomy): domain Eukaryota; kingdom Metazoa; phylum Chordata; class Amphibia; order Anura; family Aromobatidae; genus Allobates; species Allobates femoralis. The sequence goes on along the minus strand of JARQOC010000001.1, from coordinate 550,212,877 downwards.
GGGGCTGTTTATGGGAATGTTAAAGTCTCCCAGAATAAGGGTTGGTAAATCTGAGGACATGAAATGCGGGAGCCAAGTGGAGAAATGGTGGAGGAACTGGGTGGGTGACCCTGGGGGGCGGTATACCACCGCTACTTTGAGGGGGAGGGGATGGAATAGCCTAATGGTATTGACCTGAAAAGAAGGGAATGAGAGTGATGAGAATGAGAAGATGGGAATGAGAAGATGGAAAAACTTGACTTTCTTATTTCCTACTTCTAAAAAAAGGCTGATCAGAGTCGGATTAAGATAATCGTAATGTTTTTCTCGGATGGATAAAATGCAGTAATCATCTGTTTGGTACTGACTCCATTAAAAAAAAAACTGTTTAAAATGTTAGAAAATGGCCACATTTTAAAAATGGATCAGTTTTAATAATACTCCAAATCGGTTTTAAGAACAAATACGGTTGATATCTATTTTAGATGGGTCTATTTTAGATTCCTTAATGCGCCTCTCCTCCCCCGTTATTCTCTGTAAGGTGTTTCCAACATTGTCCTTTTAGACTGATATAGGCATCTAATAGCCAAGCTTGTCTTTACTGCAAAGTATACCATGTCACAAAAACAGGACACGTGCTGTCACCCACCTTCCGCCCCATTTCAATTGTCTCTCTAAGTGACTAATGATATCCAGGTAATTGAAAGCCCTTAGTCCCTTTTTCATGCTAAAGATAGTGATCAAGATTAATGACTTTTTACACTGTGAGAAGCAGAGGGTGTGAAATCCCACACTAGTGGCACTTAAGTATTTACTTTGTTTTAAGAGGAAATCACCTCCTTAGGGCTGTAAATTAAGACATCCTCATGTTCGGTGTAAGCAGTAACACTTATATATGATATACAGCCCCAAACCCATGGACTGTCCTAAGGCTGAGGGCAATGGGAAATGTGGATTGCTCAATAAGGCAGCAATTGATATTGTAGACAAATAATAGCTTAATGAAACGTCTGCTGGATATCAATACAAAGTGGAGGCGGATCAGTCAATATCTGTCATGTGTTTTACCTATAAAGAAATTATGGAACAGTACGACAATACATTGATAAAATGGAAGTTTGATTTATGTTATTACCAATATTGAATCTGCTTCCCAAGTCTTATTTTATTGCAGTTTCTTGAATTATATTGGTAGCTATAAGTCTAAGTTACAAAAACTGGCTTTAGACAGGGAGATTATTCATGCATCCCGGGATATAGTGCTTTACTATCAAGTTTGCCATCCTTAAAAAGGGAAAAAACACAAATATATCTTTTATAATAGCAACAGACAACAATGGTCTAATAAATAGCAGGGCAAACTGTGGCTTGCAGGCCACTGCCAGCCCTCTGGCTGTTTCAGTCCAGCTCACGGACCAAGACAGTGGAAAGGCTGAAAATAGTGACTATACCCTCGCTTGTCGCTCATTCGTTTATGTCGTATATAGGAGGGCTATGTGGGGCACTTTCTACATATACGAAGCTATGTGGGGGTTCATACCATATATAGGATGCTATGTAGGGGCTCAGACTGTATATAAGTTGGCTATGACGGGCGCATATTGTATATAGGGGCTATGTGGCAGCTCATACTGTATATAGGGGCTATGAAGGTGCTCATACTGTTTATAGGGGGCTATATGAGAGCTCATACCATATTTAGGGGGACAATATGGTGGCTCACAGTATTTGGGACGGCTATGTAGGCATTCATTCTGAATATAGGGGGCAATGGTGGGGCTCATACTATATTTAGGAGGCTATGTGGTGGCTCATACTGAATTTTGGGGTCCCATACTTAATACTCAAATTTCTTCCACGTTTCCCTAATTAAAACAAATCAGTGCATTCAGCTCCACTGCAGCACTTACTACCAACGCTGTCAGCCACCTATGCAGCACCAGCGAGTGACATCAGCAGAGTGATCAGCTGACCTGATCATGCTGCTGACGTTGCCCTGACCAGGAAGTGTCGGTGGTGAGGAATTCAAATGAACACTAGGAGCTGCTGCGCTGCACCTACCCTGAGCTGCCTGTCAGGTTGACAGCCCAGTCAGGGAACGGCTGACTCCCATCCTGGGGAGTGGCAAAATTCAGCCACCAGGCAGACACCTCAGACCACTACTGGGCGGTCCAAAGACACTTCAACTTACAGATGCACCCAGGGAAATACCCCACCTGCCCCCCAGATATGCCACTGCGGGATGCACAGATAAGAGTTCATAAGTGTAAACATGTCAGCAGACACCCAATAAGCAAGCAAAATTCTGCTCATTTACTAAGTGATTAGACAAAAAGCATTTTACTCAGCAGCAGATAACAGATTCTGCTGCAGATAACGTGATTCTGTATGGGGACATATCTACATTCACACTGCGTTTTTGGTCTGTTTTTGATTGTCAGTTTTTGTAGCCAAAAGTAGAAGTGGAACAATCAGTCGAGAAGTATAATAGAAAAATGGGCACCACTGCTGTATTTATCACCCACTCCTGGTTTTGACTACAAAAACTGACAAGCAAAAACAAACCAAAAACGCACAGTGTGAACGTAGCCTTAGTGATCATTTTGTGCCCATCATTCTTCATCAACCTGCGTAAAGAGGCCAGAAACAAGCATTGAAGGACTTCAATATTGTCATTTGTGTTTGTTTAACAATCTGAACTCAGTGCATGTAAATGCAATCTAAATGTGTGAGTGTAATGGTGCAATATGTGAGCATATAGGGCCTCACTTTAATATTTACTCAGGTCCCCACTTTTTCTAAAATGGGCTCTGTACAGGGCAGCTGTGTGTGGGCTTATACTGCATATAGACAGGCTATGTGTGGGCTCATCTGGTATAAAGGAGGATGTCAGCATACTTAAAGGGAACCTGTCAGCTCACTTTAGGCCACTAACCTATTACTACCTGTCCCTGCATCTTGTTAGCTCATCCCTAACCATCTCTGACGTAATACTATACTAAAAATCTTCTGAAAAATTATTTAAACAATTCAGTCTACATCCATAGACTGGAATGGGCGGTCTCCAGGGCTCCATTCTCCCTCCTCGCTGGCTCTTCTCATGCCCCGCTGGGCGGCATCATTCTGTGTCCTCTGTTGAAATTCCCACCTCCGGCATACATTATTTAAATTGATAGACTTGGCTCAACCGCCTATATTGGTGCCCAGAACTAAAAAGTAACACAATGTCTAGATAAAGTTCTGGCACTCTAAGTGAAGAAGATGCACTAGAGTTCATGATTCTTATTATGTCCGTTTATTGGTAAAAAAAACAGTGACAATCACATTTGTGAGACTCTTGCCCTGCGGTTCTACCCTCACGGGTTTTCATCAGGGGCTGTTGATTCCATATATGCTAAATAAATAACAGAACAAAGAATCAGTGACAGTGAAATAGATGTGATCAAAAACTGATATATACAAAATAGTAAGTCAAGGAAACAATCAGGATATGACAACCGCCACTAGAGAATCTTGTACAGTATCTATAAAATGAATGGCATGTAATTAATCATACACTATTTGCTCTATGAGATTGTGAGAGAGGAGATTGCCATTGCAGAACAGCTGGCCAACACCACATCTCCAGATCAGTACGAAAGTCAGGAAAAGAAGTCCACCGAAATTCTAATTGCATATAGAAAGTCCCTGCAGGAACGCAAAAAAAGCAAAATTTAGGAGGACTACGAACAACAGCAAGTCTACAGATGGGGTGCTGATTACAGTATGCCGGGTCAACGGTATTATTCCTTTTCAGGAAGTGAGGGGGATTATGGGGCACCACGTCCAAGACTTTTTTGGGCAGCACCTACCATGGCACGGAAAATATGGGGGGGAGGAGGAGGTCAACAACCTCAGTCTGCACCAACACTCGCTCCTCCACAGATACAGGGCGACATGATGGTTCTACGATCTCAGGTAGGCCCACAAACCTGATATACAACATCTCATCCTATATCCTCTCCCTGACAGAATTAGGCTGTTACAGGGCTTATCCTTAGATCAAGTACTTAGGTGATTCTTTAGAAACCTTAGATTAAAGGTGCATTTCATGACCAGTGATGATACCGTGACTGTGGACATATCAGTTTTTGATCACATGTCTATTTCACTGTCACTGAGTCTTTGTTCTGTTATTTATTTTGCATATATGGAACCAGTCTCAATAGCCCCTGACGAAAACCTGTGAGGGTAGAAAAATAGGGCAGGAGCCTCACAAGTGTGATGGTCATTGTTTTTTTCACCAATAAATGGACATAATAAGAATTGTGGACTCTCATGCATCTTCTTCCCTTAGAGTGTCAGAACTTTATCTAGACATCTCCATACATTATGAAGTGCACCCGGACATCAATTCGGGTCCGGTGCATTGTGGGTGCATGGCCCGCTTCAATATGCGCACTGCGCATGTGCCTGGAGCTGGTCCGTACAGCCTGATAAGCCCCCACAATGCACTGGACGGAAAATTACATCGGGGAGCACGTCATAATGTATGGAGGAGGTGGAAATTTTAACAGAGCACATGGAATGAGCCAGTGAGGAGGATAATGGAGCCCTGGAGGCCACCCATTCCAGTCTATGAATGTAGACTGCATGTAAGTTAGTAATTCATTTTTCAGAAGCTTTATAGTGTAGTTTTAGATCAGAGAGGGATGGTTAGGGATGAGCTAGCAAGGTGCAGCACAGGTAGTGGTAGGTTAGTGGCTTAAAGTGGCTTAAAATGATCTGACAGGTATCTTTTTTTAAATTAATTGTAATCAATATGTTAATATTAATATTGAGCGGAATTAATGTCAGCATATTTGTTCAGCTCTTCACAAAAGTCACGATCTCTCATGTGGCCCCTAGGGAAAATTAATTGCATGCTTCAACTTACAGAAGAAATGATCCAATTTTACTTAGTAGGCTTTAGCAAAAAGATTCGCAGGACCTAAGACCAGCAGCCACATGGGTAGTGTGGCCAAACGCTTGCATCCCTCCTCGTATTTGTGCAATCCCTGGCACTTCTTATGATTAGTAAGTCTGAAGATAAATCATATCTGAGTCACTTTGTAATGGTGATGTTGCATCAGGCCTACTAATCAAACGAGTGCTGGTGATATCAGCAGGTAGGAGAAAGTTTGCAGGGGCTCTATCCGTGCCACGTACTACTGCCTTAGTAGCTGGAAAAGGGTCCTTGCAAATCTTTTTGCTCAACTCTACTTATTTTTATTGCAGAACTCTGTTTTTACTATAATAAGTCACTAAAAGTGGGAAACTTGTCAAATAATCCATGTTTCACTTCTCTATGTACAGTAATTAAAGGGGTTGACTCATGTTCGTAATGATCAGAAAGAAACTACTTGTAAGCAAGAAACTTTATAGTTTTACATTAGTCAAAAATCAATCATTCTCAAGAATGAGAGTTTTAATTGTTGATTACGCGATTCCACCTCAGCAGAAGCGGTTTCTATACAGCTTGCAAACGCTGTTTTGAAGCAGACCGGATTGCTAGATCTAGATATCTTCAGTGCCGATACACTAAAGAAAACCATAGCATGCCGAGCCCAAATCACAACAATTCAGTCACTGTCCAAATACTTCTGGACCTAACGGTATGTATGGGTCTGAATATTCCCTGAATTTTCATTAAATGTCTAGAAACTGTAAATAAAACAGTTACTGAAATATTCATTTTACTCCAATTTTTTCAGCCAAATCCTCAAGTATTGTTTCTAGAAAAATGATATAATATCAGTTTATTAGACTACATAGTGTTCTAACTCAGCATCAGGTACGTCTCATCACATTTCTACTGTACGATACGAGAGATATAATGCATTTCCATCCCAATAATGTCTGTTTTTATTCTTTTTTTGCCTCCTTTGAAGTAACAGTGTCACACAGTGAGTGAGAACAACTGCTTGCACAGACAGACACCTTGCAGGCAGATTGCAAGAGAGAAAAAAAAAAGAGTTGATTGCTAATCATTTATAGACCTCGGGGTATTTTCTAGCATGAAAATAAAATAATAATACAGAGTATATTTTTTCGCTTACTAACAATTTACTCAGCTTGAAAGATTTGGAAACCAACCTACATAAAAAACAAGTTCTATTTAACAAAAATTGTACCTTCGTAATTTTATAGGATTATGATGGCCAAAAAGCAAACTTACATCAAAAGATATGTTTTCGTCACTTTCTGTCTTTTGTATGATAAGTAGTATGGCTTTGCAATGTTCATGGTGTGACTTTCTGTACCAAAAAGTGCACCAAAATTTTGGCTCGTACCACTGCAACCGTCATTTTTCCGTCACATGGCGAGTAACTGGCTGTAACACTAGTGAAAAAGTCATGCAAGTACCAGGGAAGACAGCACTAACATCTAAAGAATGGTGCCAGCCCGGGAGCTCCATATAGTAGAGATAAGTGGATCTTCTGAAATGCAAAGTCACTTGTGTGAACAAATTTCCCCCAAAATTCAATTAACTTCTAATAAATTTGAATGAATCTCAATACTGGAAAGCTTGTAATTGCTTGAAACATACATATGGGAAAAGGTAGAGAGAGAAACATGCTCACCATAAGAGCTTACACTCTGCAGGAGAAAGAGGGGACAAACTGACTATAAGAAGTTACACTCTAGAGAAGAGAGAGAGGACCCCACTGACCATAAGAGCTTACACTTACAGAGAGAGAGAGGACTCAACTGACCAAAAGAGCTTATAGTCTACAGAAGTGACATGACCCCACTGACCATAATAGCTTACACTCTACAGAAGAGAAAAGACCCCACTGACTATAAGGGCTTACACTCTACAGAAGAGAGAGGGTCATACTGACTATAAGGGCTTATGACCCGCCCCAGGGCTGTGGGGTACTTGGTTCCGGCCATTGATTCAGGGGGATGTCACATGGCCCTGGTGGTCGCTAAAAGTCAGTAAAAATAATAAAAATAAAAGTAGTTTGTGACGCCACCTATGGTTCCGGTAAGGTTACCGGAGCTGCGGGTCAGACCTCCGGGATGGTGGTAGGGCAGCCAGATGGTTACGCTCCCCGCAGGTGGAGTGGGATCCCCGGGGCAATTGGAAAAGCTAAAAGTTGCAGGACAGTCTATGAAGGGAGCAGGATCAGGGGCCACAATTATAGTCACATACAGGTTGATGTTTCCGTACCTTTACTGATGTTGCAGGTATAGTCCAGGGTACCGTCTCTGATGTTACAGGCCCAGGTAGTCTGGAACCAGTTTGTGATCTCCACACCCAGCGAATTGCGAGACCTCCCTGCTGCATAGTGTCTGCCTTTTGTTCTAGGCTGCCTGGAACTAGGCCCTGACCCTCTCCTACTGTCTTCACCTGTATGGAAGGCGGCGAGAGATCTTCTGCGGGGCACTGCTGTACTCCCTGCAGTCCCTGAGCTCTGAGAAGCATCTTTACCTTCAGGTGCTGTTGTGGCCAGGAGATCTGGAGTCTCTCTGGCCTCCAGTCTTTACTGCTGGGTAGTTAGATCCCTTTCAGTCTCGGATGCCGGTGTCCGGTAGTTAGCGCTGTTCCTCTGGAGCGAACTGGTATAGCTCCACTCCCCCTGTAACTGCTCTTTGCCTATGACCCTTGCTCTTGAGTCCCTCACACTGGCTAACGGCTCTCACTGGTACAGGCTTAGCGTAGCTCCGTCACCAGGTTGTCTTCACAGTCCTCTCTGGAACTGAACTACTGACTCCGCCTCCAGCCTGAATTTTATAGGGGATATCGCCTGAACTCGGCTGGTAGAGCTCCCCCTTCAGATCTGAAGTGGTAGGTGTTGAGGAAACCTATGCAAACACGGGGAGAACATACAAACTGCTTGCAGATGTTGTACTAGGTGGGATTTGAACCCAGGACCCCAGTTTCTACAAGACTACAGTGCTAACCAATGAACCACTATTTACCTTTTTATTTTACATATTATTGCAGCATCTCAATGAAGTAAATTTCATCAAAAAGTTAATTTATTTCAGTAATTCAATACAAAAAGTTAAATGCATATATTATATAGAGTCATTAGAAACAGAGTGATCTATTTCAAGTGTTTTTTTCTGTTAATGTTGATGATTATGGCTTACAGCCAATGAAAACCCAAAGGTCATTTTTTCAGAAAATTAAAGTATAGAGGATGAAGGGTTAAAAACGCACTGTCATAATCCACGAGACATGAGAGGGTAAATATAATATTGATTTATTAGTCAACATGTTTCCAGGCTCCCAAAAACGCCCTGAAACATGGCAATATTACATTGAATTTTTATGATATTCTAATTCTTTGAGCTGCCCTAGTAAATGTATCTAAGTGACGTCTTGTTTTTTTATTTTATTTTGAAGTAGAGGTATCCCACTAATTATCATGGGATTGGTTTGCAAAAGTTTATTTGCAGAACTTTTTTTATGGTCTAAAAATGTAATAATCAATGGGATCCCTCCGCTTCTGGCTCCATAACTGATGCAAAGGATGACGTATTCTGTTGGTCTGTTCCCAAAATGGAACAAACAAGCAAAATGTCAAAACGGACAAGCAGACTCTTAAGGCGGCGTCACACGCATCAATATCGTGAGCCACATCGCCGAAAAGTGACACATCAGCGATGTCGCTCGCGATATCGCAAGTGCGTCGTGCTGTGTAACAGCGCCACGCAACTGCAATCTATCGCTGGTCGCAGGTTGACAGGTTTACCAGCATGAACGTAAACCTGTCAATCTGCAACCAGCGATTAGGCTGGATGGTGCCGTCTGACACCGCAATAGCAATGTTGGCGGCGATCCAGCCTATACCGCAGTATTGCTGCGGATCGCTCGATGGGCTGATCCCAGCCCAGCGAGAGATGGCTGCGCCCACATCGCTGCGGCGTCACCGGCAACATCCTGCCGTGTGACACCAAGGCTGCGATGTCGGAAGCGAGTGCACACAAGCGCATCGCTTCCGACATCGCAGCTTTGGTTGCTGCGTGTGATGCCGGCTTTACAATTTTACTTTTTCACACATTCAACTAAGTGCAAGTTATGATGTTAGTGAACATCTCTTGTCATTATCCCATAATATTGCTTCTGGCTGCACATTGAATTAAAGCACTACTCCAGCGGTCAAATAAAAAAAACTTCTGGACTGGTGCTTTCAACTTAGTCCCCTGCCCCCTGATCTTATTACTCATCCACCAGCATCTTCATCTGCCTCCAGCGGTGGTCCTGTCAGCCTCTGACAGTTTGTGCCCTGCCAGCTGCTCCTGTATTTCATGGCAAACGCTGGAGGTCACAATTCATTACAAGTCTCGTTCTGTCTCTCATAGACTTGTATTGGGAGCTTGTGACATAACTTTGGACTTCTGGCCACTTAAAGGTTATGGAGCAATGCTTTAAAAAGGCTGCAAATGCCAGAGTGTAAGTATAAGGCCAGGTGCAAGGGACTTAGGTTTAAAGCACTTTTCCAGAGCTAAAAAAAAGTGGTGTGGTGCTTTAAATTAAATCCCTCTTCCAGGGGTTATACTCATCCTATGGCCTCTTCATCTTTTTCCAGCGGCACTCCAGTTGGTCCCCTGCAGTTTATGATTTGCTGGCAGCTTCAGTGTTAAATGAAGCGAGACCGAGGTCACAACTCAATAAAGTCTATAAGAGCCTCGTTCTCCCTCTCCTAGACTTGTATTGCTTGCTTGTGATGTAGCTTTGGACTTCTTGCCAGTCAGAAGGTACGGGCACAAGACTTAAGGCCCCGTTACACGCATCAATGTTTCAGCGATCCGACCAACGATCCGACCTGGCCAAGATCGCTGGGATATTGTTTAATGATCGCTGCTGAGGTGTCACATGTACAGATATATTGAATGACGCAGCAACGATTCCGCGACAAGCGAACGATACTTGTTGTTTAGTCTCCTGCGTGCTTCAGTTCTGAATAGGCGAATTCATTGAAAAGGTGTCACACACACCGATGCTGCAGGTTGAAAGAACGACAGATTTATGGATGTCTATAAACCTACCATCAACGATCTACCGACTTATCGTTGATCGTATCTAAGTGTCACACGCAGCAACGTCGCTACGACATCGCTGCACCGCCCAAAAACCGTGACGTACTAACAATATCGTAGCGTGCAATGGGCACTTTAGATTTAATGCACCACTCCAGAATTGAAAAAAAAAACAAAAAAAACAAAACCAAAACACTGGTGCGTTGCCTTAAACTGAATAACCTGGCTTATAGAAAATAGTAGTCATTTTTTGTACATTTTCTCTTTGGCACTGTAGATAGATTACTATCAGCAGGGTTACATGGGTGTCCAATTGTTAGCTTGGTGCCAACATCTCACACACGAGGACCTGATATCAGCTATCGAGTCTTTCTTCCTATTACCTCAGTTCCAGATATGCAAAATAAATTAGAATTTTGGCCACTCCATTTATCAGCAGATAGAGACCATGTAATGATTTTGTTAACACTCCTGGCAATGATGTGTACTAATGTATAATGAGTATCTATTTGGCTTAGATAAAATGTTTTTATTTTGCTCTTCTTGCATACAGCTAATTGGGTTACTATTACGTTTGTACATTTTTCTTCTACTTTTGGTGTTATTTTACACATTGGTAATGGAATGTGCTGTTATTGTCAATCTTTCCCATACGTGGGGCAAAGACTCCACTATATCAATATGTGGCACTATGGGCACATGCCTTGCCAGCTCACCCTCCCTCGCTGCTTCCCTGAATGTACAATCAAGATACAAAGTACTAATGCCATATCAGAGAAGTGCTCAGCCCTCCAGAACATTTTGTTTCAATCATCTAGTTCAATATATAACAGAAGAACACATTAAGGATATTTTGAAGACAATTTTGTATCTGTACCATTTATGGAGGGTAAGAGCATCAGATCACTGATTACAGCCGAAAGTGACATGAGCTGGACTTTGAGCTGTGTTTCAATGCAGCTTTCATTAATGGGAACATCATCAAAAAATTAGCTTTTGTAAAGATCCAATTTTTATGTTTACATTTTATTTTTTATTATTTTCTTTTAGATTTTGTAGTCACTTTATTTAAAAACGATCTTAAAATCTCCCAGTTTTCACTGTTGCGGCTGAGCTTAATAAATTAATGTTTTCAGGTTGATTATTCCAAAGAGTTCACATAAAACACTCTGAAAAGTCCTAACATTTTTGCACAATTCAAAGTTGCACAAATGCTTTCCAGGGTGCTGAAGTGTTAACGGCTGGAGAAATACAGCCGCTATCACTTAAGCACCATGGAAAGCATTTACCGTGAATTTCAAACACTGCTGGTGTTTGAAAGTCTGTGCTTTCCATGGTGCTGAAGTTTTAACTTCAGCATCATGGAAAGAATTTACTGGCCGATTTAACCAATCAGCTTTTACCGCTGCTGTCACAGCGGTGAAAGCTGATTGGTTAAAACATCACTGCTTTGCGGTGTTTGAAATTACTGGGTTGCCAGCACAGCAACCAATCAGCTTTCACTGCTGCTGTCACAGCGGTGAAAGCTGATTGGTTGCTGTGCCAGAAACCCGGCAATTTCAAACACCGTTCTTGAGACAGCTGGCATTGAAAGTACGCACACGCATGCGACTATCGCAGAGTGTGCTGTATGGGTGCGAGATTTTCTCGCACCCATATACTTTCAATGGGCATGCTGCGATTGAACTCGCATTTCACTCGCAATTCACTCGCAATGTGAGGTCAGTGCGTTCAAAACGCACTAATATGACCGGTAGCATTTGCTTGGCCCGAGTGCAATGCAAGTTTTTCTCACATTGCACTCGCGCTAGTCACAGCCTGTGTGCCTCCACCCTTAGACATACGACCATCTTGTGATTCACGATTTTTGAAAACTCTAGAAAATCTTCTATACTTTGGCCATTAATTTCATTCACGTAACTCTCATTTACCAATGACAAATAGTATATATTTTTTTAATTTAGATTTTATTTCTGTTTTTCATTATCATAAATAAATAAATATGGTCCGTAATTCATGTTCAATGCACCTGAACAAGTATTTTTAGACTAATCTGAACAAGTCACATGAATAAAATAGCTCCTTAAGATAAAATCTTCACTTCTAAGTCAATGTGACTGGTGGCAGATGTGCTCAGTGATTAAGAAGGTGACATTTTTATTATGGTGATCCCCCCTGTCCAAACCCAGCACATTAGGTTGGGATGGGAAGGAGGCCCTTTGACAAGGTAATCACCAGCTGCTGTGCAAACTCTCCGGGGTGTCTAATATTTTGCTGCTTTACCTCTTGGTTAAATGTTACAATTACTACATTACAGATTTTGAGTTCTCTACAATTATGGAATTTACATGTCTGTGTTTTCATTAGCTGAGGGAGATAATATACAGTAGGTACATGATTGGAGTTTCTCAAAAATGTAAAAAAGTGGTCTCCATCTAATCACCAGCTATAAGGAACAGCATTGTACTGTATTGACTTACTCATGAGTGAACGTGTCCTGGGCATTTTTGTGTATCCCAAATCTATTTGTTAACTAAAAACAATGTCTCCAGTAATAGTCACTATGATTATAAAATGGGATGCTTCATACTGTAGATGTAAAGACACGTAAACTACCAAAAATACAGGGTAGCCTCATGCTACAACAAGGAGATAGCGGCTTTGTTTCAAAAATCGAGGGGGCATCAATATATATCCAATGTGTTGGCCTAATCAGGGTCCCCCTCCATTATGTCTATATACTCTAACAGGGATTGAAGATTGACAGAATGTTCCGAGAGATCCTCACATAAGGAGAGACGTGTCAGTCAAATGGTGCTGAGAGAAGCCATTGGGGACAAAATGACTTGTATAGGAGAACTTTTTGGACATGCTTGTTACCAGGAGTGGTAGGATGTGAGCTTTGACCATCACATATTGGTAAGTGTGGATCCCATGTTATCCATATATAGGTGGTACCTCTTATAACCATCATAACTGTGTACACTCCTGAAAAGGATTCTGTGCATAACTGGAAGTATGGGCTTAATATTGGACATAGTGATCATAAAACATCAATATTTCAGGATTTCTTAAAATAGAAATAGTTGTGTGGAAAATTAAAAAAAATAAATGAAATAAAAATATATAAAATAACAACAACAAAAAACAAGATATGAACAATAGGTCAATTTCTCATCACATATTTTCTTTAAATAGGACCTGTCTCCAAGTCAAAAGTGGTCAGTGTTTTCTCTTGATGCTACCCAAAATATTATTAAATATGAAATATTTTATGGCATTTTATAATGCATGTCTTTTTAGATTGATTTCACACCGCGGCTAAATCTGATCCGTGGCTGTCCGATGTGAATCGGACAGCCCCGGACCTGATCTGGACACAGAACAGGAGGGACAAATATGCCCTCCAGTCCGGGGTTCAGCCGGATTCTTCTTATAGCAGCCGCAGTACCTGATAATTCAAGATTGCGGCTAGCGGGGAGCTAGCCGCAGTCACAAACTGTCAGCTGAGGACAGCTCCATGGTGCTGAAGTTCAGCGCCGGCCGTGTCCGGGCTTTGTTGGCTCTGGTGCAATCCGGCGCCATAGACCTCCATGTTAGGGGGCGCTGGATCACGTCGGATCGGGAGGATCCAAGTATCTCAGATTTTACCCCCGAACACAAAAATGTTGCATGCAAAAATACGAATACACCCGGATCCTCCCGGACAGATGGAAACGGATGTCAAATAGCTGCCACCCGGCTCCATCCGGCCCCATAGCATACTATGGGGCCGAAATCTGATCCGGGCTGTCCGGTTCAAACCGGACAGCTCCAGATGGGATCATGCCGTGGTATGAACTGGGCCTTACGCTACTCTGCAAAATTACCCTGTGAGAACCACTCCCTTCATAAAGTCCATAAAAATTTGCTCTAAATAAAAAAAGCCCATATCTCTGGAGCTATATGGCAAAATGAAAATAAATAAATAAATAAAGAATAAAATGGAATAATCAGTTAACAGTGGGAGTAAAATAAGACCAAACATTGTCCAATTCTGACTGGTGATAGGTCCTTTTTGTACAGGATAGTTTTCAACATGTTTAAAAATCTTCTTGATTTCTACATTTTTGTCCTTGTCATGGTCCCAAACGCTACTAACCTGTAGATAAGGGAGCAAACTGTAGGCAGATAGCATGCTAAAGCCATGCCACCGCTGCCGCACCAGAAACGCTGCCTCTGGGAGGAAATTAACTTTGTTCCTCCTGCCAGCCTCTGACGCTTGGTAATACAGGTGCAGGTTGAGTCACCGCTCAGTGTATATTGAGTGGCCGCTGTAGCTATGCTCCGGAACTAACTGACAGCCACCTCCGCAGTGATGCACTGAAGTGTGGGCTGTCGGTCAGTTCCAGGGGAGTGGTTACAGCTACACTCACTATATTAGGAGTAGTGACTGAAGCTGCGCTGGTCCCCCCCTATTACTGAAAGCCCGAGGCTCCCAGGAAGAAAAAGATCATGTTCCCCCCAGCATCAGGGCTCTCAGTGCCGCCGACACCAGGCAGCTGGAGAACGTTATTACCCTGCAATTTAACCCCATATCTGCAGCTTAATAGCATTTTTTTTTTACTAGTCAGGTTCCCTTTAATATGTATTATCAGTTATTATCATACATAAAGTCTGTACAGCAGCAACAAAAGATTTCTCTTGTTCACCAAAATTTGCAACTCTAAAACCTTCCAAAACTCACATCCCAAAAGTTTAGTTGAGCCTGGTGGTATTCTACTTCAATGTCACTATCAGGCACGTTAAATTGCATGAGTACTCTCTTGTAAATGCATTTTCATCACAGCCAAAGAGTTTGGGGGTTAGTGGATTGGACATATGAGACAGACAATATTCCAGCTACACAGCCATTACCTTATTGTATTTAGAAGTTTGTGGCCCTTGGGGAAATTAGTGCGCCGATAGTTACTGGCTGAATCTTTTCATGATGAGCAGGGACCATCTGGTGACAGCACGCTTTTTCAAATGTCATTTTGCGAAATACTTGGAGATAAATAGTGATCAAAGTGATTCTCAAATTAAAAATAACATAATTGCCTTTTTAACAGAGGTTGCTTGGTACCTTCTGCTTTGGGTTAGAAGATTGAGGGATAGAATCAAGTGGAGTCTTTATAATAACAGATTTTCAGCTCAAAAATTTTTGTTTTCTATTTTTTCCTCCTGCTTTTTGTGTGTGGTCTACTGGTTTCATGCCAACATATTTTTTTGTCTTTAAGGAAACTTAAAAAATCTCATTAAACTCTAAAATGATGGGGATGGAGATACAACATGGCACAGTGCACAGATTTATAATATTTATGCAAACATAGATGAAAAACAAAAAAAAGCTCTTCATATCATTGAATAAAGCTGATGAGGTCCAGAATGCCCAGTCAGCATGTAACTCGTATCTGGTAGCATTTTGATGATTATTGTTATTTCTCCATCATTTTATCACGCTCCTGTTATTGCTGTCCAACCAGTTTGCTGTCTCTGGTAATCTAAAATCCAAAACTACTCTCTTTGAGATACAAGTTGAGTAGCTTATATGCTCATTTTTTATTTTCCAGTAAGGAAATTAAAAGTTCATGTTGAAAATAACTATAGGTAGAAAATGAAGATGAGCTAACACTGCAAGGGTAAAGCTAAAATGAAGTTAAAATATTTGTTCATTTGATTGAAAGATTACAAGCATAGTTCCATATAGACGATATCCTTCTCTGTTTAGTAATCTGCTTAAATATCGTTTAAAGATGTTGTCTACTACTTTCACATTGATGGCCTATCCTCTAGATAAGTCATTAATGTCTGATCAGCTGGGGTCCAACACCTGGAAACCCTTGCCGATCAGCCGTTCTCAGTGCCGATGGTGGCAGCAGGTGTCTGGTAATGCTCAGTTCTGGAGCTGCTTTGTCTTCTACTATTGGCTGTGGCTGAGCACTGCACATCCGCCTCCTCTTGATTTGAATAGTTTGAGATTCAATTAACAGGTCGCAAAACTTGCCGAGCACCATTTAACACACTGCTGAAGCATTAGATAACAGGCTAATATCTTTTGTGTAGCCACATGGGTTTCCCCATAGCGCTATGCATCTATGACACCTGGCGGATTATCATGCCTTGTACATTGGTGGTCAGTACCTAGGATATCACACATCAGCAGTTCTTAGCCGAGCACAAGTCATTTTCCATCTCCAGAGTCACTGTGTGTATGAGGTTAAAAGTCAACTTGTCAGCAGTTGTTTGCATATAATCTGCAGGCACCACCAGTAAGCCTTTATAAACAACATTCTGTAATACTGTATTTAATTTCTCATGTAGCTCTAAACATTGCAAGAAACAGCTTTTATTGTACTTAACCGGGGGGTGGTCTGGTCCAATAGGTGTCACTGGTCTTGGTCCAGCGCCTCCTTTCTTTCTGTGAATATCATCCTCTTCTCTGTTTCGTGCTAGTGACGTGTCCTATGTCACCCACACAGTCTCCTCCATTGGCTCCTGTGCACACGCACTTCTCTCTGCCCTCAAGCAAAGTACTGTAATGTACAGGCACGAGGAAAGGTCAAAGAACATTCGTGCAGTGCGCAATCATGAGCGTTCTTTTACCTTTTTTAATGCCTGTGGATTTCAACACTTTGCTCTGCCTACAGCAGGGCAGAGAGCAGTTCACGTGCGCAGGAGCACAACGGATGAGACTGTGTGTGGTTGATGTAGGACGAGTCACCCAGTAGAAGCATTGAAGGAGGATGGCAATCACAAGAAGAAAGGAGGTGCTGATCAGAGACCTGCGACACCCATCAGACAGGACCTCCCCCGCAGGTGAGTATAATAAAAGCTGGGGTTTTAGCATATACATATCGGTCTGGGGACTGTATACAGCATTCCAGAATGCTGTATATAGGCCTTACTGGTTGTGGCTGCAGCCAGATGTGATAGGTTCACTTTAATATGTCAGGCCACTTTGAGAAGACAAAAAGGTGCCTAAATTGTTGGCTTCATATCCTTTATATCACATAGGATAAAACATGCAGCTGCTTGCAGGGAAGAATCACAATGAGCAGATGTTCTCTCAACATTTACAAAGAACTGAAAATCATTTAGCAAAATAATTATTTTCCCCGAAAGAACATGAGTTAAATACAGATGGAACGAATCTAAATGTAGATTTATCAATGGAACTAATGCACATATGAAGTACTGCCATTACCTGCTTCTTAATCAACACCTTCAATTATTTGGGACCACCAGCCGAGTACACAGATAAATTTGTAGAGTGAAAAGCAAGGACCAAAAACATCTCCTTTATGTCTCAGACTCCTGGAAGCTCAGGGTGCTAAACACAAAGGTTTTGAAATGTAATGCAATGTGATTTGGGATAAGAAAGAAGTAATCAGGTTGACGTGTTCAGACAACCAGCACGTACAGTGTCGCCTCTTACTTTTGCATACATTGCTTACATGAAACAAAGCTTTGTTAGATATTTAGATTTTTCCCTGGGTGGTAATTTTATATCCCATCGCTGACGGTCATATCCCCTGATGATGGAAACTCTTGCCTTACAACGTGCTAGGTAATTGAGTGAATAGTAAAGGATCATGTTTGCATTACTCCGCAGATTAAGCTCAGGGGCTTATACTCATAGATATGAGATCATCAGGCTTAAGAATGGATACAAGAATAAAGAAATACGGGAGCATTTTCATGCAACGTCGAGTCGTTACATGTTTAGTTTTATTATGGCGGGAAAAAAATAAAGTAAACACATTACGTTCACAATTTGAGCCTCATTAAAAGATTAAACTAAAAAACAATTAATAAGTGACTATTATCTATATGAGGTAATGCCCCCTATTGTATAAGGGAATTTAAGGGGTTTTCTCAAGTTCTTAAATGAGTAAAATTGCCCAGTGCTTGTAAGAACAAGTAAGTGTAAAATTTACTTTACAAGAATAAAACTATATTTAATTTTGTAATGTATAGTTTATTGCCTGGATTATTGGGCCCCCTGCAGTCTCAGAGTGGCCAGTTACCTAGGTAAAGAAAGGACGCAGCTTGGATCTAACCAGCTTCAATTCCCTGTGCTTCTTTAATGCTGCTCTGTCTATTAGTTTCCTGGGAGAGCATGTTATTTGTATCAGTGGTGCAGCCAAGTTGGGATGACCTATTAATCTTTAAGGGTACCTTTACACGCGTCTACATTTCTAGGGTGGCTACAGGTAACTTACTGGTTGCAGTGAAATCATGGAGACAAGGTTCTATCTTGTTGCTGTGTACAAATGGAATAATCTCTCCATGATTTCACTGCAACAGTAAGTTACCTGTAGCCACCCTAGAAATGTAGCCGCGTGTAAAGGTACCCTAAGAGCGAGCAGCCTGTGACACAGGTGGCAGAGAGGCAGAGGAGTGGTGTGCTCCTGAAGAAACAACATGACAAATCTCCTTTAAGACTCACCTTGAAGCTGTGTGACCATATAAAGATATGACAGGTGTATTTAAACAGGTAAAGTGACTCCTAATGTTTCTAATAATTTAATTGAACGTGAGACTTTATTCCTTATATGTTTCAAAGTTGAGGACTTTTATTTGACAATAAGGGGAGAGAGATCCTCCACAGTTTACTATGCCAGTAACTACAATACACACAAGTTAACAAAAAAAATTAGATTGTTTAGTATATAATAGTTTTAAGACCAATAACAAGAATTAGATATTATTATTATTTATTTATAGAGCACCATTGATTCCATGGTGCTGTACATGAGAAAGGGATACATACAAACAAGTTAAAAATACAATGTACAAATTAACAGTGACAGACTGGTATAGAGGGGAGAGAGGACCCTGCCCTTGCTGGCTTACATTCTACAGGGCAATGGGGAGGGAAATAGTAGTTGGTCTGCTTGGGTTGTGGTGGAGCGCCGGGTCAAGTGGCGGTGGAGCACCAGGTCCAGTGGTGTGGAGGTCGGGTCCAGTGGTGGTAAGGTGGCACCGTGGTCATTGCAGGATGTAGCCAGGGTTACTGAAGGACGAGTGTGGTTTCCATGGTTTCTTTTCTTTGCTAGGATCTAAAACCGATGTGTGTGGCGAGGAGACAGTAGATGTTTATAGGGTTGCAGGTGAATGATAACAAGGACGAGTGCTTCAGGGCAAATCTTGCAGGTGGTTAACGAGGAACGTACAAGTGTGGAGGAAAAGAGGAGGTTTTGAAGATCGAAGATTACGAATTGGTGATATCGGAGATTAGTTCAGAGTATATGAGGGGGACAGATTGTGGATGGCTTTGTAAATCAATGTTAGTAGTTTGAATTGGATATGCCTGGGAATTGGGAACCAGTGGAAGGAATTGCAGAGGAAAGAATTGGAGAAGCAGCGAGGAGAGAGGTGGATTAGTCAGGCAGAGAGTTAAGGACATGATTGGAGAGGTGCAAGTGTGTTAGCAGGGAGGCCACAGAGGGGGAGGTTGCAGTAGTGAGATAGGAGATGATGAGGGCATGCACTAGTAGTTTAGTAGATTGAGGGATGAGGAAGGGACAGATTCTGGAAATATTTTTGAGTTGGAGGCAGGAGGAGGTGGTGAGAGCTTGAATGTGTGGTCTGAAGGATAAGGCAGAGTCAAGGATCACTCCAAGGCAGCAGACTTCAGGTACAGGCAAAGTGTGATATCATTTATTGTGATAGATAGATCAGGTAAGGGAGGTGAGCAAGATGGGGGAAAGATGATGAGTTCAGTTTTGTCTACATTTGTCTAATTTAGTTTAAGAAGCGAGAGGAGAAGGAGGATATGGCTGATAGACACTCTGGGATTCTGGAAAGCAGAGAGGTGATGTCTGGGCCAGAGGTAGATCTAGTGTCATCAACGTACAGGTGGTACTGGAATCCATGGGACTTTATGAGTTGTCCTAGGCTATGGGAATAGATGAAAAAAGAAGGCGTCCCAGGACAGAGCCTTGAGGGACCCCAACAGAGAGGGAATGGGGTGAGGAGGTAGTGTTGGAGTTGGAGACACTAAATGTGTGGTTGGAAAGGTTGGAGGTGATCCAGGAGAGGGCACGGACAGTGATACCAGTGGAAGAGAGGATCTGTAATAGGGGGCAGTGGTCAACCGTGTTGAATGCAGAGGACAGGTCAAGAAGGAGGAGAATGTTATCGGGCATTCCGTGGGTGGGTTCTAGCAGAGTAAGGCAATTGAGAGATCACCCCATGATAGGAACAACTCTGGCATGCTGCATTCCATTAGATTCACTCACTGTTCCTGATTTTGGGAAACCCTCTCTTTCCCCCAGGAATAGAGGATCCAGTTTTCCACAGGTTCATACATGATGGCCATCATAGGGTACTACACTTTAGCAAAGGAACGCTGGCCGACAAGGGAAGAACTCATGGACCCCCAAGCACCCCGTGCGCTCGACCTATGGAGAGCACACCAATGACCCACTTCCTGAAATCCTTGCCCCTCAGGACCTACGACACCCTTTGAAGAGGACTGTCTAGGTATGGGCCCAATTAGACACACTCTATTGACACATCAATCCTCCATCTCCTCGCAAGTACAGGAGGTGAGCTTCAAGTTAGTTTCTAGATGGTATAGAGTCCCAACCAGACTACATGCTATCTTTCCAGAGGTGAGCCTTTATGCTGGAGATGCAGTGAAGAGGAGGGTAGCCTGATACACATCTTCTGGTCGTGTAAGCGCCTTGCCCTGTTTTGGGAGAATGTACAAAAAGTAATCCATAAGGTTACCGAATAAACCACTGACTTAGAACATACCCTCGTTCTTTTAGACCACAGTGACATCCCAATGAAACGATACAAGAAATCGTTGCTATATCACTTAATTACAACAGCCAGAGCCTGTATTCCCGCCCTGTGAAAAAAAGATACCCCTCCCACAATGCCTATGTGGTTTGCTAGAATAAATGAGATGATGCTACTCGAAGACCTCATCTATCATCCACAATTCACATGTCCGGTTCATTAGAACCTGGTATTCCTTGTCAGAATTTAAAGAATCGGACAATTACACCTCACTGCTGGAAACAGGGTGAATGACACTGTGACCTCTCCTAGATACCTGTTCCCCTGCTTCTGCTCTCCACATCGATCCACCCTGACTACTCACCCACCCTACCCTTTCTCGACCATCCTCACGCTTTTCCTCCTTTACATCCATACCTTATTTCGTCACATTGAGTTTTTAACTCCTACTTAAGCTCAGCCCCCCCCCTTCCACCTCCACTCTAGGCTGGCAAAGACAACTTGAATTGCGTACATGAAGCCCTGCGACGCCCCATGGCTAGCGATCGGAACTAGCACCAACGGTAGTGTGCAGTCCAGAATTCATACTCTTCTATAGCTCTGATTGCGATACATCATACTACGCATGCCTTAACGTGTAAATTTTCATTCTTGAATCTTCTGTGTGCTACTATGTTCACCTAACTGTTTTCTTTTATTTTTTCTCTGTTCTGTTTTGTTATTGATCTCAATAAACTTGAATTTATAAAAAAAAAAAAAGAAGGAGGAGAATGGAGGAGTGTCTGTTACCTTTGGCGGTAAGTAGGTCGTTAGTAATTTTGGTTAAGGCAGTTTCAGTGGAGTGGTGGGGGCAGAAGCCAGATTGAAGGTTGTCATTATTATAGCGCTTTTTATTCGATGGCACTTTACATGTGAAAAGGGGCATACACAGAAAAGTACAATAAACATGGGCAATATGGCACACACAAGTACAGAAGAAGAGAAGTGCCTGCCCACAAGGGCTCACAGTCTACAAGGGATGGGTAAGTATACAATAGGAGAGGGTTGAGCTGGTCATTCGGCAGTTCGGTAGACTGAGGATATTGCAGTTGTAGACTTGTCGGAAGAGGTGGGTTTCAGGTACCTTGAGTTTCCACAGTGGGCGAGAGTCTGATGTGTTGGGGCAGAGAGTCCAGAGTATAGGGGAAGCACGTGAGAGATCTTGTATGTGGTTGTGGGAAGAAGTGATAAGAGGGTAGTAGAAAAGGAGATCTTGAGAGGATCGGAGGTTGTGTGTAGGTAAGTGCCGGGAGACCATGTCACAGATGTATGGAGGAGACAGGTTGTAGATGGCTTTGTATGTCATCGTTAGGGTTTTGAACTGGATCCTCTGGACAATAGGAAGCCAGTGAAGGGATTGGCAGAGAGGAGAGGCTGGTGAATAACAGGGATACAGGTGGATTAGTCGGGCCGCAGAGTTTAGGATAGATTGGAGTGGTGCAAGAGTGCTAGAGGGCAGGCCAGAGAGTAGGAGGTGATGAGGGCATGCATGAGTGTTTTTGTAGTTTCTTGGTCAAGGAATGTACGGATGCAGGAGATATTTTTGAGTTGGACTTGACAGGAGATGGCAAGGGCTTGGATATGTGGGTTGAAAGAGAGCGCAGAGTCGAGGATCACCCCGAGGGACCGAGCATGCGGGACTGGGGAAAGTGTACAGCCATTGACTTTGATAGATAGGTCTGGTGGAGGGGTAGAGTGAGAGGAGGGAAAGATGATGAATTCTATTTTGTCCATGTTCAGTTTTAGAAAGCGAGTAGAAAAGAATGATGTGGGATTTTGGTCAGTAAGGAGGTGATGTCAAGTCCAGAGAGGTAGATCTGCGTATCATCAGCGTAAAGATGATACTGCAAACCGTGTGATTCTAAGAGCTGACCTCAGGTCAAAGGTGTAGATGGAGAAGAGTAGGGGTCCTATAACTGAGCCTTGGGGAACACCAACAGACAGAGGGCGAGGTGAGGAGGTGGTGTGGGAGAGGGAGACACTGAAAGTCCGATATGTTAGATATGACGAGATCCAAGACAGGGCCAACTCTGTGATGCCAAGTGATGAAAGAATCTGTAACAGAAGGGAATGGTCTACAGTGTCAAAGGCGGAAGACAGGTCGAAGAGAAGGACAGAGTACTGTCGCTTTCTCTTGGCGGTTAGTAGGCATTGTTGACTTTAGTTAGGGCAGTTTCAGTAGAGTGATGCTGTCAGAAACCAGATTGTAACCTGTCAAATAGGGAGCAGGAGCAGAGGTGGGAGGACAATTTAAGATGGACATGCTGTTCCAGCAGTTTTGGGGAGCAGTGATATTGGGCGATAGTTAGACACAGAAGATGGGTTGAGGGAGGGCTTCCTGAGGATGGGTGTGATTGAGGCATGTTAATAACTAGAGATGAGCGATGTTCGATTCGAAATGTTCGCCAATCTCAAATTCGACCTGTTTTGGGCGGTGTTCGGTGTTAAGTAAAAGAAAGTGTCCAAAATATAAAAATGTCTAATTTAACCTTTGCGGCAAGGTCCTCTTGCTGATAGAACCTGTGGTGACGTCATATTATCGCGGGAACTCTGGGCACATGACCCGGAGTTCAAACCGGATTCTCCCAGATTGCCCCAGTCCGGGGCAATCCGGCACCATAGAGTCCCATGTTATGGGGCGCCGGATTGTCCCAGACCGGTACAATCCGGGAGAATCCGGTTTTCAAAACCGGTTTGAAAACCAGATTGTACCGGTCCGGTGCAATCCGGTGCCCCATAACATGGGGCTCTGTGGTCCCCGATTGCTCCAGACCGGGGCAATCCGGTTTTCAATCCGGTTTTCAACCTGGTTTTCTATTTTTGACCTTCCCGCCTGGATTTTCAAATGAACAGCTGACTCAGGTCAGCTGTTCATTTGAAGTAGCAGTGCTGGCAGGGTTCATGGGAGTTCATGCTTGCCTGCATGAACTCACATCAACTTTCCCATGGGTGCACAGCTCTGCTACATCTCTGGTGGAGGTTCTCTACCAGTGATGTAGAAGAGCTAAAGAACCCTGGATTGGACTACGTCGGATGGAAGAGGATCTTTTTAAATAAAGATGGAGTCCCTAAGTGTTTTTTTTTTTTCTTTTTCAAATAAAAATATTTTTTCTATGTGTTGTGTTTTTTTTAAAAAAATTACTAGAAATTCATGGCGGTAATGTCTACTATTGGCGTGACCGCCATGAATTTCGGGCTTAGGGCTAGCTGATAATACAAAGCTGGCCCTAACCCTTTTATTACCCAGTGAGCCACCGCACCAGGGCCCTGGAAGAGTTGGGTTCAGCGTCAGAATATGTCACTTCAATGAAAGCGCCATTTTCATGTGACCGGAGTTCCCGCGATAACATGACGTCAATACAGGTCCTATCTGCAACAGAACCTTGCCGGAGGCGTTGGTGGACCACGGACAGGTGAGCATACATTTTTTTTTTATTTTTAACACTTTATTTTACTTAATTTTACTTCTGAAATGTATGTATATACATTGCAGAAGTGAAACATCCCCACATAGCTGTTTATTTAGTGTCCCGGGGTGTTCGACGGTGTTAGTCGACCATTTGACTAAGATTCGTTGAACACCGCGCTGATTCGAAGAATCGAATCGAGTACGAACACTACGGTGGTGGCTCATCTTTATTAATAACATGACAGACTAATAACAAATATAAAATAAAGCTTCATTGTATTTGTAGTCCTGCTTTCTTTGTATCCGCATATTTGGTCTGTGTTCTGATAGTTTGCGGCTTGCTACTATTTCATCAATATAATTTTTCCTTTCTCTTTTCTCTCCCACTGCTCTGTCTCCCACAAATCTCCAAGAATTATCAAACTAGAAACTGCATAAATGAAGAACATTCTTGTTTTCAAAATTTGCCCCTATAAACAGAGATGAGCGAACCAGTTTGGGTTGGGAGTTTGGGTGATTTACCTACAAAAATCACTGAAGCAAGCATAGGGAACACTTGGTGCTTGGCTCAGTGCAAGCCGCTTGCAGTGTTTTATCGGCTCGCACTGGGAGCAAAAACAGAGTTATTAGCCGTAGTGTGGATGTAAAAGAAAAAAATTTAAAATATATGACCTCCCACCCCCCAAAATAGTTTGGTTAGGCTGGCTTCACACTAGCGTTCCCCTCCACAGCGTCCTGCAGAGGCGAACCGCAAGCTGAGTGCAGGCACCGCAACTCCCTAGGTTTAACATGGGGACGCAGGTGCCTGCGCTCGGGTGCAGATTGGCATGCACACCCATTCATTGCCATGTATGATTTGTATGCATGCGGATGCATGCGTACAAATCAAACACTCTCGTCTGCACCCTGAATGCGACATGTCACGTTCCTGGTGCAGACGAGAATGTATAATTTGTGTGCAAGCATCTGCCTGCGTACAAATCATACATTGCAGTAAATGGGTGTGCAAAGGGTGTGCATGTCAATCTGCACCCGAGCGCAGGCACCTGCGTCCCCACGTTAAACATAGGGACTTGCGGTGCCTGCGCTCAGCTTGCAGTTCCCCTCCACAGGACGCTGCAGAAGGGACCGCAAGTGTGAAGGCAGCCTTATAGCAGGCTGTACATGGGTGGAACTCTAAACTGCCAATCAGTGACTTCAAATGAGGTTAGGGTTAGGTTCGGGCCCCACTCGAATCCAAACTTCCATGGGTATGAACATCTTCACAACCAAACCTTGAAAGGTTTGCTCATCTCTACCTATAAATATGTCCATGGTCTTTAGGCACTATAAAGTATTTAAACATCACAGAGAAAGCCAACACTGTGAATCCCACTATGAAGCAAGAACGGCTACCAGTCCTGATGATTTAAGCTGTCTATATATAATTTAGACAACTATTCATAAGAAATATTAGTCAATATTTACTGCTGCTGAAATCAGAAACACCCCGATTCAATAAGAGAGGCATTTTGTACGCTAATCTTGATTCACTGGAATAAATGTGCCAAATTCATGCATGCACCTCTTAATGAATTTGGTGCATATTTTAGCTGCCGTGCAACAATGCAAGAAATTTACAGGTAGAGACTGATAAATATTTATGTCATTATTTATGCAATCCTGTACAATCACCCCCTTAAATAAATAAATCGGGGAGTAAAACACGTAGTCAATTCAAGTCTATCAGGATGGTACTGGAAAGGATTAGCGTTCTCATTACCTTATAGACTTTGCTTAAATAATATTTTTAGATCTGAAAAGGATATAAACAAGAAAGTAATGATGCAGCACAACAAGACAGTGCTTTTCTGCAGATGTCCAAATAAAGCAGAGAAAAGCATCCAGTCTGTCTTGACATTCGCTGGGAGATTCCTAGAATGCAAGTTCTCACTCTCTACAGGGGGTCCGATAGGGATGACAAGGGGAAACACAAAGGCATACAGAAGACATTAATGGCAGGAGCTGAGATTTTTAGCAGCTGTGGTGACAGTGTAAAAACAAAAAAAACAAGGAAAAAAAAAACAAAATAAAGTTACAAGCACACATAAAAGTGACAGACATTACTATGCTGACCAAAAAATAGACCATATGTGTTGAGATTCAAGCTAAAATTGATAAGCGATCACTGATGTAGTAATATTGTTATATTACATCCTTATGCACATAGTTTGGCAATGTAATGAGCCACTGCAATTTCTTATACACCAAGACTCCTACGCCTGGAGAATTACAGTTTGCCTGACTACTCACAAGTCAGAAGACGGCCCATTACATAACACAATTACACAATAACCAGCAATTACTGATCATTTTATGCATGCACAACATGAGCATTACCCTAAACAAAGTCAACATTTTGCCTGCCATGAATGATCACTTTGCTCACTCATACAAGCCGATTATCAGTAAGACGGCTTCTCCATCGCAGTACTGGATGCAAAACAGCTCAGAGTAAATGAAGCTTTACATAAAAGCAGGTAGAACAATCAGAAAGAACAGCAATACAATGAAAATAATATCTAAAACTTGCATTTTGACAGTTGTCATCAAAAGGTTTTGTTCTTCCATAAACACATTGATGGTTTGTTTCTAAAGACGACAACACTACTAGTGTCCTCCATCATCTATCCATCATAATTTATGATATATCATCGTAATGCCTCATGGTGTATACCCAAAGTAATATACATGTAGTAAAAAGGCCTATACTGCAAAAATTCTGGCTATCCTAAACAGGATTTGGGGCTGGAACCCTGGTCATTGCCTTTAATAATAATAATAATAATAATAATAATATTTATGCATTTATATAGTGCTATTAATTCCACAGCACTTTACATACATCACTAATGCTGTCTCTCTTGGAGCTCACAATCTAAACATCCTATCAGTATGTCTTTACAATGTGGGAGGAAACCAGAGTGCCCAGAGGAAACCCATGCAAACAAGGGGAGAACATACAAACTCCTTGCAGATGTTGTCCTTAGTGGGAATTGAACCCAGTGCTACAAAGGCTGCAGTGCTAACCACTTGAGCCACTGTGCTGCTCATTAATGAGGCAGATGGAGTCACTTTATGTCTACCATGCTTATGAGTCTGTCTCAAGAAGACAGACACTCCCGAAATAGAGGGTAGACGAAGTACAAAGTAACTCCATCTGCCTTATTAATGTCAATGACACTCTAGGAGTTCCACCTGAAACTAAGTTTTAAGACTTTTCCAAGGACTTCAGATGTATGCTCTACTGGAGCCAATGGCATGTGGCCCTAACACAAAATTTAGCATAATCTAAAGCTCAGAGCCAATAGAAAAAACAAGCCTAGGATGAAAATGTATGAAATCATTCAAGTCCAGAAGTGGAAATCGGAAGCAGCTGGTAGTGTCCTCTAATTGTACATAAACCATGATTTGTATAGAAGAGGATGCCTGGAACTATTAATCGGTCAACTTAAAAACTCAACCTGTTTTCAACCATTTCTAGATTTACAAGAAAAGAATAGAACTTCATCCTATTTCTCATTTTAACCTGCTAGAGAAATGTGTCCACTGTTTTGGTGGTTTAGATGCTCATGGATGTTATTTGGTGAGGTCCAAACGAAAAGAAACCCAATTCTCACGATTAATACAATTTCTGTACTTAAGTCTCTACCAACTGCCAATTATTTAGGAGTTTTGCTGAGATACTTCAATAGCTGAGAAATAATCAGATTTTTTTTTATTTATCCTGTTTGTAAATAGCAAGCAAAACAAAAGTGATTTTTGGATAGTACGGTATTAGGCAACTCCCAATATCATGTTGGTGGTTGAAGAGTTTTAAGGTTGAACTCTAATCAAATTTATTTCCTGTTTTGCCACTAGTGGCAGATCTTTCTTTCAGCAGATCCACTCCTTATGTGCTATGTGGAAATATACGGTGTGACATTAAAAAGAAAAAAAAACCATTCTACAGACCCAAGCAATTTTCCCTGGATATCCAGACCATGATTATTTAAGCTGTGTTGGAGAGGAAATCAGCCATACAAAAAGTAAGTCTTAATTTGCATTTTTGCTGTCTCCTACGTATTCTTTCACATGCACAGCCTGCCATGTACAGGACATAAAAAGACAAAGAAACATATGTTTAATTCATTTAAAATCACAAAGAAATTCTGTGTTAATAAACAGCTCGGGACCATGGGCCCTTGTTCTGTAAGATAATCATTAACTAGGTAGTCGACAGCAAACTCACTGAAAAGATTCGGTCTTCCCAAATTCAATACAAAGGGAGACGTGTGCCCCTAAAGACCTTCTTTTAAAGATATGGTGTGTTAGCATATTTCGCTTTGAGCGTTTGATCTATATTTTATTTGTAGGTTTTAAAGTTACTTCAATAGGGGCCATTCTCTTTGATGCTCTTTACAAGTAGTCCTGCCAGGGAACACTGAGCGATTCACTGTTGTATGCAAGAGTTTCAATGTAACGATTATGTGAAAAGTAGCAGCCAGGCGGAGTCTGAAATCCCAATTTATTGGCTTTGGAAGGAGTAGTAGGCGTGAAAATGGCATTAAACATTGGCAGATAAGCCACGTCTTACAACTGAGGCCAGTTAGACTTCTGCCGAGTGCTCCTGTATATGTAGGAAATGGGAAATATAGCTGTCAGTCAAACAATTGACTGAACCATCGTTTATTCGACAGATATACGTTTATTATGGGGATTATTTAAGAATATATGCCGATATGAATTATAGAACATCCCTTGTGGGAGCTGTAATTCTTGCCATGAACTGATAGCTAACAACTTAGAGTAAGATATATGACTATATACATTAGAAACATATCAACATGTGGCTACTTTACATACAATTACATGTGCCAATAATTGGCTACAAGTGGTCCCGATTACTGGCCTGTCTAAAAGGGCTGCCAATCACTCAACGAACAAGTAAAACGCTTGTATATTGGGTGAAGTGGTTTTCAAGCTTGCTTAAAAATCATCACTCTCAGTACCAAATTGTCCTTTGTAAAAATGGCGTGCTATAAACAACTGTTCACACAGTACATGTGCTGTCGACCACAATGACATTTTATTTACACAGAGTTATTGTATTAATGATTGTTCAATGCCCCATGGAAGTACGATCAGCCTATCTGAACAGTATCTTAAATATCTGCCAAACAGCTTGTATGGAGTCATTGAAGATTATTTACTGGATGCAATCAGCCAGAGTGAATGAACCCTTAAGGTACCGTTACACGATGTAATATCGATTCAATATCGCCTGCAATTGCACGGGAGCGCGCAAGTTTTTGGCACTTTTCCAAGATTGCCTTGTAGTTGTCACACGGGGAGATATCGTAGGCAACTCAACTAGGATGATGAAAGCAACTTTTGTTCACTGGGTATGAGCGAGCATAGTTACCCAGCAAGCGATATTTATCAATGTAATAAATAGGGATGTTGCTTTCAACATCGCAATTGCGAGGTGTCCACACTGAGCGTTCCTTACCAACAAAGTGCTTATGCAACATCGCCTGATTTATTTGTCCACATAAATCTGGCCATGTCGATCCAGCGATAAATTGCAGTCGCATCGCCCTGTTTTAAGACAACGCACTCACAATATCAATTGCAACTGACCACACCACGTGACTTTGAGGCGATATTGCAGGTGATATTGCGTCGTGTAATGGTACCTTTAGGCTTTGTTCAGATGCAATGCAAGTAATGCAGAATTTTCTGCATCATATCTGCATCCACTATAAGCACGTATTACGCAGTAAAATAATTGTGCTTTTGCTAGGTAATATGTGCTTTTTTGATGCAGAAAATGATGCATCTGTCTCAGCTCTCCTCTCCTCGCCATACAGCACACTGCTTACCTAGGATACCGGCAAGTACTTACAGGTTTCCACCGCATCACACACCACTTGGGGCACACAAACCTTACTCACGTGATGTGTGACACCAGGCAGTGCCAGGCAGAATGCAAGGTAAGCTGCACAAAAAGAATTGACATGCTACTTATTTTTGACGGATCGAAAATAAAAATAAGCAATTATTACGCCGCGCAAAAATACGCAATACTTCGGCACAGCACAAGCAATGTCACATTGATTTTGCTTGCTGCCCTATATACTATACACAATTGCTGCACATTTTTACATATATTCTGTAAAAATATGCACCAAATACACTCTCATCTGCGCGTTTCGGATAAAAAAAAAAGCCATTGGCCAATTAGTAAGGTTTTTTTCATCCGAAACGCGTTTGGCAGGGCTGTCTGCCTAAAGATGCTTTAAATCTGTATGTGAATACCCGCATAAAGTGAATATTCGTTTGAAAAGGATTTGGTGCTGGCTTCTCTTCTTATAAATCCATTGATATTGTCTGTACATGTTTCTTCTGAATTTTAAAGTGTTGCAGAACAAGTTGGTGCTATGGAAACAAAAATTATTATTATTATAAAATTATTATTGCTCATGTGTCTGTATTGATCTCTGGAACTTTCAGCAAGTCACAGATCACTCACACCTATACAAGTCTATGGGTGCAAGTGAAACATCGTACTGCACTCAGTAGACATGCGAGTGCAGCACGATATATGCCGAGGCCGACAATGGAGGACATGGGGATATTGATTTCTCCTTCTCCCCTGTATGTTGTAATCCGATCGCAGGACCGTATCACAGTAGATGACACTCGCCTCACGCTCACAGCAGAGTCTGAGCTGAGTGTAATTAGCATAATCTAATGCTACTTTACCCTTGGGCTCACACTGCTGTTTATAAGTGTATGCCAGTTTAAATAAGCCTGTGAAGCCTCGTTCTGAAGCTCCATAGTCTTACATTGTAATAGTTCTGGCTCACACATAGACTCTATTGTGAGCTGGCAATTGAAAAAAGAAGTCACATGAATGAGAAGAGGACCAAAGCAGTGCTGGAAACTAGAGAATATGTCGATAAGTGATTATAAAAGGGAAGCATGGTGGTTCAGGGGTTAACACTGTTACTTTGCAGCACTGGAGTCTTGGGTTCAAATCCCACCAAGGAAAACATCTGCAAGGAGTATGGATGTTCTCCCTGTTCTTTCGTTGGATCATTATCACACTTCAAAGACATACTGCTAAAGAATTTAGATTGTAAGCCCCAATGGGGACAGTGATTATAATCTCTAAACTATGGAATATGATGGCGCTACTTGAGCAATGCATTATAGTAACACACTTTCACTATGTACACATTTACACAGGTTTAGCAAATAAATAATTGGTAGTGCCCCTTTAAGAAATTGAGTAGTTACCTCCCATTTGGTAAACATGCCAGATTGGCAGTTTTGTCCTGTCAATATACTTAAGTTACCGTCACACGGGGTACGGGGCTGGGGATGTCGGCAGCGACTGGCGGGTGCATGCACGTTTTTGGCGCCCCGCCAGCGTCGCCGTCCCCCATTTACATGGGGCGACATCTCCAGCCCCGCGCCGGCGAGCAGACAGGCAGCATCGCCGCCAGGGTGTCTGAAAACACCAGCAGCGATGCAGGACAATGGGAGCCTATGGGGCGGTTACATGGGGCGATGTGCACATCGCCCCAGATCGGTCGCCTAGTTTCAGAGCACTACTCTGAAACCAGGCAACCTCCCGGCAGCACCAACATCGCCCCTTTACATGAGGCGACACAGGGGCGATGTCGCCCCGTGTGACAGGGCCTTTACAGTTCATGGCTCCAGAGTTACCAGAAACTGATCCCCTCCATTTTTTTGAGACCCAGTTAGCTATATAAGTTTCACCAAATTTATCCTAATTTTTGTCTCTCAATTCTAATCTGGATGTGAGTGTTTACCACAGACAACTCCATGAATTGTCCTCCGCTGTGATTGGAACCTGCATGAGAAGGTCATCGTTTATTGACTTTACGATGGAGTTGATTGTCCACAATGTTCCCCCTTCATCCAGTTTTACAGATCCAAGGTTCATTCACATACCATAAAGATCATATAAAATTGGTCAGAGCTATACAGTTAACAAGGTCCAGGTACCATTTTACAGCCATTGCTAAATATGTAAACAATTTATATTTAGGTTACAATAGACAATAGAGAAGAAGGCCAATAAATTAAATTCTGTTATAGTCATTCACCGTATAAACACAATTATCTTCCACTGCAAATAGGAAGAGACTTTTATGATATGAAGAATACACACTAATAAAACAGATCAGCTCTCTATAGATAAAATGGCGTTGTAGTGTTAACTACACAGTCAGTGAGGCAAATGATTATCTGATGCTGAAAAATGTCCTGCAAATATCTTATAAATCATCTCTCTAACCTTAAAGAGGTGCTGTCCTATATTTGCAGTTCTTACACAGATCAATTTATTGAGAGGTCTGCGCCTCTAAATAAATGTCAATAAACTATGGAAAAGAAAAGCACAATAGGGTCTTCACTAGGGAGAGGAAGGATTTGATACTATTTTCCCTGATACTCTAAAAATAAAAGGGTCACATTCTACTTCAGTGCTTACTTGAAGGTAAGCTGTGAGCATAACATTTTCCACATACACAAGTACAGGTGTGACTGTCCAGGCGCTTGTTCGTAAATAAATATTACACCGTCTGTGTAGAAACCCGATGTCCCAGTCATAAGAAATCTAGCATAGAAGTCACAAACAAATTTGGCTGGAAATGCAATGAAGGTGTGTCAAAGCACTTGGAAGAAGCCATTTACACTCACTGAAACAAGCCCTGAGAACCTCTGGCCTGAGCTAAGCGGATCTGTGGAAGTTTGGGTTCTGGGGGTTTAGCCGGACTTTATAAAAAATTATGTTCTGGACCGAAACTTGACCCGAACCTCATTGGAAGTCACTGATTGGGTGGTTCTGCTCTCTGCCCACATACAGCCAGGAAAGCACTTCCTGGGAAAGGAGGGTTGGGATTTCTTATTTTCTTATTTTTGCACTCCACATCCGATAGCTGTGATTTTACCCCCAGTGCGAGCGAGCGATTCAAGCACTGCAAGTCGCTCCCACTGGGCAGAGCACTGAGTGTACCCGACCACAGCGATGCTCACTCCAGTGGTTTGCGTACGTAAGGCCCCCAAACTCAAACATTTTTTAAAGTCTGTGTTTGGTACGAACATTGCACTTTAAAGTCTGGTTCGCTCATCCCTACTTTTGACCTGATATGTACATGGATTCTAGGTTAGATTTCTCATGACTGGTACAAGGGATCTCTACCTAAAAGTGTAAGTTTTATTAGCAGACAAGCAGACAAAGTCACACCTGTACAGTCATACGTAAAACGTGATGAAAGTTTCTCTTTCATTATGACCATCACACAAAATACTGTTCTTATGCAAGTGTCCCTCAAAATCTTTATGCTAATTATGATTATTGCACTTATTTGTGTTTTTTCTCCCCTATTTGATGTATTTTGGGGCAGATATGAAGCAGCATTTTTTTAGTTTGGCCGATTCTGCACTTAAACACTCAACTGAATTTGCTTTTCACGTTTTTTTTCTTCAGGCTCCCCATAGAAGCCTATAGAGAAAACATGCAAAAAGAAACGTAAAATTCAACAGATTCTTTAGACACATAGTGGGAACAAATGTAATTAAATCAATCCACTTTGTGATATTTGCTTTTTTCATACTACGTGGGAACATGGCTTAAAGCTTCTCATATTCCCTATTAACATCTATTCTTCATGAGAGAAGTGGGCAGTTTACCTTTTCGATCCTCGTTTTGCTGGACATTTCATACACTTTAGATTGTCAATGAGTTTTGCAGGTTGAACTTGATGGACTTGGGTCGTCTTTCAACCTTAAAACTATGAAAGATTTTGGCAGCATACAGAATATGGATAAAATAATGGAATCAGAGTCTCTGTACTTTGCACACTGATACATTATTATTAAATATTTAACAACTATATGCAGCAAGAACTAATCACGTAGTGGTGATGTATAAAGACAAACAATGATAAGGGGGGTTGGAATAGTAACCCCCCTCAACATAGTGCACACCCTGTTCTCCGAAACAAGTGCACATTCTTAGATGTAAATTGTAACTTAAGACATGTGTCCAATTGAATATACAGTACTACTGACCCTACAAAGAGAAAGGATACTGCCTGGGTGCAATAACACTGGGCATCTCCCCAGTAGAGGAGGTGGTGGGCTGACATCAAAGTGCTGCCTTTGTTATTCAACAGGGTCTCCTCAGAAGAGGCTAGACCTTCCCAGTCTGGTACCAGCTGTGTGATTGTGTGGGAACATAACCAACTGAGTATTCCTCAATTATAGGGGCATTTTAGGTCATATTGTCTGAAAGAGAACATTTTTTAATTCGGGAGTATATTGTCACAAATGATAATACATAATAGTGACTATCCAATTGTATCCAATAAAAATTGCATAGTGTGCCACTATACTGCAGCCCAAAATCATTGGCATGGCTGCACTCCATATTCTGTATTTGTACTTAACATTTTTGATTTGTTTGACGGGTTCAGTTTACCGAAGATTCCACATTAAATGTCTATTTTCATCACCTAAATTTATAGCAAATCCAAGATGTACCATAAATGGATAGTAGGAGATGGTTCCATTAATGGGACTTGTAGATATATCAGGAAGAAGTCACAATCATGTGTTGCTGTCAGTGGGAGGTGGTCAAATGCAAATACAAGGAAATACCAACAACCTCTTCAATGACAGTAATAGCAGTCACATTCCCAAGATGGATGCAGGTCCTTCCTCATTCTCGGGTCCTCTACCAGAGGTCTGGGAGTTTGAGGGTTCTGCGAGGGATCTTAGATGTTTCCAGCACTGCACTTTTCTGAACAGTGAGTTCAGAGGTTGTTCCTGGAATATGTTGTAGCCACTTTTCCAACTTAAGGGTCACTGATGCAAGTGCTCCTATCACTGCTGAAATCACTGTGACCTTCACCTTCCATATCTTCTCCAGTTCTTTTGTCAGTACGAGCAGCCCACTGACGCCCCCAGGGCAATCAGAGAATTGACTGAGAATAGGAAAATGAATGCCACTGCTCTGCTAATATGCAGATTATTAAGGCACTGGCAGTGACGGAATGTATATACAGTACATCACCGGTTCAATGTAGGAAAATCTATATATACATCGGTCCCGTCATTACCAAGCCCACAATAAAACAAGCAAATTATGCTGCCACCACTAACCATTTATTAGGCTGACTGCACACCCGTGTCTTGCAACATGAGGCTTACATGGGGTTGTGGTTTTACATCATGGAGCAAGAAGAACGAAGACTTGTGTCACACAGTGACCTCTGCAAGCATTAAGGAGGGAGGGGACTCTAGAAGAAATACAATTCAGCATCACAGGTTTAGTTCTGTGTCCTCTTATGGTTTGAATGAGTCACAAAATGGTGGTGTTACCCCTCGAAGGTCTGCCGCAGGGTTCCAGCACCCTCTGCTGGAGTAGCGCTGCTCTTCTCCTCCCTTTCCGGGGCTACTGCTTGAGCACATGAAACTGCATCTCCAAACCTGTTTCTGCTGGATAGACTGCAGGGAGCATGCTCCTCCCCTCAGCCAATCACCATGCTTCTGTGTCCTGCCAATCAGGACTGCCCTGCTATGATATAAACTTCCTGTTTCCATTCAGTCGGGGCCAGGGCAACTTCCTCCTTGAGGAGTTGCCATTTCTGGTCGGGTCAGGTCGCTCCTTATTTGGCTTGTTACCTGATTTCTGTGTGTTCCTTCCTACAGATTCCTGCCCAGCCGGCTCCTTGCTGACCCCCGTGTTCCTGGCTGGTTTCCCGGATCTCTTCCAAGCGGATCGCTGTCTCAAGCCTGGCTCCGGATTCCCCGTGTTCCCGGTTCCCCGTTTCCGATCCTATACCCGGTTGCTGTATTGTTTCCCACGTTGCCTTGGGTCGGTTCAACACCCGTGTCCGCTTCATCGGTCCCTCCGAGGTTGGTACCAGCGGAATCCCTGTATAGGGGTTAAGCGCTCCGGGGCCTCCTTCGGTGGTGTTCTGGTGCTGTGGCCGTGTGGCCCTCCCCTGGGGCATGGGTGTGTGTGTTGTTAATAAACCTGTTGACTCTACTTTACTTGTCCGTCTCTCTGTCATCCCGGTATCAGCATCTGCTCTACGCGGTCCAGTGGGTCCACGTGTGGAGTCCGTCAGTAGGACGTGACAGGTGGTTTTGGTTTTTATGATCACACCACAAACTTACTGACCTCATGGGACTGGATTTAGAGGAGTTGTCAATACTACAGAAAATTATGGAATTGCTGTTCTTTGCCATATCCCAACCTCAGAGTGTTGCATGTGAAAAATATTCACTACATCTTGTCAGTTGTGAATTTATCTTTTAATAGACAGGACACACAACATAGCTGGTATTCTCTAATGGGCGGAAATCCATTTGCTATGATTCTGGCCATCACCCAGCGAAGCAAAACGGTGTTTTGCGTTCACCACTTCATACGGATTTTAAAAATATATGTTTCATAGGTCTACTATTAACGTAGTGTATGAATTTTGACTTGAGGTGTTTTAGCTTAGAGAACTAAGAACCTCTGCATTGCTTTTGCCCTTCGAAATGTTCTTATCTGTCTTTAGCGTCATAAAACCTGGGCCTTTGCATTCCTGGCCATGTTCTGCCAAGGGGAGGGAGGGGTCAGAGCAGGGGCGGACCCAGACTGTAGTGGGCCCTGGTGCAAGAAATTTTTCGGAGGCCCCCTTCACCGCCGCCCACGCCGCCGCCCCTCCCCCCCACACAATATCATTTCCACCCAGGTACCTTATAGATGACCTTGTGTCTGATCGGGGTCGTCTTTTTCTTTTCTTCATCTTGTCCTGACGCCATGATGACTTTTCACGTCTTTGCAGACTTCCATCTTCTCCACTTTTCTGCAGCACGTCCTGACACAGTGCCCTTAAAAATAAGAGTGCCATTATAATTCTGTCTAAATAAAAATATCTGCCCTACACTGCACTCCTGAACAAATAATCCCACTGTCCTCTCACACTGTGTCCTCTATACTGTACCTTCTCATCACACTCTCTCTCTTCAACATACTCGCTCATCCTTGCTGTGGCCTCACACTGTCACCCCATGCAGCCTCCTCTACCCCATGCATCCCCCACACAAACAAATACTACCCAGTCGTGACTGCATCCATCCCGTCCCCAAGCTACCCAGTCTTTATTATGTTTGACATCACATTTTACTTTTCCCGTATTCTCTCCAAACTACCTCAGTACTCATCACCCACTTGCTCCCCATACTATGTCTGCACACAAAATACACCCTCACCACCATACTGAGTCCACACAGGTCCCTCCTTTATCCTAATACTGTGACTGCACCCAACACCCCCTGACCCACCATTCTGTGTCCATACCCATTCCTCCTCATTCCCCATATTGTGTCTGCACCCACCTCCCCTCACTTCCTATACTTTTTTCGCACCCATTCCCCCTAACTACTCATATTGTCTGCACACATGCCCCTACTGTACACTCAGATTTAGCCTATGGCTCCCCATACTGTGTCTGCACCTATCACCTCCTTGCTCCCCATTCTCTGTTCTCAAATCCTGTCCTCCATTTGCTGCACATGATACACTCC
This sequence comes from Allobates femoralis, assembly GCA_033576535.1. Classification (NCBI taxonomy): domain Eukaryota; kingdom Metazoa; phylum Chordata; class Amphibia; order Anura; family Aromobatidae; genus Allobates; species Allobates femoralis. The sequence continues at coordinate 550,175,022 of JARQOC010000001.1, read as the reverse complement.
CCCTCCCTCCATTTACAGACCATCACATGCACCCCCCCTCCATTTGCAGACCATCACTCTCCCCTCCCCCTGCTGACCATTACTCTCCTCTCCCCTCCTCCCTCTGCTGACCATCACACTCCTCTCCCCCCTCTCTGCTGACCACCACTCTCCTCTCTCCCCTCTGCTGACTATCACTCTCCTCTCTCCTCCCTCTGCTGACCATCTCTCCTCTCCCCCTCCCTCTGCTGACCATCTCTCCTCTCCCCCTCCCTCTGCTGACCATCTCTCCTTTCCCCCTCTGCTGACCATCTCTCCTCTCCCCCTCCCTCTGCTAACCATCTCTCCTCTCCCCCTCTGCTGACCATCTCTCCTCTCCTCCTTCCTCTGCTGACCATCTCTCCTCTCCCCCTCCCTCTGCTGACCATCTCTCCTCTCCTCCTCCCTCTGCTGACCATGTCTCCTCTCCCCCTCTGCTGACCATCTCTCCTCTCCTCCTTCCTCTGCTGACCATCTCTCCTCTCCCCCTCCCTCTGCTGACCATCTCTCCTCTCCTCCTCCCTCTGCTGACGAATCTCTCCTCTCCCCCTCCTTCTGCCTCCATTTACTGACCATAATAATGTCCCTCTCCCTCTCCCCCAATTACGCTGGCATGAGGACTCCATCTTCCGTGTCTTCAGCTCCATTAGAGCGGAGCACTTTCCACCGCCGCTGTTTCGCACCTCTGCGGCGCTGTGACGTCGGCAGCGTGATGAACCCTGGTGACGTCACCATGACCCGGAAGTGTCCGCGGTCAGGGCTTCAATTGTACGAGTTAGATGCTCGTACAGCTGATCAGTGGGAGCCGGCGGGTGCAGCACTTTCTCTGAGCCGCTGTCAGTTTGACGGCGGCTCAGAGAGAGAATGTCCGACTCACACTGCCGACGGCGCCCACCTGCTGCACCTCCGGGCCCCCCGTCAGCACCCCTTCAGGTACGCTGCTGGGCTCTGCCCCCTGCCCTTGGGGCTCGGCCAGCAGCAGAGTGACAGAGGAGGAGCCCGGGCTGTCAGTGTCTCCGGGCCTTCCTCCTGGCCTCTGCAACCCGGGCCCCTCACTGGAGTCAGCCCTGTGAGGCATAGCACCCCACAGGGGAGTGAATGGCGGCCGTGGCGGTGCTGTAATCAGAAAGCGGAACGGACCCGCCGCTGGAGCCTTCAGGGGACCCCTAGCTGGCCGGGGCCCTGGTGCAGCTGCACCAGCTGCACCTCGGTAGTTCCGCCCCTGGGTCAGAGTTCTTTGGTAATTGAACAATTACACAAGAGAGGGGGTGTAGGGGGGTCATTGTTGCTGAGTTTGAGTATCATATGGAACACATATCGCATGGAAATATTTCAATGATATGTTCCTGACATCTTCTTTGAGGCCCTGAAAGTTCTCCAGCTTGTCATATTCCTTCTTTCTGATGTTGCTGTCATTTGGAACTGCCACCTCTATTATCATGCTGTCTTCTGATCCTTGTCTACTATCACGATATCTGGTTCAAATTCCACAGGATTTTAGCTCTTATTCTCCACCACTTTTTCTGTGGTCTTCCACCTGGACTTAGGGGGACTCAGCCCATATGCTGTACATATGTTTCTGTAAACCTTCCCACTACTTTGTTGTGGTGTTCGATATATGCTGTTCCTGCTTAAATTTTGCACCATATTTATATGGTACCAGTAGTGTAGCTGATCTCTCCTCTCCAGCCTTCACATAATAAATTAGATAAAAAGTACAGACCATTGTTACTTGAGCTTACTGCTGAAAGGAATTGCCTGGATGTTGGTGAAAGATGGCAGCACTAGCAGTCAGCTCAGGGGCAATCCCTCCATCCCGCATAGGGAGATTTCTGTGTGTACTCCCCCCAGTCATCTAAATAAAGTGTCACCATTTAGAGACAATAAATTTGTTAAGCCAATACCCATCTTGGAATTACTATATCTGAACTTATGAAGTTTCAGTTAGTTGTTAAAATCTTGTTCATAGAGAGAAATATGCTTATATAATTGGATAAAAAACTGACTCAGTCGGAGTTCCTAATCTGACTAGAAGAAAATGAATATGTGAAATAGTCAAAACATTGAAAAGCTCATTTAATTCTTGAAATATATGAGAAAATGATTTGCATATTTTAGGTCTTAAAATCATGTAACAAGTTTGTCTTAGACAATTTGGAAGCTTAATCCACAGTAATGAAAAAATATTATGCCGAAAGATCAACATCTCCAGTTGATAAGATGACTTTTGCAAGTATGTATGAATAAAATGGGGTTTAAATACTTTTAACTAAATCAGAATTAGAGCTTTTAGAATCATAATTTTTTAAAATAATGACTGAAAATTAAAAAGAAAGAACATAACAATACTGCAGAATTTATAGGCGAAATATTATATGATTCATAACAAAATTTGGCTACTTTATAACAAAAACTAAAAAAATTGGCACAAATTGGCATTAAACTTTGTACCATGTTCCAAATTATGCAAATGTTCTTTTTCTATGATTTTCCTAAATGGTCGGTGCAAATGACAGTCAGTGTAATAAAAGTTATCACCTGTTAGAGTATACATCGAATTATATTAAAGAAATCTCCCAATGATAACAGTATAAACTTCAAAATTAAAAAAAAAACCTCTAAATGCACTGTTCCAAATGATTAGGCACAGTAGAGTTTCTAAACATTTGATAAGTTTGAAAGAACTGAAAATGCTCATTTGTTGAATTTGCAGCATTAGGAGGTCACATTCACTGAAATAAAAAGCTATTTAACTCCAAAACATCCTAACAGGCCAAGTTACATGTTAACATAGGAACCCTTCTTTGATATCACCTTCACAATTCTTGCATCCATTGAATTTGTGAGTTTCCGGAGAGTTTCTGCTTGTATTTCTTTGCATGATGTCAGAATAGCCTCCCAGAGCTGCTGTTTTGATGTGAACTGCCTCCCACCCTCATAGATCTTTTGCTTGATTATACTCCAAAGGTTTTCTATAGGGTTGAAGTCAGGGGAAGATGGTGGCCACACCATGAGTTTATCTCCTTTTATGCCCATTGTAGCCAATGACACAGACGTATTCGTTGCAGCATGAAATGGTGCATTGTCATGCATGAAGATGATTTTGCTCCTGAAGGCATATTTTTGCTTTTTGTACCATGGAAGAAAGTTCTCAGTCAGAAACTCTATATACTTTGCAGAGGTCATTTTCACACCTTCAGGGACCTTAAAGGGGCCTACAAGCTATTTCCCAATGTTTCCGGCCCAAAACATGGCTCCACCACCTCCTTGCTGACGTCACAGCCTTGTTGGGACATGGTGGCCATCCGCCGACCATCCACTATTCCATCCATCTGGACCATCCAGGGTTGCTCGGCACTTATCAGTAAACAAGACTGTTTGAAAATTAGTCTTCATGTATGTTTGGGACCACTGCAACCGTTTCTGCTTGTGAGCACTGTTTAGGGATGGCTGAATAGTAGGTCTATGCACCACAGCAAGCCTTTGAAGGATCCTACACCTTGAGGTTCGAGGGACTCCAGAGGAACCCGCAGTTTCAAATATCTGTTTGCTCGCTTGTAAGGCCTATTTAGCAGCTGCTCTCTTAATCTGATGAACTTGCCTGGCAGAAACCTTCCTCATTCGGCCTTCATCTGCACAAAAACGTCTGTGCTCAGAATCAGCCACAAATCTCTTCACAATACGATGATCATGCTTAAGTTTTTGTGCAATATCTAATGTTTTCATCCCTTGTCCAAGGCATTGCACTATTTGTTGCTTTTCGGCAGCAGAGAGATCCTGCTTTCTTTCCATGTTACTTGAAAACTGTGGCCTGCTCAATATTGTGGAACATCCAGTTTTCCTTTTATTGGGCTCACCTGCCAAACTAATTATCACAGGTATCTGAGATTGATTTCAGTGATCGAAAGAACCCTGAGACACAATACCATCAACGGGTTTCATTGAAAAAATAAAAAAACATATGACACTTAAAACCAATTTGCATAATAATTTGGAACATGGTTTAGAGTAATACCTTCTTACGATAATTATGATAAAAAAAGCTTTATTGTACAAATATTAAAAGAGGGATTCAAACAAACAAGACAAACATATTAAAAGGAACAATCACAAAAGCAATACCATCAACAATCAAGGGGCCTAAATATCCCTAGGGATTCCCTAGATAACAATGGAGCATTTTCACCATATTTTGGGTGTCCCATTCCTCAGTGGCTAACCGTATAAAATAAAACTAGTTTAACAAGGGATCATACAATTTGTGGGAGACCTCTTATAGAGCCAACTTAACTCAATGGTGAGACGCTGGAGGTTTACAATCATAGCTAGTTGGTCTGTGTGTTCCGATCGGACGGTTTTAAAAACTCTCTGTGTACTTACAAATTGGCATTAAAGCATTCTCTGCAATAACCAACAGCATCTGATTCTGCATACTTTCCATACGGAAATGATCTACAGCACATCTACAATGTGAGAATTTACCCATATTCTTTAGTTTGCATTTATGGATTAATTTTTATTCTAATTAAACCTTGCAGGAATTCTTCTCCAAATAATTTTTAAAAGGACCTTTCACAAGTTTGAGCAAGTTAAACTGACAACATCATGGAATAGTGGCAGAAGAGCCAAGTGAAACGTATTCTTTATTTTATTATAATTCCTGCTCTACATTGCGGAGATATTAACTTGTCAAGTTTAGGCTAAAATTTATGCAACATTTAACTGAAAGTTACCAGTAATTTGCATGACTTCTTTCCCTGTGTGATCATGCAAGGAGGAAAATGCCACGCCTTTCGTTCATCACTAATCTCGACAGATGGCATGTATAGATACAGCAAAGCTGAGCTACTGTATCATTACTAATAATGAGCGAGTGGCGTAATATTCGCACTCGCTATACTCGTTTTAAGTAGTTTTTAATACTCGCATATTAGTCCGAATATTGATTTCAATGTTAGTCAATTAGTGATAGGCTCTGCCCACACACTTACGGCTGTAAAACTAGTCTTTTCTGGGAGAGGCGGGAGGGTGGCTTTTTTACGATTTCAATACCTAAAACACCTTGCTGTGTCCCCCAGAGATAGCCTACCATTCAATCTGCTCTCTCTGAGGTGCCAGCTCACTTTGTATTCTGAAGGGAGCTGGCAATTTGTGTCAGATCGATAGCGATCGACACATCCTCACAAGTATCGCAATATATATTACTCCTGCGCATAGCAATTAGTAGCGATTGCACTCGCTCATCACTAATCATTACAAACACTTCCAGATCTCATGTCATGGCAGTCAGCATGGGAGGAAGATAAATTGAAGTCAGTGTGTGGATGGTTTAGAGCTGAAAGCACTGAACTGTGAGATGAGATCTGGAAAGCGTTGTAATGATGCATAACTCAGCTATACATTGGCTGCAGAGATCAGTGTGGAGAGGAAGGCGTGTTCTTTTTTTAATTCTTTATTTTAAGTTTTAAAAATACAAAAAGGATAAACTCAATGAGCAACCGGTTGAGAGACCGTAGTCCCCTAAAGAACTACAAATAGTCACATGAGTTTATGCAAAAAACAGAGGGAATATAAACAGTGAATAAGAAAGAACAAAGTAGGGGGGGTGTGGCCGAGCTTTGAATGGTACAGGCTGTTTAGAGCAGGAGCTCCAGAAGAGAGCGGCTTTAATTCGGCACAACAAGGTGCAAAACCACTCTGGGAAGCTCTAGATAAATTACTCGGTGACATGAGGACACAGTGATTCCAATGGTGCATGGCAAGTCAGCAAGAAGGAGATCTCCAAGGAAGGTGACTGCATATTTCTCCAGCGACCAGGTACTGAATACAGCCTCCAACATGGCTGTAGCTCCTCACTCCCCAGCTCTTTCTTCCTGCTCTTCACATGTGGCAGTCTCAAGAGGGGGGAGGAAGCTCAGACAGATATTCCCCTTACACAGGCAAGAACTCCAAGATGTTCTTAAAAAAGAAAGCTGAGTTTAAGGCAGAGATCAGGGGAGAATTACAGGATCTTGGATCTAGAATAGATCATCTGGAGCAGAAGCTGGCAGAACTTATGAAATCTCATAATGAACTAATAGATGCAAATGAGGCTTTAAAAAAAAAAGTTTTTCAAATCCACAACAAAACCCTGGATTTTGAGGACAGGTCCAGAAGGAATAATATTTGCATTAGAAGTATTGATGAATCCATTCCTGACAAAGATTTGCCAAGTCTTCTGCAAAGCTTCATACACACAGTTATTCCTTCTGCAGACAGCAAGGACTTAATTGTGGATGGAATAAACAGGATTCCAAAACCAAAAGGCCTGAACCCAGATTTACCACGAGATGTTATTGCCCGCATTCAATTCTATACAATAAAGGAGACTTATATGGCTGGCCTAAGGAAAAGGCCGAAACTTCCAGATAACTTGGCCCACCTTAAGGTATTCCCTGACTTGTTGGCAGGTACTCTAGCTCAGAGGGAGGGTTCCCCACGAAATTTAAAGCCTTAAAGGACAATTCCATACTTGTCTGCACATCCCCGGAAAAGGCAAGAGTTTTATTGCTAAAATGGAATATTCAGCCTATATATCCGAATGACATAAGAGATCCTCAGGCACAGAAATAGAAAAAACTGGACCGAAACTGGTTTACAGCATGATTGATTACTGCAGAGCCATTCTCTGCTTCCTGCCTTCTACTATTTGTCTGGTGCCTCTATAGCGTTGTTGAAACCAGGCAAAGTTGCCCACAGAGTGTCTTTTTTTCACTTTCTTTTGAACTATTTTTTCACTACCGTATATACTCGCGTATAAGCCGAGTTTTTCAGCCAAAATTTGGGCTGAAAAGTCCCCCCTCGGCTTATACGCGAGTATATAAAAAAAATAAAAAAATACCGCAGCAGCCCCGGAGGTATACAGGCCCCCCATCAAGTTCCAGGGCCCCCCCCCCCTTGCGCGCCAGCCTGTAAAGGAAAATCATATTTACCAGTGTCCAGTCGCGCCGTCCGCAGCTGCCGACATGACGATCCCGGGCTCCATTCAGCGTCTTCCGCATTTCCTGTAGTCGCGGGCAATGACGTCATTGCCCGCGACTACAGGAAATGCGGAAGACGCTGAATGGAGCCCGGGATCGTCATGTCGGCAGCTGCGGACGGCGCGACTGGACACTGGTAAGTATGATTTTCCTTTACAGGCTGGCGCGCAAGGGGGGGGGCCCTGGAACTTGATGGGGGGCCTGTATACCTCCGGGGCTGCGGCTATATACAGCCCTGGGGCTGCGGCTGTATACAGCCCTGGGGCTGCGGCTGTATACAGCCCTGGGGCTGCAGCTGTATACAGCACTGGGGCTGCGGCTGTATACAGCCCTGGGGCTGCTGCTGTATACAGCCCTGGGGCTGCGGCTGTATACAGCCCTGGGGCTGCTCTGCTGTATATACCTCTGGGGCTGCATATGGGGCTGCATATACCTCTGGGGCTGCATATACCTCTGGGCTGTATATACCTCTGGGGCTGCATATACCTCTGGGGCTGCTTATGGGGCTGCATATACCTCTGGGGCTGCATATACCTCTGGGGCTGTATATACCTCTGGGGCTGCATATACCTCTGGGGCTGCATATGGGGCTGCATATACCTCTGGGGCTGCATATGGGGCTGCATATACCTCTGGGGCTGCATATGGGGCTGCATATACCTCTGGGGCTGCATATGGGGCTGCATATACCTCTGGGGCTGCATATACCTCTGGGGCTGCATATGGGGCTGCATATACCTCTGGGGCTGCATATGGGGCTGCATATACCTCTGGGGCTGCATATGGGGCTGCATATACCTCTGGGGCTGCATATACCTCTGGGGCTGCATATGGGGCTGCATATACCTCTGGGGCTGCATATGGGGCTGCATATACCTCTGGGGCTGCATATACCTCTGGGGCTGCATATGGGGCTGCATATACCTCTGGGGCTGCATATACCTCTGGGGCTGCATATGGAGCTGCATATACCTCTTGGGCTGCATATACCTCTGGGGCTGCATATGGGGCTGCATATACCTCTGGGGCTGCATATACCTCTGGGGCTGTATATACCTCTGGGGCTGCTGTATACTACTACTGGGGCTGCTGCTGTATACTACCACTGGGGAGGCTGCTGTATACCTCACTGCTGGGGGTTGTATACCTGTGCTGGAGTCCACCCTCGGCTTATACGCGAGTCAATAAGTTTTCCCAGTTTTTGGGGGCAAAAGTAGGGGGGTCGGCTTATACACGAGTATATACGGTATTTTCCTGTTTCTTTACTGTTTGCATGATTTTGGAACTGTAAGGGGACTTTCTCTTCTGATGAAGCAAAAATTTAGGCTTGATAACCCTGCATTTGTTTATACAAGCACATTTGTTTCCCTGTCCGTCCTCCCCATGTTTGTTACTCATTTTGGAGCAATGGTTTTACATAAAGCAGTATATAGTATTAACAATGCACATTAACATCTAATATATAAAAGCCGAAGGCCACTTCCGGAAAACTCAAAGGTTACTTCCGTGATGGCCTCCGGACCCATGCTGGTGACGTCACCACTGCGGGCTAGCCGGCCGGCGCCCGGCTACAGGAAATGGCGGAGGAAGTTCCGCCCGCTCCTGCGGCGCCTCCGCGGCTCCTGCGGGCCCCCGCGGGTCCTCCTGCCCCCCCAGCCGCGGCTCCTGCGGGCCCCACCGCCGCTGCTCCTGCCCCTCCGCTGCTACTGCCCCTCTGCGGCTCCTGCCCCCCCGCGGCTCCTGCGGGCCCCCCGACACTGCTCCTGCCCCCCCAGCCCGCGGCTTTTGAGGGCCCCCCGCCGCTCCTCTTGCCCCTCCGGGCTCCTGCGGGCCCCCCGCCGATGCTCCTGCGGGCCCCCCGACGCTAATCCTACCCAGCCGCGGCTCCTGAGGGCCCCCCGCCGATGCTCCTGCCCCCCCCGCGTCTCCTGCAGGCCCCCCGCCTCTGCTCCTGCCCCCCCGCGGCTCCTGCGGGCCCACCGCGGGTCCTCCTGCCCCCAGCCGCAGCTCCTGCGGGCTCCCCCGTCGCTGCTCCTGCCCCCCCGCGGCTCCTGCCCCCCCCGCGGCTCCTGCGGGCCCCCCGACGCTGCTCCTGCCCCCCGCGTCTCCTACGGGCCCCCCGCCACTGCTCCTGCCTCCCCGCAGCCCCTGCGGGCCCCCCGCGGGTCGTCCAGCCCCCCACGGCTGCTCCTGCCCCCCCCGCGGCTGCTCCTGCCCCCCCCCCCACGGCTCCTGCGGGCCCCCCCGCGGGTCGTCCTGCCCCCCCGCGGCTCATAGAGGATACTCACCCGTCCGCCGGGGCCCTCCATCTACGTCCTCTAACTCCATGGCTTCAGGACCTGTGGTTAACCTGGGAAACCAATCAGGTGAGTGTCCTCTCATCCATCCTGCCCCTCCCCCTGCCACCACCATCCTGCCCCTACCCCCCACCGGCTCCAACCTCCTCTCCCTGTCCTCTGCCCTCCAGCCTCCGCTCTCCTCTCCCTGTCCTCTGCCCTCCAGCCTCCGCTCTCCTCTCCCTGTCCTCTGCCCTCCAGCCTCCGCTCTCCTCTCCCTGTCCTCTGCCCTCCAGCCTCCGCTTTCCTCTCCCTGTCCTCTGCCCTCCAGCCTCCGCTCTCCTCTCCCTGTCCTCTGCCCTCCAGCCTCCGCTCTCCTCTCCCTGCCCTCTGCCCTCAAGCCTCCGCTCTCCTCTCCCTGTCCTCTGCCCTCCAGCCTCCACTCTCCTCTCCCTGTCCTCTGCCCTCCAGCCTCCGCTCTCCTCTCCCTGTCCTCCGCCCTCCAGCTTCTGCTCTCCTCTCCCTGTCCTCTGCCCTCCAGCCTCCGCTCTCCTCTGCCCTCCATGCTCAAACTGGCTAAAGGTCCTCCCCAAGTAGAGCTGAGCAAAGAAATTTGCAGGTCCCTGGTCTAGTGGATGCATCATTTTGTGACAATGAGAACAAAGCCCTGTGAACCTTCTCCAACCGGCTGGCATACCGAGTGTATTATCTGATTAGTACGCTCGGTACAAGGTCATGTGTGCATCACACTGCATTGACAGCATGCCAGGCCTACAAATCATTCTACTGTATATAAAATCTACACTGGTCTGATATTTTCTGGAATATAAACTCTATGCAATAAAAAAAAATTAAATTCCAACGTGTCACTAAGGTATTTTTAGTGGTGTATTTTGTTTATTTAACATCATTTATATAAGCATTCTTGTTTTGCTGCCATTTTTTATATAAACACGCTGTTGAAAAACACCAAAGAAAAAATACCGTACTATAACCAGAGGATGGGCACTCCCTTTTCTCCCATTCTCCCTCCCCCACCCTAGAAAAGCCACAAACCAGTAAGCTTATCCAACAGTACAATTTATAATGCATTATAGATTTCCAAATAACAACCCCCAGTGCTATAAAGGTGCATTTTTGGAATCTTTCATAAAAACATGGTGTGATAACATATGTTAATATATTATATGTTACAAAATGAGTAGTGTTTTTTTTCCAAGAGTCTTGATGTAGATTATTGCAACATGTACATTATATTGTAGTGTTAATAAGTAAATACTTTGTATTAGAGGCAGCGCTTATTGGGAATAACACTTAGATGCTTGGAGGTACTTGTTGGTTTTGTTGGTTTTCTTATGCTGTGAAAAATAAAAATGATAACATTTGTGAGTCGGTTGACAGAGTAGGGGGTACTCGGATACCGGGACAGGTGGTTACTTCGGTGGGGAATCACAGCTGGTCAGTTCCCGGTTCCGTGCCCTGGACCCTCAATGGCAGGGATGGGGGTGATGATGATGGGGGAATGATAACATGACTCCACCTGTGGTACCTGGTAATGGTTACCAGCGCTGTGGCCGGCCACTGAGTGATGGAAGGCAGCTTTGGTAGTACAGCTCCCCACAGGTGGAGCTTTACCTCAGGGCAGCGGGGTGGATGAGGGGAGTAGTAGTCCTCACCTCCAATGATGATGCTGTGGCCCTCCTGCCATTGTCAACCTGGGTCCCCAGCTGACTCAACAGCTCGTAAACCCCCTTCCAAAGTCTGGGTCGCCGCTCCCTCCAGATGCAGCCGCAGGGTCCCAGCAGCGTCTACCTTGCTTGCTCTCCTCACACCAACTGTCTGACTGTTCTGTCACTCCCTGTCTCCCGCTCTCTAGGCTCCACCCCCTGGGACCTACTGAATATCAGTCCCCTGTATTAAATTGGCCTGTGTATGGGTGTTGGGGTGCAGACTCTGAAGATTCCCCACGTCCATAGTTACGGAGGCACCACACCCTTAATTAGGGTGCAGTACCTCCCTGTGGCGCCTTGCCATAGGGGCGCCACATTTGTATTTCATATCAAGACAGTTTTCTCCATATCTGTGCCATTGATGTCCATTTGTAGTATTTTTATCCCTTCTTTTGGTTACATTAATTAATGTGATGTGAGAAGTGTTGTAATAATAGGATTCTGTCATCTCAATAATAGAATTATCAACTTTTTATCAGGTGTTTTAGTTTTCCTGCTGTCACAAAAGGTTCTTGGTAATAAACTCAAACTATGTGTATCAAAAACTGATTGTGAAAATACAAGTTATACCCATTTATATCCGAGTTCCTAACACTAGTTATTTTCAAGACAAAGGATCCCCCTACAGTCCAGGCAGCACAGGTTATCTACTCTATAATTGCCGTAGGCAAAATCGTGTCGGACCCCGAAAACGCCGTGGCTTTGTCACTACGTGACGTTACCACGCGCGAGCAATGGCCGCAAAGCGGCCATTGCGAGTCGCTGGCCGAAAATAGAACCAGAGGCTCGGCCACAAACTTAGCGATTTACCGCTGAGGTAGCGCGAGCAATGGCCGCGAGGCCATTGCGAGTCGCTACCTCAGCCGCCGCACCTGCCGCAAGTCCCCCTATACTTTCTATGGGGATCCATTGCGACTCGCTGTGTAGCGCGAGCAATGGCCGCGAGGCCATTGCGAGTCGCTACCTCAGCCGCCGCACCTGCCGCAAGTCCCCCTATACTTTCTATGGGGATTACCGCAACCGCGCCGCAAGTGTAACGGTTTTGCGGCGAACGCGGCAGATGCGGTTACACTTGCGGCGCGGTTGCGGTAATTCCCATAGAAGGTATAGGGGGACTTGCGGCAGGTGCGGCAAGTGCGGTTTTGCACTTGTGGCAGGTGCGGCCGCGGCCGCAGTTGTTGCAAGTGCAAAACCGCACTTGCCGCACCTGCCGCAAGTCCCCCTATACTTTGTATGGGGATTACCGCAACCGCGCCGCAAGTGTAATGGTTGCGGCGCGGTTGCGGTAATCCCCATAGAAAGTATAGGGGGACTTGCGGCAGGTGCGGCAAGTGCGGTTTTTTAAATTTAATAATAATAAAAATAATAAAAAAAAAAAAACTAAATAATATAAATAATAAACAATAAAATAAAACATAATCATAAAAAAAAAAAAAAAAAAAAAAAAAATATATAACATTAATATATTAATTACATTAACTAATTAAAATAAAAAAATTAATCTAATACCCCCCCAAAAAGTATTCACACCCCCCCAAAAAGTATTGCACACCCCCCAAAAAGTATTGAACACCCCCCAAAAAGTATTGAACCCCCCCAAAAAGTATTGAACCCCCCCAAAAAATATTCAACCACCCCAAAAAGTATTCACACCCCCCCAAAAAGTCCTCACACCCCCCCAAAAAGTACTCAGACCAGCTATAACTATTATAAGCAAATTAATGCACGTTCTAGAATCCCGATGCATTTGCATCGGGCTCACAGCTAGTCTACTATATAATTCCCGTAGGCACTTCCGTGTCGGGTCCCGAAAAGACCGTGGCTTTTTCACTCTGTGACGTCACCACAGCGAAGCATTGGCCGCGTAGCGGCCAATGCGAGTCGCTGGCCTGCGCGAGCAATGGCCGCGAGGCCATTGCGAGTCGCTGGCTGAGTGCGAGCAATGGCCGTGAAGCGGCCATTGCGAGTCGCTGGCCGAAAATAGAACCAGAGGCTCGGCCACAAAGTTAGCGATTTACCGCTCATGTAGCGCGAGTCGCTGCCTGAGCGGTAAATCGCTAACTTTGTGGCCGAGCCTCTGGTTCGATTTTCGGCCAGCGACTCGCAATGCCCGCTTCGCGGCCATTGCGAGCACTCAGCCCCAAAAAGTATTCACACACCCCAAAAAGTATTCACACACCCCCAAAAAGTATTCAACCCCCCAAAAAGTATTCACACACCCCCAAAAAGTATTCAACCCCCCCAAAAAGTATTCACACACCCCCAAAAAGTATTCAACCCCCCCAAAAAGTATTCAACCCCCCCAAAAAGTATTCACACACCCCCAAAAAGTATTCACACACCCCCAAAAAGTATTCAACCCCCCCAAAAAGTATTCACACACCCCCAAAAAGTATTCAACCCCCCCAAAAAGTATTCACACACCCCAAAAAATATTCACCCCCCCCCCCCAAAAAAGTATTCACACACCCCCAAAAAGTATTCAAACCCCCCAAAAAAGTATTGAACCCCCCAAAAACTATTCACACCCCCCAAAAAGATCACAACCCCCCAAAAAGTATTCACACACCCCCAAAAAGTATTCAACACCCCCAAAAAGTATTCACAACCCCCAAAAAGTATTCAACCCCCCAAAAATATCCACCCCCAAAAAGTATTCAACCCCCCCAAAAAGTATTCAACCCCCCCAAAAAGTATTACCATCACCCAAAAGTATTCACACCCCCAAAAAGTATTCAACCCCCCAAAAAGTATTCACACCCCCCCAAAAATATTCACCACAAAGACACCCCCCAAAAAGTATTCACAACACCCCCCAAAAAGTATTCAAACCCCCCAAAAAAGTATTGAACCCCCCCAAAAATATATCCACACAACACCCCAAAAAGTATTCACACACCCCCCCAAAAAGTATTCACACAACCCCCAAAAAGTATTCAAACCCCCCCAAAAAGTATTCACACACCCCCAAAAAGTATTCACACCCCCCCAAAAAGTATTCACAACCCCCCAAAAATTATTCATCACCCCCCAAAAAGTATTCACACACCCCCAAAAAAGTATTCAACCCCCCAAAAAGTATTCAACACCCCCAAAAAGTATTCAAACCCCCCCAAAAAGTATTCACACCCCCCAAAAAAGTATTCACACAACCCCCAAAAAGTATTCACCCATCACCCCCCCAAAAAATTATTCACAGATCCCCCAAAAAGTATTCACACCCCACCAAAAAAGTATTCAAACCCCCCAAAAAAGTATTCAACCCCCCCAAAAAGTATTCACACACCCCCAAAAAGTATTTCAACACCCCCCAAAAAGTATTCAACCCCTATCCCACCCCAAAAAGTATTCACACCCCCCCCAAAAAGTATTCACACACCCCCAAAAAGTATTCAACACCCCCAAAAGTTCCACCCCCCAAAAAATATTCACACCCCCCCAAAATAGTTCACACACCCCCAAAAAGTATTCACACACCCCCAAAAAGTATTCAACCCCCCCAAAAAAGTATTCACACCCCCCCAAAAAGTATTCACACACCCCCAAAAAGTATTCACACCCCCCAAAAAAGTATTCACACCCCCCAAAAAGTATTCACACACCCCCAAAAAGTATTCAACCCCCCCAAAAAAATATTCACACCCCCCCAAAAAGTATTCACACACCCCCAAAAAGTATTCAAACCCCCCAAAAAAGTATTGAACCCCCCCAAAAACTATTCACACACCCCCAAAAAGTATTCACACCCCCCCAAAAAGTATTCAACCCCCCCAAAAAGTATTCACACACCCCCAAAAAGTATTCACACACCCCCAAAAAGTATTAAACCCCCCCAAAAAGTATTCACACACCCCAAAAAGTATTCACACCCCCCCAAAAATTATTCACACCCCCCCAAAAAGTATTCACACCCCCCAAAAAAGTATTCAAACCCCCCAAAAAAATATTCAACCCCCCCCAAAAAGTATTCACACACCCCCAAAAAAGTATTCACACCCCCCCAAAAAGTCCTCACCCCCCCCCAAAAAAAAAGTATTCACACCCCCCCCAAAAAGTATTCACACACCCCCAAAAAGTATTCACACCCCCCCAAAAAGTCCTCACACCCCCCAAAATGTCCTCACACACCCCCAAAATGTCCTCACACCCGATGCATTTGTATCAGGCTAACAGCTATAACTACTATAATCAAATTAATGCACGTTCTAGAATCCCGATGCATTTGCATCGGGCTCACAGCTAGTCTTATCATAAGCTTCCTAGAAAAAGGAAGAAGCTCCAAACTGCTTAGATAGTATACACATTGAAGGATATGCCTTTGACAATATTGAGTAACTTCAATCCAAAAGTGAATAGACTCCTGCGGTATTTGCTATCAGTCTAATAGGAACTAGAGTGGTAGTTCTCATATGTGGTCTTCATTTAAACCTCTCAAAATAGGGCTCAGCATCCATTTTAGAAGTCCCAGTGGTAGGACCTCTGGTGATTATACATTTACACCCTTAAATCCAGGGCTGTGGAGTCGGAATTGGAGTCCATTTTGATGGAGTCCGAGTCCAATTTAGGGAAATTGTGGAGTCAGAGTTGGAATCGGAAGATTGGCTTACCGACTGCACACCAGGGTTGTGGAGCTGGAGTCAGTGTCCATTTTGGTGGAGTCGAGTTCGAGTCGGATTCAGGTTAATTGAGGAGTTGGAGATTTGGTTTACTGATTCCACAGCCCTGATTAACCCCATCCCAACGTATGATGTTATAGAGACGTCATGAAAGTCGGTGCGTTCCCGACTTATGACATCTCTATAACGTCTTGGGTTGTTTGTGCTCCTGCAGCTCCGGTGACAGTGTCAGTGACAAGTCACCGGAGCTGTAGGAGCGCAAGTACCTATACTTTAGCCCAGGGGGGATTGGAGCTCTCCAATCAGATCTGGAGGGGCGGTATGGCAGGTGCCCTCCCCCTCCTAGTCCCCTCCTGCTCCAGGGCCCCCCAATCACTTTCTACCCCCCCCCCACCCAGCGGTAACAGTCATCCGCCAGCGGTATGCCTGCCGGCGGTAAATGACTGTTAATGGCGGTGGGCTGCACCCACCTGTCAGCTTCCTCAGCCCCCTCCTGGAGCAATCACGGAGGGGGCTGAGGAAGGTGGCACCCCCCCTGTGCCCCTTTCCCACCCACCCCTTCACCTCCCGGTGGGCTGCACCCGCCGGTGCACCCTCCGGTCAGCTCCGGTGAGGGCCCCTCCTCCTCTCCTGGGCTCCTCCTCCTGGATGAGGTAAGTATGTATGAATGAATGAATTGATGGATTGATGGATGGATGGGTGGGTGAGTGCATGCATGGGTGGATGAATGGCTGAGTGGGTGCATGCATGCATCTGTGGGTGGATGGATGAGTGAGTGTAGGTGCATGCATGCATGCATGGGTGAATGGATGGGTGAGTGTGTGCATGCATGCATGGGTGGATGGATGGGTGAGTGGATGCATGCATGCATGGGTGCATGCATGGGTGGATGGACGCATGCGTGGATGCATGTTTGGATGTGTGGATGCGTGCATGCGTGGATGTGTGCGTGCATGGATGGATGTGTGCGTGCGTGGATGTGTGCGTGCGTGCATGTGTGCATGCATGGATGTTGCATGCATGGATGTGTCTGTGCATGGTTGCGTGCGTGGATGTGTGCATGCATGGATGTGTGGACGTGTGCATGCATGGATGGATGTGCGCATGGTTTGATGTGTGCATGGATAGATGTGTGTGCATGCATGGATGTGTGCATGCGTGGATGTGGGCATGCATGAGTGGGTTCATGGATGGATGTGTGCGTGCGTGGATGTATGCGTGCATGCATGGATGTGTGAATGCATGGATGTGTGTGCGTGGATGCGTGCGTGGATGTGTGTATGCGTGTATGCGTGCATGTGTGCCTGGATGGATGTGTGCATGTGTGGATGCATGCGTGGATGTGTGGATGCGTGTGTGGATGCGTGCTTGGATGGATGTGTGCATGGATGGATGTGTGCATTGATAGATGTGTGTGTGTGCATTCGTGGATGGATGATGAGTGCATGGGTGGATGGATGTATGGATGGGTGCAACAAGGGATCAAGTGTCCTCTTGTTGTAGTCTCTGGGATCATAGTCATGGTGCATTGTATGACAGATCATTGCCATACAGTGCACCATAACTCTGACCCCAGAGCCTGTAGGAAGAGGACACTTGATCCCTTGCTGCAGTCTCTGGATTGAGCAGAAGCGATCGAGTGTCGTGGGACCTTCATTGTGGACTACGTCGGAAGCGATAAGGCGTTGTGGGACCTTCGTTGTGGACTACGTCAGAGGCGATCGAACGTCATGGGACCTTCGTTGTGGACTACGTCGGATCTTTATAATAAAGATGGAGTCCGAATTTTGTTTGTGTTTTTTTTTCAAATAAAAAGATTTTCCTCTGTGTGGTGTATTTTTTCTGACTATTTACTAGAGATTCCTAATGGCCGGGTCTAACATTGGCCCGACATTATGAATCTCGGGCTTAGTGCCAGCTGTCAATAAAAAGCTGGCATTAACCCCTTTATTACCCAGTTTGCCATCGGCACCAGGGCAACTGGAAGAGCCTGGGTACAGTGCCAGAAAATGGCACTTCAATGAATGCGCCATTTTCTGGGGCGGCTGTGGGCTGTGGGGAGCCCAGAATGCTTGGGCCTCTCCATTCTGAGGATTCCAGCCCCCAGCTGCCTAGTTTTACCTGGCTGGGCCAAAAATATGGCGGAGCCCCACGTCATTTTTTTTTTTCTAGAATTAGTTCTAGAAATAAAAAATATGGGCTTCGCTGTATTTTTGGTTGCCAACCAGGTACAACGAGGCAGCTGGGGGTTGCTGGCAATCCATAGCTGCCAAGTTGTACCTGGCTGGACCAAAAATATGGTGAAGCCCCAGGTTATTTTTTTTTCTAAAATCAGTTCTAGAAATGTAATAAAAGGCCTTCCCTGTAATTCTGGTTGCCAGCCAGGTACAACTTGGCAGCTGGGGGGCTGGAATCTTCAGCATGGAGAGACCCAAACGTGGGCAACCACGCTGAAAATTGCAACCCCCAAGGACCTTATCTAGATGCATAGTGAGCACTTTGAACCCCCAGGTGCTTCACAAATTGATCCATAATAAGGAAAAAGTACTTTTTTTTCACACAAATTTTCTTTCAATTTTTACGTATCAATTTGTGAAGCACCTGGGGGTTCAAAGTGCTCACTATGCATCTAGATAAGTTCCTTGGGGGGTCTAGTCTCCAAGATGGGGTCACTTGTGGGGGAGCTACAATGTTTAGGCACATAGGGGCTCCCCATACGCAACATGGTGTCCACTAACAATTGGAATTGTTAGTGGACACCATGTCACGTATGGAGAGCCCCTGTGTGCCTAAACATTAGAGCTCCCCCACAAGTGACCTCATTTTGGAAACTAAACCCCCCAAGGAATTTATCTAGATGGGTGGTGAGCACTTTGAACCCCCATGTGCTTCACAAATTAATCTGTAAAAATGAAAAAAATAATTTTATGTACAAAAAATGTACTTTTTCATTATTACGGATCAATTTGTGAAGCACCTGCTTCCGATAAAGAGTAGGATGACTGCACTTTATCCAGAAACATTCTTTGGAAAGGCTGAGTCACGGTTGCAATGTGCTTCCCAAATCAAGGTAGGCCTTGAACATGGCAAAACACAGAAAACCTGATAACTGGTCAAAGGAAAGTAAATTATTGATGGCTGCTGCTAAGATACCCTCAGAGCTTGGATGAGATAGAGTTGTACACTGTCAACACTTCAGTTTATGTAGAGTAAAAGTTTATAGTCTTCGCTCATGAAACCTATGGTGTCTGTGTATCTTGTGGGACTGCAATCACCTCTGCCGCTACTCCAATCCATATAGTCTGGGTGTCTTGTGCATAGCAGGAACAAAATGAAAGTGTAACCAGAGCGGGAAGTTTAGCCACTACACATAGCTGAGCTAGGAAATCAGCCCCTAAAACCCATCTAGTTATCTTCTCCCACTACCAAATCCCAATTTACATTTCCCTCCCAACCTGTGGATTGCCGGAGCCTCCTGCTGGAGGTTGCAACACAAACTGCAGACCACAATGTTTTCCCGAGATAAGCTGGTGGCTGACATGTCAGTTGGTGGCTTTCTCACAGAGAACATAGGAGCACCCAGCTGAACAAGCACTGCCATGTATGGAAGAGTTGGCTGAACGATCAGCAGAGGCATTGTTCAGCCAGTATGACCAATCTTATGCTCTGGATCAGTAGTAAAAGTTTTAAAAATCAATCTCTTGTGCAAAAGCAATGTTAGGCTGGCATCAGGCTCCCATATTTCAAAATCTGTGTGCAGACAGCAATTTATTGCCAAATAGTGCACCTCTATACCATAACTAAGCCCTATAAATGCCTTTGAGGATATAAGGTTGGGTCAAAGACACACGCGACCAGTCCAGAAATCGCTGGCAGTTGAAGCCGGCCTTAGGGAGCTTTTTCCTGTTTTAATATATTTTACTATATGCCTCTAGTAGGACAGGGATTTACAAATATTTGGTCCACTTGTCAAAGTTCACCTGTTATCAAAGAGGGTCTTAGATCATTGGCTTTATCAGTGTTTGCTTCACATAGTAAAGTAATTACCATCAGACTTCACTTTACATATAAATACTATTGTTTCAGAAAAGACAATTATATCTTATTCGGCTCAGGAGAGGGAAAACCTCTGACTTCAGATAGCAAACAAGATATGATTGTGCACCTCCATCATGCAGACACAGGATGCACCTACACTTTGTGTAGAAAGTCTTGTAGGAAAACAGACTATCTGATTTTAACCCATTACTTGCCAAATTAGCAATTTTCCTTTTCAAAAATTGGTGTATGAAAGCTCTCTGGGTGGAAGGACATTCAATTAAAAATGACAATGTTTTGAAAACATTCATTTTACAAAGACAACACAAAAAATTGGAGCTAATTATAAAATCTTAGTTGCTAGAAGCAAAAGATTAGGCGTCCCAAAAAAAGGACATTGGTTATGTAATGGGTTAAAATGAACATAGAATAAATATAGTGAGTTGCAAAATCTTGGGGGCAGATTTTTTTAAGGCTTTTTTACATCAATTTTAATTCAATAAATCTTAGGCTAGGCTAGGGTCAGATTTGCGCTAATAGCTGCACTCAGGGGGGGTTCCGTTAAAAACATAGGTTTTGACAGCCTTAACCCAGTGTTACTGCCATGGTAGCGCCCCGTTAATGCTCCCAATGGTTCCCTATGGTGATGCAGCCCGTAGTGCAGCTCAAACGCCGGCATCTGAGTGCCGGAGTTTGAAATCTCGCGCTTTTCCTAGTTTTTCCGGAAGTAACCTATTGCTGGACACTGCAGACCTTGGGGAAGGTAATAAAGTGTGCATGTGTTTGTGTGTCTGTCTGTGTACCCCCTGCTCCTTAGGGAATAGTACTGCGTTTTTGCTTTGAAAAATTGCAGCACTAAGAAAACAGAGCAAAAAACCAACACAAACGGATGATGTGCTTGTGATGCTTTTTTGCAAAAAAAAGGGATCCATTTTTGCTGCAGAAACTGCATTGAAAATGGATCAACAAAAATGGAGTACCAATGCTCTGTGTAAATGAGCCCTAAGAGGAGTCAGTGAAAAGATACAAACAAATGCTCAAATGTAGAACATAAGTAGAGTTGAGAAGTGCGTATTCAGATCCTGTGCTGCCGTGGGATTAAGAATTTGCACAAGTATCTTCAAAATGATTTATTAGCCTACGCGTTTCATGCTACTTCAGCACAAAATCATCACACCATATCATCCAGCTATCCGGGAATCACTGTAGGATTAAGAATTTGCACAAGCAATGTTCAAGATGATTTATTAGTCTACGCATTTCGTAGCATATTTGCTTCTTCCTCAAGGAAAATTCATCACGCCATATCATCCAGCCATCCGGGGAATCGCTGCAGTGTTGTTTCACACTACAGTAATTCCTCGGATGGACGGATGATATGGTGTGATGATTTTGCCCTGAAGAATAGCAATGTCAATGTAGCTACATCAACATTTCAATCATCCTCGTACGACACAATTGTATGCGTAGGCTAATAAATCATCTTGAACATTGCTTGTGCAAATTCTTAATCCTACAGTGATTCCGGATAGCTGGATGATATGGTGTGATGATTTTGCCCTGAAGAAGTAGCAAACATGCTACGAAATGCGTAGGCTAATAAATCATCTTGAACATTGCTTGTACAAATTCTTAACGGCAGAGCAGTATCTAAATCCACACTTCTCAACCCTACTCTTCTTTGTAACTATCTGGATCTTTGCTGCAGCCAATGATGCTGTCATGGTGGTTGTGACCATTCACAACTACTAGAGGTAGGCCTAACCTATTATTCTTCATGTTTATAACTGTATCAGATAAGACCCCACTTTGTGTTTCTCCTTTACAGTATTTCAAAGGTAAAACATGGGATAATTACCGTATATACTCGTGTATAAGCCGACCCGTGTATAAGCCGACCCCCCTACTTTTGCCCCCAAAACCTGGGAAAACCTATTGACTCGTGTATAAGCCGAGGGTGGACCCCAGCACAGGTATACAGCCCCCCGCAGTGTGGTATACAGGCCCCCTCAGTGGTATACAGCAGCCTCCCCAGTGGTAGTATACAGCAGCCTCCCCAGTGGTAGTATACAGTAGCCTCCCCAGTGGTATATACAGCAGCCCCAGAGGGGTATACAGCAGCCCCAGAGCTGTATACAGCAGCCCCAGAGCTGTATACAGCAGCCCCAGAGGGGTATACAGCAGCCCCAGAGGGGTATATAGCAGCCCCAGAGGGGTATATAGCAGCCCCAGAGCTGTATACAGCAGTCCCAGAGCTGTATACAGCAGCCCCAGAGGGGTATACAGCAGCCCCAGAGAGGTATATAGCAGCCCCAGAGGGGTATATACAGCAGCCCCAGAGGGGTATATAGCAGCCCCAGAGGGGTATACAGCAGCCCCAGAGGGGTATACAGCAGCCCAGAGGGGTATACAGCAGCCCCCGCTGTATACAGCAGCTCCCGCTGTATACAGCAGCTCCCGCTGTATACAGCGGTACCCGGCTGTATACAGCCCTCCCCCCGTGGTATACCGGGCCCCCCCTGTGGCAACCTGTAAAGGAAGCGATGATTATACTTATCGGGTCGCTGTCGCCGACGCCGACGCCGCCGCTCTGTCACCGTCCGTCACCGCGCTCCTTCCCGTCTTCATGCTTCCTTCACCGGCGCACAGAAAATGACGTCATTTCCTGTGCGACGGTGAAGGAAGCATGAAGACCAGGAGCAGCGCGGTGACGGACGGTGACAGAGCGGCGGCTTCGGCGACAGCGACCCGATAAGTATAATCATCGCTTCCTTTACAGGTTGCCACAGGGGGGGCCCGGTATACCACGGGGGGGGCTGTATACAGCCGGGTTATATATATATATTTTTTTTTTTATTACCGTATATACTCGTGTATAAGCCGAGGGGGGACTTTTCAGCACATTTTTTGTGCTGAAAAACTCGGCTTATACACGAGTATATACGGTAGCTTTTTTTTGTAAACTCCACAAAAGTGGCGCAAACCAAATAATAAATGACTCCTATAGTATCCACATCTGTCAAAATTATAAAAAAAAGTATAAGTGTTTAAAGGGGGTTTTCAATAATTCTTTTTATGTCCATCAATAGGCGCATCTTGAATATAAAGTCAGCAGTTACTCACCCTCCTCAAGTCCTGCAGTGTTCCTCTGCCGCACCTCCAGCATCTGCTGATAGGGGGCAACAATGGCATTCTGACCAGAGAAGTCCAGACCACTGCAGCCAATCAATGGAATCAGTAGGTCATACAATGAGTATTGGTATTATTGTTGAGCTATACAAATTTCTCAGACGTGAGTAAATACCAGTTTTATTGGCACATTTTTCAACTAAAGGTTGGTCAGCAGCATACTATTACCCCACTTTGATTTGTATATACAGTAGATTACACTTGTCACCACCTTTATACCTATGTGTTATATATTCATCTTCTTGATGTGTATATTTTACACATTTTGTCAGCTTTTCTGTATATCACTATTGACATGGAAATCTGAAGATAAGGCACGTGTTTTATTATGAGGATATCTTTGTCAATATAGCCTATGGGCTATTTCATGTGATATCTATTTATCTGTAGATTAATAAATTAACAATGATTAATTTGAGGTGATCCCATGGCAATGGCATACGTCTTGCTTTTCTAGATCTCTATTGGGCTTTTGTTTGGTGTGCGTTTGATTGATCACAATTTATTGGGTTGTGCCCACTTTAATTTTTATCATTTATGAATTTCCCTTGAACTGCGCACTTGTCATAGGTTTTTTGATTGGTGGAAGTCTCAAGATTTCATCCCCCATCGATCTGCTCGTGATTAGACGGAGTGAAAAAATTAGCACTTTTATTAAAGATGTAATTACTCTTAAGGGTACCTTTACACGCCACTACAACAAGGTGGAAACAACGGCTGCTTCACGTGCACGAGCACGCACCAACGGTTACAAACGGTACCCGATACCGTCTTTACACGCTGCTACAAGGTGCTTTACAGAAGGTTGAATCTATCTCTGGATGCACAGCCGGGTGCCTAAAGTTACCTTCTGCAGAGCACCTTACCCCATTTACACGCCACTACAACAAGGTAATATGGGCGGACCTGGTGCAGCAGGGACAACACTTAGGCGTGCCAGAATTGTGGATTACGAGGCGTTCATACGCTGATAGGACAAAGCAATAGCATCATGATTGGCCAGCCAGCGCAGGAGGCTGACTAATACATGACGCTCGAGCAATTGTGTAGTGTGACTGGTCAGCTCCTTAAATATGCCGCCCTATGCAGCGACTACCAATCGTAACGCAGGAGCTTCCTCCAATGATCGCTGAAGGGGGGTGGTTTCACGGAGGCTGTGTCACGCTCCAGGGAGTTAACTAGGTGACGAAAAAACCTTACCGTACCTTATTTAGATGCTACTACCATCGGGTTGAAATCAACCTGTTTTAGAGCACTGCTCTGAAACAAGTGCCGCAAGTGACAGGTGGAAACAACCTACTTTACACGCCGCTACCTCGGGTTAATTTGGCGGTGCAATATACATTTGTCTCATAAACCAGGTTGTTTCCACCCTGTTGTAGCGGCGTGTAAAGGTACCCTTAAGGATATGATATAATGTGTATAATAATACAAGTTTTGAACATCTCAGCTGCCTATCGCCTTAATCTCTCATACTACAGGATGAGTAGAAACTGTTACACCAGGGCCTATGGATGCCCAACATGTGGCGCAACAGTGAAGACAACTGGGATTTGATAGAAGGAAGGCCCTGACTAAAGGGAGAGGGGAGAAGGGTCACTCCTGAGGCTGGACCCTGTGCTCCCAAATGTTCCTATACAGGTGATTCCCCCATTGTCGTCACATGCCTAGGTCCTCACTCGCCCTAAACGTACCCTGGTTAGTGCGAAGGTTGGCATAGACGCAAGCTTCACCTCTACAGAAATATAAGGAGGAAGGGAGATAGAAAGGGGAAAATAAACACAAAAAGGATAAACTCCAGAACTCCTCAATAGCAGTAAGACTCCAGAGCTGCAATAGTAATGACTACAACTTCATCCAGAGACAGGTTCCCTCTCAAGTGGTCAGCACAGAATGAGATTCTATGACTGGCTCAGCTGACCAGACATGTGTCTCTTTATAGGGGAGTGGTGAACAAAATGCTCCATCTGAAATTAGGCTGCAAAAAGCAACCAGACAGGAAAAGGTCCTTAATCCCTGCAGCATCAAAATAAATTACATAAACATAAATACAAGTTATGGACCTGATCCAGACTCGCTAAAGGTCTCTACTCGTGACAGAAACATTACACCAATGGCCATATTGCTGTGCCAGCCTTTGCAGAAATTTAAATAGCTGGTGATCTTTGCAATGTTTCTATTAGCCCTAAAATTCCTTTTGACTGACCATAAGTTCAAAGATTGAAAACAATAAAAAGTGACAAATAAAAGAGAACTTATCATGTCATTTTTTCGATATTAAACTGCCCCCAGTGTCTTCTTAGTGATGCAATGTCCATCACTAACATGGTTTTGTCAAACATAAGTTCTCTGTATTTATACACACTTTTTATGGTCAGGTAAATCCATTACAGATCTTCTCTTTCAGTCATAGGGGTGGCACTTTTCTTCGGTTCAGTCACATTCTTCTTTAAAATATACATGCCCCCCTCATTGTGGTTGATTGCTGTGACTGGCCCAACAGAGATTAAATCACGCGTTTTCACTTCCCCTTAGCTTATCGTAAATACGCTGTGCACGTCTCTCTTCTTTCTTCTTCTGGTAGAAGTGGCAAAGCGGTGTTTGCACACCAGCGCAAGTAGAGAGGCAAGAGTACAGGGACGCGCTTACCGTACGCACTCCCAAGGAGACATGATAAAGCCTGGAGCATGCGCATATATAAACTGCATCTCGAGATGTCAACCCAGATTCAGTGCGCGTGCCTGGAAAGCTGAGGGAAAGTGTGCAAGCATGGAATTTAATAGATTTCTATGATATCAGGCCCGCCACGGCAATCAATTACAATGCGGGGGGGGGCGTCCATAATTTGAAGAGGAGTGTAACTGAACTGAAGAAAAATGGCACAACTATGAATGAATGAAAAGGTATGTAATGCATTTACCAGACCATAAAAAGTGTTTTGTTTTTTTAAGATAAATGCGGGAACTTTTGTTTGACAAAGCCAAGTTAAGCCCTCGTCACACATAACGAGATCGTTAGCGAGATTGTTGTAATGTCACAGGTTTTGTGACGTAACAGCGATCTCGCTAACGATCTCGCTATGTGTGACACTTAGCAGCGATCAGGCCCCTGCAGTGAGATCGCTGATTGTTACAAAGTGCTCTGGGTCATTTTTAGGTCGTTGGTCTCCCGCTGGTCAGCACGCATGCTGTGTGTGACAGCGAGAGACCAACGATCAGAGATCTCCCAGGCTGGTAACCATGGTAAACTCTGGGTAACTAAGCAGCGCGCGCTGCCTAGATACCCAGTGTTTATCATGGTTACCAGCGCAAAGCAGTAACGCTGGTAACTATGATAAACAGCGGGTATCTAGGCAGCGCACGGTGTTTATCATAGTTACCAACGATGTGGAGTGGACTCCTTGGTCCCTGGGGAGATCTGCCTGTTTGACAGCTCCCCAGAGACCAGGTAACGACGCACCAACAATCCCTACAGGATCGTTATCATTGTCGGGATCGCTGGTGCATCGTTGTGTGTGACGGGAGCTTTAGTGATGCACATTGCCTCAGTAACAAGAGATTGGGGCAGTTTAATATTGAAAAAGTATGTGACAGGTTCCCTTTAACGCCCCTATTCCACATTCAGTATACTTCTACATAATAACCAGGTGCTATTTGCCGATATTCTCCGACAGTCCGGTCCTGAAGATACAGATGGAGTAAGGTATATATGTTGTCAATACAAAATAGGAACTTGGCATTTTCATAAGTGAAGTTCAGACTATAAACGTTCTGCACATAAGTGACAAGTGGTTGTGCACATCTTTCATCTACACCCCAGGATTAAGATGAATGCAAAGCAGAGAAACTGCTGACATGCCTTAACGGAGAATCAATTGTGTTTTTATACATTATTTAGTAGGAAGGGTAACTTGCTACTAAACGGGAACACAATGAATTGCAGGTTACTTTAGGTGCAGCAGAGACATAAAAGGGAAATCAACAAAAATTCTATAATACTAAAACTAATATTTTCCTGCCAGGGCTTACTAGGAACAAACTTATGGAATTACTTTAGATAACGTAATATAAACAGAATTAGTTTTAATATGTTCCATAAACGTCAGTCATGGTGAAAATACGGTTTTCTATAATCACTTTAAGTCTGTGACTGTGAGCTACCAGAGTGCCCCACTAACCATAGATAAACGGGATTTAGCTGCTAATCCAGCAGTAGTGGCCACTGTGTGGGAAAATATGTCGGAGGAATAGAACAAAGGTGATTGATTTAGTTACAAATCAGACTCTTCGATGCAAAGAAAACATTATAAATGCCACTATTGTACAACAGTTATTCCAGAGTAAACAGTCCAGAAGTAAGGCATTGAAGGGAACTTATCAGGAACTGGAAGATCATCAAACTAATTACATTCCTGGGTGGGGTATTAGAAAACAAATCCAAGTTTACCTTTCTGGCTGCAAACGGATTTTCTTCAAGAGAAAATCAGCTTTGAATTTACATAAATGAGGCTTCAACTTCACCAATGGCTTCCTGACAGGTGCATTGATACCCTGCATTATTCCCCAACTAGCCACCCACTGCTATCATAGAGGTTTCTTCTGGGAGCAAAGGAGACAATCAAGTACATTGTGTGGCACTAAGCAAAAAACAATGCATCGGTCAGAACCCCTTTAGCATTTTCCCCAACTTTTTTTCTAGTTTGCTGAAGGTGGTGGGTGCAGGCCCTAAATCTTTTCACATCGCTGTCTTGATTCTATTCCACCTACAATCTAGGAGCAAGAATAAGATTGTTGTCTGAAAAAGCTGGGGATCCTGAAGAGAAGGCAGATTATGGGTATGTTTACACTGGGTTAAAAAAATGCCCATATTTTAGTCAGAAGTAAGATGAGCAAACCCTTCAAGGTTGGTTCGGGTCGCAAACCTGTTCGGGTTCAGAGTCCAGGTGCTTATATTTGCAAAGCACTGGAGCGAGCATTGCTGTGGTCGGGTGCAGTTGATGCTGGCCCAGTCCCGCTCAACATGGGAAACTTGGCAACTTGAACCAAATCGAGTCTTGAAAGGTTTGCTCATCTCTAATCAGCAAGTAAAGCAAACTGAGGGCACCAGGCAGGACACTAGGAATGTAGTGTCCCTTTTCAGTCCAAGCATGACTAGGTGACTAGAGACTCCCTACGCACTAAATAGCATAACAAATATTGCAGGGCAGGTCGATGCTGTCCATACAGTCATTATGCCTATAAAAATTGTCAGCCTTTAATGAAGAACCTGTAAAGTTGTACAGTGTGTCATCGCAAAGCTGATAAGATGGGTGGTAATGACCACTTTTCCCCCCTTTACAAATTGCCATAGTGAAGACTAATTGTTTATGGGAATGTTTTAATTGCACAACTCGTTACAGCAATTAATCATTATGACGGTCAAATGAATTCAATTACACAATGAGAAGTAAAAAAAAAAAGAAGCTCTACCATATATGTGATATAATATCGCACTTGTTTTAATTATCTCAAATAGCTTTTGCGGCATATGCTGATCAGATGGTGTTTGGGAATGTTTACTTTGTGAAAGTCCTTCAGTGTGTCATTCAATCAGTCCACATTTTATCATGATTCTGAAGGACTAGATCAAAATAAGCAGCCATTAATTGAGAATGTGCCAAAGATGTGCAGTTACAGATAAACTACCAAACACATGAAGCATGTCACTAACCAGAGATGCAAGTTATGAAAGGAATGATGATTTTTCATAGCGACGATGAAACAAAATGGCTTGCAAACTAGAATGGGATGAAGAAGAAGAAAGAGTGGTACTGTCTCCGGGTTCTTCAAAGATTGGCAAAACATGAAAAAAGAACAAGAGTACAAGAGGGTGACGGTATATGTGGGCACCACGGCGTTTATAGAGAGAACTGGGCAGACGATGTACCTTGTGGCTGAACAGCCTGTGCTTGCAGAGTCCCAGTGATGGTCCTCGATAGCTTGAGAGTAGTACAGGCAAGACAAATCAATCCGATTCTGAAGAAAACCGTGGCACACTCCGGGAAAGTAAAACTCCTTTATTTCAAATAGGTAAAAGCTGGTGCACTGCGCCAGTTCAGCGTGGGGAGAGGGGGAGACAAGCAGGTGTATGTATTAGGTAAAAGCTGGTGCACTGCCCCAGTTGAGCGTGGGGAGGGGGGAGATAAGCATATTAGGTAAAAGCTGGTGCACTTCACAAGTTCATCATGCGGGGAGAGGGGGAGACAAGCAGGTGTATATATTAGGTAAAAGCTGGTGCACTGCGCCAGTTCAGCATGGGGAGGGGGGGAGACAAGCAGGTGTATATAGTAGGTAAAATCTGGTGCACTGCGCCAGTTCAGCATGGGGAGGGGGGGAGACAAGCAGGTGTATATAGTAGGTAAAAGCTGGTGCACTGCGAAAGTTCAGCATGGGGAGGGGGGAGACAAGCAGGTGTATATAGTAGGTAAAAGCTGGCACACTGCACCAGTTCAGTGTGGGGAGAGGGGGAGTCAAGCAGGTGTATATATTAGGTAAAAGCTGGTGCACTGCGCCAGTTCAGCATGGGGAGGGGGGGAGACAAGCAGGTATATATAGTAGGTAAAAGCTGGTGCACTGCGAAAGTTCAGCATGGGGAGGGGGGGAGACAAGCAGGTGTATATAGTAGGTAAAAGCTGGCAACACTGCACCAGTTCAGTGGGGGGGGGGGGACAAGCAGGTGTATATGTAGGTAAACTGCAACTGCCAGAGTGTGAGGTATTAGGTAAAAGCTGGTGCACTGCGCCAGTTCAGCGTGGGAAGAGGGGGAGACAAGCAGGTGTATTTATATCACCTGCTTGTCTCTTCCTCTCCCCATGCTGAACTGGCGCAGTGCACCAGCTTTTACCTATTTGAAATAAAGAAGGAGTTTTACTTTCCCGGAGTGTGCCACATTTTTCTTCAGAATCGGACAAAAAAATAACTATTTTTTTCTTTAACTACACTCTTAAAATAACACTAAGCTAATAATGCATATACTGCACACTGACTCTGTAAAATTGTGTTGTAAAATGTGACCTGTATAACAAATATAGTTTCATCTAGATAGGTCCAAAATGTTATGCAGAAGAAAACAAGATTTGGAGAAAAAGAAGGGGCATATTTTAAGGGGTTGTCCACTAATCTAACAACCCTTTCTGAATCACCATAATCCCCCCATGTAAAATAATAGCAGCTATATTCACCTGCTGTGCTGGCGCTTCCCAGCTACATTGTCACTTATACTTGCTGCAGCCAGGGCCGGGGTCAGCACCCGGCATACCCAGGTAAGTGTCAGGTCTCTTGACAGCTGGGAGGGCCCACTCGCTTTCAGGGACAGGCAGCCCTGACAGCGAGGGGCTCATCCAGGACAGGCAGTCCAGACAGCAAGAGCCCTATCACAGGACACTCAGCGC
This sequence comes from Allobates femoralis, assembly GCA_033576535.1. Taxonomy (NCBI): domain Eukaryota; kingdom Metazoa; phylum Chordata; class Amphibia; order Anura; family Aromobatidae; genus Allobates; species Allobates femoralis. The sequence continues at coordinate 550,144,707 of JARQOC010000001.1, read as the reverse complement.
TGCATAGCTCCCAGTCCACATGGCTAATTTGCATCACATGCAAATTAGCCATGTAATAGCTCCCAGAGGCTGGCTCCCAGAGGCTATAGAGGCTGTGCTGGCTATATATATTATTTGGAGACTGTGCAATGCTGTATGAAAAAAGAAGAACAGCGCCTCACAAGCTGGAATCTTAAATCTTCATAATCTTTATTCCGTCCACCAGAAGCACAACGTTTCGGTCATGGACCTTTATCAAGTGCATGACCAAAACGTTGTGCTTCTGGTGGACGGAATAAACATTATGAAGATTTAAGATTCCAGCTTGTGAGGCGCTGTTCTTCTTTTTTCTTGGTGTTATTTGGACCGGGTGGAACTCCCTGGCTATTGGATGTGCGTCTCTCTATGGGAACTCAGTGAGTTCCATCCCCATGTGGTGCTGTGGACAATTCCCTTATTTTTTATGTGCAATGCTGTATATGTATTATGGAGGCTGTGCTGAGCTATATATTATTTTGTGACTGTTGTGCTGTATATATAATATGGAGACTGTGCTGGAGTGTATAATATTTATTCATTTGTAAACAACCCTTTTAAGAATTTTGTTTCCCCCTAATTAGAACACATGGAACACATAGATCAGTATACCCTATAAAGGGAACTTTTTTTTTTCATTGTAAAATAAGGTACAAATGCACACTTGTTTTTTAGGGGCTTTTCCACACATGAATACATCAATAATTTTCCCCCTCAAATGTCTGTTCTGAACAATAACTAAATCATTGTATTTTAAACTATGCTTCCAACAAATCAGATAGCTGTTGATCAAATGTGGATTTAACAGACCGACATCTTTTCTGACTCCCCAATACAGAAGAATGTGCAGTTCAGCCGAATATGCATACAGATGTGCTCAAAAGTTTACATACCCCGGAAGAATTTTTGCCTTCTTGGCCTTTTTTCAGAGAATTTGAATGATAACACAAAAGCTTTTTTTTTACGCTCATGGTTAGTGGTTGGATGAAGCCATTTATTGTCAAACTACTGTGTTTTCTCTTTTTAAATCAAAATGACAACCAAAAACATCCAAATGACCCTGATCAAAAGTTCACATACCCCAGATCTTAGTATCATGTATTGCCATCTCTATCATCAATGACAGCTTGAAGTATGTTGTAGTTGTTGTGGATGAGGCTCTTTATTTTCTCAGATGGTAAAGCTGCCCATTCTTCTTGGCAAAAAGCTTCCAGTTCCTGTAAATTCCTGGGCTTTCTTGCATGAACTGCGCGCTTGAGTTCTCCCCAGAGTGGCTCAATGATATTGAGCTCAGGAGACTGAGATGGCCACTCCACAACCTTCACTTTGTTCTACAGTAGCCAATAACATGTCGACTTGGCCCCATCCTGGTATATATATACCCATCCTGGACCCCTTCCAGACATATATGCCCCCTATTGTGGTCCCCTTCCAGATATAAATGTTCTCCATCCTGTTTCATATACCCCCATCCTGGTATATATGTCCTAAGACATCTTAGGACCCTTCCTGATATATATGTCCCTTCTTCCTGATATATATCTCCCATCTTGGGGCCCTTTCTGACATAAATGTTCCCAACCTGGGTTCCTTCCTGGCATATGTCTCCCCCATCCTGCTATATATCTCCCACATCATGGCCCCTTCAAGGTATGTATGTGTCCCATCCTGATCCTTTTCCAGGTATAAATGTTTCCTATCATGTGCCCCTTCCTAGTATATATGTCCCCCATTCTGGAACCCTTCAGGGTATATACAGTGCGTCCTCCATCTTGGCATATGTATTTTCATTCTGGGCCCATCCTGGTATACATGTCCCCTATCCTGGGTCCATTCCTAGTAGATATGTCCTCCATCCTGGTACATACATCCCCCCATCCTGGAATATACAGTTGAAACCAGAAGTTTACATACACTATATAAAAAGACGTATGTATGTATGTACATACAATTATATTCAAGTACACACAAGAAGGGAATATCAAGCGATCATTCCGCTCAGGAAGTAGATGGGTTCTGTGTCCCAGAGATGAACATGCTTTGGTCCAACATGTGCATATCAACCCAAGAACAAAAGCAAAAAGACCTTGTGAAGATAATTACTCATGGCATGGTTACTCAGTGTTGTTTACCACTGTTACCTCAGATCACTGGGGTCCAAGCCTGTATATTTCAACTGTGTTTTTGCAATTTTCACCATGCTCTTCAGATTCCTCTAAAACTACAATAACATACTGTTAATTTATTTGGCTTGACATTAAATTGACTTTAGCATGAGTGTGCCTGAAATAGAGAAGTCAGTGTATCACTCTCAGGGCTATGGGTTACTCAGGACTGGTCCTTATTCTCTGCTTACAGGGGGATGTCACGGTGGTGGCCGTGGAACGGTTCCGTGGCCCTGGAGGAACCACAATTAAAAAGGGAAAAAATAAAAATACAAATAAGAGTTTGTCAGTGACGCCACCTGTGGGATGCGGCCGGATATGACCACTGCTGCTTATCTCAGCTTCAGGGGATGATGTTGGGATGCAGCAAGATGATAAACCCTGCACAGGTAGGGCTAGGATGATCCCTGAGCTGGTGATAATAACTGTTATTGGTGTTGATGGGGATGCAGGAAATAGCTCAAACAATGATGTGGAGACACAAGAGTAACAGTCTTTTCTTTACCTTTAATGGTGGAACTCAGGTAGTATCGGGTACTGTTTTCTAAAGTTCACGGGGTCCAGAGCTCGGAGGTAATTTTAGGCTTTCCACACCTGGCAAGTCCTGAGGCTTTCCTTTTAGATTGTGTCCATTGGGCCCTGGCTGCATAAAGCAATGCTGTGACCCTCTATGTTCTGTACTAGCTGTAGGACAAGCAGCATGAACCCTTCTCTTGGCTGTATTTCTACTTAGCTCTCCTGGGCTCTGTAGTGTGGCTGTGTCTCTTTAGCTTTACAGTGAACGGGGTGGTGAATAACTATCCGTTCTCGATATTAGGCCACTGGCTGTATAATCCCTTACGATCTCGGTCTCCGGTGACCATACTATACTTAATTCTGGGCTTGCTGGCACTACTACCACTCACAGATCTTCCTTCTCTCCTTCTCAGGCCCTCGCTATGGACTACACACACTGTCAGTTTCCTTGGACTGGCCTAACATGGCTCCTGTCCCCAAGATCACTTTGCTCTCTTCCTCCTGCTCTGCTCATTTATCACCTCAGCTCTCCTGACAGGAACTGACTAGCTCCGCCCCCTGCACCTGCATATCTAGGGGACCTCTACTGACGTCAGCAACTGACCTGACCTCAGCTGTTAGAGCTCCCCCTACAGGCCCAGTTGGGAAATGTTATATGTGTGCTTCACCTGGTGGATGCCTTTAATCCAAGCTTGTAATGTGAATACTGAACCCCGGGGCGCCACACTAGCTTGCAAGTCTCATCAGGTACATGGAGTGATGTAAATGTTGGTAATCTCTGTACATGACTACAGAATATGATGGTGCCATACAGGCAACACAAAATAAATGAATCAAGTGGACAGTAACCTACATGGGCTAAGTGGAAGAAATGTAGCTTTTACAAACTTTTGAGTATCTGTTCTGACAGTGTATAGATCTTGTTGCTTGACTATCAGAAGATGTTTTAGGGTTACTTTAGGTTTACTTTGATATATTTAATTTGATTTAATCTCCTTCAAGAACACACACATACATTTACTATGTTTACTCCTCATTAAAAAGCTAATGTCACTTTCCTTTGGGATTGAGCTGGCAGTCCCATGGGCACCGCATTGGTACTTTCAAATTAAACTTGTGGAGCTAGTCGCGCACAGGAAAAGTTAAATAGGTCAGGTCTGTTTCCTGTACACGATCACTTCATGGAGGAGAATATTTTGCAAATATGTTGCAGCAGTTTTGATCTCCTAAACATACTAATTAGTTGAATTAGAACAAGCCAGTATAAACCCACATAGCCCAGCAGCGTCAACACAGTAATTATGAACAGTTGGACAACAAACAGTCTCTATTATTTAAAACGCACCATCAGCGAGCAACCTCCTCTCAGTTCCACAATAACACTTTGGACGGCAGACGCCAAACCAACAAACAGATGTGCAGCCTCAATAATTGGCATCGGAAACTGTTATAAAATGTCTGGTTCTATTCAGGTCAAAGCGAACAAATATAATTGCGGTTTTAGTGGAAACAGGAGCTCAGAGTGCTTCCATTCATTGCTCCTATGTCTCAGCAGTTGTTCTTCCATTTGCCTAATGTTATCTAAAAACATAACTGTAATAAAAAAATAAAAATAAAAATGTGTAAATATATATACACCGTGTCAATTTTAAAAAAAAATCTTGAAGGCTTTTCCACCCACTGAGGAGTTTTGAACCACATGTAGTGACCAAGGAAAGAATGAACCGAACCAAGTACCAATAAGGGACCAATGCAAAATTTGGCACCGACTCTGTAAAAAGAACCGTCAATGGCTGATGTAACAGGGTTAGGTCTAAAATAATTCTGGTAGTAACAGGTTAAGTTACAAAGGTAAATATATTAGGCTTTATATCATATTGTTTACATCAGGATAATGGCAAATAATAATTTTTTAAATATTATTGTGGTGGGTGGTATAGTCGCTCAGTGGTTAGCATTGCAGCCTTGCCGCGCTGGGGTCATGGGTTAAAATAACAACCAAAAACAACATCTGCAAGGAGCCTGTATGACTGCACCCCCACAATCTGTACCGGTTTCTGTAATTGGTTGCCATACCCATATATGGCAATAAACCTGCCATCATATGTGTGTAAAAATAAATAAATAATTTAAATTGGTCCCCCTTATTTTTTATTCTCGGTGCAGATAAAATGGACAGCTGAGGCATGCAACCCCTAGCTGTGTGCTTTATATTGGCTGAGTATCAAATACAAGTACATGGGACCCCAATGGTTTTAATTTAAAACATGATTTCATGCAGGACAGTGCTCCATCACATGCATCCAACTACTCCACAGCGTGGCTGGCCAGTAAAGGTCTAAAAGAATAAAAAATAATGACATTGCCCCCTTGTTCACCTGATCTGAACCCCATAGAGAACCTGTGGTCCCTCCTAAAATGTGAGATCTACAGGGAGGGAAAACAGTACACCTCTCGGAACAGTGTCTGGCAGGCTGTGGTGGCTGCTGCAAGCAATGTTGATCGTAAACAGATCAAGCAACTGACAGAATCTATGGATGGAAGGCTGTTGAGTGTCATCATAAAGAAAGGTGGCTATATTGGTTATTAATTTTTTGGGTTTTGTTTTTGCATGTCAGAAATGTTTATTTCTAAATTTTGTGCAGTTATATTAGTTTACCTGGTGAAAATAAACAAGTGAGGTGGGAATATATTTGGTTTTTATTAAGTTGCCTAATAATTCTGCACAGTAATAGTTACCTGCACGAACAGATATCCTCCTGATAGCCAAATCTAAACAAAAAAACACTCCAACTTCCAAAAATATTAAGCTTTGATATTTGGGTCTTTTGGGTTGATTGAGAACATAGTTGTTGATCAATAATGAAAATAATCCTCTACAATACAACTTGCCTAATAATTCTGCACACAGTGTAGCTGGTGATCATAAATAGGGGGACCCCAGGTTGTTGTTTTTTTCTAATAATTATTTATTTTTTCCATAAATACAAAGCTAAACACTAGCGATGAGAGAGTAGCGAAATATTCGTAATCGCTATATTCACAATAAGTACTTTGTAATACTTACGTATTCGTTCGAATAGCAAGTCCACTGTTAGTCAATTGGTGATAGGCTCCGCCCACACACATCCGGCTATAAAACGCGTATTTCCGGGACAGGGCGAAGGGTGGGTTTTTTGCAACTCCAATGCATAAAACACTTTGCAGTGCCCCACAGTGAGACCTCTTCCATTCAATCTGCTCTCGTTGGGGTGCCGACTCCCTTTGTGTACTGAAGGGAGCTAGCAATATGTGTCAGATCATTGACGATCGACACATCACTCACGAGCACCAGCATTGCTCATCAAGTAACGCCAATACTGTACTATACATGTGAGTAGCGAATGGTAACAATTACACTCGCTTATGACTACTAAACACCCTTTAGTTCCACATGAAAGACACTAAAGGATGCAAGCTGAACATATGTAGGGAGGGAACATTTTATAGGTGTTTGTCATCTATCTATAAATCTATCAATTCATCTATCAGTAAACCTATCCATCTATTCTTTCTGTCTATTCTTTCCATCTAACTCTATTTTTCTCTCCATATATCATCTTTGATCATTTATCTATCTTTGTACATCTTTTACAAATAAAAAAATCATTCAGTTCAGAAACATGCGTTCTTCTCTGGTACGTATCACACGGATGTCACACGAGTGACACACACAGACACCCTGTTTGTCATATGGAGATCAAAAACAGACCATGTAACAAATGTGTTTTTTTAACAGACGTGTCACGTTGGCCTTAAAGAAGATTTTCAGAAGTCTCATCAATTCAAATAGCACTACAATGTAAATGAACACTTCTAGATAAAGTAGATAGCCCAGAATCCACCATTTACAATAACAGATGGTCATGGCTGACCCCTTTACCCCCTTCTTTGCCCAAATCAGAACATGCTCATTACATACTTCACTACCACTAACTACAGGATCTTTGTCAGTCTATTGCTGATAACATCCATGTGGCTTTCCTGAATAACAGAAATTTGAGTCATACATTTGGCCTATTTACCATAGTGCAAATTAAAATATTTCAGTGTTTTATTTTTTTTTATTTAATAAAGATCATATGTAAAAAATAAATAAATTTAACGTAAAAACTTGATTAAAATAAAAGGACATTTTCTAATAACCCATTCCCTTTAAAGAGTTTATCACTTGTCACCTTTAGGCTAGGGTCACACTTAAGGCGCTAAAAACTTTGCAAATCGGCCGCAGCGCATAGCGTTAACACTATGAGCTGCCAGTGCAATGTAGCCCCATAGAAACCCACTGTTTACCTTAGCAGAGGTCACACACAAAGCTGCAGGACGTGCGCTTTAGCTGAGCGCACAGGAAAACGCTGCAGACCACTGCAGCTGATTTGCAAAGTTGTTAGCGCTTGCGTCAGCCTTAAGTGTGACCCTAGCCTTAGTCTTGCTTATATTTGGAAGAATCTTCTTATGTATACACCAGCATGCCAATATCTTTTAATTTCCCCCAACACAAAGCAGATCACAAGTTGTTGGAGCCAACAGTAAACTACAATCTCCTAGGTAGCAAGAGCCATCACAGAAGAAGCAAAGCATTGCATGAACTGTTTATGCAATCCATGGGAGAGATGGGTCCTCCAGACTGATAGAGGTTCTATGGTGTATAATTAGGAAGACGGTCGTAGTATGTTTTCACTTTAAGGGCTCATGTAGACGAGTGTATAAATAGGACGTGGGCTATCAGATTTTTCTTTAGATAGCTGTGCTATCCAGGTTTTCTTGGATAACACACTGATCTATGTTATTCAATGAGAAAGTGCGGTGGAATACCTTTTTTCTCACATCTAACTGGCGTGTGGAAAAAAATCGCAGTATGCTGAGACTTTACTCTGAGATCAGATGAGACTCACCCATTCAAGTCTATGGGTGTGAGAAAAAAATGCCTCAGTATGGCATATGATTTTTACAGATACATTGCAATTCTGTAACATAGGAAACTGCTAACCGGTCCTGTAAATAATAATAATTAAAAAAAAAAACTGATTGAATATGGATGACAAATAAGAAAAAAAAATCGCAGCACTTTTCAGGATGAATATCGGACCGAATTTATATACTGTTGGGTGACCCTAGCTTAAAACAGAGAGTTTACATAAAAAAAAATATTATTGCTGCATCAATAAAGGTGCATTTTTCCAAGATAAAAATAACATGGATATCAGACTTACCTCCTCCCCCGCCAAGCAGACTCGAGTTTGCTGAAAAAAAAAGAAACAATTACTAAATACAATTTCTTTAATACAATCAGTTTCTTAAACTTCCATATCTACTACACATCATGATCATGGCAGGAAGATGGTGGACTTCGGCTGAGTTCATGAGAATGGACCTCGTTCACGTCCCCACCAGACTGAACTTAAATTATTTTTACAGCCTTTACATCAACAGTTTCATACCACACTTCAGATGATGAATCCTAAAGTATTTAATTAAAATGCTGTCAAGATATAACATTTACTCAGCACAATGTCTCCTGAAAAAGAATCTCACATTATCTAAATACCATCCCTATGTCGTCTTTGAAGACATTTTGCTTGGAATGAGATTGGAAGGTCGGGTAGTAGATGGCAGAAAACAGGATTAATTAACTATGACAAAGAATGGAGAAATCCTTTCAATTTAAGATCTGTGTGGAAAAAAAAGAAAGCACCTACGCTGAGCCGACTTATTCAACCAGGAGAGAAGCTGAATGGTAAAGTTATCGGGAAGTAATATGCAGAAATCGTAGCTCACGGTTATCATTCATTGTAACTCTCACAAAGAGTTTTACTCTCAAATCAGACATTTCTAAACATTGGGACCCGAGGTGCGATACACAGGGCACAGTAATACGACTCAACCCAAGCAGCACAAGTTCTGAAACATTGGCCTCCAGCCACAAGTGACATGTGCAAATAATTTAATTAAGATGGTGTTTCTAGTTATGCGAGCAATTATATTGATCAATTTTTTTTACTTTGATTTATATTTGAGCTTATTTTTGCTTTTCTTATTGCCTTTTTTGTGTATTGTAATTAAGACCTGATAAGACGAACTGACAGAAGAGAGTGAAAACTAATCCGCATTTATAATAAAAGATTATCGTCAAAGAACCTTCTGGAGAACACTCTTTCATGGTAAGCTTTCAGTGTAAACAGGATGATGATCACCCAATGAATGAACAAAATACCTGTACCTTAGGAGAAATTATTTTTCTTCATGGCGCAGTACGAAATGGCAGCTTATATGCACTGAACGATCCAGTACAGGTCACTCAATGAGTATTGTTTACCATGGTCTGCCGAAGTAATCAGACTATTAAACTATTGCCAATGTGTAAAAGTTTAGCAATTGGTGGCAGGAAAAGCTCTGCCCAGCCCGATCACTGAATTAGATTACTACTAATTTGACTACTGCAACATCTTCCTCTGTGGCCTACTTACTACCGTGTTTCCCCGAAAGTAAGACCCTGTCTTACATTCTTTTGGGGGCCAAAAGTGGCCCCCTGTCTTACTTTCGGGGGGGGCCTTACATTGGCGGCCCCAGCCATCACCCATCCATCCACACTGCGCACACACACACACACACACACACACACACATCCATAGATCCATACATACACAGATCCATCCATCCATTCACACTGCACACACACACACACACACACACACACATCACACATACCCCCCCCCCCCATACAGCTGCGCTGCCGGTACTTACCGGCACAGCTGTTCGGTGTCCCTGTCCCTGGTGTCCCCGGTGCTCCCGGCGTTCCTCTGTGTGGTGCAGCCTCATAACTATGTCATCCGGGCTGCCGGGCATATCCCGTTCATAGCCCGTCCATTCACAGCCCCCGGCCCTCTCTCTGTAATCACGGAGGTTCCGGAAGCTCCGGTATCCAGGCAACAGCAGAGCGTGATGACGTCGGGCCAAAACGTCTCGGAGCGCCTATGCTGATTGGCTCAGGCGTCTGAGCCAATCAGCATAGCCGCTGCGATGATGCTCTGGCCTCTGATTGGCCAGACGTTGTCATGCTGCTGTTGCCTGGATACCGGAGCTTCCGGAAGCTCCGTGATTAGAGAGAGAGGGCCGGGGGGCTGTGAATGGACGGGCTATGAACGGGATATGCTCAGCAGCCCGGATGACATCGTTATGAGGCTGCACCACACTGAGGAACGCCGGGAGCACCGGGGACACCAGGGACGGGGACACCGAACAGCTGTGCTGGTAAGTACCGGCAGTGCAGCGGTATGGGTGTGTGTGTATGGGGGTGTGTGTGTGTGTGTGTGTGATGTATGGATGTGTGTGTGTGTGTGTGTGTGTGTGTGTGTGATGTATGGATGTGTGTGTGTGTGTATGCATGTGTGTACCCCTCCCCCCCCGTGTTTCCCTGATAGTAAGACCCCCCCTCCCCCCTACCCTGCCTTACATTCGGGGGGGTCTTACATTAGCAGACCCCCCCGTCCCCCCCACCCTGTCTTACTTTCGGGGGGGTCTTACTATCGGGGAAACACGGTAACACTCTTGTGCCTCTCCAATGTCTGTAACTCTGCGGCCGGACTAATCCATCTCTCTCCTTGCTACTCCCCCGCTAATCCCCTCTGCTAATCCCTCCATTGGCTCCCAAGTCGACAAAGAATTCAGATCAAGATACTAACACTGGCCTACAAAGCTGTCCATAACCTGTCCCCTAACTATATATCTGAACTAATCACCCAATATCTTGCCTCATGTAATCTATGGTCTTCTGCCTTTCCTCACCCAATGGCCTCCAAGACATCTCTTGAATATCCCCTATCCTCTGGAATTCTGATCCACAACATCTTCAAATATCCACCATGTTCAGATCTTTCAGACAGAACTTGAAATCCCATATCTTCAAGAAAGCTTATAGCCTACAGTGACCATGCTGCCACCTCAACACCACCGGAGCTGCTGTAACCCCCTGACGTACTGTCTCCTCCCAATCATCCTGTATAATGTAAGCCTGCAAGGGCAGTGTCGTCTCCCCTTTGTATCAGTCTGACACTGTTAATTTGTATACGGTAACCTATACCTGTATTTTGTATATAACCCCTTCTCATGTACAACACCATGGAATTGATGGTGCTGCATAAATAAGTAAATAATAATAATAAATAGATAGATGATATAACAATAGATAGATAGATAGATAGATAGATAGATAGATAGATAGATAGATAGATAGATAGATAATATAGTTGCAAAATAAAGGCTGCAGCACTCAGGATTAAGGATGATTCTTAGCCTTTAATGGCCTTCAGGCAATGGTACAGCGATGTTTCGGTCAGCCAGTGACCTTTTTTCCAGCCTGGAAGAAGGTCACTGGCTGACCGAAACGTCGCTGTACCATTGCCTGAAGGCCATTAAAGGCTAAGAATCATCCTTAATCCTGAGTGCTGCAGCCTTTATTTTGTAACTATATTGTCTGAAGTTGGTGGTCGATCCCCATCCTAAGGACTGATAAGCACCTGGCATATTGCTGGAAAAGAACCGCTGCTCAATAATTTTTTCTATTTTTAGATAGATAGATAGATAGATAGATAGATAGATAGATAGATAGATAGATAATCTGGGAAAGGATACAAACTATAGAATGATCACAAATGGGACACTATTCCTTATGGAGATAGCCAATCCATCAGTTCAATAAAAGTGAATGAAGCGGTGTTGTGCATTGTGCACTACTACTCTAGACAAAGAAAGACTTTGTGACCCCATTCATGTAAATGGTGGGGGTCTCAGTAGTTGTTTTCCCAAAGATTATACATTTAGCACTTATCATATGGACTTCTGCTGCCGTCACATTCAGATGCCCCACGAGTCAGCAATGTAGCCAATGATGTTTGCTGTCTGCGCTCTCCCCTCCAATTGAAAATGCCTTGAGTAAGCCATTCGGAGCACGTTCAGATGGAGAGAGGGAACATTCAGATTGCAGACTTCATTGCTCACACTGCATTTGTGGCGCCCCACCGGTCTGGACGCCAAAAAGGGGTACTGCACTCAATAACGGGGTGTGGAATCTCAGTCCAAAAGGAAAAAGGGATAGTGAACCCTGGCTGCACCAAACACACCCTAGGACCTAGGAGACCATGGGCGAACTCATGGGGAGGGCCCAGCAAAAAGGGGACAAGGGAAGCACAGACAGAGAAAGTAAGTAGTCAGTCAGTAGTCAGTAGTTGGTGAGTAGTAAGTGAGAGAGTGACGGAGGTGGAATCCAAGTGTGCAGGAGAACAGAGAGAACCCCAGGGGCACAGGCGGAGTGAGAACAGCCTGGGTATCCAGATCCGGGACTAGGATAGTTGGATGGAGGGGTTGGTCAAGAACCAGGGAACCGGCTCTGAGAATAGCATGGATGCTGCATGCCCGAACCACCGACCCAGAAGCCATGCAATCTCCAGGAGTGGTGGCTGCAACCTGACGCACCCGCTGAGAAGGCAGCTGAACTAGGGTCAGGGAACAGGTACCAGTCTCGCGACCCGTGGCTGCTAGATCGGGGCACTGCTTGCAGAAGCGCTGACAGGGAGGCGAAAAGGTAGCGCTGGGAGAGTGACGAGAGAATGAGAGGCACACGAAGGGGTCCGGGGCAAGCTATCCAATTCCTTGCAGACAGATCAGACTGGACTTGGAAGAAAGAAGCACCCAGTGGCCAATTGCAAGTGAAGTGAGTAAACTGGGTGCAAATTTCTAACACTGTGAGACTGTGTTATTCCCCACCTGTAGCGCTGCTGACTGTCAGAGCAGACAAGGTAAAGAGGCCCAGCATGAATGCGGCCTGACAAAGTCAGCGCTATCCAACATACCTGCCACAGGGTTCCCGCTCCACCTACAGGGAGTGACGACATCAGGCTGCCATACCAACAACTCTGGAGGTCTGATCCGCAGCATTGATCCATACTGACCAAAAACCATAGGTGGCATCACGAAGAATTCTCCTATAAACTCTATACCCATTCTACACTCTTTAACCCAATATTCCTTCGGGGTCACAGAAGCTCAGTCTCGACCCCTGTGACTCCCTCGGAAAAAACTCATAGCCTGGCTCCGAGTACCCCTTGGCCCCGGGAGAGGGTGAGTCACATTCAAATACATCTGAAAGCGACATCAGCAGAAGCGCCAAGAAAAATAAGCATTGTAGTCACTGTGGTTGATTAATAAAAACAGGGCACTTAACATACAGAAGCTGGCTTTCTGACTGGCTGGAAAGGCTGGGCAACCCTTTAATTGCTGAAAAAGAATGTAATTACATTTAGGATTCTCAAATTTAAAGGCAATACCTTTTTTTTGTTTTATACAATAGGTTCACACAATGTTTGCATTAGGTTTACACATTTTTTATACAATCACTGTTTATGATAGACAATAACATTTCAATTAAAAACTACTAATTTTTTATATGAAATCTTAGGCAAAATATTCATACATTTGGTAAAAGAAAGTGGTTCACTTATCACTTTCACAATGTAAAACATTTGGGATCAAGGCAATGGATGATGTAATTTTTCCAGATTGTTTTTACAATTTAATTTTAATTTTTACCTTTCCATATTATGCCTCTCACAGGTGGTAATGGAGTGAAGAATTAGAGAAGCATTTTTATAGCTTTGTTTTCTCATTTGAAGTTGATAAAGTAGTTCTCTCAGTACAATGAATGAACTACAGCACATATACACCGCATGAGATGAATACATATTTTTATTGACAAAACCAAAAAATACATCATCTGTCATTTTAGCCAGATGACATAGTGATGTAGTCCGTCCCTTGGTTGCTTGAGCAAGCACAGAATTTGCCATTAAAATCAAAGCATTGAAAAATGCATTCAGTATTAAAAAACTTAATAATCTTCCTTCTACATGGGGCTTCCAGGCGAGGATCTGGTGGTGGTCAAAACACTAAAATCAATATTTGGGTGTAGCAATACATGGAAAAGTGGGCCTTAATATAAATTTGAAGATTTTTCTTCCTTTGGATGCCATAATAGAAAAGGTATTCCACATAGAGAATGGAAAAGGGATGAAGTCACACTGCCGCAAGGGTAGTCAAGTTCAATTCAAATGAAGAAAGGTGATTTGTATTAAGTCAACGCAATGCAGAGAGTGATTTCTCCTTCTTCAGGACAAAAATCACGTTGTGATTATTTAGTTCTGAAGAAAGATAAACCGCTCTCTGAAATGCGTTAACTTAATATAATCCCAATTGGTCTGGACTATACTTGAAGCAGCACGATTTCATCTCTATTCCTTTCTTCACATGGAATAGTGTGTCCAGGGATGATGCAGCAGCTGTGTTGATGCCTTTGATAGTAGTTGAGCTCAACTTTCCTCCCACCTCTCATCCAACTCTCTCCTTGACAATCTACAATCCGGTTTCTGGCCCACCACTCCACTGAAACTGCCCTAACCAAAATTATCAATGACTTACTCATAGCCAAAGCTAACAGACAATTCTCCATCCTCCTCCTTCTAGACCTGTCCTCTGCCTTTGACTCAGTCAACCACTCCCTCCTACTTCAGATTCTTTCTTCCCTTGGCATCAAAGACCTTGCCCTGTCCTGGGTTGCCTCATACCTTTCGAGCCACACATTTAGTGTTTCCCACTCCCACACCACCTCCTCATCCCGCCCTCTCTCTGTTGGAGTCCCAAAAGGCTCTGTCCTGGGGCCCCTACTTTTCTCCATGGTATACCCTTGGCCTAGGACAACTCATACAGTCCCATGGATTCCAGTACCACCTGTATGCTGACGACACTCAGATCTACCTCTCTGGCCCAGACATCGCCTCTCTGCTGTCCAGAATCCTAGAGAGTCTGTCAGTCATATCCTCCTTCTTCTCCTCTGGCATCATGCTCTTTCCCACACCTCAAATTCGCTGCCTTGGAGTAACTCTCGACTCTGCCCTGTCCTTCAAACCACACATCTAAACTGTTGCCACCTCCTGTCGCCTCCAGCTCAAGAATTTTTCCAGAATCTGTCCTTTCCTCAGCCCTCAATCTACTTAAATTATTGTACATGCCCTCATCATCTCCCGCCTCAACTACTGCAACATTCTCCTCTGTGGCCTCCCTGCTAACACTCTTTTGGTACCTTTACACGCCGCTACCGAGGGTAGCAACAGGTAGGCACCGCACGTGCACGCATTCATTTTCAATGGTTGCTAACGATACCTGATGCCGCAAATACACGCCGCCACAAGGTGCTCCACAGAAGGTATTTTCGTTCCCCGGAAGTGCCGACGGGTGCCGCAGGTTACCTTCTGTGGAGCACCATCCCTGATTTACACGCCGCCACCACAAGGGAATATGGGCGTACATATTGTTTGCCGTAACTACATAGGCGTGACAGAGTAGTGTATTACGTGACGCTCGTACGGTGATTGGACAATGCA
This sequence comes from Allobates femoralis, assembly GCA_033576535.1. NCBI lineage: Eukaryota > Metazoa > Chordata > Amphibia > Anura > Aromobatidae > Allobates > Allobates femoralis. The sequence goes on along the minus strand of JARQOC010000001.1, from coordinate 550,129,541 downwards.
ATAACATCATGATTGGCCAGCCAGCGCAGGGAGGCTGGCTAATACATGACGCTATAGCAAATGTGTATTGTGACTGGTCAGCTTGTTAAATATGCCGCCCTGTGCAGGGACAGCCAATGGGTAGACAGTAGACAGTAGTCCCCACCAATGATAGCTGATGGGGCGTGGTATACATGACGCTGTAGCACGCCCCAGGGAACTCAAATACCATGCCTGTGCCCCGATTACACGCTGCCACCATAGGGTTTATGCCTGCTTGTTTATCAGCATGGCTGAAACACAGGTATCCAAAGTGACAGGAAGGAACAAACTTCGTTGTGTTTTGAAGGTAAAAGGTACAATTGTGTCTGATACCTGCCAGTTTCTACCTTTCAGTGGCGGCGTGTAAAGGTACCATTACACCTCTCCAGTCTGTCCTCAACTCTGCTGACTAATCCATCTCTCTCCTCACTACTCCCCTGTATCTCCCTTCTGCAAATCCCTCCACTGGCCGCCAATTCTCCAGTGAATCCAGTTCAAGCTACTAACACTGACCTACAAAGCTGTCTCCTCCCTATATCTCTGAACTAATCTCCCAATATCTTCCCTCAAGTAATCTTCGATCCTCCCAAGACCGCCTCCTCTCCTCCACACTTATCCGTTCTTCACACAACCACCTCCAAGACGGCTCCCGAATATCCCCCATCCTCTGGAATTCTACGCCTTAACACGTCAGATTATGCACCACGCTCGGATCCTTCAGATTGAACCTGAAAACCCATCTCTTCAGGAAAGCTTACAGTCTGCAATGACCGAGCTGCCGCCCCACCGCCACCGAAGCTGCTGCCCCACCGCCACTGGAGTTGCCGCATCACCACCAGATCTGCTGCACCTCTGACCTACTGTCTCCTCCCCATTATCCTGTACAATGTAAGACCACAAGGACAGGGTCCTCTCCCCTCTGTACCAGTCTGACATTGTTAATTTGTTTACTGTAAACTATAACTATAATTTTGTATGTGGACCCTTCTCATGTACAGCACCATGGAATTAATGGTGCTATATACATAATAATAATCTATTATATAATTGCGAATGGGTTTTTTGCCCCTTCTGAGTCCACTCGCAATGCGAGTCGGCGTGGTCATGTGGATACGCCCGAAGCATTGGCCGCGCAGCGGCCATTGCGAGCAGTTCTAAGGCAACTCGCTATGCCCGCGCAGCGGGCATGGCGAGTCGCCTTAGCAGCGCGAAGCATTGGCCGCTAAGCGGCCATTGCGAGTCAGAGACTCGCCCTTCTAGAATCCTGATGCATGTGCATCGGGCACCCAGCTAGTAATAATAATAATAATAATAATAGTTGTGGCTTCTCACAACTATCCCAGGTGAGCCTATTGTCCCCCTATGGACCCAGTGTCTTCCCAGATAAGACCCCATTGCATTTATGTTTTTTCAGTTTTTTCTACATATTATAAAAGGGAGACTATCTTTACAAATAAAGAATGTGTGCCACCATTCAGACTCCTGCACATGTCTAAATCATGTTATGTAATAGAATGCTGAATGAAAGATGTTTTTGTGTCTTTGATTTCAGACTCCTCTGATCTTTTTGAAGCAAGATCAGAAAAGTAAAACTATATGACTGATGTCCAGGTGGATGATATAGACAAGTGCTCTAGTACTAGAGTTTTTTTTCCTTTTTTAAAAGTTAATTAAAAGTAATTTTCTCATAGTCTAGAAGCAAAGAAAGCAATCAGCTGATACAGCTATTTGCTGTGCACCTTTTTTTGAATGACTTATCTATATATTCTAGATATTGTGATAATTATCAGTGTGATTATCCCGAGGAAGCAGTTTTCACTCCAAAACTTGTTGACATCAAAGCACTATCCTGGATCTGTATTTATTTGTTTATTTGGATGGCAGCGCCATTGACTAGCAACATTGTCATAGTGAACACTAGAGTGGAGGGAACCTATGTATGGGAGAGATGACAGAGATGGCTGTCGGATTGGTCAAGGCATCGTTTGACCGCCAGCCATCTCATGTGTATGGTCGGCCTAATTCCTTCATTGGCGTGCTTCTGGCAGGGAAAGGCAAAATAACCTTCTTCCAAAACATTATATGAATCAGCTGGAAACGTTCTGTTGTTAAGTTTATTCGCAGACAGAAACGATGAGAGTTAGGATTAAATCCAGAAGAGGAGTGTCACATGTCAGGAAAGTAAAATGATTGACAGCATTGAATGTCAACAAGAGGTGAGCAATCATAACAAGTAGTTTAACGTCAGCAACAATCTACAAAAGTAGTCACAAATCGTGACTTGACTTCACATTCAATACATCCAGTGTCTGCACATCGCTAAGATGCCAGTAGTGCATAGTAATTTAATGAAAGGTTCTTCTTGGACCATTAAAGGCATGAGGAGTACTTAGTCCCAAGCCTGAGCAAAGGTGTCAGCAAATTCATGTTCTACATTGGTATAATACAGGCAGGAATCAGCATATGTTGGGTTTTATCTTGTAAATGCATTCTTCAATAACCCAGTGCATTACATTCAGCCTTTTGGGGTCACGTATATAGCTTTTTAAGTAGTGATGGTGAAAAAGTAGCTAATGGTATAAGAACAGACTTCACTGGGGGGGCACAGAGGGCTGCAACAACAACAGGGTTATGTATAAATATGACATGACTCTGGCTCAAAAAAAAGGGGGCATCGTCTGTCTGCCACATGTATCTGTGTATAGCGGATAAAACTGAGCCACACAAAAAAGATCTTAATAATAAAAAGTTTGTGCAAATTCTTTAAAGGGACACTGCCACCAGGTTTTTGTCAACCCATCAGAAAGCAGCATAATGTAGAAATAGAGACCCTGATTCCAGTGCTGTGTCACTTACTGAGCTGCTTGCTGTCATTTTAATATAAATACTATTTTCCCTGCTTCAGATATAGCAGTAACTGACTATTCTAGACTATTTGATTAGATTGATGTTAATCTGCAACTGATTAAACAGTGATTTTATGAAAACTACACTGAACAGTCCAGTAAGTGACATATCGCTGGAATCAGGGTCTTTGTCTCTACATTATGCTGCTGTCAGATGAGATGGCAAAAACCTGGTGACAGTGTCCCTTTAAATGGATTGTCCTGCATTAGACAAATGGAATAGCGGGATTAATGAAGAGGTTTAAGTCACAAAAAAAGTATACACAACTACACAAACATACATTTTTCATGATTTACAAATCTCTTAGGCTAGCTTCACATCATGGTTTTTGCCTGTCAGGGTGGATCCTGTTTTTTGCAGGATCAGACAGAACCTGACAGGACAGGATGTGCTGAAAGTGTGGCCAAATATTGTCCTATTTTTAGCAGGATTTGTTTGCTGCTGCTGTCCATGGTGCTGAAGTCTGTCTGTGTCTCCAATACTGCTGTTGATGGTGCTGATGTTTCAGCCTGTGCTTGAAATACTGCTGTCCATGGTGCTGAATTTGCACAGCAGGATTTCTGAGCATGCTTTGTGCTTAAAATCAGATCCGGGAAACAATCCGATTTTTTCCGGATGCGGCGCCCATAGACCCATGTTATATGCGCTGGATCGGCCTGGATTAGTTTCTGTCTGGTTTTGTCTGAATGCTGCAGGCTCTGGTTTTGGGGATAGTAAAAAGCAGGACAGAAACGAATTTTGTCCTGAACACACAAAACCGGATGGCTATATATGAGCAATCCGGCACCATAGGGATATATGGGAGGCAAAACAGGATCCTGAATTATCCTGTTAAAACAGGACAGAACGGGATCCCAAAAACCATGGTGTGAAGCCAGCCTTAGGCTATGGTATCCAATTCACTTTTAAACAGAAAATGAACAGACTTTATATGGACCACAAATACTGTGTATAAAGTATAATGCCTTCTAATAATTAACTGTTGCACTCATCAGCTATTTTTAATGTGGCAAATCTCATAAAATGCTTTGTAAAATCAAAAAAACATATCTTACTAAATATAAGAAGGCTATGTGCACTCATTAAGTATTTGGTTGCAGAAATTGTGGAGGGTTTTATGTGTTTATGGAAGCATTTGTCATGCATTCTGGGGTAAACGCTACAAAAATGCTGAAGAAATTGATACGTTGCAGATTTTTTTCTGCACCAAATCTGCAAAGGAAAAAAAGCAACACGTGCACAAAACTCCAAAATTCTCATTGACTTTGCTTGCATAAGAATTTGCTTACAGTTTTGTGCAAAATTGCACTAAAAATGCATCACAAAATGTAACGCATCAGAACAATACTTGGGTGTATAGGTGAATGGCAAACTCACATTTAGTGGCCAGTGTCAGGCAACTGCTGCAAAGCCTAATAAAATAATGGGATGCATTAAAAGAGGCATAGATGCTCATGAGGAGAACATCATTTTACCTCTATACAAGTCACTAGTGCGACCACACTTAGAATACTGTGTACAATTCTGGTCTCCGGTGTATAAGAAAGACATAGCTGAACTAGAGAGGGTCCAGAGAAGAGCGACAAAAGTTATTAGAGGACTAAGGGGTCTGCAATACCAAGACAGGTTATTAAACTTGGGGTTATTAAGTTTGGAAAAACAAAGGCTTAGGGGCGATCCTATTACAAAGTATAAATATATGAGGGGACAGTACAGAGACCTTTCTAATGATCCTTTTACACATAGGCATGTGACAGGGACAAGGGGGCATCCTCTATGTCTGGAGGACAGAAGGTTTAATCATAATCACAGACGTGGATTCTTTACTGTAAGAGCAGTGAGACTATGGAACTCTCTGCCACATGATGTTGTAATGAGTGACTCACTACTAACATTTAAGAAGGGCCTGGATGCCTTTCTGGAGAAATATAATATTACCGGTTAAACATATTACATTATTTGATAGGGCGTTGATCCAGGGAACTAGTCTGATTGCTGTATATGGAGTCAGTATTTTTTTTCCCCAATGTGGAGCTTGGTGTTGCCACATGGTCTTTTTTTTTACTTCCTCTGGATCAACATGTTAGGCTATGGGTTGAGCTAGATGGACTTAAAGTCTACTTTCAACCTTAAAGGTAACCAACCACTAGAATTTAATCACCTATAAACCAGTACAGTCAGTGTTTGATGTGTGCAGCAGTAATCACTATTTGATTGTTTTTCTATCTCACCCTGTGGCAATGGCCATTTGATGTAAGCCGAATCCCTTCCACCCTGGATGAGAGGGAGTGGATTTGGCTTATGGCAGACTGCCATGCCCACTGGAGAAGAATAGAAAAAAAAAATAGTGATTGATGCTGCACTGACTTACAGGTGGTTAAAGCCTGATGGTTGGTTCCCTTTCAAAACTATGAAACTATGATAAAAATGCAATGTGTGCGCAAATCCTTAGTCAGCAGAAAAAGAGTTGGGCTAAGAGAAAGGTATACATACTATAGAACTGAAATGTAAGGTTCAGAATGGTAAACCACACCTTATGCTAGGTTGCCACCTTTTTCTTCCTGGGCTTTATTTTTGTCGGTCATGGGCACATTTATTTTTGTCGGTCAGCTCTCCTGACATATATTAGGAAATACTGCATTGTGCTGTTTGTTCCTCTGTTATTCTTACCAGAGATGTATAAATTAACAATTGGGTGTTTATAGTTGGGGGTGTGTCCATACTCTCAATACTGGACAATACCAGGATTTGTGTCAGAATAAGGACACGCACCTTGACAACAGTACTGTACATTTCTCCGTCTAGTCGTATATTCTTAGAAACAACAGCGTAACGGCACAACTAAGGAATGTGAGAAAAAAATACTCCAGAATTGTTATTTTACAGAGAATACTTAATGTGAACCTGTTTGCTCTCCGGACATGGCATGTAAGCAAAGAAAAGAAAACCCCTTTCTAAAAATAAAAATAAAAAATGGACTACAGATCCTCATTCTCAACTATAGCCATGCCTTTCCCATCCATGCTGATGGCATGTAAGTACATATGTAGCGTGTAGTGACTCTTGGTTAAATTTGGTAATTATCGAATGTGAAATAGTTCAAGTTATTGAAACTAAAGAGTCTACTCTACTTTCTAGGTTCTAAAAAAAGTTTATCACTGTAAGAAAAGTTATAGACCGCAAACAAGTGGCTCTATGGTTTACCAATCACTTATCCAATGTCTTAGCTTATTTTTGGATAGACAGTCACCTGTAATGTGATGTTTATAGATGGATGTAAGAAGGACTCGAGAGTAGGGACAGACAAAGAAGAAAATAATTATTTCTTTTCTTGTCCCTGGCTCAACTGTTTGCATGAAGCGTTTCACTGACATCTCTCCCATGAGATCATTGCTCTCTATGTGGAACATCCATCTTGCTTCCATTCACGTGTCAAAAGCAAAAGAGAAAAGGAACAAATTAAATGATCCTCCTCAGTACAAGATCTTACCTTGATAGTATTGACCATGATGGAACATGAATACTCTGGAAACATATTAGAAAGCAGGTTTATGACAGCTGACAGTACAGTTAACAGCTATAGGGTAGGTCTCATAAAAAGAGACTTTCATATTTTGCTACCATTTCGCTATTGCACAAAGTGATGTATTGATGTATTTTCTATAGGATGAAAAATACTCCTATATTAACATTAACTTCAGCCAGATGTCGGAGGCTAGTCAGCAAGATCGGGATTGTGGAGTTCATACTCTACATTGCCTTGGAAAAGAAAAAATGCAACACTTTACAGTATCAGCAAAGTGAGTGAGATTCCTGAAATCCCATTGCTGCTTATTCTTTCTTTGCAGATTGAAACCATCAAAGTGTTTGATCATTGTAAATAAGCCCCTGTACTTTGTGTCACCCCCAGCTAATTGTAGATTGTAAAGTCTTATGAGCAAGGCCATCATTATTTTACTTTAATTATTCTATTTTTTTGATAATTGCTACTTAAGACTGTTTGTATATGAACCTCTGAATTGTAAAGCACTGTGGAATATGTTGGCGCTATATAAATAAAGATTATTAATATTATTATTTATTCATTCTCGTTTGGATTATTGTAATTATCTACTAATCGGTGTTCCATTTACTCAACTGTCTCCTCTCCAATCCATCCTGAATGCAGCAGCCAGGATCATATTCCTCTCCAACCGCTTCATTTATGCCTCTGTCCTGTGCCAGTCATTGTACTGGTTGCCCTTTCACTACAGAGTTCAATATAAAATTATTGGAAACCGGACAAAGTGCCTGTGATCCCCGCTGCTGGATGGAAAAACCAGGACCCAAGATGTCTGGTGCAATGGTGTAACTTTATTCAGACACGTTTCGGAGCAGCCTCTGCTTCTTCCTCGGGGATTATCCCTGAGTTAATCCCTGAGGAAGGAGCAGAGGCTGCTCTGAAACGTGTCGGAATCAACCATTGCCCCAGACTTTTTGGGTTTTAAAGGCTTGTTCATATTCTACATTTTTGTCTTGGAAAAAAAAAATGCAACACTTTACAGTATCAGCAAAATTAGTGAGATTCCTGAAATATCATTGCTGCTTATTATTTCTTTGCAGATTTAAACCACCAAAATGTTTAGTTTTTGTTTTGTTTTTAATCTCCAGCATGTCAATTCTTTCGGTGCTTTTTGCCTTGCTTTTCACCAATTCAAATGAATATGTAAAAAAAACAAGTAAAAATTGCAAAAATTTTATGCAGCGTTTTTCCTGCCCAAAAAATCTGCTGCAAATATTCAACGTTTGCACATATCCTAAGGATACATTCACACTGACAAACACTTTGCTGTTGTATTGCATGCATTATTATTACTTCCCAGCAGCATGCCACTGTCTTGGAGTTATATTTGAGTTAGATCTCTCCTTCACTCCCCACATCCGATCATTCGCTCACCCGTGTCACCTACACCTCAAAAATATCTCTAGAATTAAAATTTTTCTTACTATTGACTCTGCAAAAACTCTGTCGCCCGCTCTTGTCGCTTGCACCTGAAGAACATCTCTAGAGTCTACCCCTTTCTCACCATGGAAACAACAAAAACCCTCACTGTGGCCCTGATCCATTCCCCACCTTGATTATTGTAATTTTTTATTAATTGGCCTCCCCCTCACTAGGTTTTCCCCTCTCCAGTCCATCCTTAATGCAGCAGCCAGGATCATTTATCTGGTTAACGGTTACTCGGATGTTCCACTCTGTGCTAATCATTGAACTGGCTGCCCGCACCCTATATGATCCAAGGTCCGAGATAGTGTTGTGGAGAAGTTTAAAGCTCGATTTGGATGCAAAAAGATTTCCCAAGTTTTAAACATCTCAAGGACCTCTGCAAACATATTGAAATGGAGGACCACTGCAAATCTACCAAGGCCCAGCCATCCCTCTAAACTTTCATCTCGAACAAGGAGAAGACTGATCAGATATGCAGCTAAAAGGCCCATGATCACTCTGGATGAGCTGCAGAGATCTACAGCTGAGGTGGGAGAGTCTGCCATAGGACAACAATCAGTTGTACACTACACAAATCTGGCCTTTATGGAAGAAAGCCATTTCTCAAAGATATCCATAAAAAGTCTTGTTTGACGTTTGCCACAAGCCACCTGGGAGACACCAAACATGTGGAATAAGATGCTGTGGTCAGATGAAAGCAAAATCAAACTTTTTGGCCACAATGCAAAACTATATGTTTGGCATAAAAGCAACACAGCTCATCACCCTCAAAACACCATCCCCACTGTCAAACATTGTGGTGGCAGCATCATGGTTTGGGCCTGCTTTTCTTCAGCAGGGACAAGGAAGATGGTTAACATTGATGGGAAGATGGATAAATACAGGATATAATATACATTGCAGAAGTGAAATTAAGTAAAAGAAAGTTAAAAATAAAAAATCTGTATGCTCACCGGTCCGCGATCCACCGCTGCCTCCAGCAAGCTCCAGGTGATAGGACCTGCCGTGATGTCACAACCCGGCAGCGTCATTGGGTCACATGACCACAGTTACCGCGGTCATGTGACCCGATCAGCTGATCGGGTTGTGACGTCACCGCAGGTCCTGTAAGCACCCGGACCTTGCTGGTGGCAGCGGTGGATCGCGGATAGGTGAGCATACAGATTTTTTATTTTTAACTCTTTCTTTTACTATATTTCACTTCCACAATGTATATTATACATTGCGGAAGTTAAAGTGCCCCACTGTGTCCGGATCCGTGATAATCACGGACCCGGACACAGAATAGGTCACCCCCTGTGATGTCCTTTCCTGTCCGTGGGGTCCTACAAAAAGTAGGATTCCACAGACAGGAAAAAAAACGTGATGTGAAAGCAGCCTTAGGAAGCAGTCTGGAATTAAACCAATTATCAGATATTTTTATGATAAGCATAGTCTCATTAATTACCATCAGATATAAAAGAGCTAATGATTTTCTTCCTAAAAAGTTCATCAACAAGATCAAAAGTCAGTCTGGTAGAATGAAGAACAGTAAATTATCAATCCATTAAGTTACTAAATACTGGTTATTATAATGCAATACTCATCAGTAATCATTTAAAGGGGTGTTTCCTTGTTATGATATTTATCACCAAACCTTAGCATAGGACAATATTATATTATTGGTGATTGTCCAACACACAGCACACACACTGATCAGCTGTTCTTGGCTTGGTAAACACTTCAGGTACTGCAGATCAGCTCCACATTTATATGATTAGGCTGCGGTCACACAAAGCGTTTTTGTGAGGATCCATTTCTGGTGCAAAACTGCGCCAAGAATGGAACCTCACAGAACGCAGCGTTCTCTGTGTGAACGGCCTGCGCTTTTTTGGCGCGCTTAATACTTACCTCGCCGTGCTCTCTCGCAGACCGCCGGTGTCTTCTCCTTCCTGCCAAGCCCGCAGTGAGCAGTGGGCTCTAGGACCCTGAAGCACCATGAGACCGGTGATGTCGCCCAGTCACATGGTGCTGTTTAAGGTCCTGTACAAAGTCCTCTGACACCAGTATGAAGAGATCTCTGGGCTAACAGCGGCTAGGTGAGTAAAAAGCATGCTGAAAAAGGCGCAAAGAATTAACATGTTCATTCTTTTTGTGGATGTGCTTTGCAGCGAAGAGACACACCATGTGAATGGAGTTGTGCTTCACGGCATTTACGTAGCGCTAAATAGTGCTGCGCTAAATAGCACTGCGTAAATGCCAAAAATACGCTATGTGTGAACGCAGCCTAAAGTTCTTAAGTAATACATGCAAGCGACTTTTATTAGATTCCTTGAAAAGTCTAAAGCAGAGGTTCCCAACTCCAGTCCTCAAGGCACACCAACAGTGCAGGTTTTCAGGATTTCCTTAGAAATTGGAATCATTCCCAGTGCAGGTGATTCAATTATCACCTGTGCAATACTAAGGAAATCCTGAAAACCTGCACTGTTGGTGTGCCTTGAGGACTGGAGTTGGGAACCTCTGGTCTAAAGGACCAAGTGCGTAAAACAAATGTGGCACCCCTGCGGGGATTGCCACAGGACCCACCGATGCAGGGGGGGATGTACACCTTGGCACACACAACACCCAACACTTCCCACCCCATGCCTAGAGGGGGAGCTCCACTGGCTTCCCTTAAGCCAGATCCCCTACAAAGATCCAGGTCTGAGGGAGGAGTTAGAACAGTTAGGACAGAAGGTCAGCTACGACTGAAGAGTCTAGAGGAGCTGGTTGCTGGGATTAGGACCAGAACCAGAGAGGACTGACCCAGCTGTGCAGCACCCTAGAGAGAGGGACAGAGGCCAGTGGGAGTACAGAAAGAAGAAGGGAACATATTGGTTACCCTTATAGTTCTCCTGGACACCGGGGTCTGTGCCTGCCATTAACAACTTGTGGCACAGAAACCCCGGAGAAACCAGGAGGATCTAGTTCCCCCTGAAGCTCAAGAAGCACAGTGCTCAAACGCAACTAGCTTAGGACCAGGGATGGCAAGGAAAGGATAGGGATCCTAAGAGGAGGTCCTCACTGGCAGTTGTGGAAGAAGCATCCTGAGGAGAAGAGAGCGGCAGATGTAGATTCAGACAGATCTACCCAAAGATATTGCATACACAGACAGAGGAGGCCTCACAACTCTCCAAGGTGGACATCCCAAACTGCACCGGCCACCAGGTTATCCTCTTGGACCATACCTGCACAATGACAGTAAAAGTTACTGAAAGAGAGACTTTTCTGTGTGTGTGCCTGATTCCTCACCGCCGTCTGCAGCGATTCCAGCAGGATCGCAACTATAACTCCCATCATCCACCCGCCACGCTGAGAAAAAGCTCCGCCTGTGGGGAGCTGTACTACCTCTGCTGCGCCACACCATCACCTCAGTGCCCGGCTGCAGCGCTGGTAACCGCTTACCAGACACCACAGATGGTGTCACGTATTATCCACCAATCATCATCCTCATCAGCCATTGAGTGCCCAGGGCACTGAACAGGGTACCGACCAGCCTTGATTCACCCTCCCATCCCCTCGTCAGCAGCCGCTATCCCGGTTCCGAGTAACCCCTTCCCTGCTGGTCTGACTCACAACACATACAACATATGAGAAAGTGGATTGCAACAGTTGTATAGATCACCTATTCATTACACCCTAAATTCTGTTACTACCTGGCAATGGACGTTTTGACATCTTAAGGTTCGAGGTACCCCCCACTCATCGGTAGCTCTCCCTAATTCTGTGCCTAGCCAGGAATTTCAGGAAAACAGAAACATAAAAGTGGGTTTACAATCCAGAGGCTGGACTTAACTCATGGTGAAGCCCAGAAAAAGCCATTTGGGGTGTAACGAATAGGTGCTCTGTACAACTTTTGCAATCCACTTTCTTATATATTGTATGTGTTGTTTTACTTACTTGGTCCTTTAGACTTTTTAAAGAATCTAGTAAAAGTTTCTATTAACTTCAAAAAGTTGGTAGTCGCATATCTTTAGCTATCCTGAGACTAGGTCATCAATTTCTTATATGTGTTTCACCACTAGATGTCAAACTTGAAATAATCAATTAGCAGAAGATGGTCATCTAATAATTAAAGAGATATAAATATACAGATTATCCCTGCCGAAATCCCACCAAGGAGAACAACTGTAAATGTCTCTTTTTTCTCCTCATATTTGGGTTTTCTCTGGGTTCTCTGGTTTCTTCCCAGATTATGTAATGTGATGAGGAATATTTTGGTGCTCTATAAGCAAGCATAATAAATACTTAAAACCACATGACATTAAAACCAAGGATCAAAAAATAATTCTCATGAGTTAATTAGGAGTAATAGTAGGAGAGCAATAGTATCATTATCAATTGATTACCCCATAAAGCACTATATATCCTCCTTTGAGTAACGTGAATTTTTTCTAAAATAACCCCGCCTTTAAACAAAGGACTTCTTCTTATTATTATTATTATTATTTATTTATATAGCGCCATTAGGTTCCATGGCGCTTTACATGAGGATAAGGAAGACAAGAACAAGTACACTAAATCTAGGCGATCAGGACGCACAGGTACAGGAGGGGCAGGGACCCTGTCCACGAGGGCTCACAGTCTACGATACTTATGTCTTCCGATGTGTGTGTTACATCACATTGCTGAGTCGTGAAGGTAAAAAGATGCATTTGTACTAGCTGTTATTGCATTGCCTGTATATGTGTTAGGTGAAATGATGTTTACACATGATTAAAGATATATGAAAAAACCGACCAGCGACACCGGCAATGTGAATAGCTGTCAGCTGAAAAAATACATTTAAAGGGAAGCATACAGCTGCTCTCTGGGACACAAGAAAAAGGGATATATGATGTAGCAAAACTGCTGTGAAAAAACTAGATAAGGCAAATACATGAAGCTAATGTAGAATGTAACAGAGGAAATGAGGCATAGCAAAACTGCTTAGAAATATCTGAAACATAGGAGAGGTATTGGCCAATCCATGTAAGGCCATTAAACAACGACAAGGTGTTCTCTGTATTGGGTGTCTAACCTAAAATGCCTCTCTGTGCGATTAAAATCTGCATGAGTGGGCAGTTCGGAATCTAGCTAAAGTAAGATTGTGGACACACCTTGGCTTTGGGACAAAATAAAACGCATTGAATAAAGCCACTTGCCTTCACCGATTTCCTTATTAAATGGTCGATTGTACAGCTGCGCAGTTGGATTCCACATATTTCCTCTATGTTTTCACACCTTTTTCACCTTAAGCAGCACTGGCCTCTATGTTGTCAGTGCAAGTGACTTTATATTTAAGGATGAAGGTAATTGTTAGAATGACCGGATCAATCAAGATAAATTATCAACTTAATCCTTTACTTAATTTAAAGTAGCCAATCTTAACAATTTCCTGGAAACAAATGACCTGTAAGACAAGGTGGCCTGTCTAAATGGCGTTAAGAGAGAAAACCTTTTCCATTTTACAACTTACCGTAATTTCTTGTGCTGCCACAGAATGACTGTTCAAACCAAGTACAGGCATTCGGTTCATCATGGCGGGGCTAATCATTTAAATACACATTACTTCCATTTTCACCATTCTTTAACTCTGTAAAACCGGCACTGTCAATCAAAGAAGGGTAGGCAGGGAATGGGAGATGGAGTGAAAAGAAGGAGGTGGAAGGTGCACTTCAAGGGGTTGTCCAGTCTAAAATGGCAAGTCTGCAGTCAGTGTATTTGACTGCAGACTTGTGAATCTTTACATCATATGCACTGTGTGCTGTAAGGATTCTCCACTGTCGTTGCTGGGAATGATGGTCACCTGGCCACAAGATTGCAATTTGCATACTCTCAGCCAGAATCTGACTTGACTGTTTTAAGCATGCTCAATGCAAGTGTATTGCGCGATGCCAGAAACAGTCTGGTTGGATTCTGGCCGAGAGTATGCATATCACAAGCTTGCGGCCACGTGTCGCCACTCCCGACGCCAACCACGGAGAATAATCAAAGCACACAGCATGTGCAATGGAAGGATTCACAAGTCTTATAAATTTGGATTGAATATACCCTTTAAATGTTTGGTGATGCCATGATGCATCGAGTGCCTGTACTTTTTCAGCACAGATAGCTGTTCAAAGCTTTCCCTTTAATTTTGTGGTGTTTTCTTTAAAACAATAGAAGTAGAGTCCTTGATTATGGAATGCGACTCTTTGAGAATCCGTCATGTATATTACTTAGCACATGACACATTTCTGGTTACCTTCCTTACACCATCTACTTGTCAGAAAACACAGCTAAAAACATTTTAATAGGCGGAAATGATTCATAAGAGGCACTAATCAATGTCACAGCAGTAAAATAAAAGAAGAGACATTTGCCAATACTATGGACAGATTTTAGTTCATCAATAAAACATCAGAGCTGGGGAGCTGCGAGTTGGGTAATTTATGAGTGCGGTGGCTACATAGCCTCATACATGCTTGCAGAGACTTTCTTACGTGTCACTACATTTTGTTTGATCTGGCTGCTGAGGAAAAATGGGAACAGCAAGACACTTGGCTAAGCAGAATCGTGAGCGGCTCGGTTTAGAAGCAGGGGGGCAATCTTCCTCCGGTGTTCGTTCATTTTAACATAATTATATTTTATGTATAATAGAGCAATCATCTAACGCCACAATAACCACATTCCACTTGAAATACATTATTGATACGTAGTTCCCTTGTAAATGCAGAGCAATATCAAGTTGCATAGCCACAGTGATGGCTTTTACCGCTGGCAGGGCGGAATCAATATGAATCACTGTACCCGGAGGCATGAGGGGATCATAACACAGAAATGCAATCATATATTATTACTTTAAAAATGTAATACATTAGCTGAAGTGTATTGAGAGCTGACTGGCACAGTTATGTTGTGTAGAAAGGATATGCAACCTGTTACCGAGCTAACAGCACGGCATATATAGAGTGGTGTTTGCTTGGTCTTGTAGTGTATATCCGAGCTGGATGTTGCATACCTATGCCAAACAAATGTGCAAAATTACTTAGCACGTCACTGCCTTGTACGCCAGTCCCTTTTGCAGCTTTAGCATGTAATTATAATCAGCGGATTACTGTGGATAATACATGTAACAGGACGTCAGACATTTATATAGTTATATAGTTACTGCTGAAAATAATTGCCAACCTGCATGGGATATGTTTATACGGCTTGATGAGAAGCAAGAGATTCATGGGGATCATTTAAGGCTTGAAATATACAGCAAAAAAAACAGCAAAATAGGCCTGTCATTCCGAAGAAGTAACACCACTATTAACTACCACATGAGATTGGAACTGCAAAGATGGTGATTAATTTATTATTATATTTTTTGCAGTCTGATCCTTGCATGTTCCACGTACAAGGGAAGACACAGAACAGTTGGGATCTTTAAGGTTAGTGTCTCAATCTCATTGTAATAGGTGAGAGATATGGTTTTCACAGGTCAAGAAATGATGGTAGAAAGGAAGACAGGGAAAAATTTACCCAAGACATGAAAATTGCATAGAGGGCACCGGGACCCCTTCTTGCTGAAGGTTAGAAGAGTGATGTTAAGCAAGCACCAAATGCCACCTCATTTTTATCAGTGCCGTGGGGGCCAATGTCCTTTCAGTATTGCCAAGACTACATGTCAGAGGATGCATGATGGCTTCTCTCTGCATCTCACTCTATTAATCCACCTCAAGGCTGGATCTAGGAAAGGGCTTGGCAAAATACAGAATGCAGGCCACATCCGGCCCTCTGGTTTGTTTCAGTCCAGCCCATCAATCAAGAAAGCCAGGGCTGCGAGTGACACCATGTCCTCGCCCACGCCCCATCTCCGCCATTAATTTCCCCCGATATCTGCATTAGGATGTAGACATTGGCAAATAAATTGGTGGAAGACAGCAGATGGGATGACATCACATCATCATGTCTGCTGTACAAAGCCAGTGCAACAGAGATCTGAGAAGACTGACGGGAGAATGAGAGTGAGGTACGGT
Source organism: Allobates femoralis (assembly GCA_033576535.1). NCBI lineage: Eukaryota > Metazoa > Chordata > Amphibia > Anura > Aromobatidae > Allobates > Allobates femoralis. The sequence continues at coordinate 550,113,620 of JARQOC010000001.1, read as the reverse complement.
GAATATGTGGTGTTCTATTTTTCCATATGTGTATGGGGTCTTTGCAAGTATTTAAAAGACTACGTTGGGGCTCATTCTGTATATATGGGGCTGATACTATACAGTGGGAGCTACATGGGGTTCATAATGTATTTAGGAAGCTATGAAGGGGTTCCTATTGTATATAGGGGGTTATGTGAGGCCTCATTCTGTATTTATGAAGCTATGTAGGGTTCATGCTGAATGTAGGGGGTTACATGGAGGCTCATACTGTATGTAGAGGCTCGTACTTTACATAGACGAATGTGTGTGGGCACATATGGTATATAGGGTGATGTCAGCATGCTTACCGTAATTCTACTCAATATTAAGTGATATAATTAAAATAAAATAGTAATAATTATAATTAATATGTTAATATTAATATATAGTAGAATTAATTTTAACCTACTGGTTTTGCCCTAATCACACTCTCCCATATGGCTCCTCAGGAAAATTAAGTGATCCCCTTAATCTAGGAGCTATATACTATTAAAACTAAAAATCTTCTCTGCAAACCAGATAAGACTAGTACATGCTAACAGATAAGACTAGTTTATAGTCACAACACGTTTTGGTTGCGAATAATCAGGACTCATTGCTGGACATTTTTAAACAGTCCATTTTTTCTTTTTCAACCATTCCTGTGTACTTTTGGAAGTTGTACTTTAGGTCATTGTCTTGCTGGAGGACCTATGATCTTCGATTCTAACCAAGTCTTCTTACACTGGGTAGAAGTTTCACTCTAAAATCTCTTGATAATTTTCTGATTTCATGATTCCTGTAAGCAAACTTTTGCTTTGAGTGGCACCCCACTGCTCAGGCGTCACAGTTGGGGTAATGCACCATTAAAAGAGTGGGTCCACAGTGGGAATGCAAGGCTTGTAGGAGCACCCATCCTGGCACTCCCACACTCGAGCCTAGGCAAATGGTTGGAGCTCAGTCCTTGGGGGGAGATTAGGGGAGGAGGGAGGTAGAAAAACAGGGAGTTCTATTTTGCCCCGAGAAGAAGGAAAGGGAGCCCTGAGAGAGGAAAGGGGTCTCCGAGAGAGGGGGCCTGAGAGAAGAAAAGGCAGCACAGGAAGAGAGAGAGGGAAACCCGGAGCGCCCATACTCCGGGGGAACCTTGGTCCACCATGGGTAGCCGGCTCTGCGGATGTGGTGCAGGGAGTCTAGCCCCTGAGCCATCAATACCGGATGTCACGGGTCAGTCTACCATCCCGACACCCTGTCCATACAGCACCACCACACCAGGATTGCCCACCATGCTCGAGCCCCCTTCTTAAGAGCTGGGAAACACGGGAACTCAGCAGCACCCCAACGGGCCTGGTAGTAAGAGGGTAGTGCAAGGACAGGAATCAGCAGCAGGACCTAGTATAGTCAAGAGAAGGCATACCACGGGAGACTCCGAGAGACCTTGCAGCCTGCTGTGACTACCTGGCCAGCTACCTTATGCAAAAGACTGCTTATCACTGTGAACTGCATTGTCATCAGAACTATTCCAGTAAAGTACTCGGGTAGAATGACAGAGTCTCCGTGTGTTTGTTCTATTACTGCATTGCTGATAATCTACTTTTACAGACTGCATCTAAATCATCGGTGCACTCCTGCCCCGGAGGCCCAGCTCCACCTGCTGGAAGCTGTTCCATCAAAGCTGCAGTACCATCGCCCTCTGGAGGTCTGAAGCGGCGCTGGTGTCCCATCACTAGAATCTGCAGGTGGCGTCACGACAAACTATCCCTATTTCAATTCCCCCTTTTTAAGCTGACCACCAGGGCCACGGGTCTGGGCAGGCCACCACTGACATCCCAGCCGCAGCTGAGGGCCCAGATACCCGACTCCACATAACCCTGGGGTGCGTCATTAGCATTGCCAAAAAAGTCTGTTTGTTCCATCTGTCCACAGAACATTTTCCCAAAAGGATTATGAGTTTCAAAGTACTCTTCGGCAATGTTCAGCTGTTCATTTTTATGTATTTTCTTCAGCAGTGGTTTCTTCCTTGGCCTTCGCCCATAAAGCTCTGCTTGGTTTAGTGTGTGGTGTATGGTACTTGTTAAAACCATGACCCCAGAGTGTTCTGGGTTGGCCTTGAGGTTTTTGGATGTTTGACGTGGTGTTTTTTTTCCACCATTTAACACCAACCTTCGAAGACATCTCTTGTCAATTTTCCTCTTTCACCATGTCCAGGGAGGTTCTTGACGGTTCCATGCTTGGCAACCTTCTTAATAACATTGTGCACTGTTGAAACTGGCATAGCAAGATCTTTGGAGAAGGCTTTATACCTTTTGGAAGTCTTGTGTTTGCTAATAATAGCAGTTCTGATCTCCTTAGACATCTCCTTTGTCTTCACCATTGTGACAAAGAACAGAGCCTAACATGTGGCTTTTGAAAACACTGAAGTCATCATTCATTGGCTAATTCATGTCTCATAAGCACTGACAATCTATCACAAGTGATTCTGATTTGTGATTTACCACATGAGAGTCAAAAATGTGTTTCCATACTAATTTAATGTGAGGAGTGCCAATACCAGTGTCACTGCAGGCTTTAGGTTTTTCTATTTTTCCCTCCCATTGTTTTTTGTTTTAAATTCTTTTTTATCATTTGCATTTTTTGCAGTTAACACGAGTCTATATACAAAAATGTTGTTTCACTTGATTTATTTTTTTCAGGAAATATCCGCATTATGTACTTAATTCGTGGGCGTCAATATCGATGAGCAGGACTGTACACCTGCTCTGGTGGGAAGCATTTTGAGCAGTGCTTGCTCTGGGATGCGAGTGCTCTGAATCAGATGTTTGGGAAGCCCCCAACATCAAAATGAGGGGAATAGAGCACACCATGTCAAGGGTGCACCGAAGCCCCTAATTTGCATGCTAAGTAAAAGTTATTCTCTCAGGCACCATACCCCATATCACAGTGCAGTTCAATTAAAATCCATTTTGGGGGACAAGAGGTTTCCTTAAAAGTCAGACTTGACTTTGTATGATTTTGGCTAAATAAGAACATACACTGAATTTTTCGTACCATTCATGAATCCAAATTGTGGATGTTACTGTATAATCCGACTACTATTTATTACACTAGTCTGATCTGTAAAATAATGTCAGTATAAAAAAAGCCCATGTTTACTAGAAGATAGTCTACAAGAGGCGGTGTGCTGTCTGTGTGCAGGCAATTTCACAAAACAACCCGCACACCGAAAATATACAGTATATTTTCGGTGTGCGGGTTGTTTTGTGAAATTTGTATTTTATGTACATTGTATAGCTATATTGCAAAATGCATGGTATTTGCAATACAGAAGCTATCCGATTCACAGATTAAGCCACTTATGTATATATATGGATAGTACATCAATAATAAGTGCCAACCTCACATCAGGTGAAGAGATAATCATGCCCATTAGGCAATGCAGTTGACCCCTGGCACCATGCCACACTCAAAGAGTATTGTGCTGATTCAATCAGACCAACACACAATACTCTCTGTTACATGGTACATGCGCCATGACAATGGTACTGCTTTGTATCCTGGAGCATCTTTCCATGACCAATGTTGGATTATGTTGAAAATAAAGTACAGGTATTTTCATAAAGATACAGTTTATAAAGCCAAAAAAGTCTAAATAATCATTTTACAACATTTTTATTTGGAGTTTTATGCTCTTAAGAATAAAAACAAATCCTCGAAGGATAGAGAAAATGTGAGTTAAAATATCAATAAATGAAGAATTACAACGGAATAAAAATCAAAAAGAGAATGTAACAAAAACTGCTAAAACTTTTCTCCTTTCTCATGCACAATCCATTTTCATTTGGGCACTTGCTCTCAGGTCCTGTGCTGATTCTATTGTATTGGATTGTGTCTCAGAGCTCTGCGCGGTTTGTTGGCAGCGTGTGCCCATGAGACCCCTCACCCACCTGTAAATCAACAGGTCAGCAGCTGCGAGCTTACTCCAATCAATATGTTCCTTTCCTGCTGCAAGCGCTGTACCTTAAGGTGTAATACACGCAGGGAGGGGGAATACATCGAGAATCTGTAGTAGAGTGACGCTGTGAGTGTATTGCCTTGTGCATTTCTGCAGAGACCAAGTCATTAATTTTAGAAAGGTTGTTTGGTCAACATTGCTAGAACATATAGAATATTAGTAAGAAGGATACGGGAGCATGTATGGACCTCTTGTTATTTCAGTGCCTAGGTATACCCATAACCTCTGTACTCCCTATAGTGATGGCCTTAGTAGAGATTTCTTCAGTAGTCAAGAGTAAGACTGTACAGTTTTTGGTACGTGGCCTGGGAAATTTTCCCAATACAACCACGGAACCTAAATCGAGACATACACAACTGTATGCCATATATTGCATGATGCAGACCATGCAGGATACTTTGGGAGCAACATAAAACTATAACGTAGCACCCTTCTCTTTGCTAAATGCAAGAAATATATACACAAATGATGTATGCATTATATAACATTATATATGTGCATTATTGTGAGCTATTGGATTGCAAAGGGCCCATAAGGTTTTTGCAGAGGACTCCTCTGTCTGTGTCTACTCCTGTAACAACATCTATCTTCCCATACTCATGTGCTAGGAGCACTTCCAGAAGCGGACAACAAATGTGCACTTTGAGCTGCACACCAGCTTTCTGCGCTATATCATGAAGCCATGTGTAGCACCCTCTGCCGCGCTGGTTTCTCCACAGAAGAGAGACCAGCTGCTGCAGCCCACTTCCCCCATATGAGTGATTGGCCCTGGTCCACTCACGCATGGTGTCTGCCTCAGTTACGTCTGCTGCTTCCTGCACCAGGGGCTGGGCATGCCATACATGTCTCCTGGGAGCGCATTTGGGTCATGTGCTTGACACGTTTATTAAAGGGCCAGCATGCCCTACCCAGAAATGATTCTCAGCCTTTGGCTGAGATGCACAGAGTATATAAGAAATCTTCTCTATATGAGAGGTTCGTGAGCAATGTGGTCTATGCTTAGAGACACACTGATAGTTGTCAGGTCCTGTGCCTTACCTAAACGGTGTATATTTCCTATTCCCACTACTTCTGCAAGTACCTGTCTGTACTAGCCTGCTGCTGTACCATTTGGGCAAGCCTGAACCTGCCATGCTGCCATTCCATCCGTGCTAGCCTGCAACCGTACTCTCTGTGCCAGTCATTATCCTTCCTGCTGCTGTCCTATGACTCCAGCCAAAATAGTCCTGCTGCTGAACCTGCTGTACGTGTCCTCCAGCAGTCTAGCTGCACCTATGTACACCAGAGACTGTGGCTGCCTATATGCTGACATCTGGGCCAACTGTTGCGGTACCAAGATCTCTTTGGGTTGCACCTGGCGGCTACCTACCAGCACAAGCCTAACCTCTCCATCTGAGCCTCTAGAGAAGAATCGGTAGCTGCTTAGGTATGCTCCTCCAGGCCGAAATCGGTACCGCAGTCTAGTGGTTTCACTTCCCAGATGCTCACCTTGACAAACATTACACCATGTTCACACTGCAAAGTGTGGCAAGAACGGGGGGGAAGCTTAAGGGAAGGAGGGGGACAAAAGGACCCTTTGTTCCACATAAGATAAATTCAATTAAGGACAGTGAGGGTTGGAGGCTCTGTTACAGATTTTGCATTAGGGCCTACACACTTTGATTACAGGCTGGGCCTCTGTGCTTCACAAGTGTGATGTCCTCTGCATTGTTTATTTGGCATAGCTGTGCACTTTTAGTAGTGTCTTGCTCGGTATTGCAGCTCAGTCCTATTCATATGGTTTACACCAATCTGCTTTGAGATTTAAAATCAGTCACTAGGTAGGTTGGCCTAGCAACCTAATGTGAAGGGTGCAGGCCTCACCAAGTACAGCAGCGTCTTCAGAAGTAATGCCACCACTTCTACTTATATATAAAAACCTTAGATGTCTGTAAGTTTTTCCCCAAAATTGTGCCATCTAGAGAACACTGGCTGCAGCATAAGCAGACCCAGATATCTCCTGATTTGCCAGATTGTAAAAAAAAAAATGTATTTCCATGTTCATTGTGCAGTAACTGATGTGGCCGCCATCTCTGTACACCGAGTCATCCGCTGTAGCAGTGCCCATATTTCTACCCACGGTCTTTACTTTAGGAATAGACATGGCCATGGGCTTTATAAGAATTGTAGTGGGGGGGGTTGGGAGTAAGACCCACAGGGGGAAAGACCCCCCTTGCATTGGCTACACCACTACACCGACCAAATAACACGGTCCCTCCCACCTCAAGGTACACCATACATCAGTAGGCGTGACCACTTTCATTGGTGGGCATGAACGGCTTCTTTGGTGGGTGTAGCAACATTTCTTCCCATCTAGTAGAATCATGCAAGGGCGGCTTTCAACCACACCCCTATCACTTCACGCAAATCACGCAGACCTCGAAGGAGCACATACAGTCTAGCATCTACCATCTAGCTGCCATATTATTACACCCGTTGATGCGCAGTAGTGCTCAGTGAGTAACGGCCACCATGTTAGTACAGCAAAACATTCCCAATATCACTCCACTAGCCAGATTTGAGGTCACACACATAACCAGTACTATATAGATACCATTGCCTGTTACAACATACATATTGGTCACACACATAGCCAGTACCATTGGGATACAGTTTTTAATCAATACCAGCATTCATCATATTTTGCATACATAAAATTGCTTTGTTGTTTGCATTTTAGACAATTCAACTGTTATTGCAGTTTTACATGCAAAAATGTGCTTTATGCATTTAGTAACCTAAAGCATTATATATTAGTTCAACTATATTATTAATCTCACACTTTCTAAAATCTCCCGATGTGATAGAATCGAGTCCCTGTCTAATATCTAATGTCCCGAGGCCATTAATATTGTCGTCCCATTATCTTATTTTCTTTTAATTTGTGATCAACTTAAGCAGGGAGCCTTGCTGCACGTTACAGCTTTTTCAGGCTACTGTTGAGATGAAGGTACTATATACTTTACAGATCTGAAAATGGAAGAAAATCAGATTCAGTGAACTGATGAAAAACTATCTTTCTTCTTGTGTTCAAATTTGAAAAATGAACATCTAAATGAGGCTGAAGAACGAGTATCAACATCACTTATTTCTGTTCAATGCACATTAAATCGAAACAATGGTGCATCATTGATTCTTCCTAGAAAATGACACCTACCAGCTGGACCAGCAGTGAATGGGTTACAAAGACAAAGGACATACAGTATCTGTGCGAGGATTATAAACTCATAAGTGCCATAGACAATACATTAAATCAATGAATAAACTGTCACCGCCAACCATTGATACAGAAACGACAGATTTCCAGAGAGAACACAATGTCCTGACTTGCATGTAACCTTGGAAGACAAAAGGACTTCGTAACATTATTAATGTATTTTTCATGTGCAACGTGTTGTTGACAGTCATAGATCATTATTAAAGGGTTACAAAGCAGAAGCCCATTTTTCATTAGGAAAAGAGCCTGAAGCAGAATGTGCTAATGGTTGCTATCTCTGCAAGGACCTAATGCACCTGGCTCATCTTAGACCACCATCTAAATGGAGGCTGGCGATCACTTTTTTCCAAAATCACTCAATTTTTATAAATAATACTAAAATAAAATGAAATTAATTAAAATAAAATAAAATGATAAGTATAATAATACTTATCTAAAGTCAGACATACATCTTAGGGTCTGATTACATGGACCAACCGATAACACAATACGATCACCGATCGGTATTCTTTTACTGATCGATTTTCATTTAAATTTCTGTTAAGACAGGCAGTCCAAAGTACCGTAATCGATGCGCATAGAGCGATGTATACTAGATCTCTCAGTGTACATATGCTGCATTGTCCTCGGTAGTGCGAGTCTTGTTAACACAGGATGATGCACCGCCAAAAGCGATAAACTATTTCGCTGTACAAAAAAATCATTTCACCTGATTAATGAATATTTTCCTGTATCAAGCATTTTTAATTATACTCATTCACGAGAATCTCATCTCATAGTGTAAATTGATCTTTAAATAGATAGTCCAAGATTTGAAAAGTTTCCTTGTCCACGGACTGTGCCTGGTATTCCAGTTTAGTGCTAATGAAATGAAAATGAGTGAGCTGCAAACAGGAAACTCATGGTTAGCTTAGGGGGTGTTACTATAGTTGGTGCAAGGGTAACAGTTTCCCTCAGTCACTGCAGCCTAGCGAGGTCTAAAAGGTCCCTTTGGTTCATATGAGCCAACCAATATGGTAAAGATCCCTGTTAATATGGGGCTTGATGATAGGTCTTTCATTGGGGCACCAAACCTTCAAGATAGGCCATGAAGTGATGAAATGCCAATCCCCAATTCTTTAATTCTTGTGAGGCCACTCTCAAGGCCCCGTTACCCTTAGTGATGCACCAGCGATCCCGACAACAATACGACCTGGTAGGGATCGCTGGTGCGTCGCTACGTGGTCGCTGGTGAGATGTCAAACAGTCAGATCTCACCAGCAACGCATCAACGATACGATGGTCGTTAGGACCCTGTCACTCAGACCTGCATTATTGAGGTCGTTGTCCCCGTCAAACAAACTGTTGCATGCTGCCCAGCGGGAGCCCGATGATCAAAAAATGATCCAGGACATTCCAACATAATCGGCGATCTCACAGCAGAGGCCTGGTCGCTGCTACGTGTCACACATAGCGAAATCACTGGCGAGGTCGCAGTTGCGTCACAAAAACTGTGACGTATTAGCGACATCGCTAGCGATCTCGCTTAGTGTGACGGGACTTAAGGCTAAATTGATTATGTTTATGGAGAAAAATCTGTGTACACATGCATGCTAAATGGGTGTTCGTTTAGCCAAGATACATCAACCCCAGCTGTATTACAAAGCAGAGTTCATGTCACTTTGCAATACAGCTGTATACAGTTAGTTTTTCTATATTTTGTTTTTCTCTTAATCTATAGCAGACATGTGAAATTATGCTAACATAGAGTAGCAAATCACAGTACTATAAAATATGTTTACAAATCATAGAGATATTTGATAAAACAGTTCAGTAGAGTTCTGGTTAGGATTCTTACGCCGGTACTTCATGGTGGCCGGACCAGGGCAGTGAGAACTTCTTCAGCTGACACTAATTCTGGCATTTTGAGTGTTTTCCTGATTACCAGGCACAAAACAAGTCATGAAATTGTGGCGCTACACAGAGTATTAGTATAGTCACTGAATCAGAGACCAACAAATCTCTTTGCCCAACTCTACAACAGGGCCATTGGGATTTTGTCTTGTCAACCACTGAACCTCTGAAAGCAGCAATAAATCTGTCTCAAGCAACGGATCGCCACCTGCAACACTCCAATCAATTACATTTTAATGAGTGGAACTTATATATAATTTTGTAGAGTCACTCATGATGCTAAGAAGTTCACCTCCGACACTCACATAGATAATGAAAAGAGCCATGATGAGCAAAGGGGGATTCCAAAGCTCCTGGCACCAGTAGAGGTTACAAAGGTAAAACCTCCAGGTGCCCGCCAATTACTACCTATCCTGTGCACATGATAACTTGCAAACTTGCCACAACCCCTTTAAGTCTAAAAAAAAAGAGAGAGAGCCGTGTCAGTGTTGCACTTCATTGGCTCATACAAGGGTCCTAAGCAGACCTCTCTTCATAATGTCCTTATACATATGGAAAGAGGGTGACCTAATCAGAAATCCCTTTTAAGTGCCTTAATGATCATTTCTGAACATCCGAAAACCATATTGCACATGTTAAGCAATGTAGTCTACAAATTGGATACATATTGCTACCACTATTATTTAAAGCTGATTTCCTTTTGTCTAAAGCCACAGTTCTAATTATCTAAAGCCTCAGCCTTATGATTAAAGGAAAAGATTAAATATGGAAATTTTTTTCCTAAATATTTAAATACATAAAAATACCTTAATCCTTTAGATCAGTTCATTATAGAATTAAGCTAAATAATTATCTGCTCAGAGACAGTCAGCTTGTCAGAGGCATGTAGAGCTCAGCGTTAGACTCACACACTATGCCATAGTTTGTCAATTTATAAAACAATACAATTTATATATTTATAAACTATTATAGCTATAACTGCAATATATTTATAAGATTAAGAAACACTGTAGTAGTTGACTAAGCTCAAAAGGGTTCCCTGCAGTAAAAATGTATGTTTAATGTTAAGAGCAACAGAGACCAGAACATTTTTTATCAGATCATATGTTAAATTTAAACAACAATATTTCTACATACCAAAGGGATTTTCCACTTTAAGAAAGGTTGAAACCAAAAGCTTTTATATGCTTAAAGATCTCTCATGAAAGTTTATATCCACTTAATATTTGTAATCATCATATCATATTATATAGCACTATGTACTTACAATTGCTCATTTTGCCCTTCTACCCAGTTAAGTCTTCTCTTTTACATTAGGTCTATGACATCATGTCATTAAAAACAGATTAGTTGAACTCTTCTAAGCTTTATGAAGAAACAGGAAGTCACTTTTCCCTACATGAGTCATCATTGGAACTACAAATGTTGGTACACTGCTGCTACTCCTGTCTCAAGGTTTTGACAGCGGCAGTAAATTCACGGTGTCAGCTCACATTACCTCTGCAGCCAATATTTGAGCTCTGTGGCTTGTGGCGTCTACATCAGCAGAGCCACCAAGAATGGCATTTAAATGTCTCTTAGTAGCACATTGTGCCACCCCCACTGTGCTATTGTTGGATGCTGATGCATTATGATGACAGCCAGGGGTCTTTTGAAAGTCCTCCTGTTGCTACTAAAAAATGAAGAAATGTAAATCAAATAAAAAAAAGATAACATTTACTATTGAAGTAACTATAGAATATACATTTATATAATTATTTATTGTGTACAGTATACTTTGCCAATAAATTAATATAAAGGCCAAAAAATGTTTTCTTCTTTTGTGGGGGTGGGAGGGTTCCACTGCACCGGCATAAAAAAATGCAATAAAAAGTGATCAAAATAGTGAATAGCACCAATAAAAACAATGTCTCTGTGTAAAGACCAAGTCCCCATACAGCTCCATTTCAGGTTTGATATCGCCATGATCATACTGACTGAAAAATCATGTTGCAAAGTTGGTTTTCCATTTTTTTACCATTTCAGCACATTAAAATTTTATATTTTCTTTCATATGGTATGGTGAAAAATTGATGTCATTGTAAAGTACAACTCATCCTGCCAAAAAATAGTTCCTTAACCTCTTCCCGACATTTGACGTACACAGTACATCATATGTCGGCACCCTGTCTTTGATGTGAGCTCACATCTTTTCCCCCACATCTCAGCTGATATCATCAGCTGAGATGTGTGGCTACCACCGCCGCTCGGATCCGCAATTCGATCTGCAGTGTTAACCCTTTGGATCACGCTGTCATTCACTGACAGAACAATCCAAAGAGCTGCGGCGGGGACAGCGCCATTCCCTCGCGGTGATCTGAGATCTGCAATTGGGGGATCTTTTGTGTCACCTGATAGCTTGGGGTCCTGTCGTGACCCCGGATTCTATCAGGGTGTACTTCCTGGCGATGGCTGGCAAGCATCAGCATCCACATGAAGTGATCATTTGTGCTATGTCCCGATGTGCTGCAGCTCATCTCTACATAGCACAAGCGATTAAACAGTGCAGCACTGTGTCACCCCACTTTTTGCCCCATTCAAAATAAAAGTATAAAAAAATAAAAAACACATATTTGGTATTGCCACACTAATGCATACCAGATCTATCAAAAGATAAAATCAATCAATCAGATCGGTAAACTGCATAACGAAAAAAAAAAGTCCAAATGCCAAAATTAAGTTTTTTTGCTGCCACAACATTGCAATAAAATGTAATAATGGGTGATCAAAACAACATATCTACACAAAAAATGGTATGATTAGACACGTCAGCTCAAGACGCAAAAAATAAGCCATCACACAGCCCCAGAGCTGAAAAATGAGGACACTACGGGGCGCGGAACATGGTGACAAAAGCGCAATTCTTTTTTTTTCCCAAACTTCAGAACATTTTTTCACCACTTAGATAACAGTAAAAGTGTACATGTTTGGTATCTACGAACTCGTACTGACCCGAGGCATCATACCAACACATCAGTTTTACCATATAGTGAACATGGTGAATAAAAAACAAAAAACAGTATGTAAATATTCATTCATTTATATAGCACTATTAATTCCATAGCACTTTACATACATCAGAAATGCTGTCCCTCTTGGAGCTCACAATCTAAACATCCTATCTGTATGTCTTTGCAATGTGGGAGGTAACCCATGCAAACACGAGGAGAACATACAAACTCCTTGCAGATGTTGTCCTTTGTATCCTTGGTGGGAATTGAACCCAGTACCTCAGGACCTCAGTGCTGCAAAGGCTGCAGTGCTAACCACTTGAGCCACCGTGCCACCCTACATGGTAAAATAAATGATTCCTTCAAAAAATACAACTCGTCCCACAAAAAAAAGCTGTCATATGTCTATAATGATTGAAAATAAATAAGTTATGGCTCTTGGTAGAAGAGGAGGGAAAAATTAAAACTGAAAAATGGAAAATCGCTCGGTCATGAAGGGGTTAAACATTGTTGATGCAACAAATAAAAAATAAATAAATGTGCATGCATACTAATAGTTACCGTATGTATGTATTTATTTTTATTTGTTGCACATACCGTATATATAGTATACAGAAATGAAAGGCAGCACTTCCTCCAGATACAGTTATGTGGGTTTATTGGTCCTAGGACTGCAACGTTTCGACACGCAGCCTTCCTCAAGCAGTCACTGCGTGCTGAAACGTTGCAGTCCTAGGACCAATAAACCCACATAACTGTATTTGGAGGAAGTGCTGCCTTTCATATTTGTATACTATCTACAAGTACCAAGGATTGTGGTAGGAGGACTCTGCACCCGACTTGAGAAGTTGTGCTGTTTCGTTTTTTGTTTCTGTCACACACATATATATATATATATATATATATATATATAATATATACACACAAAGATGGCCAAGCTATGAAGCGGTTAAGGCTGGAAACACACTATCCTACTTACATGCGAATCTCTCGGACAAGACTCAGATCAGTGACCGTGAACAGCCTCTCTCTCTCTGGACGGGATGATGATGCTGCACAAAAACACAAGCAGCTGACACTCCCGTCCAGAGAGGGAGAGGCCGTTCAGGGTCCCTGAACCGAGTCTCGTCCGAGAGACTCGCATGTAAGTAGGATAGTGTGTTTCCACCCTAAGAAACAAAAACTGAGAACTGATTGGTTGTTGTGGGCAGTGAAGACAGGTTTTATAAGTGGAGACCACGTCCTTTCATTTACACAGCAGGGGCACGGCCGCGGTTGCCAATGAGTATTTATAATAAAGCCAGTTATAATGTTTTTGAGACTGGAGGGGCATGTGATTGGAATACTCTCACCGTTCACGGTAAATGCTCCCGACATGTCTATATATGTATTCAACCTATACAAATATTTTACTTCATTTTTGGCCTTGCAAGCTTTTCATCTAATTCAGTAAGCAAAGATAATATAAAAAGTTTGACAAGCTTGGAAATTGCCCAAATTGTTTTCATCTGTAAAAGAAAAAATAAACACATAAGGCTATGCATTTAATGCATTTTACCTTATGCAAAAGTTATGTATAAATTGACACAACGCTCGTTCCTGCAATGGTAGAAGCACACAATGACATTTTACAGAGAAACGTTGCAGACCAAAACAAAAAGGTCTCCTAACCTTTTGTGCAATTACAGTGCCAGGCTTGAGACCAAGACTGCGAAATCAGGGCCCCCAGGAAAAGCCGAGACCTATGTACATAACATCCTTATGCAGCTGAGCCAATTACTCAGTAAAAGCTGGAAGCTAATGAGCTAAACTACAAAACTTAAGTGAAATGTCTGAATAGGAGAACCTGCAGAGCTCTCAGTGACTCATCAGTGGTGTCTTCTGAAATATTTTAAAGCCTGGCATAAAGGCACAGCTAGTCACACTACCTGATTGTTCACACCAGAGTGCCAGCAACACACATGGAAAACTCTGGGCTTAAAAAAAAAATAAAAGCATATAATGGTAGCAAGCAACAGAAAATACATAAACTATTCCATACATCAAATACAGCGGCTTTTATGTCTGCTGCTTCAAAAATCTTTAGAAGTGTTCAAAGACTTGAAAACAAAAAGCTGTCACTTTCCTCAAAGCAATGGGCTTGATACGAGACTCCTAGGTTGGCTTGGAAGAGCAGAAGAATGATAGAACCACCAGGAAGAGACAGGACCCTCTGACTTAAAAATGGATTTCTCAACAGCCGCGCTAGAAGCAAAAAAGTGCATTTTTTCCCTAAGGCAAGCCGTTAAAATTCAGCAATAAACACATGATCTGCATTTACTTGATACCTGGAAAACTGTTCCTCTTCAATTGATTTCTAAATATAGATCTATCACTCATGTATATAACATCTTTTTTTGGGGGGAGGGGATTTTTGGGTTGCCAGTTTAGTATCGTTATATATGATAATGAGAGATAAAGGCGCATACGGTCTTATGTTTTGATAAAAAGGGGGTGTGAAACCCTTTTTGAAAGGTGCTCACCTGATATGGTTGTGTTACCCACAACCAGTATCTGCGCATATACAGCTGCCGCTGGATCCACACCTACACGTGCAACGTAGCAAGAACTGGACTGAATGGACAAAGTGCTGGTGATCTGCGCTGCTGCAGAAATGACCGGACTCACGAGGTCTTTGGCAATGATGTTTCTTTATTCCTTCTACGCGTTTCGGAGCGCACCTTGCTCCTTCCTCAGGGATTACATACACGTAATTTGGTATCGTGGCACCCTGGACAATTGTTGGCTGATGTGCTGTATCACTGGTAATGGTCACCATAAAATATTTACATTCCATATTGCAATGAACCCCAGGATTCATATGGTTCTTGTACTTCTTTTTTTCTGACTCAAGACACCCAGCTGTACCCCCCTCTCCCACACCATGTATTCTCAATGTATGACACCATTAACACATTTGCTGTAGTAGATTAAATCAACCAATTGCAGACAACATGCAATATGTAATTGTCCAGACTAACAGACTGTCAAACAATGGGGAGTTCTCAACTAGCAAGACACTCAAGCTTTCAAGAAATTTCAACATATTCCATTACCTTCACAGTAGGTATCTGTTAAATAGCATCCACCATTATTACCTTTACAGTAGGTATCTGTTAAATAGCATCCACCATTACCTTTACAGTAGGTATCTGTTAAATAGCATCCACCATTACCTTTACAGTAGGTATCTGTTATATAGCATCCACCATTACCTTTACAGTAGGTATGTTATATAGCATCCACCATTACCTTTACAGTAGGTGTCTGTTATATAGCATCCACCATTACCTTTACAGTATGTATGTTATATAGCATCCACCATTACCTTTACAGTAGGTATCTGTTATATAGCATCCACCATTACATTTACAGTAGGTATCTGTTATATAGCATCCACCATTACCTTTACAGTATGTATCTGTTATATAGCATCCACCATTACCTTTACAGTAGGTGTCTGTTATATAGCATCCACCATTACCTTTACAGTATGTATGTTATATAGCATCCACCATTACCTTTACAGTAGGTGTCTGTTATATAGCATCAACTATTACCTTTACAGTAGGTATCTGTTATATAGCATACACTATTACCTTTACAGTAGGTATCTATTATATAGCATCCACCATTACCTTTACAGTAGGTATGTGTTATATAGCATCAACTATTACCTTTACAGTAGGTATCTGTTATATAGCATCCACCATTACCTTGACAGTAGGTATCTGTTAAATAGCATCCACCATTACCTTTACAGTAGGTATCTGTTATATAGCATCCACCATTACCTTTATGACTCACCGTGGCCGGCTGACTCCGGTTTAGACAGGCGATGCTTCCTTCCTCCTTGTCACGGGTGGACCGCGCCTGCCGGTAGTGGGGCCCGGTGTAGTGCAGATCAAAAGTGAAGACGTCTTGGTGGAACAGATTAAAGGGGTTTTAATTTATTTGTGACGCCACCTATGAGTAGATTCGGTAAGGACTACCGACGCTGCGGAGCCCCCGGGGGATGGACAGCAGCAAGATGTTACGCTCCCCACAGGCTGAGCGGTGTCCCCGGAGGCTGGAGCTGCTCAAGATGTTGTGCGGCAGCTGCGGTTACCTGTTAGTGCTGACGGACAGTTCATAAGGAAGCACGGACACAGAAAGTCTCTGCAACGGGTCTTTACTGTAACCAGCAGGCAGTACATGGTATACAGTGGTTGAGTAGTAGACCGGGTAGACTCAGCAGTGATGGTGTCCCTTAGAGATCCGCAGTGTTCCTCCTTTCTACCTACTTAGTTTGCCAGTGTCGCCCAGGAATACCAGGTCGGGTACGGGGAGGCTGCTTCAATGCCCTATCCATGATGTACGTTCCGGATGCTTTGGGGAGCCTTGGATCCCTCAGTGGGTACACCGCTGGTTAGACGACTGGAAACTGGCTGGTGGTGGGGTGCTCCTGTGAAGCTGCTCCTCCACTCTTCTGGTTCGCGTGGCAGAGGTGAACTGCTGCCAGCTTTGGTACCAGTGAACCGGCTGTAAGTTGTGGGCACGGGAGTCTTTTGGGAACCCGTGTAGATAATGTCCAGTCCCGGTGGTTAAGGCCTCAGGTGCTGACACCCGACCGGTGACGGTCCTCTCCAAGTTCTAGCCTGCTCTTGTCAGGTCCTAGATCCTTTTTCTTTCTCTCGACTATTGTGTGTGTTCTACTACACTACCCTAACACTCCACCCCCCAGGACCTATGATTGGTCCCCTGTTCTAGGTGTTGTATGTTGGGTTGGATCTCTATGTTAACCGGATCATTGCTGAGTCAGAGGATATTGCGGCTGCATTTGTGGCTGCAATACCCTCTTGTGACGCACTCGTTGCGGGGCGCCACATTTACAGTATGTATGTTATATAGCATCCACCATTACCTTTGCAGTAGGTGTCTGTTATATAGCATCAACTATTACCTTTACAGTAGGTATCTGTTATATAGCATACACTATTACCTTTACAGTAGGTATCTATTATATTGCATCCACCATTACCTTTACAGTAGGTATGTGTTATATAGCATCAACTATTACCTTTACAGTAGGTATCTGTTATATAGCATCCACCATTACCTTTACAGTAGGTATCTGTTATATAGCATCCACCATTACCTTTACAGTAGGTATCTGTTATATAGCATCCACCATTACCTTTACAGTAGGTATGTGTTATATAGCATCAACTATTACCTTTACAGTAGGTATCTGTTATATAGCATCCACCATTACCTTTACAGTAGGCATCTGTTATATAGCATCCACCATTACCTTTACAGTAGGCATCTGTTATATAGCATCCACCATTACCTTTACAGTAGGCATCTGTTATATAGCATCCACCATTACCTTTACAGTAGGCATCTGTTATATAGCATCCACCATTACTTAAACCGCCAACACTTTTAATGGACTGTCAGACAAACGACTGGCAGCCATCTTGGCAAGCTTTCCTATATACAAGAGCACTCATTTGACCCTGAGGTCCTTTGTTCTCCATGAGAAAGACGTCGGCAGACATATCCTGGCATCACCAGGAGACAATCCGATTCAAAGTCTGAAATCAAAAATGATGGATCAATATTTTCCCCAAGAATAATTTTCCGGGACACCCATGCACATAAGACTGTCAACAGAATTTTTCTGTATTGACAGGTTTGGACAATATTAGTCTAATGTGTATAATGGCCTTAAGTCAAAATGGCTTTTTTTAAATAGTTAACCAATTTGTATTGATTATGCATAGGAGAGTAGTGTCGAATCATGGAGGAAATAATTTACTTTTTACTTTATAAGGGCACTAAGACAAAGACCAGTCATCAAGTCATGAGCATTAAAAATTATCCACAAGAAAGGGAAAAATGCGGCGCATTCCTTGTCCGTGTAAAATATCCATGGGTTTATTCAACAAAAGTTAAACCATGGAAGGGGAGAGGTCTGAAATACTGCAGCCTATTTCGCACTGAATAATGCTTCCACTGGTCCCGTCAGAACAGGAGCTGAGCGGAGAATCCGAAACGTCTCTCAACTGTGAGCTGTGAGTAGTGCTGAACAGGGGCGTAACTACAATAGGTGCAGGGGTTGCGATCGCACCCGGGCCCTGAAGCCTAGGGGGGGCCCCAAAAGTCCCTTTGGCCCATAGGAAAAGACTAATACTATTAAAGATTTGCAATAATTGGGGGCCCCGTTGGAGCTTTCGCATCGGGGCACCTGGGCCTGAAGTTACGCCACTGGTGCTGAATATTATATATTTTCAAACATTATTTGTCTATTTGCCGCGTAGCTTATATTTATTACCAAGGCTACTGAAAAGCTACCAACACATGGCTGTACATTGTTAGGTTGCCTTCCACTGCTACTATATATTATATAATGCTGAACATTGAAATTGTAATACCAAGAAGGAAAAATCATGGACTTATGGAAATCACAGGATAAAAAGACATACTAAAGACTAAATGATTAAGCTGTGGAAGCAACATTTTCAAGACATTTCGATATATTCAGTACTGAATATGAGCGCCACACACAGAAAAACACACACTTCCATGCCAATTGCTGTTATCAATAAGGTTAGTAATGGACCCCTTGCAATAAGAGCTGCCAGGAGCAGATTTTGATGATTTGCAAACCCATTCAGAGTGACAGAACATTTCTTAGGCAACCATTAATAACCTCATAATAGCAGTCAAGAAGTATAAGGGTGGAGATTTCTGCATGTGGCATTCATACTTGATACTGAATAAACTGAGATGTTTTGAAAAAAAATTTCCATATTGTCATGAGCCTGTGAGAGCTTTTTGTGTTATTTTTATTTTTGCTGTTAATTTCTTCAGTACCAGCTTGGTTTAATGTTGTTTC
Source organism: Allobates femoralis (assembly GCA_033576535.1). Lineage (NCBI taxonomy): Eukaryota > Metazoa > Chordata > Amphibia > Anura > Aromobatidae > Allobates > Allobates femoralis. The sequence goes on along the minus strand of JARQOC010000001.1, from coordinate 550,094,550 downwards.
TTCACTGGTACTGCTAGGAAGGCTTGCTGTAGAGTGTGTCCAATCCCACCTCTCCTTAAGTAGTCATGTGATCCTTCAGCTGTAGTCAGTGATAGCTCATTCTTACCTTGACCAGCCTGGAGAGTGGAGGTTTTTGAGCCACTGCTGTGGAAGAGCAGCCAACCTGGTGCCATTACCCCTGCTGCTGTCAGTAGTGAAGTGGCAGATTTAAGTAGTTTATCTCTTGTGTTTTTCCTATTCCTTTGGGTGGACACTTGGGGTTTTATTCCAGGGTTTCTTATGAGATAGGGTTATGCTGACAGCTCAGACTTTGCCACCTTTAAGCATACTTCAGACATAAGGGACAGTGCAGGGTCTCAGTTGTTAAAGGAGAGATCAGGCGTCCCTTTCCCTGGCATTAAATACAAAAAGGGGGGTTGGGGGAACAAGAGGCGCAATAGTGCCCTTATCACTAGACACTAAATTGGAAGCTCGGTGAGCAACAGGGGTTCACTCACCTAGTCCAGTTGTGTCACCCACAACTGGTTTGAAGACGTGTTAGGAATTATATCCTGATGGCTGCTGCTGGACCTTCACCGACCACTCAGACGTGGAGAAGCATCAGATTACTTGGGAAAAGGTGTTTTGCGGTCCACGCTGCCAGACTGACTCGCATCAAAGAAGACACTTGAAGATGAAGTGTTGATCAAATCCTTCTTTTATTCACCGACGCGTTTCGGTGCCCACCTGGCACCTTCATCAGGGTTACCTCCACACCACCAAATAGCTCTTATTTATAGCAACATTCATAGACATGATTAGTGGGTGTTGTCTCATGTATGACGTCAAAACCGTCATCAAACAGGGAGGATCCTTAATTTTGGCGCAATTATTATAAAAGATCCACAATTTACATATAAATGTGACTGTAACATATCTCAGACATTCTAAAAAATCAGTTCACAAAGACAATTAAAAAACTAAACTAATCATGTCTATGAATGTTGCTATAAATAAGAGCTATTTGGTGGTGTGGAGGTAACCCTGATGAAGGTGCCAGGTGGGCACCGAAACGCGTCGGTGAATAAAAGAAGGATTTGATCAACACTTCATCTTCAAGTGTCTTCTTTGATGCGAGTCAGTCTGGCAGCGCGGACCGCAAAACACCTTTTCCCAAGTAATCTGATATTTCCCTGGCATTGGTATTTAACCACCGTGACACATATTTACATTGTTTGTATATAATTAACATGTCTATCCATCCTGTGGTTTCCATAACTCCACAACTTCCCTTTCTTGGTATTGTAACTTCAGTACTGAGGAGTATATGCGGTAATAGGTACACAAGAAAACTTGAAAATACTGATGACACAATAATGCACAATACGTTGAGAAGATAATTTAACATCCATCAACCAGCACTTCAGTATATCAAAATGTTTAGGTGTATCGTATCTCCCTTCATGTTATTACACAGAATAGTATATAACCCTTAGCTTTTATTAAGGCAACTTGTCAAAATGTAACTCAGAGACAAAACATGTGCATTCCACAAAGATGAAAGCATAATGATAATGCTTCAGATGATACCAGAAATAGAGGCATCTGTTCCATTAGTTAAAAATCCTTTTTTTTTTTTTTTAGTTACACTCATATATCCAGTGGTGGACCAGAGTACTTTGGACCCACCAACCAATAGAGGGTAAGCAGTTAGGGTTTGTCCACTTGTGCATATGTTAGATACTCCATGTTAAGTATGTGACTCGTAAAAAAAAATGTTAATGGATTAAATAAATCCTGTTAAAGCTGAGCCCTATTGACCTGCAAGGACCTTGCGTGATGTCATCGGGCTCTGTGATTGGCCGCTCGCGGTCATGTGATAATTACATCATAGGACGTCACATATCACACGACCGCGAGCAAGTCAATCAGTATTCACAGGCCCTTACAGGTCGATACCTGCTAAAGAGCTCCCGCCTCCCGACTCCCAAACGCCCGGCGGACGAGTATGTATAAAATTCTTTGTTATTTTTAATACATTGGATATTCTTTTATGCGTAATCCCAGCGTGAATAATGGGCACATTATGGGAGAAATCGCGGGCGCAGCTGCACAAACAATTGACATGTCAATTCTTTTTACGCCTGCGCTTTCTCCCATAAAAGCACGGCATATTTTTATGCTGTGTCTGCACGGCAAAGTGAATTTCACATTCAGTTTGCCGGCAGACACAAGGCACATTGCGCATTTTTGAGAAGCATGCTCAAAAAAGCACTAAAAAATGCGCAATGTATGAACGTAGCCTAAGACAATCTTAATCAACTTGTTACCTGCATTAAAGACAGCTGTCTTAAATTGTCACCTGTATAAAAGGCTCCTTATCAACACTCTCAATTAATCAGTCAAACTCTAAAGGCCCCGTCACACCTGGCGATGGCACTGGAGATGTCAGCAGCGACTGGCGGGTGCGCGCACGTTTTTGGCGCCCCGCCAGTGTCGCCGTCCCCCATTTACATGGGGCGACATCTCCAGCCCCGCGACGGCGAGCTGACAGGCAGCATCGCCGCCGGGGTGTCTGAAAACCCCAGCGGCGATGCAGGACAATGGGAGCCTATGGCTCCCATCGCCTGACAGGTCGCTGGCGGCCGGTTACATGGGGCGATGTGTGCACATCGCCCCAGATCAGTCGCCTGGTTTCAGAGCACTGCTCTGAAACCAGGTGACCTCCCGGCAGTGCCGACATCGCCCCTTTACATGAGGCGACGTAGGGGCGATGTAGCCGCCGTTAGGCCACGCCCCTACGTCGCCTATGTAATTGGCGGCGATGTCGCCCCGTGTGACGGGGCATTTAGGGTACCATTATATGTTGCAACATTGCATGCAATTTCACTGGCAATTTGCTGGTTGCAGTGAAATCATGGACACATTGTTCTATTTTGTTGCCGTGTACAAATAGAACAATGTGTCTATGATTTCACTGCAACCAGCAAATTGCTAGTGAAATTGCATGCAATGTTGCGACATGTAATGGTACCCTAACGTCTACAACATGGGCAAGACCAAAGAGCTTTCTAACGATGCCAGGGAAAGGATCCTAGACCACCACAATGCTGGAATGGCTACAAAACCATAAGTATGATGCTGGGTGAGAAGAAGACAACTGTTGGTGCAATAGTAAGAAAATGGAAGAAATACAAAATGAGTGTAAATTGACATCAATCTAGGGCTCCATGCAAAATCTCCCCTCATGGGGTTTCCAGGATCGTGAGGAAGGTGAGAGATCAGTCTACAACTACATGGGGAGAACTTGTTAATAATCTCAAAGCAGCTGGGACCACTGTCACCAAGAAAACCATTGGTAAGACATTACGTCATAATGGATTAAAATCCTGCTGTGTCCGCAAAGTCCCATTGCTCATGAAGGCACATGTGCAGGCCCATCTGAAATCTGCCAATGAACACCTTGGCGATTCTGATAATCATTGGGAGAAGGTGCTGTGGTCAGATGAGACAAAAATTGAGCTCTTTAGCATTAACTCAACTCTCTGTCTTTGGAAGAAGAGAAATGCTGCCTATGATCCAAAGAATACCATCCCCACAGTCAAGCATGGCGGTGGAAACATGTTTTGACAGCAGAATTTAACTGGTTAACAGCCACGGTCAAATATCCGATCGACCTACGGCTAAAAATCAGCCGTCATGTGCAGAGAAAGATGTTGTGAAAGGGTTAAACAATTGATATTTTTAGTATTTAGAGAAAAGTTTATGCTCAAGGAGAAAAAGTTGACTGTTATGGCCGCTTTACACGTCCCGATATCGTTCCAATATTGTATACAACGGCACGGGAGCGCGCACATTTTTGGCACACAGGGAGATATCGGCAGCCAACGCAAGTACGATGTCTACACCCCCTCCTTTGTGCTGTGTACGAGCGACCCAGGGAACGACCATTTAACATGGCAGTGAATAGGGAAGTTGTGCTCCAAATTGTTGTTAGGCCGTCACACAGCACGATCCTGCCAGATCGTCAAGCCAATATCGGGCAGTTGGAGAGCATGCCCAATTCCCCAACAATATCGTTTTGGCAATCGTTCTTGCATTGCATTGCTCATTTACACCACACAATGCACGAACGATATCGCGGCAACGCACGAACCACGTGACTTTTTATCGTTGTTGGACAGCGATATCGGGACGTGTAAAGCGACCATTAAGGTACCGTTACACAAAGCAATATTGCTTGCAATTTCACTGGCAATTGCTGGTTGCAGTGAAATCATGGACACATTGTTTGATTTTGTTGCCGTGTACAAATGTAACAATGTGTCCAGTGATTTCACATGAGTCAGCAAATTGCCAATGAAATTGCTAGCAATATTGCTTCGTGTAACGGTACCTTAAGGTTTACTCAACTCTCCATGTTAGATTTTAGCAATGACAGTTTAATTTTATTTAAAGGAATTGTCCAGTACCCAAACAACCCCATCTCAATCAATGTTTTCCTTTGTTAAAATAAAAACACTTATACTCGCACCATTCTAGCGGTGTTACCACTTGCTCTCTTGGGGCTCACATGATGTTATTACATCACGCAAGCCTTGTGCCAATGCAGTACTGGCTTCACTCCTTTAGACGAATCGAACATCAAGAGGAAGTCAAAGTTATGTTTGCCTGCTTTATTCCTCTTGAGGTTAATATGTCCAAAGGCAGGAGAATGAGGCCAGCACTAATTGGGTGCAGGGCTGGCATGATGATATAATGTGATGTGACTGCCGGAAGAGTGACTGCAGACACTGTTGTAACGATGCCGGAAATGGAAGGGAGGATAGTTATTTTATCACTCTGATTGAGAAGTGACAACTGCTTTAAAGGGTACCTGTCAAATTTTTGGCTTTTAAATTAAAAGTGCCACTTTAAGCAGCAACTATGCTGCATTCTAAGATGGTGGCCACTATGCCATGACTGCCCCTGTACACAGCATAAACACTTTATAAAAGTCTCCTGCCCTGTAGTCTCACTATATGGACTTTTTCCAGGTATACAATGAAGCCTAGACTGTATGGGCTGCTTGGAGGTCTGACTTCTGACTGTAGCCCATGCATTCTAGCTTGTTCACTGCTGAAGTAACTAATATATATCATTCCAGGTATACATTAAAGCCAGCAGAATGTATGGGACCCTATTAGATGTTTAAGCATTCTGCTGGCTTCATATTCCTATAAAAATCCCATATAATCTAGTGACTTCAGTAGTGACAAGCTAGAATGTATGGGCTGCAGTCAGGAGTCAGACCTGCAAGTAGCCCGTAGATTCTAGCATCTACCAGCTAGAATGTATGGGCTACGGTCAGGACCAGAAAGCAGCCCATACACTCTAACATCTACGGGCTAGAATGTATGGGCTGCAGTCAGGACCTGTAATGTGCCCATAAATTCTAGGCTGAATGCTGCAGGGCCCAGTGCGCACGTGAGAGATCTCTGGAGCCCTGCATGATCTTTCCCAGCAATGTGGATGATGCAGGAAGCATCAATCATAAGAAGAAGTACGGTGATTGGTGCAAAGAGGTGAGACGGACAGCGCGGAGAGGTGGGACGGACCAAGCTGCAATCAAGCCCATCCAAACAAAATTAGGCAATTATAATACAGGGCAGGAGACTTTTATAAAATGTTTATTCGGTGTAGTGTTTATTCGGTGTACAGGTGCAGTCAGGGTATAATATCCTCCTTCTTAGAATACAGCATAGGTGCTACTGAAGGTGGTGCTTTTAGTTTAAAAGGCAAAAATCTGGTGACAGGTTCACTTTAATGTTACAGAAAGCAGTAAATTAACAATGGGGACCACCCACTGGACTCCTAAGCTGCACATCAGCTCAGAGTGACAGGTTTCTTCTTATACCACAGATATATGGGGTACACATGTTTTTATTTGTCACATGGGTTTTTTTTTATTCGCCTTCCTCTGGATCAACATGTTAGGCTATGGGTTAAACTAGATGGACTTAAAGTCTTCCTTCAACCTTAAATACTATGTTACTATATGATTGATTAACTTTATTCATGTTCTCTAGAGATATAAAAAGCACATGTCATACTCGTGATGGAGTTATTTTTGATATTCTACTGTCAGGGTCCATAGTTTTGTCTAAAAAGCTAGACTAGCTACCATGACTATTTCTCCATTTAATTCTACAAAGGATTTCTTCGCCCCCCAACATGTCAATGCGGTGGATGTTTAAATCGCTGAGGATATTGCAGCTTCCTTCTTTCTGGAGCCCTCGCTTCAAAATCATAAAACAGACACAGTGACAGCTTGAGGCTGTGGCAAATACTCAAGAACTTCTCAGAATCTGTAACAAATCTGTAGACCTGCTGGTGTTCAGCAGGAAGCAAATGTCTGGAGGTTATCTTCCTACTAGAAAGAAAAACTGTACAGAAGAAAGTAAGAATTTGGAGAAATATATGAAAACGGTGGATATACGGCTATCTGTCAGTATCTGCCCTGCGGGAGACATCTGGTTTGATTGTTTGCTAAATTTATCTTGTCATGCTCTGAGCTAAGCTTATCAGAGGCCATGGAGCCTTGAAGACTCTATTGTAATCCAGTTTAGAAACAGCATCTACCCAGGAGCTTGCTAAGGGAGTCATTTCAGCTATTGTTTCCTTTTTGAAGTTTGATAGAGGATAGAACGAAAATTATTGTGGAAGCAAAGTGACTCTTTGTGAAGAAAAGTGGATTCTGCCATTGAAAAATATTTGTACTTTTTTCCAGAGTCCATAAAACTAAAGGGGTTCACATATTACTGTACAAAACCCAAGATAGAAATCAAACACTTAAAATGCTGTGAGGTGTTGCTGCTCCCTATGAAGCAGTTGAGGGGACATAGGCGCACACGTGTCTATAATGCTGGTCATATACTATGTGATATTGATGCCTAGAGGTCCTGGCTATTGATCATATATTACACCGTTTCGGAGAGACTAGTGTTGAGCAAATTTACTACCGATTTATACAAAAGCAACTCTCTCTGAATTTGAATCGGCTTTACCAGTTTTGGCACCATTTGGAGTCTCAGTGCTTTAAAACCTTCTGACCGGACTTTCCGGGCATATCTTATGAATTACTTCCAAAAAAGGACTCTTCTGTTTAAGATCTGTTTTCATTCCATTTATAAAGGACCTTTCACATCAGCGTTTTAGTCTGGATCTGGCCGATCAGGACAAAAAAAACAAATCTGCAGCATGTGCCACCTAGCAGCCGCACTTGCGGTGCACTTCCGGCAAGCCCAATGCATTATCTATGGGGCTTGCTTTATTTATTGTATTTTCTTTTTTACATTGATTCTATGCCTATTGTTTTGTATCCAATTGTTGTACTATATTTGTTCTCTACTGTAATTACTTAGTGTATTATATTTTCTGTACTCTAACCCTACATTGTAAAGTGCTGCGGAATATGTTGGCGCTATATAAATAAAGCTTTATTATTATTATATTATTAAGTGCGGTATTGCCGTGATCCGGCACTTGTGGCAGGTGCGGCCGCGTAAAATAGCCGCAGCTGACTGCGGTGAAGTGTTTAGTGATAAACTGATACATTTAGATCTGTTCCCCACATACTGAAGTGGAATAAATTGAATACCTTTTTTCTGGCCAGTCAAAAAGTTGCGCATAGTAATTTGTTCTGTGCATACCATAAGTTGTTTGAGTTAAAAGAAAAAATGATGATATGAGTTGGAAAGGAGGAAAGCTTAAGACATTGGATCCTTTACTTTTGATTTTATGTTCCTAAAATTAATTTAAAAAAATGAAAAGAAAATAACAACAGGATATGTGAACAGAACTAAAGAAGACACCAGTTTCTTAAATAGCCAATGGTATGAGGGTATCAATTGTTATCCTTATAGGCAATGACTAAAGACGACAGTCTGAATTGCCATTGCTAAATATTTTTAATACAGGAATTGCAACTTTTTTAATACCTATCTAAAGCTATGGTCACACTTGGAGGGTAACCCATACTTGGCGCATCCGCTTAAAATTTAGACATTTTAACTGCAGCACATAGCATTAATGCTATGCGCTGCCATGGAACGCAGCCTCATAGAAACCTGCTGTTTCTATGCATCAGGTTGTGCCCTTTAGCTGAGCGCACAGGAAACGCTGTCCGTAGCGTTGCCTGTGCACTGTTGTACAGCGCACTCCCTGATGCTTTGTGTGGAGCTGCTGCTAAGGTAAACAGCGCGTTTCTATGGGGCTGCATTCAACAGCAGCGCATAGCGTTATCGCTGTGCGCTGCAGCAAAAATTTCTAAGTTTTTAGCGTTTGCGTCAGCCACAAGGACTGACGAAAATCTGACCCTAGCCTAATAAAGTGTACTGGAAACTCCATGAAAGTAGCAGAAAGAGCGGCACTCTGGTGGATGAAGTGCAGTTGCACTTTACTAATTATAGATCCATGAGGTCAACAAGCAGGGATGGAAGGAGGTACAGGACGATGGTGACCGTTTCACGCCGACTGGCACTTCTACAGGTCCACAATTTGTGAAAACCCAGCTGAACCCGAACAGTAACACGGACTTCTCAGGGAAGGTGTTCAGGAAGGACCCCGAACCTTACAGTTCGCCCATCACTACTGCAGTTTTTGTAGTCTGAAAAGTTTGTAATTCCTGGTAGTCTTGTTGTTGCAATACACACTGATCCCGAAAATGGGTGGCTCAAAGTTCCCTATATGAATGCAGTGGTAGTCTGCCTGTTCACTTACTACTCCTATAGAGAGTAAATGAGGCAGTGGTTACAAATTCTCACTACCTTTCTACAGTAAACACAAAGGAGAATTAGACCTTTAAGGCACTGTCTCACATAACGATTTCGTTAGAGAAATCGTTGTAACTGTGACGTTACAACGATCTCTCCAGCAATGTCGTTCTGTGTGACACTTTGCAGCGATCAGGCACCTGCTGTGAGGTCTATGATCGTTGCAAAGTGCTGCGGGTCATTTTTTGATTGTTGGTTTCCCACTGGTCAGCACGTATCGCTGCGTGTGACCGCGAGAAACCAGCGATCAGTGACCTCACTGGCTGGTAACCATGGTAAACACCGGGTATCTAGGCAGCGCGCGCTGCCTAGATGCCCGGTGTTTACCATGGTTACCAGCTACCTCCCTGCTTAGCACTGCCTGTAAGCAGGGAGGATGCTGGTAACTATGATAAACAGCGGGTATCTAGGCATGGCGTGCTGCCTGGATACCCAATGTTTATCATAGTTACCAGCTTTCTCCCTGCTTACAGGCAGCGCTAAGCAGGGAGAACGCTGAAAACTATGATAAACACTGGGTATCCAGGCAGCGCGCGCTGCCTGGATACCCGCTGTTTATCATAGTTATCAGCGTTCTCCCTGCTTAAGCAGGGAGGACGCTGACATCACCTTCAGCGATGTGGGAGGTGGCTCCCATGGCCCTGATCGCTGGGGAGATGTGCCTGTTTGACAGCTCCCCAGCGATCAGGTAACGATGCTCCAGCGATCCCGGTAGGTCGTTATCGCTGCCGGGATCGCTGGAGCGGTCGTTATGTGTGACTGGGCCTTTATTCTCATGATCTGTACAGGATCCCCAGTGTTGGAGTCTCAGCAATTATGCACTTATCACCTATACTGCGTATTAGTGACATATGTTGTTTATGGGACAACTGCTTTAAAACATAGAAGACAGTCTAGACTTCAGATTGTCTGACCAAATTCCCAGGAGGCCATTCTATGACCTATAAATGTGGTGGTTTGCTGTTGATCTACAATTCAGTTTCAGTCTTCAAGTGATTCTTCTTATTTCCGGTATAGTAGAATATGTAGACATCGGGATAGATAACACATTCCCTCTGAATTATTTACAGAACAATGGATTTTTGTTATTCAGTCTGGAATTCAGCTAAACTTCGTCTTGCCTTTAAATATCTTTGGTCCGTTGCCAAACATCTGTGTTTGAAGCTGCAGATAAAGGAACAGTTCACTGACTTTATAATAAGAAAATAAAATAAAATAAAAATAGGCACCCTCCAGTTTTAAAGTTATTAGTTTTTGTTGCTTTATGATGTATTCCTAAAGTATCCTTAAAGGGGATTCCACATTTATGGTACCTTTACACGCCACTACTGGATGGTGGCAACAACTGGGTACATGAGAGAAATGTATCTTGCACCGCCAATTCAACCCGTGTTAGCGGCATGTGAAGACTGTTGTAGCCACCCCCAGTAGCGGCACCTGTTTCCGAGCACTGCCCTAAAACAGGTGGCTACCCAGGCGATTGTAGCGACCTGTATCGGCTTGTAAAGAAGGAACAGAAGGGTTGTTTCTACACCATGCTATGTACCTGGTATGTACCTGGGGCGTGACACAGCCTCCGGGAAACCACCCCCCTTCAGCGATCATTGGAGGAAGCTCCTGCATTACGATTGGTTGTTGCTGCATAGGGCGGCATATTTAAGGAGCTGACCAGTCACACTACACAATTGCTCGAGCGTCATGTATTAATCAGCCTCCTGCGCTGCCTGGCCAATCATGATGTTATTGCTTTGTCCTATCAGAGTACGGACGTCTCGTAATCCACAATTGTGGCACGCCTATGTGTTGTCCCTGCTGCACCAGGTCCGCCCATATTAGCTTGTTGTAGCGGTGTGTAAATGAGGTAAGGTGCTCGGCAGAAGGTAACTTGAGACACCCGGCGGTGTATCTAGAGATAGATGTAACCAACTGTAGCGCACCTTGTTGCGGCGTGTAAAGGTGATGCGATTACCGTTTGCAACCGTTTGTGCATGCTCGTGCACGTGAAGTACCCGGTTGTTGCCACCATCCAGTAGCGGCGTGTAAATGTACCATTAGAAAAGTGGATCCCAAATGTTACAACAACAAGAGACTATTGTTCACCTTCTCCAGGCCCAGCAACATCTTTCTGCCTCAGTTCTAGGTGTTTCTTTGTGCTCCGGTTTCCTCCAGATTTCAAAGCCATAATAATAGGATGTTTAGTTTGTGAGCCCCAATGGGGACAGTGTTGCAAATGTATGTAAAGCGCTATGGAATTAATAGCACTATATAAATGAATAAAAATTATTATTATTTTTACTGCAATGGTGATGTCACATCATCAGCTCAAACCACCTCTGCAGCCAATCACTGATGTCAGCAGCTTGTGCCATCTTCACCGGCCAAATCGCTGAAATCCATAAGTGAGATGATGATGTAACATCAGCACTGCAACCAAACACTAAGGCTGGGTTCACATTTGCGGACCCCTCTGCAGCGTTCTGCGGAGGGAATCCGCAATGTGACCCAGCGGCCGCCAACTCCTATCTGTATAATGGGAGCGCACGGTGCTGCGCTTGACTGCGCATGACCGTGCGCACCCATTCACTCCCATATGTGATTTGTCGCAGGCGTATGCCTGCGCACAAATCACACAGTCTCGCCCACACCAGGAATGCAACATGTCGCGTCCCTGGTGCGGACGAGACTGTGTGATTTGTGCGCAGGACATCCGCCTGCGCACAGATCACATATGGGAGTGAATGGGTGCGCACGGTCATGCGCAGTCAAGCGCAGCACCGTGCGCTCCCATTATAAAGATAGGAGCTGGCGGCCGCTGCGGTCACATTGCGGATCCCCTCCGCAGAACGCTGCGGAGGGGTCCGCAAATGTGAACCCAGCCTAACACCAACTGGGGTAAAAAGCCAGTGATAGATCCAAGTGTAAGGATATGTGCACACATTGCATTTTTGATATGTTTTTTGTTGCAGATTTCTCAAATCTGCATGCCTATCCTTAAACCAGCAAAGTCTATAAGAATTCTGAAGTGTTGTGCATACGTTGCTTATTTTTTCCTCGTAGATTTGGTTGCAGAAAAATCTGCAGCATGTCAATTCTTGGTACAGATTTGCCTGTATTTTTCAGGGCTCCAAGCCATTGAATTCTTCAAGAGAAATACATGGTACAAATCTGCACCAATCCTGTAAGGAAAAAATATGCAACGGGTGCACAGCATCTTCTTGCATTATTCTGCCAAAAGATGCAGATCTGGTGTAGATAATTCCTGCACCAAATACTCAGCATGCGCACATACCCTAAAACTCCTTTAAAATTTATTTTTTTAGCCAATAATGTATATCAGGCCAGATGTTTTCTAATGTTCTAGAGCTGCAAATGATTAAAAATAAAATCATGCATACACCCAGCGCTTCCTTGTGGATGATTTCCTGTTCCTTACTTAGCGTGATGACATTGTTACTTAAGGCAGTGATGACAGTTAAAATGGGTGATGAGTTAATAATGGGGCTATGGGCCAGGGACTGGAAGCTGTAGCTTCACGTTATATACAAAGAGCAGCTGACCACTTACCCAAAATTATAAAATTTATATTTTTTCCACCCTATTTCCCAACTTACTAGACATGACTGATGGTCACTTTACTTTATACTGGAATGGGAAGAAAGCAATCAATAACAGCTAATGGGCAGGAAAGCTACCCCCTCGAAGGAACAGACAGTAATGTAAGGTAAATGAGTAATTTTTACTTGTTGAAAAAATAAGGGACCACGTCACACCTGGCGATGCCGCCGGGGATGTCGGCGGCAATGGGGGGGAGTTGCGCACGCCCCCCATTTACATGCAGCGACACCTCCGGCGACGCACCGGCGATCTGACAGGCGGCATCGCCACCGGGGTGTCTCAAAACCCCAGCGCGATGCAGTACAATGGGAGCCTATGGCTCCCATCGCCTGTCAGGTCGCCGTCGGCCGTTTACATGGGGCGATGTGTACACATCGCCCCAGATCGGCCGCCTGGTTTCACAGCAATCTGTGAAACAGCGACCCTCAATGCGTCGCCTCGCAGTTACATAGGGCGACACATTGGCGATGTCGGCGGCGATAGGCCACGCCCCAGCGTCACCTAAAATATCGCCGCCGACGTCGACAGGTGTGACGTGGCCCTAAAAAAAATTACCATTTTAGTTAAGGCAGTGGACTGGCCACAATTAGGTTTTTTAATCTGCTGAAGCCAAGACCTACATGACAAAACTGGTAATTATGAATCATAATGGGCAACTTCTTGTAATACAGTCTGCTGTTTTTTAATATCAAAAATAGTGCTGCTGCTTTTCTCTCAATGGCATGAAAAACCTGGGAATGAAAGCCTGATGGGGCAGAAAAAAAATCCATTGTGATCAGTTGCACACACATGGAGCAGCTTATATCGCAGATCTGTGACCAGAAACAGATATTAGCCATCTTTTTGTTTGCTCTGTGTAGTTCAGCCTGTTTACTAACACTAACCATGGGGGTATTACCATCTTGTAGTGATTATCATGAGAAAACAGTTGACTTCTTGACCTTTGGCTATTGACCATTGGAACATCATCCCTATCACAAGATTAAACTCCTAGGTTACTTAGGAAACTTTAAATGAAATACTTGCTTGGCCGACTGCTGCCTGAAACCTATTCATCCGAACCACGGCCCATACACACACCACACATACTACAGTGGGGAAAAAGTATTTACCGTAGTCAGCCACCAGTTGTGCAAGTTCTCCCACTTAAGAGGATGACAGAGACCTGTAATTTATATCACAGGTAGACCTCAACTATGAGAGACAAAATGAGAAAACAAATCTTAAAAATCACATTGTCTGATCTGGAAAGAAATTTTTTTTTCACATTTTGGTGGAAAATAAGTATTTGGTCATCAACAAAAGTTCATCTCAATACTTTGTTATATATCCTTTGTTGGCAATGACAGAGGTCAAATGTTTTCTGTAAGTCTTCACAAGGTTGGCACACTCTGTTGCTAGTATGCTGGCCCATTCTTCCATGAAGATCTCTTCTAGAGCAGTGATGTTTTGGGGCTGTCGATGGCAACACGACTTTAAACTCCCCCAAAACATTTTCTATAGGGTTGAGATCTGGAGACTGCTTCTTATGGAGCCACTCCTTTGTTGCCCTGGCGGTGTGCTTGGGATCATTGTCATGCTGAAAGACCCAGCCATGTTTCATCTTTATTGCCTTTGACCATATGGCATTCTCCCAATACTCTTCAGGATCATCCAAATGCTCTCTCTAGCAAACTTCAGACGGGCCCAGACATGTAATGGCTTAAGCAGGGGGACTTGTCTGGCACTGCACTGTGTAACGTTGATCCCAGCTCTCTGCAGGTCATTCACTAGGTCCCCCCATGTGGTTCTGGGACATTTGCTTACCGTTCTTGAAATCACTTTAACCCCATGGGGTGAGATCTTGCACGGAGCCCCAGATCGTGGGAGATTATCAGTGGTCTTGTATGTCTTCCATTTTCTAATTATTGTTCCCACAGTTGATTTCTTCACACCAAGCTTGACTATTGCAGATTCAGTCTTCCCCGCTTGGTGCAGGGCTACAATGTTGTTTCTGGTGTCCTTCAACAGCTCTTTGGTCTTCGTCATAGTGGAGTTTGGAGTGTGACTGTTTGAGGTTGCGCACAGGTGGCTTTATACTGGTAACAAGTTCAAACAGTTACCAGTACTACAGGTAATGAATGGAAGACAGAAGAGACCCTTAAAGAAAAAGGTACAGATCTGTGAGAGCCAGAAAGCTTGTTTTTTAGGTGATCAAATAATTATTTCCTACCAAAATTTGAAAATTTTTTTCCAAATCAGACAATGTGATTTTCAGGATTTGTTTTCTCATTTTGTCTCTCATAGTTGAGGTCTACTTATGATGTCAATTACAGGCCTCTCTCATCTTTTTAAGTGGGAGAACTTGCACAATTGGAGGCTGACTAAATACTTTTTTTCATCACTGTATATAAACACGCATACACACACTCTCATATCAGCCAATGTGTGAAATGTATTTTCAATGGGAGGCAGTGGGAGGTTTATGGCCGCTTTACACGTCCAGATATCATCCCGATATTGGATACAACGGCACGGGAGCGCGCACATTTTTGGCAGTAATCCAAGATCGCATAGGAGCTGTCACACAGGGAGATATCGGCATGCAACGCAACTGCGATGTATACGCCCCCTCGTATGAGCGACCCAGGGAACGACCATTTAACATGGGAGTGAATAGGGAAGTTGAGCTCCAAATCGTTGTTGGGCTGTCACACAGCACGATCCTGCCAGATCGTCCATCCAATATCGGCCACTTGGAGAGCCTGCACGATTCCCCCCCGTATCGTTTTGGCATCGTTCTTGCATCGAATTGGTCATTTGCACCACACAACGCACGAATTATATCGACGCCAACGCACGAACCACGTGACTTTTTATTGTTGTTGGACAACGATATCGGGACGTGTAAAGCGGTCATAAGCCTTTAAAGTGGGCAATGCGTATGAGATAGCCATTAGCTGAACATTCATTTAGCAGACAGCCACCTCTCCAGACTTCTCTTAGGCCAAGGTCACACAGATGCAATATGCTAATGACACTCAAATCAAATTCTCCTGCGAGCTGAGTATCATTTTACTGTGATCCGATTCTCTTGCATGTGAGAATCAGAGCAATGTTGCAGACAAGATGAAGAGAAAAATCTCTCCATCTTCTCCATTGCCTGTCGCAACATATATTGGATGACATCTGAGTGCAGTACATTATGTCACATGCAGTCATAGACTTCTATGAGTGTGCATGAATTGGGATACGCTACGAATTGGGGCATGCAGCAATTTTTTTCTCATACCAAATCGACATGAGAAAAAAAGCGCTGATTGGCTCTATCGCATAATTGGATAGCATTTGTGTGAGTTTCTAGTCAAATCCTAGCATATGCCTAAATGAACACTCAGCTGAGCGTTCACTTGTTTTCCGCTGGGAGAGAGGAGAATTAACTTTCTAGAAGTGGCTCATCTTTTCTGAAATCAAAAGTCAACTAGAACCACCTGATTTGCCTTTCCTAGTTTATACCCATCAGATGTTCAACCAGTCCCTTCGAAATTTGGGAGCTGATTTTCATCTAATTCGTATGCAAGCAGAATATTAATTAATATTAATAATCTTTAAGGCCGTTTCACACGCTAGGATCTCGTCAACAATATCCTTGAAACTTCACGGATTTGTGAACTTTCCAATGATATCGTTTGTGCGTCCTTGCGTGTAAACGAACGATATAGGACGAAAAAATTGTTGGAACGGTCATCACTAAAATGAGATCCTGACCTCAAATCTATCGTTCGTCGTCCAATTAAGTAACTGTGAGGAACCACATCGTTCAGTGTGACACCTTTTTGAATGATCTCGTTCAAAATTCTCCTATTCCTGCTGCTTTAAAAGATCGTTCAGTGCTTGCTCTCCTATTTAACTGGTGCATTGCCGAATTTGATATCATTAACGATATCCTTGTGTGTGACAATGCACTAACGATGTCGGAATGATCACTGTCACATGATCGTTCTAACGATATCGTTAACGATATCCTAGCGTATGAAGCGGTCTTTAGTTATATAACACCAACATATTCCGCAGCTGTTTACAATTCAGAGAGGATATGTACAAACAATATCAGACATTACTACATATAATTACATAAAATCTCTATCGCATCTTTAAGTCTGTAAGTTTGTCCCTGAAATAGCGCCATCTACAGGATGGGGGAACTCACATGCCATCTGGGACATTGGCCGCAGCACAGGCCGACCCAGGTGTGTGCTGATGGGCCAGGTTGCAGGGAAAAAAAACTGTCTTTCCAGGCTCATAAACAGTACCGCCATAAACTAATGTGGCCGCCATATTGGAACACCCACTCATGCGCAGAAGCGCTACTGGTATAGCGGTGGCCATATTGGTCCCCCCGCTCATTACAATAGGCTGATATCATGGTTGAGCTTGGAATGTATGAGCTGCTTCCAGGTTAGTGGACATCACCGTTTCATCGGTGGGCATGGCCCGCTTTGTTGGTGGGTGTGTTGACATTTACTCCCATCCAATATAATCATGCAGGGGGGGTTTCAACATTCCCTACACCCTTCCCCTGGCCTAATATATAATTGCAGACGTCCTCCAATCTCCTAATGAGATAGAATCATAACTCTGTCTAGTAAAACATAATTCAATAATTAACAAGAGGACTGAAGGTCATGATCACAAACTTACAGTTTATCATGAAATAGAGGAGACATAAAAAATAATAAAGATTTGTTATAAATGGCCCAGCTAACAGCATATTACATAGGGTAATAATAAAAAAATAAAGGGGAATGATCTGCCAGACATCTCTAGTATCTGCATTTCCTAAAGCCCCACACTAAGCAAGATCAATAGCGAGATCGCTGCTAAGTCACAACTTTGGTGATGCAACAGCGACCTCGCCAGCAATCTCGCTATGTTTGACACTTAGCAGCGACCAGGCCCCTGATGTGAGATCGCTGGTCGTGTCAGAGTCGCCTGGACCATTTTTTGATCGTTGGGGTCCCGCTGGGCAGCATGCATCGGTGTGTTTGACAGGGACAACGACCAACGACCTCAATACTAAAGGTCTGAGAAACAGGGTCCCAAGGACCTCCTTATCATTCCGGATCGTTGTTGCATCGCTGGTAAGATCTGACTGTTTGACATCTCACCAGCGATCCGACAGTGACGCACCAGCAATCCCAGGTCGTATCGCTGTCGGGATCGCTGGTGTGTCGCTAAGAGTGACGGTACCCTTACAGCAAAGGATTGGGATTGACAAGCCTACAACCTGCAGTGATCCTTAGTCTACTAAACCGCCGCATGACCAGATCTACCCTCTCCTAGTGTATACTCACCCATACCTTATAGAGTGTGAGCCCTCGCGGGCAGGGTCCTCTCTCCTTCTGTACTTATGTGTGCCTTGTATTGCTCATCTATATTGTACTTGTCTATGCAAGCCCTTTTTCACATGTAAAGCACCATTCAATAAATGGCGCTATAATAATAAATCATAATAATAATTGTGAACTGAAAATTCTCATTTCTTCTGTCTCTAATATCATCGGTCTTGGGAGAGTCTGAAGGCACCATATATGTATTAGATGGTTAACATTCCCAATAAAATAATTAGACCAAGTCATATTTCTCTAAGTTATAAGTGAAGCAAGCTATTCGATAGCTACAACCAATACAGTCAAACAAGAGTTATAACATCTGGAAGAGCTGTAACGGCAGCGTAACTACAACAGTTGCAGGGGTTGCGATCGCACCTGGGCCCTGCAGCCTAGGGGGCCCTAAAAGTCCCTTTGGCCTATAGAAAAAGACTAATACTATTAATAATTTGCAATAATTGGGGGCCATGTTGGAGCTTTCGCATAGGGGCCCCTGGGCCTAAAGTTACTCCACTGGGCAGCAATATTGGCTGTGACTTACAGAAACAACTAAAGATCCATTTACACTACACAATTATTATGAATGAGCGCTCCACGCTAATTGTATAGTGTAAACAGGCTGTCAATCACTCAATAAATGAGCAAAAACGAGCTTGTCTGTCAGGTGAAATGAACTTTTGGGCTACACAAATGATCATTCTCGGCAGCACATCTCTCTGTATAAACAGGACATGTGCTGCTGAGAGAACAGTAGCCTATGTGTACTAAAATGTCTACAGATTGTTCAGTCTGCAGTCTGAAGCCGGGTCGGCCTGTGTAAGCTGGCTATTAAACAACTGGTATATTGTCGGTCAGAGGCTGTTGAACACTGCAAATAGTGCAGTGGAAATATACCTTAAAGCGAACCTGTCACCCCCTCCAGGCATCTAAAGATAACATAGCCACCTTCTGCAGCACTAAGGCTGCATTCTGACAAGGTGTCTATAGCATTTATGCTCCCTTGATTCATTGAAATAAAGACTTTTATAATATCTGTTTCAAACCTGAACGAAGACCGGGAGGCGGGTTTTCATGTGTCTATCTCCCTCCTCTGTGGTGTCAGTCATCCCTCTCTGCTCTCTGTGTGTCTTTTCCAGGGCCACCTCCCTGCACTACAGAGCTGAGCTTTGTCAGCTCTGCTACAACACAGAGCTGCTGTTATACGAGACCACACAGTAGTAATCTAGCAGGAGGACCCTGAGCAGTCAAAGCACTGCCTGCTACATAGCAGCCCTTCGGTTAAGCAGGTTTCACTTTCAGTTTCTTGTACCCAGCAGCATCGCTACTCAGCCTCTGATCTAAAGCACAAACTCAACTCTGCTGCACTGCTGACAGCTCAGCTCAAGGGCTGCTATGTAGCAGGCAGTGCTTTCTCTGCTCAGGGTCCTCCTGCTAGATTTACTACTGTGGGGTCTCCTATAACAGCAGCTCTATGTTGTAGCAGAGCTGACAAAGCTCTGTAGTGCAGGGAGATGGCCCTGGAGGCGGCACACAGAGAGCAGAGAGGGATGACTGACACCACAGAGGAGGGAGATAGACGCTTGAAAACCCGCCTCCCGGTCTTCGTTCAGGTTTGAAACAGATCTTATAAAAGTCTTTATTTCAATGAATCAAGGGAGCATAAATGCTATAGACACCTTGTCAGAATGCAGCCTTAGTGCTGCAGACTGTGGCTATGTTATCTTTAGATGCCTGGAGGGGGTGACAGGTTCGCTTTAAGAAATGTTGAAATACATATTTAACACTCATTACTTACTGGTGATTATTTAGTTTGTAGAAGAGAATCGAAGAAAAATCAGTAGGATTCCTAGGAATATGTTAGTGATGGTTTGTTTTACTTTCCCACCACAATTCTACCACCAGAAAACCAGTCCCACAAAAGCAGATACATGACAGAGCTTGGGGAATAAAGGATTTGGCAGTGCACTGTGCTTTGCATCATGATGATAAGAACCATTGTAAAGAACACAGCTCTGTTTTTGTGTATTTGGGATGTTATGTCATGACCTAATTATAGCCAACAGATTTTACTATTTCACTGTAATAAATCTTTTGGCAGTCCCTTGGTTTTATAATTTGCAGGAACAGCAATCATGACATTTTAGTATTAATCAGGCAATTCCTTGTAATATGATTGTATTACAGGGTCAAATATAGAACATTATTCATTCTAAAATGTAGCATTATTATTGGCTTTGACAAATACCCAGTTTTCCACATGATATAATGCAGTTTAACAAGAGGATCTTCCCAGCAATTCAATGCTTTAGTTGCATTAAGGATCAGAATATATAGGCACCAAGCCTCAATACTATACATATAGCAGTATAGCAGGCACAGTCTCAGATTTAGCGGACTGGTAAGCCAAGGATGGACATGGGCAGTCACTGGACAAAGATTTGATCAGGCGCCTCCCCTAATGGGAGGATGCCTTATATACTCAGTGCTACTCAGCCATAGGCTCAGGTGCACTTACTGGAAATAGAGCAGTAGGTCTTTAAATGCAGGGCAGGAGCTCGGCCACATGCCTTAGGTGTACTCCCGGAAGACCTGTGCAGTGTGCACAGTTCCCGTGAGAAAGAGACTACAGAGAACCTCGTGGTCAACAAAGGGGTGGGAAGTAGGTGTGCAGTTGGGCTGCAGTAGTGAGTAAGCATAGCACGGGGACACCAGTGCTACAGTTATACACTGCTCAACATTAAAATTCCAAGATGGAAAAGTTGTGGAATTATGAAAATTCACAGGATTGATAATCATTTGTATTTTATCAACATGTCTAACAATGGAAACATTTTTTCCAAAACACCTTGATTTATTCAAAATGAAGCATAACAGCATAAGCACCAAAAGTGGAATCCCCTGTGTGCCTTGGCTTCTATTAATGGGCACAGAACTCATCAAAAGCCTCTGCTGGCAGCTCCCTTTGCAATTCCCGATCAATAACATCCCAGATGTGACTTACTGGATACAAGTCTGGAGATGCTGCAGGCCATGGTAGCAAGTATATGCCATGCAGGCTGCTCACAAGAAACATGTGGCCTGGTCTTATGTTGAAAAATGTCTCCTTGGACACTTAGGAGAGATTGCCTACTATGACTAAGGCTAGGGTCACACTTAAAAGGCACAATCCGGTAACCACATCCATTACCGGATGCGGTTTTACCGTGCCGTGTGCCTTCATACTATCATTTGATAGAAAAATTGCAACCCTCATTCAGGATTTGGATGCATTAATGCATCCGGTTTTGGAATGTGGGTTTTTGCAATTATGAAAACCGCATCAACCTAATGCAAAGTTGTTGCATAGATGGAATAAAAACTGAACTACAACACTAAATAATTTTATATATATATATATATATATATATATATATTTTTTTTTTTTTTTAATAAAACAGTAAATTACAATAAAAAAATGTGAAAAGTGGTTTTAAATAAGATGTATTTTTCTCATGACAAATTCCATTTAGTACCTCAATACTTCGCTCCTACCTAACTCAGCATGCTAAAGGTTATAGAAACTTTCTTGACTTACGATTACAGACTTTACTGATGGAACTTTTTTCTGTAAACAACATTACAATTCCCTGTGAAATACAATTTATTGAATAATGACAGGTGAACAGAAACAAAAAATCTCATTACTAAGAGAGTGAGGTTAGGCGAAGAGTTTATTTTTCCAATTATTACAGACCGCCAGTTTTGTCCCCAAGGTTAATGCATATCCAAACTTGTATAGAAATCAATATTATTACAATACACACCGATACTTACTAGCATCACCATCTGCGCTATTACCCTTTCATCAACAGTGAAAATAATTTATTCATTCCTAGTCATGCCCATAAAGTGCCAGGATGAAATAGACCGTTTGTAAGGGAATGACAGAAAAAATAATTATATAGTTCTCACATATTTCACAATAACAAACAGTGTCCCAATTGGACACTGCAGATATTGAAGGGCGAGAATAATGATTATTATCCATCAAAAAGTCAATGGCGTTATCTTACACATCAGTCTCTGTCTTAAATGTGGTTAAAGGGGTTGCTCAGGACTGACATATTCATAACCTGTCCTTAAGATAGGTGATCAGCTCCCGTTCACTCGAGGACACTTACTATAAGTGTAGGTAAGCTGGTCATTTACAGTGGCTGCAGAAGCTGTTAAAAGCCAATATAAGAGGGTGCCAAGTCTTGAACTTCCACAGAGCTGATATTGACCTGATTTTTCAATATCTAAGAGCAAAAGTCAAATTTTGGATGACTACAGCCAGCTACAAAGACAAAGAGATTTGCTGTGACACTAAACATTTAATGAATATGGATAAGCTAAATGGCTATCAAATGAATAGCAAGGCTATGTGTACAACTAAAGTCCCTGTCTCACATAACGACGCATCAGCGATCCCGATAACGATGTGTAGGGACCTCTGGTGCGTCGTTTTCACATCGCTGGTAAGATGTCAAACAGGCATCTTAGCAGTGATGTGAAAAACATCTTTAGCAACGATCCAGAGTATACCGAGGTCGTTGTGAATTTTCTCTCCATAGCGTTGCATTGAGATCGTTGCTCATTATCTCCGACAAACACAACGATGTAGCGCTCCCAGGAATGATCCAGAGCAGTGTGTATTGATCAACAATCTCACAGCAGGGGCCAGATCGTTGGTGCGTGTGACACAGAACGACATCGTTAGCGGGATTGTTGTTGCGTCACAAAATCTGTGACGTTACAACGATCTCGTTAGCGATCTCGTGTGAGACAGGGCCTTTAGACAATGTGTATATGGCAGAGAGACATAGTAAATACCGTTTTGGATTATAAAGAAAATTGAGAGACTTACCTTCAACACTGGCCACTGCGGAAGAGTCCGGTAACTGTGACAAGGGGCTTTCATCTTACCGGGTCCTAACACTATGTCACTACATGCGGTATTCAATTGCTAGTATGGGTTTATATGCATCTGAGTGCAATTAAAACCGTCTGGAATGGTATGTCTCTGGACCTGGGCAACAGCAAGATGGAGGAATAGACAAAGGCTACAGGACGGACGAAGGGTGCACAGTCAAAAAACATTGTCAAACTACATATTAAATGAAGACTGGCATCTCTTACATGTAAAGGTGCAAGCAAAAAAATATAATCTCTTTTTCTTACTATATGTATTTTTTTGCTTGCACCTTTACATGTAGGTGATGCCCGTCTTCATTTAATATACAGTCAGCTACACACATCATATGACTGTTGGCCAAACCATGCTTTTTTGGCCAATTTCTCAGCCTCGATACCGCTGTTTATCATGGTTACCAGCCCTGTGAGGTCACTGATCGCTGGTCTCTCGCTGTCACACGCAGCGATGCGTGCTGACCAGCGGGAGACCAATGACCAAAAAATGGTCCTGAGCCCTTTGTAGCGATCAGCGACCTCATAGCAGGGGCCTGATCGATGCTACATGTCACACATAACGACATCGCTGGGGAAATCGTTTTAACGTCACAATTACAACGATCTCGCTAACAATCTCGTTATGTGTGACTGGGGCTTTACTTTCCAGCTCGGGAGGGAGGAAGAGTGCAAATCAGTTCAGGGCAGTGCAGGAGCAGGGCCAGGGTGGAGATGATGCATTAATGAAGCCAGCAAAATACACCCAAAAGAAGAGCACAATGCACAGGACTGGAACTAGATGCTGCTGGCTCCGTTATACCTAGAGGCAGACCACCGAGTTTAACATTTACAAAGAAGGGGGCAGCACTTGTACAATAGGTTATCATGCCCACCAGGGCGTGATAACCACGGATGGAAGGTAGGACTGTACACCGAAAGAATGACCAGAGTGTCTGAACACTGCCTAATTAGCTTCAGAAAATGTAAGTTATAAGATGCTATCTTAAACTATTTATCTACACTTTTAGCTCAGACAGGGATGCTTAGGCTGCTTTCACATCAGCATTTTTGCTGAATCGCGGCAGATACGGCAGATTTCCAGCATCTGCCACATCTGCAGCATAATGGCCGACTTGCAGCAAGCCCCATTGATTCTCATTCTCTATCATGTGCGGCAAGTACATTTTTTTGACCTGCCTCAACTGCCGGATTTGCTGGATCGTGGCAAAAAACGCACTTGCCGCATGTCCCAGAGAGAATGAATAGGGGCTTGCCGCATGTCGGCTGTTACGCAGCAGATGCGGTAAATCTGCCGTGATTCAGCAAAAATGCTGATGTAAAAGGGGTCTAAGAATAGAACTATGAAGTGGCAGGGATAGATAGTGATAGCTTTAGGGGCATAAAATAGCTGATAGGCTCCCTTTACATTATAGGAAAGTTACAAATGCAAAATGAAAAATTGCAAGAGACACTAAAATCTGAACTGATGGACTAAAAAGCAGTGTGTATCTAATGACATGACTGGAATCACGCTAACTAATCCTATATTGTTATCATAGGAAGATAGGGGAAAACAGAGGATCTTGTTCAGGTTCCCTGAGGAAGGTGCCAGGAAGGCACCGAAACGCGTAGGATTCAATAAAGGAACTTTGCTTGAACATCACTGACCCGTGTGTTCTCTGGAGCAAGTGGATTTCGGCAGCGCGGACCATTATACACCTCTGTTTTCCCCTATCTTCCTGAGATTCCATGTGCGAGTGGTTGGAGGAGGTTCAGCGGCAGCCGGCAGGATTTTGATACTACATGTCTGCAAACCAGTTGTGGGTCTCACAACTGACATAGGTGAGTGGTTTACCTATATACCACTGGGTCATAGTGTCTGAGTGATAGGGCACTATTGCGCCTCTTATTCCCCTTCCCCTTTTTTTATCTATATTGTTATCATAGCTGGTTGGTTACAGACCACTGACTAGTAAGCAACATTGGAGATTCCCAATTATAATGAAATTATTAGTCAAGTATATGCAAATTTGCACTTCATTAAGGAAGTGGGGAAACTCCAGTGCCACTTTTAAGCAGCTCCTCAAAGTCATAATCGCTTTCCAACAAGCTTTTAATATGACTAAGGTATTTGTGCCAGATCAGAACCCCAAACTACAGACGCTGTGTTTCTGGGTAACTGCCCCGCATCAGAGCAGTGTGTGGGATATTCTGATCTGGCTGTGTGAGTGGGCTAAGACGCTGTCTTCATAAGGTAGATCGCAAGTTACCAGACCTTGTCTTAGCCCACTCACACAGCCAGATCAGAATATCCCACACACTACACTGATGAGAGGCAGTTACCCCTAAACGCAGCGTCTGTAGTTTGGGGTTCTCATCTGGCACAAATCCCTTTGTCATATTAAAAGCTTGTTGGAAAGCGATTATGACTTTGAGGAGCTGCTTAAAGGTGGCACTGGAGTTTCTCCACTTCCTTAATGAAGTGCAAATTTGCATATATCTGAGAGGAGGGAAGTGGCTACAATCTCATCTACTTAGCTGTCTCCATAAGGTAGATAGCAAGTTCCTAGTCAAGTATAGTAATTTCATGACAAAGCTGATATTTCTATGACACCAGTTTACCTCTAATCGCTGCTAACTTTGGTTATGGACCTGAGAAAGACAAAGGTTGTCAGAAGGAGACAAGAACACAATGTACCTGCACTGTGAGAATTGAGGGAGAGACGATTTGGCCTATTTGCTTTGCAGATGCACTGAGCTGAGCATGCAATGAAAAGCTAAAAAGGACTAAAGAGCAAGAGGAAAGTGAACTATTTAATAGCCTACTGTCAGAGATACTCCTTTTATTCTGCTTCGATCCAGTGATCTAAAAGACTACCAGAAAAAGATACACTAAGAAAATAGAATGATGGAACGACAGCAATAAGAGGTCAATTTGCTGAGCCGCAATAACATCGGCTGTCTATCACAAGAGATTAAAGTGGGAAAAACTACTAAAGAAGTACAAAGAAAAAAAGTAACAGACAAGGAGTGTACACAATAGGATTAATTCCACAGAGGATATTTCAGCCAGGAAATACAAAAAAAAAGGAGAAAAGCCACAACAAAGAGATCTTGACAGAGGTGCAGGGTTTCTATAGAGTAAAATCACCCAACCCAAAAATAGGAGTCAGAAACAAAAGAGGGAGATCTCTGCACAGCGGGAGCCAGTAGATGAGAGAGGACAAATAACTATAATTGGTTTATTTTCATGGCGATGCTTGGTGAAGATTGTATATCATTCGGATACCTTCATATAAAAGGCGTAGGTCTTCATCTTTTATAGCTATGCGCATCACATTCTCAGCATCAACCGAGGAAAATGTCCTTCTATTAAGCAGTTGCCAACTTTCATTGCCATTATCTATTACCTGTTGCTGCATTTGATAGCCAGCAGTTGTAACCAAACATGACAGCAATTACCTTTTTACAGATAGATTTGGATCAGCACAAGTAACGGGCTTTCTCTATTCACTGCTGGAACTGGAGCCCGGTGTACATCGCTGATTGAACTAACTATATATAAGAATAATGGTTTGTCAATCTTAATGGAGAGGAAGCTAAAGACAGATTATAGACCATGGACTGGTGTAACATAAATTGATATATTAGGGAATAGAGTTTAGTACGGTGAACAGCACTGTAAAAAACCTCATAAAGCTACAGCCATTAGTGAAGTGAGACTCGACAATACTGTGAAGGTGTATGATAAATCGTTAAGACAGCACATGATTGGCGCCACGCGGCCCCTTTTTTCTTTTGGTCTCCTTTCATTTATTAACTGGAAAATCTATGCCTTTAACAAGGACCTGAAAGCTCTCCTAAAATTTCTGTTTTAATAAGTAATTGTATTCCTCATAAAATAACAATTCTGGAGAATCTTCTCTTAGGGTAGCGTCACAGCAGGTGACATCGCCGGAGATGTCGGCGGCGACGGGCGGGAGCGCGCACGTTTTTGGCGCCCTGCCAGCGTCGCCGTCGCATGTTTACATGCGGCGACACCTCCGGCGACGCACCGGCGATCTTACAGGCGGCATCGTCGCTGGGGTGTCTAAAAGCCCCAGTGCGATGCCGTAACATGGGAGCCTATGGCTCCCATCGCCTGTGTGATCGCCGTCCCCATTTACATGAGGCGATGTATACACATGAGCAGTGCTGAGAAACCAGGCGACCACTCTAAGACGTCGCCCTTGTCTACTTACATTAGGCGACACATCGCCGATGTCAGCAACAATAGGCCACGACCCAGCGTCGCCTACTAAATCGCCGCCGACATTGCCTGGTGAGACGGGCCCCTTAGATATCTGGGCTGTTCTACTCCTCTGTTATACCTACTAGTTATGAATAGATGGGCGTTACCACTTTGGGTGTTGTCTACAAGTTCTCATACTGGTCAATCAGGCCTTCCAGTGTCATCCCATTTAGAAACACTCCCCTTAGACAAATGGGTGGTATAATTCCCTTGCCGATTGATTATGAAATAACAAAGGAAAGGTACAATGTAAAGATCTAAGTAAAGATGCCCCCGATGTCTATTTTAGTAAATGCTTCTGTACTCTATAAAATGTCGAAAAAAATGGAAAGACAAAAGGCACACCATAGGGTATTGCCAAGATATGACGTGGATAATAAGACGTACAGGGAGTCGCTCATCTTGTATGGTTGTGAAAAGACACAACTACTACAATTATTTAATATCAAATCTGCTGGGTTTAACCCCTTCTATTCTTACTACAATTTACCCTATAAAACAGTGGTCCCCAACCCTTACGACCAAGAGAGCCACGTTTAGCTTTGAAAGATGGTGGCGATCCACATTCAGCTCTGAAGAGGATGGATTTCAAACCATATTAAGCTCCTGCCCCTCACAATAGTGACACCCAAAGCTTTTCCATATAAATCACACGAAGGCAGTATACTAAGATATAGGGGTTCATACCTTACCTGCATTCAGATCTGCTCTTCTGTGAGGGGGTTACTCACAAAAGTCAACATCTGGAGACCTGCTCTTCATAACTGTTTCCTAGACCTGGTGCTATAAAATGTAAGGAGAGTAGATATCTTCTTCATATATGAAATTATTATACGAGTGGTTCACACTATACAATCAATGCCAAGTTGATAAGGTTTGATCCATTGAAGACCTTAAAATTTTTGGAAAACTTGATCACACTTGATAAATGATATGATACCTCAAAAACATATTGATGCTGACTTTATATTGTGAACCCCGATGGGAACAAAGATGATGGTGTCTGTAATTCACTGTGGACTATAATTGCGCTAGTTAAGCAATGTACAATACGTAAAATGATGATCATTGACTGTCCTAATTGCATAGTCATGACTTAAATTTCTGATGAGCCATTGGTAAGGGCATATTTAACCTAAAAGTGTGTATCTTTTATCAAATTATTATAATTATTTATTTGAATAAATTTGTTTTCTGGATATTTTTGTCACAGTCCACTATGCTTTGATCCTGTTTGGTAGTTTTCCAGCTTAAAACTTCTTGAAATTGCACAACATTTTTGCAATTTTTGGTGTTTTCAAGCCAGTCTTAACCAGCTTCACCAATCTTTTGAAAAGCAGGTGGTGCTTTGGCAGAAGAGAGCAAGTCATACAAATTAGTCATAATTTACATAAAAAATTGATGTAAGTTAGAAATGTACTCTTAAATGGAGCACATCTCTCATGATGGCGCACATCAGCTAATCAAGAAGAGCACACATCTTAATTAATTTGGCACTACTTACTCTGTCTAACAGACTCTTCATTAAGACTGGTGTACTGATGTACCAGGATCTTTTTAAATTGTGCAATATATATATTAAGAAATATATATATATGCACATGTATACATATTTCATTCAACTGCTTCTAATTGACAGTGCCCAGGAGCACAAAGCATCACCAATGGCTCACCTTCTGCTATGGGGCATGTGTGGCATCAAGTGCAGAGTATATTTCTAAGCATACTCAGCAGTCAATTGAGCTCAACTAAAGGGGGTGTCACACGCGTCAATATCGCCTGCACGATATCGGCTGCACGTGACGTTGCAGCGATATTGACGCGTGTGACATACTGCATCAACCAGCAATAAATCGCTGGTTGATGATCGCCAGGTTTCAGAACCAGCTCAGAAACCTGGCGATTGTCGCCCGGTGGACACGCAGCATCGCTGCGTGTGACACCGGGACTAGCGATATTCCAGCTCCCAGCGCCTCTCACAAGCGCTGGGAGCTGGTAACTAAGGTACATGTCGGGTATCTAGGCAGCGCGCGCTGCCTAGTTACCTGCAGTTTACCTTGGAGACCAGCCTGCTCCCGCTTCCAGCAGGCTGGCAGCGGGAGCAGGACATCGTGGAAACGATATTTAAATCGTTTCCATGATGTCACTGGTCAATTGATCGCTGGTGAGTCTGTCTGTGTGACAGCTCACCAGCGATCAGCCGTCAATGTCGTCAGCGATCATCTCGCTGACGACATTGACGCGTGTGACACCCCCTTAAGGAGAAGCAGCCAGAAGGGACAGAGAGCGTGCTGTAAAGGACAGGTTATCAGAGTGGATACTGTTACAAGAAAGGAAATTTAGTTTTAGGTAGGAGCGTGTTTTCTCTTTGACTCTAAAACTGTCGACGAATACATCATGCATATTATTTGTATTTTACAACTCATATTTTCATTTCTATGTGGGATGCAGCCAGGCCCATTGACCTTGGCTATGTAAACTAGGGTGCTTGTTCCAATGGAGTGGGCACCATGCTTAATCTAATAGTATGTGCATCACCATAGCCAGCCACTGCTTACTACATCTGGCGCCCTATTCAAGCCTTATCCATGTGCAATTGTAAAACTAGACGACCACCACCTCCATGAATTGGTAGGTATGTGAATGTTTTTTTCATCAGTATATTGCGATGTGTTGCTCTCACCTTTATTTTGGGGAGGCTGCAACCTGCAATGCAATTGTCCTCAACTTTTCTTACTTAGTTTGAGAGCCACATTCAGTTGTGATATTAGGTCATGAGCAACTGTGGTGTCCTCCAGATTACAGGTATAATGACAAACAAAGCTTTCCCACAGAAAGACACCTTCTGCCACCATGCCATATAAACAGTATACTTAGATCCAGGGATTCTCCCGTTAGCCCAGATTTGGAATTCTTGCATGAAGCATTCCCACCAAACTATCGCATCCATCTTCAACAACCCTCCACCCCCCGCACCAGAATATAAGCATCCATAAGTGCTCCTCTGTGCAGGACAACTCACAAAATTCAAAATATTATATTACCTTCATATAGATCAGGAACAAATGCCCAAAGTTGGCAGTCAGCCGCGAGCCACACATCATTGGCCTGTGAGCCACGTGAGGCTCCTAAGCCACAGGTTGGGAACCCTTGCTGACTTTCAGTTGTTTACTTTCTATTTTTTAATTATTTGTTGTGTCCTTTTACTCTTTTTCTTCTTTATAGTACATTAAAAAAAAAAAGGCAAGATTTTGGGTAAAACATGACTCTATTTTGATACAACATATTAGGCCTCTCAGACACCATTAACTGATGTATCAAATGGAGGAGTTTTACCTCTGTGAACATAGGTTGACTCAGATTTCGGAGAAGTGTTACATAATTGTTGCGCTATCTTCTGCAAAATTGCTGCAAATGTTCTAAATACAGGGCCAATACCAAACCCATATTCTATAAAGATCAGAATGCAATTACTGCCAGATCTAGGTAAAGCATCTATGGGTATATAATGTAATGGTTGTACCATTACAGGACTCTGATTGTTACGCAGAAAAGGATTGTTGTATTTTTAACCCTTGCTTCCTGCTGTCTTTCCTCATTTGTACTGCTTCCTGTGGTGCATTTTCTGCTGGGTATATTTGTCTTGGCAGCCATGTTTTTAGAATAATACAGAAGTAACAGCTGTGTTTTAATATAATCTGGTAAAATTGTTCTATATCACGTTGAAAGAAAAAAATAAAGTTTCAAGCTTCACCATAAATTGAGAAAATAAAGGTTAATTAAGTTCAATCTGATGTGAACTCTTAACGGAAAACTGTTGAAGTGTCCATTGAAAAGTACGATTTACAATGTGTAAATAATGTGACTTCTCTTCTTAATACTTTGCCTTCAGTAATGTGTAATCACTGATCAGGCATGCAGACCTCTGTGAGAGGAGTTGTCTAACCAATTGTCCAACAGGGATTGGTATAGTGCAGCAATCATCAGTAAGACTGGAGAGCGCAAAGCTCATGTGATGGTAAAAAATTAGGTATCCAACAACTGCCTTGGCAAGTATCCTGCCGAAAACCCCTAAATATCTTCAGCCTTTTACGATTATTAAAACAACAGTGTTAATAATAATAATTTTTATTTATATAGCGCCAACATATTCTGCAGCGCTTTACAAATCAGATTCATATACAAACAAACAGTCATAAGAAACAGTTTGTGAAGACACAATAATTAAAATGCAAATAATTATGACCCTGCTCACAAGAGCTTACAACCTACAATAAGGTGGGGGTGACACAAAGGCTTATTTAAAATCATGATCCAGCCGTTTTGAGGAAGTGTGGAATAGATGAGAGTGGAGCAAGTGGCCACCAGCCAGTCTGTGTGTAGCTTTTAGGTCTGATGGAGTTAAAAAGTTATGTTCAAGGAAGTAGTGGATAACCTATGTCTGAATGACTCTGGTTAGGAAGAATGATAGGCCTCCCTAAAAAGATGTGTTTTTAGTGAGCACCTGAAGCTATGTATGTTGTGGGTAGTCCTAATTTCTTGGGGTAGAACATTCCAGAGAGTTGGTGCAGCTCGAAAAAGTATTGGAACCGGGAACTGGAGGTTAGGATTAGTGCAGAAGTTAGTCTAAAGTCACTCCCAGAGCGAAGAGAATGGGTGGGGTGATAGACAGAGATGAGGGTAGAGAGGTAGGTGCTGCACCGTGAAGACCTTTGTAGGTGAGAACAAACAATTTGAATTTGATCCTATAGTGTATGGGAAGCCAGTGCAATGACTGGCGGAAGCATCTGAGTAACGGTTAGCCAGATAGGTGACTCTGGCTGCTGCATTAAAAATGGACTGGAGAGGAGAAAGCCTATTGAGGGGGAGGCCAATAAATAGAGAGTTGCAATAATCAAGGCAGGAGTGGATCAGGGCCACTGTGATGGTTTTAGTTGTTTCCATGGTGAAGAAGGGGTGAATTTTGGAGATGTTCTTCAGTTGCAGGCGACAAGAGCGGGTGAGAGATTGTATACAGGAAGTGAATGAAAGACCAGCATCAAACGTAACACACAGAAATCGAGCCTACTGCCTAGACGTTACACCAAAAGGGAGATGTCAGATTTAGGGAGATTAGTGGAGGGCAGGATTATAAGAAGTTCAGTTTTGGAAAGGTTGAGTTTCAGGTACAGATTGGACATGATATTTGAGACTGTGGTTAGACAGTCATTAGCATTCTGTAATACAGCAGGGGTAAGGTCAGGAGATGAAGTGTATAGTTCTGTGTCATCAGCATAAAGGTGGTACTGGAAGCCAAATCTACTGATGGTCTGTCCAATGGGGGCTGTGTAGAGAGAGGAGAGGGCAAAGGGCTGAACCCTGAGGGACCCCAATAGAGAGGAAGGGGAGAGAAATTGGAGCCAGCAAATGATACACTGAAAGAGCGGTTGGAAAGATAAAAAGAGAACCAGGAGAGAGCGGTGTCCTTTATGCCGATAATGTGCAGCATAGAGAGTAGGAGATGGTGGTCAACAATGTCAAAGGCTGCAGAGAGATCAAGAAGAATAAGCAGATAGTGTTCACCATTACGTTTTGCCGTCAGAAGGTCATTGGTCATTTTGATAAGGGCAGTTTCTGTAGAATGTAGGTGGCGGAAACCAGACTGTAATGGGTCTAGAAGAGAGTGAGTGGAGAGGTAATGGGTAAGGCGGGAATAGACCCGGCGCTCCAAGAGTTTAGAGATGAAGGGGAGGTTGGAGATTGGTCTGTAGTTATTTGTGCAGGATGGGTCAAGAGACATTTTCGTTAGTAATGGACTAATAATAGAGTGTTTGAAGGAGGAGGGGAAGATGCCAGAAGAGAGGGAGAGATTGAAGATTTTTGTTAGGTGAGCAGTGACCACTGGAGAGAGAGACTACAGTAGGTATGAGGGACTTCGGTCAGTGGTTCACGTAGTCGGACAAGAGGAAGAGAGAAGCCTGAAGACTCCTCCTTCTGTGACTGGGTCAAATGTGGTGAGTGAGCCAGAGGAGATGTAAGGAGAAATGAAAGTACAGCACTTTGACGTTGAGAGTTGATTTGCTGACGGATGTTTTCTATTTTCTTAGTGAAGTAAGATGCCAGATCATCAGCACAGAGGTCAGTGATCGGCGCCTGCACTTTAGGATTGAGGAGAGAGTGAAAGGTGTCAGAGTTTTTTTTGGATTGTTGGATAGTGAGATCAGGTTGGTGAAGGAGGTCTGTTTGGCAAGGTGAAGGGCAGAGTTGTAAATTCTCAGCATGAATTTATAGTGTATGAAGTTTTCTGGTTTTCCTCCATAGACATTCAGCAGTCGTAGAGCATTGCTGGAGGAATCAAGTTTGTGATGTGAGCCAGGGCTGTTTTACTCTGTGTTTGGAGGTTCTAAGGGTGAGGGGCGCTACTTGGTTCAGGGTGCTTCTGAGAGAATCATTGTAGTGATTCACAACCAGATTGGGACAGGAGAAGGAGGGACAGTGAAGAATGTGGAGAGTCTATGAGTTTAGGATGGTTAATGGCCTGTAGATTTCTGAATGTGTGATAGGTAGGGGTGCACTGAGGTGGGTGAGGATTTTGTGAGCATAAAGGAAAGAATGTCTTGATCAAGAGAGGAAGAGGTGAGTTATTTAAGGAGGAGGTTGGACAGAGTCATACAAAGATCAGGTCAAGGGTGTTACCGTCTTTGTGTGTTTCAGAGATTGAGAGCTGTGAGAGGCCAAGAGAGGTGGTTAGAGATAGGAGCTGGGATGCAGATGGGGAGATGGGGCTGTTTATGGGGATGTTAAAGTCTCCCAGAATAAGCGTTGGTAATTCTGAGGACATGAAGTGTGTCAGACATGCCAAAAAATGGTTGAGGAACTGGGTGGGTGACCCTAGTGGGCGGTATACTACCGCTACTCTGAGGGGGAGTGGGTGGAAGAGTCTAACAGTGTGGAACTCAAAAGAAAGGAAAGAGAGTGATGAGGCTGGGGGGGGATGACATGGAAAGTACATTGTGGGGACAGGAGTGAGACAACTACATCACCACATCTGTTCCCAGGTCTCGGGGAATTGGAGAAATGTAGGCTGCCAAGAGAAATAGCGGCAAGGGAAACTGTCTGAGTCCTGGATCCAGGTTTCAGTGAGGGCCAACAGATTAAGAGAGTTAGTGAGAAAGTAGTTGTGGATGAAGGGAAGCTTGTTGCATACAGACCGTGGATGTTGAAACATATTTTTGATACATTGTTAAATATGATGGTACTGTATTCAGCCCCTATCAAAAAGTAAAAGTTTTTATGAATTAAATGTTTAAAAATATATCATAATCGCATCTTAGCACAGAAGTCAGTAAAATCAAATTATGTAAGACCTTTTGTGCAGATTACTGCAAAGTCGATTCTGTAATACTCTAAAAGGCAAATTTAAAGTCAATATAAGGTCTTGTAAAAAAAAAAAGAAAAAAACATTTCGTCTAAATACAGGATAGGCAATAAATGTATGATCTCTATTGGTGTGACTGCTTAAACCCCCACCAATCACAATAATGGGATGTGAATAAAGTATTAGTGAGCATGTGCAGGTGCACAACAGTAAATAGCACATAGACATTATACACAGAAAACAGCAATGGTCACACATACTCAGTAAAGCTTACCAAAAAATGGGTGACTCCCTGTGAATGTTTAATAAAGGTCTCTGCAGCTGGTCCCCTAGCAATGATATATGTATTGTAAAGCCAACATCCCAGCAGCTTACTCGCCTCCGCAGCTCTACCATGCGCCTCCCCCCAATATGCTCGGTCATTCATGTGCTTCTCTGTTGCTCCTCGCTCTTATGACTGAGAAGCACTGGGAATATAGGACATCCTCCCATTAGGGGAGATGCCTGATCAATGCCTAACGTTAGTCAGTAGTCTGCCTTCAGTCTGGCTAGTTGTCAGGTCCTATCTGTCTTTTGTCCGTTGTCTATAACTGTGCCTGCTTTCCCATACCTGTCCTCACCTGCCATCCCCACTGTATCCACTTGGCTCTCTCAGTGGTCACTCAGGTTCGCTCCTCCAGGTTGTGATCGGTGCCCAGGCCGCGTTACATTTATCACCTGTCTTGTTTAACGAACAAACCCTTTAAAAGAATATAAACAAACGTGGGGGGTTGGGGGTACAAATTTTGACTCTTAATGCATTTGGGTTAAAAATAATTTGCAATTGATATCCTTAAACATGCATTGTTGGGTTTATTTAGCTTCTGGCTGCAGAAAGAGAAACTTCTCCAACAGAGCAGCTCACTGATTGATTTTCATTTATCTTCCTTACCTTACGTATTCTGGATCAAAGTCAAGTTTTAAAAGTCAAGGAAGCGCAAAACAGCAATCACATTTTGGTGACCATGTGAACGTCATTCGGATCCACTACAATTATTTTGATAGGATTAAATAATATTTGCATTCAATCTTTATTATTAAAGGAAAACTGTCAGGTCAAAAATCCACATGTAACTGACGTCATTTTCTAATTCCTCCCTCTAAACTCTCTCTATTGATGTATTTCTTTTATGCACTGTATTTTCCCCTCCTATCTTCTGTAAACTGCAAATAAAGAGAATCATTTCATCTATCACTCACAGTGAATCATGGGCGTACCCAGCGTGGGGCAGGGGGGGGCAGGTGCCCCCCCCAAGAGGCTGCCCCGGGTGAGCGCACCTACTGTAGTACTGTCACTACTGTGACTGTGACATGACAGCGGCACCCCGGGTGAGCGCGGCACTGTGCGGACCCCACCTGGCACCTATTGTGTGTGACTGTCACACTGACATGACAGCGGCACAGAGGCACAGTGCGCCGCCCGTGAGTGACATGGGGGCCGGCGGCAGGCCGGCAGCTGCAGCAGCCAGCAGGCATGGCAGGGCGCAGGGTGGATAATCACATCTCCGGGCGCCCTCAGCAGCCTCAGACACAGACAGTGTCTGCCGATTGCAGATCAGCTCGGCAGGCACTGTCTGGCAGGCCAGCAGGGGGACTGCACTGAGTGCTGAGGCTGAGTCCCAGGCTGCGGCTGCGGTGCAAGCTGGAGTGGGGTCCTTCTGGGGACACTGCTGGCCTGGTCTGGTGAGGAGGGAGGCTGGAGCCAAGAGCTCAAGGCGAGCTACAAGTGAAGACAGAGTGAGTGAAGAGTCAGAGGCAAGACATCAAGAGAACGACTGACTGTTAAAAAATAGATCAAGTATGTAAAAAAAGTGATGTGGGGGGTTGGGGTGATGGGAGGCCAGAGGGTTGTATATGGGAGCCTTATGTGGGGGCTGCGTGCTGTATATAAGATGACATGTACTCCCATGTCATATACAGCCCTGGCCCCTGCCCCCCATAGGCTCCCATATCATATACAGCATCCCTATTGGGCTCCTATATCATTCATATATATGAGCCCTAAAGGGCTCCCATTATTGGAGCCCTATGGGGGGGGCTGTATATGACATGGGAGCCCTATGGGGCTATATGTGATATGGGAGCCCTATGGGGCATTAAGGGGGCTGTGTGGGATATGGGACTTCCATATCATATACAACCCCCCCATAAGGCTGCCATATCGTATACAGCCCACCACATAGGGCTCCCGTATCATATACAACCCCCCCATAGGGCTCTCATGATGGGAGCCCTATGGAGGGGCTGTAAATGATACAGGAGCCCTATGAGGGGGCTGAATATGATTTGGGTGCCCTATGGCGGTGTTATATATGATATGGGAGCCCTATAAGGGGGCTGTATATGATATGGGAGCTCTAAGGGGGGCTGTATATGAGACGGGAGCCCTATGGGACATGGGGGGGGGGGGCTGTATATGAGAGATGGAACTTCCATCTCATATACAGCCCCCCATAGGGCTCCCATGTCATATACAGCCCCCGACCCCCATAGGGCTCCCCAGTGGCGTAACAAGTCTGATGGGCACAGGTGCGCAATTTAGGCCCCCCACCTTCCACGTGCATGTTGGTCAGATGTATGGGCCCCGTGTAACATTCTAAATCCTATAAAGAGTCTGAAATTGACCCCTCTCCCCCTTCATTATGTGTTAATGTCCCTTATCCTGCTGTATATGGCCTTTCTCCTGGAATATGTCCCCCATCATGGTTTATATGGTCCTCCTCCTCTGCCACCATAGTCCTCCAATTATTATAATGCATCCCCACATTCCTCCATACATTACAATGTATTCCCATAGTCCTCTATGTATTATAATGCATCCCATAGTCCCCCATTCATAAGGTACCCCCATAGTAGGGCTGGGCGATTAATCGAATTAATTAGATTAATTCGCCCCCTGATGTGGCCACGATTCTGATTTTTTCAAAATCGTGTAATTCGATTTAAAATGGCGCCCCCCCATGGGTATACAGGGCGGCAGCGGCGGGGATAATGACATAGTGCGCCTCCACACTTCCGCCTGGTAGATGCCGCAAACAATGTGACTTTGGCAGGAGGCAGGGGACTTGTGGCGCCGCAGCCGGGAGCCGTGTGACCTGCGGCAGACATGGGGAGCGTCTCCCCGGATCGGGGGCTCGCAGTGCAGCAGCCGTAATCCGGTGCACGGCCGGCGGATGGGACTGCAATGTCGGTGGAAACATGGCAGCTCAGTCCAGAGATGGGGGAGACCGGAGCAGCCTGCAGCACTGTGCGGGAGTGATCGGCACCATCCCCAGGCTCCAGGTCAGTGTGTGCACCGCTGAGGCTCCATAGACCGTGCAGGGAGCAATCACTGCAGTCTGGGGCTGGTGCACTCACCAGTGTCCTCCATACACCACTGGGGCTGCTACTGTGTACACCACTGGGGCTGCTACTGTGTACACCACTGGGGCTGCTACTGTGTACACCACTGGGGCTGTTGCTGTATATACCACTGGGGCTGCTACTGTGTACACCACTGGGGCTGCTGCTATATACACCACTGGGGCTGCTACTGTGTACACCACTGGGGCTGCTGCTATATACACCACTGGGGCTGCTACTGTGTACACCACTGGGGCTGCTACTGTGTACACCACTGGGGCTGCTACTGTGTACACCACTGGGGCTGCTACTGTGTACACCACTGGGGCTGCTGCTATATACACCACTGGGGCTGCTGCTGTATACTACCACTGGGGCTGCTACTGTGTACACCACTGGGGCTGCTACTGTGTACACCACTGGGGCTGCTACTGTGTACACCACTGGGGCTGTTGCTGTATATACCACTGGGGCTGCTACTGTGTACACCACTGGGGCTGCTGCTATATACACCACTGGGGCTGCTACTGTGTACACCACTGGGGCTGCTACTGTGTACACCACTGGGGCTGCTACTGTGTACACCACTGGGGCTGTTGCTGTATATACCACTGGGGCTGCTACTGTGTACACCACTGGGGCTGCTGCTATATACACCACTGGGGCTGCTACTGTGTACACCACTGGGGCTGCTACTGTGTACACCACTGGGGCTGTTGCTGTATATACCACTGGGGCTGCTACTGTGTACACCACTGGGGCTGCTGCTATATACACCACTGGGGCTGCTACTGTGTACACCACTGGGGCTGCTGCTATATACACCACTGGGGCTGCTACTGTGTACACCACTGGGGCTGCTACTGTGTACACCACTGGGGCTGCTACTGTGTACACCACTGGGGCTGCTACTGTGTACACCACTGGGGCTGCTGCTATATACACCACTGGGGCTGCTGCTGTATACTACCACTGGGGCTGCTACTGTGTACACCACTGGGGCTGCTACTGTGTACACCACTGGGGCTGCTACTGTGTACACCACTGGGGCTGTTGCTGTATATACCACTGGGGCTGCTACTGTGTACACCACTGGGGCTGCTGCTATATACACCACTGGGGCTGCTACTGTGTACACCACTGGGGCTGCTGCTATATACACCACTGGGGCTGCTACTGTGTACACCACTGGGGCTGCTACTGTGTACACCACTGGGGCTGCTACTGTGTACACCACTGGGGCTGCTACTGTGTACACCACTGGGGCTGCTGCTGTATACTACCACTGGGGCTGCTGCTATATACACCGCTGGGGCTGCTGCTGTATACACCGCTGGGGCTGCTGTATATACCACTGGGGCTGCTACTGTGTACACCACTGGGGCTGCTGCTATATACACCACTGGGGCTGCTACTGTGTACACCACTGGGGCTGCTGCTATATACACCACTGGGGCTGCTACTGTGTACACCACTGGGGCTGCTACTGTGTACACCACTGGGGCTGCTGCTGTATACTACCACTGGGGCTGCTACTGTATACACCGCTGGGGCTGCTTCTGTAACACTGCTGGGGCCTATATACTACACTGCTGGGGGCTGTATACCTGTGCTGGGGTCCACCCTCGGCTTATACAAGAGTCAATAGGTTTTCCCAGGTTTTGGGGGCAAAAGTAGGGGGTCGGCTTATACAAGAGTATATACGGTACCTCTTAGTTTTTCTCTTTATTCATCAAAGAAAAGCAAAAAAAAAAAAAAGCAAAAAAAAAATCGAGATTTAAATCGAAAATCGTCCATAGGTTTAAATAAAATCGAGATTTTGATTTTTTTCAAAATCGCCCAGCCCTACCCCATAGTCATTCAATTATCATAATGCAACCCCACTATCCTCTATATAGTATAATGTAGCCTCGTATGCCTCCTTACATTATAATGCACCTCCATACAGTATAATGCACTCTCATAGTTCTCCATATAGTATAATTCACCCCCATAATTCTCCATATAGTATAATTCATCCATAGTCCTCTATACAGTATAATGCACCATCAATAGTACTCCATATAGTAAAATGCATCCCCATAGTTCTTCATATAGCCCTCCATACAGTATAATGCACCCTCACAGTCCTGTGTTTAGTATAGTACAGCCTTCCATATAGCACAGTACAGCCTCATAATTCTCCATACAGTATAATGCAGCAACGGTGAGCCAACCCCTTTCCCCCCCCCCATACTCCTCTGGCCAGCGTGTACTCCTTAAAAAAAATCTGTACTTACCTCTCCTGGTTCCACCGCAGCTTCCCAAAACTGAAGTCACAGGAGGAGGCGGTGATGCCGAGAGTTGCACAGTGGAACGCATAAAAGCAGGAAGTGCCGCCTAGTCCACACTAGGAGTAGGTTGTGCTTCCTGCTTTTTATTCGTTCCACTGTGCAACACACGGCATCACCACTGTGGTAAGAGGATGCGCAGGGGGGCGGCAGTGGATAGCAGGAGGCTCAGTGAAACACACGGGACCCTTAGCGGCCCGTGTGCTGCTGCGCAGTGATGGTACGAGAAGCGGGCGCAACCTGAACGACCATGGCTTGCCCCCCCTAGTTTTGATCCTGGGTACACCCATGCAGTGAATGATCCACTTAAGGTACTATCACACACAGCAATATTGCATGCAATTTCACTGGCAATTTGCTGGTTGCAGTGAAATCATGGACAAATTGTTCTATTTTGTGGCCATGTACAAATGAAACAATGTGTCCATGATTTCACAGCAACTAGCAAATTGCCAGTGAAATTGCTAGCAATATTGCTGCGTGTGACGGTACCTGTAGTTCTCTGCTATCCACTCCCCATGCATGAATATGCATGTCACATCACAGCACAGGAGATCAGTGGGGGGCTGTATTTTCCTCTCTGCTCTCTGTGTGCAGCATCACAAGAGGTGAGCTACAACACAGAAACCATCACAGCACAGCAGGGTATCTGCTTTACAGAAGCAAATGGAGTCTAGATCAGGCAGACCTGCAGTAGCTCTCTCCCTCCATGATGATATCAACTGAACAGATCTGTAAGTGAAACCTGACACTACACTGTTAGCAAAGGGAGGAGGGAGGAGAGAGCTGCTGAAAGGGAGTGAATAATTATATGAACGTTTACATAGTACAGGACTAGTCGTCTCTGCTTATAACTAAAGCTCCCGTCACACACAACAACGCACCAGCAATCCCGACAACGATCCTGTAGGGATCGTTGGTGCATTGTTACCTGGTCGCTGGGGAGCTGTTAAACAGGCAGATCTCCCCAGCGACCAGGGACCAGGGAGCCACCTCCACATCGCTGGTAACTATGATAAACAGTGGGTATCTAGGCAGCACGCGCTGCCTAGACACCCTGTGTTTATCATAGTTACCAGTGTCCTCCCTTAGTGCTGGTAACCATGATAAACACTGGGTATCTAGGTGGCG
The DNA here is from genome assembly GCA_033576535.1 of Allobates femoralis. NCBI lineage: Eukaryota > Metazoa > Chordata > Amphibia > Anura > Aromobatidae > Allobates > Allobates femoralis. Next base: position 550,053,358 of record JARQOC010000001.1, on the reverse strand, counting down.
CGCCGGTGTTTACCATGGTTACCAGCCTGTGAGATCGCTGATCGCTGGTCTCTCGCTGTCAAACTCAGCGATGCGTGCTGACCAGCAGGAGACCAACAATCAAAAAATCACCCAGAGCACTTTGTAACGATCAGCGATCTCACAGCAGGGGCCTGATCGCTGCTAAGTGGCACACATAACGAGATCATTAGCAAGATCGTTGTTACGTCTCAAAACCCTGTGACGTTACAACGATCTCGCTAATGATCTCGTTATGTGAGACGGGGGCTTAATGCAGGAGCTCTCTGCAGGGTCTGACATTGCTGATAACATGTAAACTACAAACGGTACAATAATGATTTTGCATGTTTTTAAAAGGTCTGCCCAGGCAGTATTCAAGGGTAATATTAGTATCATACTGAAAAATGACCTCACAGTGTCCCTTTAAGTTGTATGTGTAAAAGGTGAGTAGCATAGGAATGTACAAAATGGAAAACAGTTGGCATATGACTGACAACACAGATGAAAAAGCTTCACTTTTTCCGGACAGAAAATGGACAGTTTTACATATGCTCATTTAACCCAGTCATAATCTAAGATCCTCTCAACTAATCTGTGACCAAAAAGTTCAGCTCAACTTTCATGTGTCCTAAATCAGCTGAGAGGAGCTCAGTAGAAGGAAGACAACGTTATAAACTCTCCTGTCGGAACATCTTGCTGACAAATTCTCAGTTATCTCATTCCGCAGCCCGCAATAGACCATACAACACAAAGGGTATAGTATTGAAATGGTCAAAAAAAAAACTGCCCCAAAGATGTCTAAATTGTCCTCCAAAAGTGTCCATATTCCTCAAACTTGTAATATCTTTTGTATAAGTGGAGCACAAGCTACATAAACAAAATCTGATACCTCTAAAGGCCCCGTTACACAATACGACATCAGCAAAAGAAAAAAGTTCCAGGGCACTAAGCGGTATCAACAATCATGTTCCGGGAAATCATCCCTGGCGGGTACCCCTCCGGCGGTGCACATCCAAAGCACCAGAACGTAATACAGCGATTTAAAGAACGAGGCAGCACTCACCGGTGTGTGCAGGGTGGTCTTTTAATGCAGATTGTCAAGGATAGACAGGGTGCAGGGAGGTGACCACGGAGGGCCGGTGGACCCGTAGAAGCAACATCGTTTGCGAAACGGGGTCGTTGTCCACCGGCCCTCCGTGGTCACCTCCCTGCACCCTGTCTATCCACCCTGTCTATCCTTGACAATCTGGATTAAAAGACCACCCTGCACATACCGGTAAGTGCTGCCTCGTTCTTTAAATCGCAATACAACATCAGCTGCGATGTCGGAAGCGATGCCGTGGGTGCGCGCTTGCTTCCGACATCGCAGCCTAGCTGTCACACGGCAAGATGTTACCAGTGACGGCACTGCGATGTTGCTGCAGTGATCGCTCGCTGGGCTGGGATCCAACCAGCGAGCAATCCGCTGCAATGCAGCGAATAGGCTGGATCGGCCGTGACATCGCTATTGCAGTGTCACACCGAATGATGCCGCAGGTTACTTAAGTTGAATTTCACAGGTTTTCCTGCATGCAGGAACACCTGTCAACTCTGACTTGAACAACTATCGTTGCTGAATCTTGCGTTTACATGCTACGACACAACAACGATGTTGTTTCAACATCGTTCCTGACTTCACTTTTGAACAATGTCGGGAACGATGTTAAGCCGCATAACGGGGCCTTAAGAGAAAATTGACGGAGCCAATCTCTAAAGGTACCGTAACACGCCGCCATATAGCTTCCATATAGCCAGCGATTTGACGTGAGCGCGCACGTTTCAGGCACTTTTTTCTGACTGCTCTGGAACTGTCATACATACAGTTAGGGCCAGAAATATTTGGACAGTGACACAATTTTGGCGAGTTGGGCTCTGCATGCCACCACATTGGATTTGAAATGAAACCTCTACAACAGAATTCAAGTGCAGATTGTAACGTTTAATTTGAAGGGTTGAACAAAAATATCTGATAGAAAATGTAGGAATTGTACACATTTCTTTACAAACACTCCACATTTTAGGAGGTCAAAAGTAATTGGACAAATAAACATAACCCAAACATAATATTTTTATTTTCAATATTTTGTTGCGAATCCTTTGGAGGCAATCACTGCCTTAAGTCTGGAACCCATGGACATCACCAAACGCTGGGTTTCCTCCTTCTTAATGCTTTGCCAGGCCTTTACAGCCGCAGCCTTCAGGTCTTGCTTGTTTGTGGGTCTTTCCGTCTTAAGTCTGGATTTGAGCAAGTGAAATGCATGCTCAATTGGGTTAAGATCTGGTGATTGACTTGGCCATTGCAGAATGTTCCACTTTTTTGCCCTCATGAACTCCTGGGTAGCTTTGGCTGTATGCTTGGGGTCATTGTCCATCTGTACTATGAAGCGCCGTCCAATCAACTTTGCAGCATTTGGCTGAATCTGGGCTGAAAGTATATCCCGGTACACTTCAGAATTCATCCGGCTACTCTTGTCTGCTGTTATGTCATCAATAAACACAAGTGACCCAGTGCCATTGAAAGCCATGCATGCCCATGCCATCACGTTGCCTCCACCATGTTTTACAGAGGATGTGGTGTGCCTTGGATCATGTGCCGTTCCCTTTCTTCTCCAAACTTTTTTCTTCCCATCATTCTGGTACAGGTTGATCTTTGTCTCATCTGTCCATAGAATACTTTTCCAGAACTGAGCTGGCTTCTTGAGGTGTTTTTCAGCAAATTTAACTCTGGCCTGTCTATTTTTGGAATTGATGAATGGTTTGCATCTAGATGTGAACCCTTTGTATTTACTGTCATGGAGTCTTCTCTTTACTGTTGGCTTAGAGACAGATACACCTACTTCACTGAGAGTGTTCTGGACTTCAGTTGATGTTGTGAACGGGTTCTTCTTCACCAAATAAAGTATGCGGCGATCATCCACCACTGTTGTCATCCGTGGACGCCCAGGCCTTTTAGAGTTCCCAAGCTCACCAGTCAATTACTCTTTTCTCAGAATGTACCCAACTGTTGATTTTGCTACTCCAAGCATGTCTGCTATCTCTCTGATGGATTTTTTCTTTTTTTTCAGCCTCAGGATGTTCTGCTTCACCTCAATTGAGAGTTCCTTTGACCGCATGTTGTCTGGTCACAGCAACAGCTTCCAAATGCAAAACCACACACCTGGAATCCACCCCTGACCTTTTAACTACTTCATTGATTACAGGTTAACGAGGGAGACGCCTTCAGAGTTAATTGCAGCCCTTATAGTCCATTGTCCAATTACTTTTGGTCCCTTGAAAAAGAGGAGGCTATGCATTACAGAGCTATAATTCCTAAACCCTTTCTCCGATTTGGATGTGGAAACTCTCATATTGCAGCTGGGAGTGTGCACTTTCAGCCCATATTATATATATATAATTGTATTTCTGAACATGTTTTTGTAAACAGCTAAAATAACAAAACTTGTTTCACTGTCCAAATATTTCTGGCCCTAACTGTAGCTATCTAGCGTGCGATCATCGGCGATCCTGCGTTCCAGAAATCGCCTGCAGAAGACCAGAAGCAATCTTCCCTTCACACATCGCCGCGTCAAACGCCACAATCGTAGCAGCGATGTGGCCATACTGTTTCGATTGGGGGGTGCTAGAGTGTGTTTCACTGTGCCCGTATCACTGCGATTGGTGGATGGAACTGTGTTCCCATTGGTCAGCCTTGCGTGAACGCACGGGTCATCAAATAAGGCACCTCGGAAACGGCTAGCCAATCGGAACGCAGTATCACCCACCAATCGCCGCAGATGCGGTGCAAAAAAACATCATCCAAGCACCCCTACGAGATTGATTTCAGGATCGCTATGTATGTCGCTATTGCTCTGTCACACGCCACGATGCGCTGAAATCACCTGGTGGATATCGCCTGATTTCACTGCAGTGCAGGGCAATCAGGCGACGCTCCACCAGCGATTTCTCGCTATAGAGTCGCCCAGACACACGCCACTACAGACATGCGATGTGGTTTCCACATCGCCAAATTCGGACATTGCCAGCCATCTGGCCGGCGATATGGGCATGTGACGGTACCTTTAGGAACAAGAAATGGACTGGTGAAAGACAAAATGATCAATCTGAGCCTTTTGTAAACACGTCAAAAGGGCTTTGAAGGCGGAGGATGTATATATGAGGTTATTTTTTATATCTACTAAGCTGAGACCAGTTGAAATATGTTCATCACCAAAAAAATCTGTGACATGTAACAACGTTTAGATATCAAATGTATCTGCTTTATTTCAGCTCATAGATCTATTTTTCCACTCTCTATTTCCCGAGCACATGACCCTGACACTATGTGATAAATGGGATTTCTTTGTGTACTTTGCATTATAAATACATGTGATAACACAGTGTATAGATTTTAGTGACTATCAGCAAATTATGAGCATTTTATCCCAAACAACGTTTATCACGTAGAAGGTTTCCCCTTTGTTATTGTTGGCAGAGGTTTCATGTGCATCTTATCTAACATGCTTTAAATTACAAGCATATGTCTGCTCCATTCCTGCACACAAAGCAAATCTTACAATAGTTTTCTCAAGTCAGTAAGGGGGACTGGTATTTCCTGCCCCGTGTTAAGCCCAATACGCCCCAGCTCAAGTCAGATGGCAGAACAAAGGCATAAAAATCACACAAGAAACCTTAGATCTGTGGAGTAACATTTGTACAAAAAAAGGCGATGTTTTTTAACTGATTATACAAAAGGTTAATTTTGTAGGAAAATCGTTGTTTTACCTGCAAATTTATGCAGCAACATTTTATTGGCTACCCAATTTTACAGATGTTGCAGCTGCTCCCCTGTAACATTAAGCAATTATTTATCAATCAAAAAACTACATTGGTTGCTTGCCATTGCAGTGGTTACACAGTGACTGTGCTATATCCACGACATCTATTCTTAGCCTAAGGCTGAAGGCACACTGGCGTGAGACTCGCGCGAGTGCAATGCAAGGGAAACTCGCATTGCACTTGGACCAGTGTTGCCCTATCAGGCAGGGCACACTGGTGCGACTCCCCCACACCTTACTTGCATTGCGAGTTAGAAGTGAGTGAAATCGCAGCATGCTGCGACTGCACGCGATTCTGACGCGCGAGAGCACAATGCAAGTGTATGTGGCCAAGAAATTCTTGCCACCCTACAGCACACGGTGTGAGTATGGTGCCAAAAACACTTTAAACTCGCCGGCTGTTAAAGCCGCCAAGTTTAAAATGACCGCTTTGCCGGTATAGTAAGCTATCATCTTGTACCGCTGTCACAGCAGCTGTACAAGATGTTTAGTTAATACAATAATGATTGTTGTAAAGTAATGTATACTGGGGTTATTTTAGTAATTAACCCCATCAGCATCCTCTGCGCCGCATGTGTGCGCAGAGGATGCTGATGCGGCTCAAATCCCAGTGATGAAGGGGTTAATATGCAGCTGGTGTAGTGGCACCATGTATGTTGAGAGTGTCCTCATTCTCTGCAGACATGGTGTCATTACACCATGTGTGTGAAAGGGTTAATTGTTCTGTAAAATGGGTTAAAAGAACTGTCGGCTTTATAAATTCACTGACAATACACCTAGGACCTTGCAACCTGGCCAATCAGGCCATCTCGCTACCGGCCATCTGATTGGCTAGTAGTCACAGGTTCTTGTCCGGTGATCGCATGTCTTCTTTGCCGGTCCCGCTGCAGGCGTCGGAAAGGTGAGTATGTAATTTTATTATTTTTCACAACTTTTAATCACTTTTAGGCTACTTTCGCAGTGTATCTATATATTCTGATCTGGCACAAATCCCTTAGTCATATTAAAAAGCTTGTTGGAAAGCGAGTATGACTTTGAGGAGCTGCTTAAAGGTGGCGCTGGAGTTATTCCACTTCCTTACTGAAGTGCAAATTTACATATTTCCTAGAGGAGGGATATGGCTACAATCTCCTCACCTACTTAACTGTCTTCTTATGGATGCAGAAAAACGTCTCTCCATAAGGTAGATAGCAAGTTCTCAGACCTTGACATAAACTATTTTTTGATGATATTCTAATTTATTGAGATGTATTCGTTTGTCCAAAAGTGGTATCAATAAAAGCTGCCGCTCACAGCGACAAAAAGAACAAGCCCTCATACGGGGCATACAAAATGTACACAACAGTTTTTTCAGCCACTGAAATAGAATTAAAAAAACCCACAAATGAATGGTGCTAATTAAAACTACAACTTGTCCAGCAAAAAGTAGAGTCCTCCTACAGGCACATTGATAGGGGAATAAAAAAAGCTACGGCTCCTGGAAGAAAACAGGAAAAATCAAAAGAACAAAAACTAAAATTTGACGCCAGAGGAAGGTGTTCATTTTCCAATTCTCCATAAAGGCAAATCTACATTAAAGCGGCATTTACACTGTAATATAATCGAGAACGAGCATCATGAAAAACAATCATTTCACAGTAGTTTTGCCATGTACACCAGCTGCCAATCATGCAAAATGCTCATTTATCATGAAATAATCTTTTGTGCAGCATATATAACCATGGTTGAGAACCATGGCATCCTGTGCACATAGAGTTATCTAGTGTGGATGGTTCAGTGCGCAACATTTACTTTGGTTTACCTACAGATAACAAGCGGCAGCATGAAACGACTGCTAAGTGTAAATGGACCCTTAAAGGGAACCTGTCACCAGTTTTTCTTTTGCTAATAAACCATGCCAATCACCTTTAGGATCATGTGAATGGCTTTCCTGCAATTCCTTTATATCTTCAGATGTGCCTCTGCACAAGAAAAAGAGTTTTATACTTGTCTCGTGCTGCATGTAAATTGTGCAGTTCGGTCTGGTGGGTGTCTCGAGTGTGAGACTACGGGCACTGGCACTGTGTTGATAATGTAGAGACGTCATCCACATACATGCAATTTGAAGAGGCAGAATTTGAAGGGACTGGGGTGACATTGATTGCAATCTGGAGACACCCATCTGACCGAACGCACAATTTACATACATCCTGGGAGAGAAGTAGAGGTGTCATCCACTTACACGCAATTAGAAAAGGTAGTGTTTGACGGGCGTAGGGGGGTGCTTATCGAAATATGGAAACAACTATTCGACTGGAATGTGCAATTTACATACAACACAGGTCAAGAATAACAATTTTTTTATGTCTGAGGTATGCAAACAACTGGTTACAGGGTCCTTTTAACAGACTTTGTAATATCAGTGGAGAACATAGCACTATATAAGAAGATAGATTTGTATTTCAGAGAGAGCATGTAGTAGAAGTTAAAGGGCAGCTATACAGATTATCCTGCAATATTTCAAGAAACATCTAAAAACACATCACTAAAGTGATGTTTCAAAAATGTAGAGTATAAATATATACAGAATAAGTATAGAATATGGTTTCAGTCATATGAATTTCTTTATAAAATATAAATATGATGGATTTTTTTCCTGTGGTATGCCTTTCTGCAAGCCTCATCTAGATGAATGGGACAACAAACCTGCCTTGGAGTTAGACCACCATAGAAGACAGCTCAAAACTGTATTAATATTGACTGATTTCATAGGAGAAAAGATTGTTAAAAGCAGAAAGAAAATAATATTTTTCCACAAAGCAAAATAAGGTCACTGGAATGATCTGCATGTAAATAAAATGCAACCAGTACATAACATTTCTGCATGGGTCAAGCATTAGGACATCCACCTGATCATAGGTTACATGCTATTGTTTAATGAACAAAGAATGAGAACTGTAGGTATTTGCAATGAACAATATAGTAAAAAATCCTGCCCTTGACACACATTAAACTTGTGAAAGTGATGGTTGCTATGGAACAGTCAAATGTGTGCTGTTTCCACATATTACTAAATAAAGTAGAAGATTAACCTTCCTGCCTACTGCTGACGGGCTACAGTAAGTAACGCGCAAGATAAAATATCTGACACTGGTAAATGTAGAGTTTATGTGGAGGTTTTTGTTTTATTAAATGGCGCCATTCTACTGCAAATATGGAATGGATATGCAAGAGTGGAAGTTATAGTGTAAATTTGCATTACTTTATATACAGGAAAGTCAAGAACAAGCATTCTGATGACCCTATGAGCAGGATTGATGGAGATAACAGGAGGCTAGCAGGAAATTCAGATTCCTGCTATTACACCTTAAGGAAAGGCTGTCATATAGTCATTTTTCTTAACCAGGCCAATGGTTAAAGGCATTTTTATTTAAGCCCATTATGGATTGTTTGAACATGGCAGATAGTGATGGGCGAACTCACCGATGTTCGGGTTTGGCAGATCTTGCTGGACTTTTCTTTAAAGTTCAGGTTCGGGACCAGATTTTACACAAACTTAAGTCCGAACCCTGAACCCGGACTTTAAAGTTATGAAATGGTGGCTAAGAGGGCTGGGGGGCTGTTAAAAGAAACAAAACAGTGATTAAATATCAGTGTGATTACTTATCAGGGTCCGCACACTTGCATTTCTGGGGCTACTCATTAACCTCCTGATTATTCACTGCACAGTAAGCCAATCACAGACGCAAACTCTCTATGACAGCGTCTGTGATTGGCTGTTGTACCCCTAACCCATTGTACCAGCATCTGTGATTGGTTGCCATATGCAGCAAACCTGACTTTATAGTAATCCTCGACTCTGTCCTTTTCTTCAAGCCCCACATTGAGGCCCTCGCCAACTAATGCTCACTCCAACTTAAAAATATTTCATGGATTCGCACTTTCCTTCACCATGATACCGCTAAAACACTTATTCACGCTCTCATCATCTCCCGCCTCGACTACTGCAACCTCCTGCTCTCGGCCTCCCTGCTTCCTCCCTTGCTCCTCTCCAATCTATCCTAAACGCTGGTGCCTGAGTAATCCATCTGTCCACCCACTACTCCCCTGTCTCCCCCCTCTGCCAAGCACTTCATTGGCTTCTCGCCTCCCAGAGATCCCGGTTTAAAACACTAATCATGACATACAAGACCATCCACAGCCTGTTCCCTCCTTACATCTCCAACATGGTCTCCCGTTACCGACCCTCACGCAACCTGCGATCCTCCAATGAACTCCTCCTCTACTTCCCCCTCATCTCCTCTTCTCATAACCACATTCAAGATTTCTCCCGTGCATCTGCAATTCTCTGGAACTCTCTGCCCCTATACATCAGACACTCTCCCACCCTGGGAACCTTCAAAAGAAACCTGAAGACCCACCTCTTCCGTCAAGCCTACAACCTGTAATAGACCTGGTCCACCACCCTGCGACCGACATCTCCCCCTTCTACTGTATCCTCACCCGCCCCTCGTAGACTGTGAGCCCTCGCGGACAGGATTCTCTGCCCTCTTGCACCTGTATGACCTAATTGTCCACATGTATTGTACTTGTCTTAGTCTGCCCTTTCCTCATGTAAAGCGCCATGGAACCTAATACCGCTATATAAATAAATAATAATATCATTGTAGTACTGTAAAAATAAATAATTTTAAAAAATGACATACAGCTTTGCTGTATTTTAGATTCTCAGCGCAAATACTGTAAAGCAGACAGCTGGGTTCATATTCTGGATGAACCCTTTATTTTTATGTAATTTTGATTTGAGTACATTGTAATTCATTTTTTTTTTCGCTTTCTCCGTTCATCCTTTACCTCATATAAATCCTGTCTGCATTTCCTCTTGATATTGAGAGGTTTTTAATTGTGAGTTTGCATATACGGGTGACTTGTAATTTACATAGATCAACAAACCAAGAAATATAAATTATTCAGTGAGCATTTTATAGACACATAATGTAGTGGTCATTTACCTTGAAAGATCCCTATAGACAAGAAGTTTATATTTTTATAATTATATGTTTACTTTTTATATAAAAAAGAAGGTTTTGTGTACTAAGTAAATGAGGATATTTAATTGTTTGGATGGGTTGAGTTGGTAGATCCTGGCCAAACAGTTGCTCTCACCAAAGATGACCGGATGGTTAAGTGGTATAAGACAGAGGTTTAATCTCCGGAGGAGAGTTTTATGCCCCTGCCAGGGTTAGTTCATCCTGGTTTATCTTAATACTAAAAATGTTTTAATTATTTATTGAAGAACATATGCGATTTTAAATACTGATTATTGTGTTTTAATGTATTTTTAATGTATTGTAATCAATGTAATGGGCATTTTTATACATGTTTGAATTATAGTGGGCGTTTTCACCGGAAGTGAAGTCAGAGGGGGGTGGGGCGTCATTTTTTGGGATTTTTTTTTATTGTTCCTGTGTGTATATATAACTGGTTGTGCTGGCAATCAAAATACAGGGAAACCCATTCTTTCTTTTCAATTATTTAAACAAATCATCAAAAAAATGCAAGGGATTCACCCTATTTTGATTGCCAGCCAAAGTAAAACCCAGGCAGCTGTGGGCTGGTATTCTCAGCATGGTGAGGCCCATAGTTATTAGACCCCTCCAGGCTAAAGAATAGCAACCTGCAGCCACTCCAGAAATTGGCACATTCATTATAAGCACCAATTCCTGACGCTTTACCTGTCTCTTTCTGATGCCCTAGTGCGGTGGCATAGGGGTGATAGAAGGGGTTAAAGCCCAGATTAATAACAATCAGGTTTCTATGAGACCAGCCCATTATCAATCCTGCGAAGGAGGAAATAGTTAAAAAAAAATACAGACTAAGAGAAAAATTATTTATTTGAAACAAATCACAGAGAAATATCCTTTATTTGAAATAAATCACACAGACAACCCTCATTTTCTCATTTAGTAACCCACACATATACCTCTAACAAAAATCCACAATAAATTGATCAGTGTGATTGCAGAGGCTGTAGGCAGAGGACGCTTGTTCCCTCATTGCAGCCTCTGGATAAAGCTGAGCTTAGTGTGCTTCATGGGACCATCACTGTGGATTATTATCGGAGGGGTATGTGTAGGAATAACAAATGGGAAAATGAGGATCGTCTGTGTAATTAATTTCAAATAAAGGATTTTTCTCCGTGATTTCGTTCAAATAAAGGATTTTCTTTGTGTTTCCTCACAGGATTAATAATGGGCAGGTCTCAAGAGACCTGAACGTTATCTATCTGGGTTTAATGACAAGTTATCAATACTCAGCTGTCATTAATCCATTCTATAATCCTGATGCCACTGCTCCAGGGCATCAGGAAGAGCTGAGTAAAGTGCCTTATAATGACTGCGCCAATTTCTGGGGCAGCTGCAGACTGCTATTCTTTTGCCTGGGGGCCCAATAACTATGGGCCTCACCATGCTGAGAATACGAGCCCCCAGCTGCCTGAGGTTTACCTTAGCTGGCAATCAAAAATAGGGCGAAGTCCATGCATTTTTTTTTTTTTGTTAAATAGGTGAGAGGCACAACAGCAAATCACAGAAACTGTCACAGAGAATGGGCGTCTGTGATTGGTTGTTGGAGCCAGTGCAGTAAACTGGAAACACCTCAAACATTCTAGCATCTATTGCAGTGAATAATCAGGAAGTTAATAAGGAGCCCCAGAAGTACAAGCGCGGTAAGTAATCACGCTGATGTTTAATCACTCTTTTGCTTCTTTTTGCAGTCCACCAGGCCCCGAACCTGAACAGTAACACAGACTTCTCAGGGAAGTCCAGGTTTGGGATCCGCGCCCAAACACTAGGTGTTCAGTACGGACCCCGAACTTTACAGTACAGGTTCACCCATCTTTAATGGCAGATCTCAAACAATATACAAGCTCCTTCATTGGTTGATCGCATCTTTTATGTGGAGTAAGAGTACTGTTGATAGTTTTTGAAGATTTGCTGCTAACAGTATGGGGACCAGACAATTCTATTATTGATCATTCATTCCCAGTCAGTTTGCATTTGCCTGTGCAAAAGTTATTTATGCTGAGTGTCAATAGCTTTATGATATCCTAGATGGCACCTATTATCGGTAAAACCATGTCTGTGCACAAGGGCCTTTTGTCCAGTACTCTAGATAATAATATGTAATAATTTATATAGCACTATTAATTCCACAGCGCTTTACATACATTAGCAATACTGTCCCCATTGGGGATAAGGTTCCTATCAGTATGTCTTTAGAGTGTGGGAGGAAACCAGAGTACCCAGAGGAAACCCACACAAGCACGGGGAGAACATACAAACTCCTTGCAGATGTTGTCCATGGTAGATCTGTATCTAAAAACCTTTGTGATGGTGGAGTAGCTAGTTGTTCCTCTCACAGCTCTAGAATACTGGGGGCACGTGCCCCACGTTACTGTGTCTACAAAATTACAGGATGCAGAGGACAAGTGGAGAATCTGATTCAAGTAAGGTTTCAATAAAAGTGACTAAAAGTAACTTCTTTCCTATTTCACGTAAACCTGCTCAGCTTGGATAAAAAGACGTAACCACCACATCGCTGCCTCAACTCCATAACACATGTTCAACATAGATGAACATTTGCCCTACATAATTGTAGAATCTCAAGCCAGAGTTGTATATTCTTTGTTTTCTCATTATACCAACTCTGATAAATTACTCTGAAAAAAAGAAGAAAAAAAAACAATAGCTAATGATAGGGTTTATTTTATAAGGAGAGGCCAAAATCAATGGGCTAGTCCACCAAAACAACCGGTTGACATCCATGTAGAAGATTGCCAAAATCCACACATTTGTTGTATTTCATGATGGATATTAAATTGAATCTCTGACTATATAGTATAAAGTATGAATGTTCAAAAATAAGAGCCACTGTTTCCAGTGGCGCTCTGCTCTGAACAGTAGTTGAAAGGAAAATAATTTTGACAATAGCAAAACTACTACAGTTTGTAAAGCCCAAGACTGAATAAGAATTGCCCATAGTTACCTGAGCTGAATGTATATACTAGCATTGTATTCTAGTTGGCTACAGTCTAGGTACATAGACATATTGCAGTAGATTTATCAGTTGTATCTAATTCTCAGATCGAGAAATGTTTGACTAGGCAGGTCTATAATATGCCAGATTTAGGACAGTGGTTCATACTGTTTGATAAATTCTCGTATATTTTTAGACCGTGTAGTCTACATTTACACCATGTAGTGGCTCACCATGTGCCACAATTTTGGTGCAAGAGTTACATGGTAAGCTATGCCGTTACACATATTTTTGGCTTTGCCTTAAATACTTTAAAATTGTATGATAATAAGTGCGAACAGTGGAGTGTTCCCATGGCCATTTTCACACCTTGTTTGGAGCTCAATCTACCTACTACGGCCTCCTCATTTAAAATAAATACAGTAACAGATAACTCAAGAGTGAATATTAAAAGAGGCCAATCAAAAAAGAAATAGTAACCATTAAAAGCTGTATACTTATTAACACACTTCAGAATCACATATATAATACATATATATATATATATATATACACACAGTATAAATTAAAAGTCGCATTTATCAAGGGAGGAGGGGTATGGGGCATTGTCTTCTAGGATTCTCCCTACCTACATTGCAGGGGTCAGGACCCTATATCTCATGTGCTATGGCTCCCCATTCAACAACGACTCACCCTAAAACACTCTATACTAAACTATATGCATGCAGCTAACCTATAATGATAATATAATAACCTGAAGAGAAATCATGTGAACGTCACAAAATGTCGCTCAAGGTCCTTAATATACGTCAGCTCTTATTAGCTTCTCACATATCTGCAATAATAATATATATTTTATGATCAGCAACACAATGGTTGCATAATTATTATTAAGCAAAGCAGATACTGCAGTAGTTTCTTTTTAAGTAAGGACCTCACCTCAAAGTTGGTGAAATCAACTAGTCACTCAGAGAAGGCAACAGGTAGTTGTATCAACCTTTACCTATATAAATGTATGTTGTAAAGTGCTACTGTAAGGCTTGCAAGCAGTTAGGCCTCAGGTTGAGGCTACTATGTCAGCGTCAGATCACATAACAAGGTATTACATTTATACGGGTTTACTGCCCAATAAGAAAAAGAGATCTGCCCCGGAGAGAAAAAACAGACAGACAAACTTGTGAAGTATCGTGTGACTTACGGACAGTCAGAAGTTGTGGTCACAAGATGCCGCTGCGGAACAGGAGAGTCATCGTGAAAAAGTGACAACATCTGAAAATGCATTTAAGGTTAGGGGCAAGGAACTTAAATTAAAAGCATTACTTCAGTGGTGGAGAAAAACAAAACGGTGGAGTGGTGCTTTAAATCATACATACAGCTGCTGGAACCTCAGGACTGCGAAATCGATTGCAATACTGGCGCATACGCAATAGCTCTACCTTGTGTAGGAAAAAACTGTACCCACTGTACTGCACATGTGGTATGACTGCATCCACATCACAGGAGATGGGCAGTTGTGTCATGGTCAAGACAGGCCCATCAGAGTGAGACAATCAAAATAACAGTTACACTCAAACACAGGTGGGGGGCGGGAGACTAAAGTATGTAGATAATGAACATTGGAATGTGAATATGATTATTACCAGAAAAAAAATCTGAAGAAATTTTTTGAAAGCAGTAAGGCTGGCTTCACACTTGCAGATGCATCTGCAGCGTTTGCAGATGCATCTGCAAGTATCAGCATGCAGACCACGGCCGTGGTGTGAATGCTCTCATTCATTCTGTATGTGAGCCGTAAGCAGGCGTATGCCTGCTTACAGATCACACTCTCCCGCCCGCACTATGGACGCGAGATGTTGCGTCCAAGGTGCGGGGCGGGAGTGTGTGATCTGTCAGCAGGCATACGCCTGCTTACGGCTCACATACAGGAATGAATGAGAGATTCAGACCGCGGTGCGCCCTATTATAAACATAGGGACCGCGGTCTGCATGCTGATACTTGCAGATGCATCTGCAAACGCTGCAGATGCATCTGCAAGTGTGAAGGCAGCCTAAGATACTTCGCAAATAAAGCGATTGTATTAATGAAACTCACATCAGGCTTCCAAACCTTGTACAGTCTTCTAAAACTGCAGTAATACACATGTGTATATATATATATATAATATATAATATATATATATATATACACTATAATGAGAAATAAGCCAAGAATACTAATAATAAGAATAATAATAATAAATTCCGTCTCTATCAATTTGGAGCACTAATAGATATACAAAAGTTCTAGTACAAAGTGCTGGAAATAATTGCAGCACTTATCATAAGCCTTGCAGCATTCCCAAGTAAGAATACAGTCCCAGCCAAATGTTATCTCTGTCTATCCAGAAGTCCATAAGGATGAACACATGCAGTGAAAAGAAAACCATCCATTACAGGCAAAACACCTGATACTCTGACTGCAACGGTCCCGGCCGGCGGCACATACAGAGAGAGAGAGAAAGAATAAATAGTCCACAAGGATTGTCTGAATGTAACACAATAAACTTAGGAAAAAACAGCCAAGGTCTAATATCCATTGCATTCAGCAGGCCTCAATGAAAGACAACACAAGTGCATAATACCGATGCAGCAATCACTCTCAACCTGTGCATATAAATTTTACCAATCACCTGCCCCATGTCATGGCAGGTTGAAAGTGATTGCTGCATCGGTATTGTGCACTTGTGTTGCCTTTCATTGAGGCCTGCTGAGTGCAATGGATATAAGACCTTGGCTGTTTTTTGGTAACCGTTTTGAACTTTTGTCCTTCTAGTGTTTTTTCTAAATATATGGTTAGGGACTCATAAGTGTGAGGGCCGTTGACGTGGGTTGTGAGCTTACGTATTTTGGCCAAAATATCCACCAACACCTCACATTATCATTCATCATTTTTTGCCACTTTTTTATCTTTTTGCGGGATGCAGTTGAGCCCTTTTAGGGCATCTGTCCTGTGTGCTGCATATACATAGTGCTGGGCAGACCGCCTGATGTAATAGTATGGGCTTGATCAATAGGCTGTATACAGACACTTTGCATCACATGTACCTGTGTGACGGACGACCTATGGAAACTCTGTGCATATAATAAAAACCAATCACCTCCCTGTGTCATGGCAGGTTGAGAGTGATTGCTGCATCGGCATTGTCCACTAGTGTTGCCTTTTATTAAGGCCTGTTGCATCCTGCTGAACGAAACAGATATTAGACCTTGGCTGTTTTTTGGCAAGTTTTTTGAATTTTTGTTCTTCTAGTGTTTTTTCTAAATGTGACACACACACACGCTTAGTACAGGAGTTGGAAGCTCCCACGGAGCTGGCTCTGAAAATTCTGACGCGTTTCCTTAACTTATGAGTTCCTTCATCAAAGGAGGGACAGTTTTAGTAGACTCGTCAAGGTTTGGAAGCGATGATGTGATTTTTATTACCCTTATTATTTTTCACTTTAGGACCTTTGGTAGGGTCTTATATACATGCAGCTGCTCCTGTTTACCTAAATCTTTTGATTAGGCGCAGGCATTTTTCTATTTCACTTTTGTACTTCACAAATAAAAATGGCCAAATTTACTTGAGTCCTGTTACCACGCCTGACCACTCCTCTCAGTCACTTCAGGTGTTTTAAATTTCTCAGTCTGACAGACCTTTTCCAGACCATATGTAAGAGGTCAGTTTTGTTATGTTCAATTCACCAGTTTACACCTTCAGTTTAGGAAGTGCAATTTATCTATTTTTGCATCAAAGTAAGGCCGGTTTCACATCACGGTTGTGGTGTATCAGGTTCTGTCCGATGCTTTGCAGGAAGCACTGGACATGAACCTGACTGGCCCGGACAAACAGAACCAGAGGGTAAATATGCTCTCCGGTCCTGTTTTCTGGCGGAATCAGCAGATCGCAGCTACAGCTGCTGAAATTTCAAGATCGTCCAGAAATCTCTGCAGGGGACAGCTCCAGGTGCTGAAGTTTAGCAGTGCTCACTGCTAAACTTCAGCAGCCATTGTCTGGGAGCCGCATCCGATTTTATGTTGGATCTGGCACGATCCAGCACCATAGACTCCCATGTTAAGCCACGCCAGATTGCGCCAGATCTGGGAGGATCTATTTTGTGCCCCAGACACAAAAACGCTGCAAGCAACGTTTTTGTGTCCGGGAGATAAATCCAAATTCTCCCGAATAGCTCCATCCAGCCCCATAGGAATACTATGGGGCTGAAATCTGATCCGGGGCTGTTTGGTTCACACCGGACAACCCCGGACCCAGCGGCGTAACTTCAGGCCCTGGGGCCCCGATGCAAAAGCTCCAATGGGGCCACCAATTATTGCAAATCTTTAATAGTATTAGTCTTTTTCTATGGGCCAAAGGGACGTTTGGGCCCCCCTAGGCTACAGGGCCCGGGTGCGATCGCAACCCCTGCACCTGTTGTAGTTACGCCCCCGCCCAGATCAGATAAACCGTGGTGTGAAACCGGCCTAAGACAACTTCCAAGTGTTTTTTTACAAGGCATACAGAGCTGCAATCAATATTTCAATACAGTTTTTATTAATATGCATAGCAATCAGGTGACCTTAATTTTGATAAGAAAAACACGGTGAAAAGTTCCCAAATAATTGATCTCCTACACCATTGATAGCATAATTACAATTAAAAAAGTCAAATTTAAATATTTTCCACAAGTTACATAAAAGATAAATGCAACATAGCCTATAAATCTACTGTACTGAATGAAACATGCAACTCCACTTAATCAGTATTGTGCATTTACTCATCTGATGTTACATTTATTTGATGCCTGGGAACACATTAGTCTACTTCATAGGGCCAATGCTGAACCGCTTATCACTGAATATACTAATCAGGAACACTCCTACTTATACTTTGTAAAACTGAAGCGCAAGTGTCACGCTACATTCAGTGATAACACCGGCTACATTCTTGACAGCAGCATCCAGCAAATGTCTTCATCTATCTGAAACCCTTTAGGCTTCGTAATTAATTACTAAAATGTACTGATAAATAACTGGAAATGAGAATAAAAATTCATGAACATAAATCACCTTATCTAATGTTGTAGAAACCACCATGTAAGAAAGACAACTTTGATGGAAGACCTGCCACCAGCGGCTAGGGAAGTACTTATGCATTCAAGACTAATCGTTTCTGATTGTCAACAAAGCCAAACTGGTGTATTGTCTCTGGGACTGAGTAGCCCCCAATGAATGCAGCCTGCAGATACAGAAAATTCCTTTAAAATAGATCTCTGACCCTTGTGAATAATTGCTCCTTCCAGAGGTACTTTTCTTTAATCATCCACCTTGACTTTACCATCCCCTTTCATTTTAATATAGCAATGACCAGTTTGGTTCCAGTCCAGTAACATTCAGAGGGGTTTTTAATTAAGACTCGTGTCTTATATTTTCCTTTTTTGCCATATCGCTGAATAAAACCACTTCAAATTCACCTATATATTTTGTTTGATGAAAGATGCGGATTTTCCATCCATTGTGCATCCCTATGTATATTTGCGTCCACATGCGTTGTTTCTTGGACACAGAAACGCAACTTGTTGAACGCAACTTGTTGCACTTTCTGTGCAGCCGAGGATGTATGATTTGTACGCAAGCCTCTGCAAGTGTACAAATCAAACATTAGTCCAATGAGAACGCACTGCAGTCCGGGTGTCTGCATTTGCGTCTGCATGCCACACGCATACAGACCAAACGCTATAGTGAAAGCAGCCTTACTTTTTACGTAAATTTATAGTATATTGGGCTTTCCTTAAGACAATTATGAAATCTTTGATAGATTGATTTGATTAGATTTGGGATAGATTGGCGACATTTTGTCTTTAGGAATAGAAAATCTGTTGGAAAGACATTGGTTAAAAGCCCCTCAATCTGCTTGACGATTTTCAAAAATAGCAAAACAGCCAAAAACATTTAAAAATGGAATTTCAAAATTAGAGTAAGAAATGTGCACAGATCCTGGCCGTTTTGTCTATGTGATGTTAAAAATGCTGCACATCTCCCCATGCAGTGCTGGACTACACTCTTCAGTACATTAGTAGACCTATCCCTTCTAAACAACATACATCTATTCACCAACTAAACTTTTAAAGGCTCTTAGTGATGCATGACCATTTCAAGCTTATCCAAAAAGCCATGCTTCATATGTGACAACTAGGACCTGCCTCCTTTTGATGCGGATCCCTGTTACAAAAACTGAAGATACATACCCGACTTACTATGTAGTACAGTGTATAGTAAAGTGTAAAGTTTGTGATGCGTCATGTGACATATCACCTGATCGCTACCGGCCAATCACATCTTAAGGTTCTGGCAGTGGTGATCGGACGTCTTCCCCTTGGGTCCTGGACAGCCGGCGGAGAGGTAAATATTTATTTTCTTTTTTTTAATGCATGTTTTCTCTTTTATTTTGCTTTCACAGTGTATGTAGATATACTGGGAAAGCAAAACTTCAGCTTCGGCATGTCACACGGGGTAAGGAACACAGGATTCTTCCTCCCCCTGTGTGGCATCACATCCTGCTTTTCCTCATGCGCCTACGTTCATAGGAGCTGGAATTGTGCATTGTCTGGACGGCGATGCGTAACTCCAATGCTTATAATGGGGCCTATGGAAGAAAACGTGCACATATTTGCACAAACAATTGACAAATTCATTCTTTTTACGTATGCGTTTTCGGCTCCAAAAGCGCGGCCAAAAAAAGGGCAGCGTCTGAACAGCAAAAGTGAATTTCCATTCACTTTGACGAGAAACGAAGATGTAGATGCGCTTTTGGGGAAAAAGCATGCGCAAAAATACGCATAGTGTGAACACAGTCATAAACTCCAAGCATTGTATCATTAGTCAGGATTGGGCCCAGAAGCTGATATCCAGATGACAAGGGAAGGCAAAAGTTTTGAAAAATAAGCGTCAACAAGGTAAATATTGGGTAATTGCATAAACTCAATATAATAGTCAATTCAAGTTAAAAATTTACCAAATGTACTTTGGCAATCATAAAAAACATCCGACTAAAAGTATTGAAGCAGCAAAGTTTGTGAAAAGCAAAATTTGTGTAGGGTTCAAAATGTTGCCCATGAATATATGTAGACTTTACAAGAATAATATAAGTTTTAGTTCTGACTTAACTAAACGACAATAGGGATGAATTTTGGAGCATGTGAACTCAGATAAGGTTAGTTGTATACTCTATATTTTCACACAAGATACCTGAATTTAATTTTGTCCATCATTGTTCTGGTACTATCTATTTGCTCGGTTTAAGATGTACTGCTATAAAATAGTTAAACTTAATGCAATATGAAATTAAACCTAGTACTAAATGAGATGTGAAAACTGAGAATAAAATCTTACAACCTATTATGTCCAGTGCTGTCCACTGTGCTAAATGTAGCCATTAGTGAGTATTAGTGTTCCATGGCTATACTCTCCGTCTGCTTTTGAAAGCATAGGATAATGACTTCTACCGGTTTACACATGGATATTCTATGCGTCTGTAAATCCCATTAGAGCTAACATAGTAGAGAACATAATGCTACAATATAACCTGACAAACATTTTCATAAATGTGTCACATGGAAATGTAGAGCTCACGGAAACTCAATTATTAAGTTCATTTGTGTGAATTGCGATCTGTTTGAAAGGCATTACAAAAATCTCTACCATTTAAAGGCAATTACATTCAACTATCGAGTTACTAAAGTCAACACAAGATACAAATCTCAAGTGGATAACGGAGAGGGAAATGTTACTTTAGAAAGCTGGCTTTTCACCGTTCCTGTAATGTTATGTGAATACCTTTTCAGAGGTGAGGGTGGAAGACATTTTAGAAAAAGAATAGCTCTCTGAAGGCTGCATATTTCCTTCAGGTTAGACATCTGATTACATGGCTCTAACCTTTCCTTACATACTTTCCCCTTTATTGTGCACATATGAAATCCAAACCATTTCCTATAAAGAATGTGAAGGCTATGTCTATCAGTTGGCTTCTGCTGTAAAGTCAAGTTCTAAGAATACACTGAGTACTGCTAACTACTGGGGAGAAGAAACCTGAGAAGGCATGACAAACTAGTACAGGTACCATATACACCGTGAAATGTCCTGTTTTCACATGCCATATGGCGACTCCAATATTTCACAACTGGTGCCAAACTGAACAGATTTCTCTCATTTCTCTTCTGAAGAAAACTTTCCTAATGAAAAAAAATTACATACATATTATTTAGTATGTATAGTTTATAAGGGAAATTAATTTGATCACTAACTTCTAAAACAGGTTCTTCATTAGAACTGGTTATGTGGTGGTTATGGTGCCAGGGACGCACAGATGCATCCACCTTTAACTTTACTTGAAGAATATTAAGAAGGTTTTCTGGGTCAAAAGAAAAACAAAGATTTTCAGGATTTGAGATCTAAAAAGAATAGACTTAGGCTGGGTTCACACTTGCGGACCCCTCCGCAGCGTCCTGGGAGAGGATCCGCAAGCTGAGTGCAGCCTCCGCAAGTCCCTATGTTTATAATGTGAGCACACGGTGCTGCGCTTGACTGCGCATGACAGTGCCCTCTAATTCATTTGCCTGTGTGATTTGTACGGAGGTAGATGCCTGCGCACAAATCACACACTCTCGTCCGCACCAGGAACGCGACATGTTGCATTCCTGGTGCGGACGAGAGTGTGTGATTTGTACGCAGGCATCCGCCTCTGTACAAATCACACAGGCAAATGAATGGGAGAGCATGGTCATGCGCAGTCAAACGCAGCAACATGCGCTCACATTATAAACATAGGTCTGTGCTGTAACAGGAGAAGGAGATGTCACTATTCCACAGCAATGCAGGCAACGTTTTTCTGTGCGCGCAGCAAAAGCGCACTCCAAGGAGCTTTGTGTGTGCTTGGTAACCATGGTACACGTCAGTTTACCAAGGGCAGCGTTCTCCAGAAAGCCATAGAGTTAACGCTATGCGCTTCTGGCAAAACTTTTAAGATTTCAGCGCATGCCGTTAAAATCTGCAAATAACGGCAGTGTGACTCCAGCCAATCAGGTGACTTGCGCAGCAAATGATAATAAAAAATGAAATACTCAATGACAAGCTGCTCAAATCACCCGAATGCTTCAGCCATTCCAAAGAATAGTGATGTCTTCTCCCTCTGATCCAACGTAGACCATGCAGCATCTTGGACTGAATATAGATGGGTGATGGTAGGTGAATATCAATTTGCTATTTTTTAGTAATCCAAGCCCATGAAGAACTTTTCTGACACCTCACCCAAAAAACTCCTTTAAGTTATGTGATTTGTCAAGATATGTGTCCAGTTGAATGTACCAAAATACTATTTTTTTTTACATAGGATCCTATGGGAGATCAATAGCTACAAATAGCATGTACGTTTAACAAAAGGAGCCCTCAATATATATATATATACTAGATGGTGGCCCGATTCAAATGCATCGGGTATCCTAGAATATGTATGTAGTTTATTTATGAAGATTTAAGAATAATGCAATGAATACACTGGATTTAAATCCAGCGCCAATTCACAGCCGGACTGCACCTGTCGCTGCGGCTGGCGACCAATCAGCAATGTCCGTTACAGACAAACAGACAGAATTACACGATTACATAGTAGATATATATATAGATATATACAGAGATGATTAAAGGTAAGACATCTACACATCTACAGTGGGGAACTGTCACGACTTTCTTTTTCCAGTTCAGGAGTTAATTTCAGCTTTCTGCTGCTATTAGACTTCTTAGTTTCCTTACCAGGTGTGGATACTTTGTGATTACTCCCATCCCCTTTATATGGTAACATGGTTCCAGCATGCTTTGCTGAATATTACACATTCCTAGCCAAACGTCCCGAGGAGAAGGAAGTTCTCTGAAGAGCTGACTACTTCTAAGCCAAGGAGTTAGGCAGCAGGCGTGAAGCTGCCTTGTTACTCAGCTGTCTGTCTCCCCTTCCCTCTTGTTGTATTATTGCAGTGGTTGGGACTTGAGCTCCTGCCGGCCCTTCCTTATTAAGGGATAACCTCAGGACCAGCGAGGGCTTAGGTATCCTGTTCAGCGACAAGTTGAAATAACTCATATGGGGATGTAGGGAAATCAGGGCACAACCGCAGGTGAGTGCAGGAGGTCACCTCTTCCCTGTTCCCTATGAGTAGGGCCCTCTGCTGTATTTGTCAGCCCTGGTGTCTCTCCGTCTGGTGTTTGGTGTAGTCACCAGACACCTTTGATCCGTGCGCCACTGCCACACACGGAAGCCGTACAACCCCTTAGTCCAGCGTGACAGGAACTGAACAATTCCAAAATAATCAGTTAAAGGAAATACAGGTCAATACAGAAACTTCAAACTTTTCCTTTGTCCTTCTATATGCAGATGTACAGACCTGCTGAAGAACTACAATACAACTCAGCCAATAATTCATGGCCATCATACATGTCAAGCAGTTGTAGATCAAGCGGTAGAATAAAGATGTGGTAGATGGAACGACGTGGTGCTACATTTTTATATGAACCCACTTCCATAGAAAATATATCAGATTCCAATATTTTCTATCTACTGGCTATCACGGTACACACATTCTCTTCCACTTCCATAGTAAACAAATCTAATGTATAACTCAGAGTACAGTCCACTGAGCCCAGACTTTGGACTGCTTGACACAACTTGTTTCAAACTCAAGTTTTGTTGAAGTTTAGTTTGGTCTCTGCCCATATAGGTTTTCGTTCACATTCGCAATGCAATCCTCCATCTGCTGGGAACTTGCATATTTTATTAAAAAAAGAGAGGCTACTGTATAGTGTATCTTTATTAACAAGTATCATATTGTGTTCTAACATACAGTATATAACATAAGGAATGATATAATTGTAGACAATAAAATTAGTGAAGGACACCCAGGCCACATAAGTTTATGTGACTACTGGTGGTTTTAGATGTTATTATAATCGGATAAGGGATGCTTTGTCCCTTATATTACAATCATATCCCTTTTTCCAAGGCCATTATTCTAATATAAACAATTCCAGTCTGGTGGCCTCTCATCAGCCCCTCTCATAACTCATATGCTCTGATCCATTTATTATTTTAAGTGTTACTCTAAAATGTGTTTTCATTTAGGAAGCATGATTGAGAAAATCTATATATATAGATTGGATTCCTACATAATGTGTTTTATACACATCTAAAGTGCAACAATCATCATTTCTTTGATTCTAATGGTTGAAATTGTTAATTTTCCATTGGGTTAAAAATGGAAAATAAAGCTTTTACATTTTTTTTAAATTTCCAGCAAAATATGATCGTCAGATCAGACTTCAATTGCTCATCTTCGGATCAGAACTTTCCAAGTTGGTGGAAAAGATCTATTCAAGCAGCAAATAGGGGGGGGAAATGTGTTCTTCCTTTTTTATTGAGGTGGGTTACTGAGGAGAGTAATGGAGCACTGGATGTGATATATCTTATCATATGAATAGACCAAAAAACGTCTGCTACTAAAGTAGTTCTGTCAATAGGACTAACTCCCACTAAGTCGTCTATATGGGCATGTGGGTGAGGTAGGTGAAAGTTGACTAAAATGATACATTGATATCTGCGACACGATGTCTTTTTCCATAGTCATCCATATTTTTCTAAGTATGTAAATGAGCTGCTAAGACCTATGGGCCGGACACTGATCTCCTTGAGAATCTGCCTCCAAAGCTTGCATTAAACGAAATGGGGCATTGCCAATGAGAGACTTGTCCCTTTTATGGTCCCTTTACACGCGGCCACAGGAAGGTAGAAACCGGCAGGCATCGGACACAATTGTGCCTGTTGCCTTGAAAAGACCTCGATGTGGCTGCGTGTAATTCAGGACTTTCCTTCCTTCAGGGAAGACACAGGAAGGAAAGTTCTGAATTACATGCCGCCACATCGTGGTCTTTTCAAGGCAACAGGCACAATTGTGTCCGATGCCTGCCGGTTTCTACCTTCCTGTGGCCGTGTGTAAAGGGACCATAAAGTAAACCTATCAGCTGTTTTTCTGCATTTAAGCTGCAGCTTATCAGTAAGGCCTTATGTACAGCATTGTTGAATGTGCACTAAGTTTGCTGTCTATGACCTTTCCCCACGCCTGCGTAGTACAATAATGTGCTCTGACCACATGTGAAGGAGTGCAATGGAGGAGACTGTGTGGTTGACACGTCATCTACTGAAGCAGGGAAGAGAACAGCACTCAAAGGAAGAAAAGAGGTGCTGGACAGAAACCTGCAATAGCCACTGGACAGAATCGACCCTCAGGTAAGTATAATAAAAGCTGATTTTTTGTATTATACAGACCAGACTGGGACATTATATACTGTATTTTAGAATGCTGACTCTGAGGCCTTACTGATGGTGGCCACAGCTTATATGCAAAAAAACAAACTGGTGACAGGTTCACTTTAAAGCAACAGACCGAGCAACAATATAATAGGAATAACATGTCTGATCAATATTACCTATCTGGATAGGTATGGATGTCATGCAATGAGGATCATATCAAATACATAATAAAAGAGTACACCCATGAGAGTCCAGAATCTGCAGCTCCTGCTGATGTCCTAAATGACCATGGTTTAGGTGATTATGTTCATCTAGTTGTGTGGTTACCTTATAACTTAAATGAATTGACAGGAGGGGGCGGGACACTTTCACTGAAATTAAGTAAAAGCAAGGGTTAAAAATAAAAAATATGTATTCTCACTTTTCCAGGATCCCCTGACGCCTCCATCAAGCTCCCGATGGCTGAAGGACCTGGCTGGGTGGGGCTACCCGATCATCGTCATTGGTCACATGACCGATTACCGCGGTGACCAGTCATGTGACCTGATCAGCTGATCGGGTTGCCAAGCAAGCCTAGATCCTGTACTGGGAGCTAGATGCTGACATCGGGGATTGCAGGACATGTGAGAATACATATTTTTAACTTTTAACCCTTTCTTTTACTTAATTTTACTTCTGCAATGTATGTTATACAGTGCGGAAGTGAAATTAGACAGCACACAGGAGTTTTAGTGTACTGAGCATGCTCAGTACACTAAAATCGGGCCCGAGGGGTGATCAGCTGTTTTCTTGGTCCACTGTGCCCAAAATCGGAGCAGTCTCTGATTTTGGGCACAGCAGAAAATCGGGCACAATCGGATCTGACACAAATCAGATGCCATTAAGGGCAAATCTGATGAGTCTGTCGCCCATAGGGACACATGGGGGCCAAATTGTATCCGTGACTGTCAGTTTTACAACAGTCAGCCACGGATCCCAGAAAAACGCAATGTGAAGGCAGCCTTAAATTAACATATGGCTTGGTACAAGACTTCTAGTAATGTTTAAAAAGACTTCTTATTGAAGGATTTTTCAATGCATTAAATATTTGATGACCTATCTACAAGATAAGTCAACAATAGGTTATTGGCACCCCCAAAGATAAGCTGTAAGTTATTTCGGTGGTGGCCAGATACAACTTCAATAGAACTGCTGAGCATAGTGGCTGCTACTGGATACTGCAGCACAACTTCTATTATAAAGAGGAGGAGTTGTGCTGCAGCACCCGGAAGCAGCCACTACACTTTGAACACAGCACAGTTCCATCCAAAGTGTTTACGTCTGGCCACCAAGAAGTCAAGTAATAGTTACCAGTAGGGGTGTTTGGAACTTGACCTCCAATGATTTGCTATTGATGACTTATCCTGAAGATGGTTAATTAAATATTTATTACTGAAATATGCCTTTAATGTCACGAAACACATTAAAGTCAGGTAAACTTGTTGATTTTGGAAAGACTGACCAACTATATAATGTGAAGGGTGCCTGAGAAAAGAAGGATCAGTCATTTTGAATTTGAAGCACCCAATCCCTTATTTCTCCTGTGAAATCAGCTGTGACCAGTTGAGTCTGACGCTGGCCATTTTCCCCTCCTCAAACAGATCACATATACACCGGGCTGAACGGAGTGTGTATGTGTAGTGTTGAGAGTGGGGGGATTGCTTTTATTCGACTAATAGCTCTCTCATATGAACGGCCATCTTTGGACAGTGGGCCATTGCCATTTATTTTATGAATATGTTATAGAAGAAACTTGAGTTTGTACATTTGTCTTCAACATATTTATAGAGAATTTCAGTAGCAGGTATTCAATATTGCTTTCGAGTATATGAATTGTATATACTTTGATAGATTCCTAATCTTGGTGCCCTCACATTTTAGAAACAGGTATACTAAAAGGTATTAGTCCCACGTTAGAAAGGGTTAAAATAAATATTTAGCCCATTTAATTTCCACATACTGAACACATGTAAGATTAGAATATAATATTCACAATAGCGCTTGCTGGGGAGATGAACATGTACATTGATAATGATTTCAGGAAAATAAGAAAAAAATCTTGTTCATTTTAATGGATCAAAAATAATACCATGTTGAATTTGAAGTCTGGTTAGAAAGGGGGGGGCTGCTATCTGGAGAGATTTAGATGATAAATATATACATAGATTTTATTAAAAAAAATGAATCACACAATATCGGCATGAAGTCATGTTCCCATAAGTAAAGACAGCTTATGAGACTGTGAATTTTATGTTTCTTTCAATCATACAAAAAAGGATTTGCATGAATTATCATGTACGCCTAAAAATCAAGATTACCTATGGGGTTTATCTGTATGAAAAAACAGCTATTCCAAGCTGTAAACACGAAGTAGAAAATAATGAATATATATTATTACTGGTAATTTAGTTACCCATAAACATTCCTGGTTATGGTCTCTCCTATTAAGACGTGCACAGTTTGTAGAGGGATTTCTTCATTACAAATTAAACCTGTTGTAATAAGCGCTTATAAGAATGGCAATATTTAGACTAAGCTGTCGCATTGCAGCCCCAGCCAAGTTTTATTGAATGCAGGCATTCAACTACTGTACTTTCAATTAGTGTTTTTCTGTGTTTTTTTTCTTTTTCCTCTTAGTAAAATGGTGCCAGATTGGTCTATCTTGGCAGCAAAAGATAAAAGCTTGGTACCTCACATTTTCACAGTACTATACAAAGAGCTCAGTAACACTTCATTATGCTATATGATAGTGTTGAGTATTGAAATGTGAAGTCGGAAAACCTAAATCCAAACATTAGTGTAACGCTGACGTCCCTGTGCCATGCTGCCTCCCTACAGCAGGGATGCCGGCTCACCCATTGCTGCGTGCCATACCCCTCCCCCCCCCCCCCGGCTGCCTTCCATGTGTGCAGTTGTCTCTTCCTGCTCCCGGGGACTGTGCACAACGCACAGGTCTCCTGGGAGTGCACCTAAGACTCGCGGCCATGCTTCAGCCCTGCATTTAAAGGGTCGGCGCACTATTTTTAGGAAGTGCCCCTCAGCCTACAGCTGGGTGGCACTGGGTATATAAGTCATCCTTGCACTCGAGGAGGTTCCTGATCAGCACCTTTAGTTAGTGTTCCCTACGAGCTAGTTGTCAGGTCCTGTCCCTTTGTCCGTTACCTGTCCCAGTGTCTGCTACCTGTGCTTGTGTCTTGCCTGCCTACACCTGTCTGCTCTTGCCAGGCCCCTGTACCCGTCTGCTCTTGTCATCCTGTCTGCCAATGCCCATTGACTGTTCATCACCTTGCCTGCTATGGCTGCCCTGGATGCACCTGATATTCCAGAGTCTATCCCTGAGTCAGTCAGTCCCTGCCCTGAGGATCAGCTGCCACAGCTCACCCTGTGGTTCAGTGGGTCCACTCCAGGACACTCACTGCCCCTCGATGTGCATAACAGTTAGGAAGCACAAAATGCTACTACATCTCGCTTCATGGTTACAATGAGAAGAACAAGGTTTATAGAGGTTCACAAACATTTATAATGTGTTCTTCATGACAAATTAATGCAATACCAGATTCAAGAGGAACCCTCAGCTATTTAATATCCTGTACGTTTGTGCTGCAAGACGGAAATAAAATAGTATGATCCATACTCCTAAGGAGCATTTCCCTGTAAAATTATTAGGATGTTCCTAAGAGCTCTTGTTTTATGATAATCTTGCAGTTAAACAGGCTCCTAATGATAATTATGTACGAGCAAAATACATCCTTCTCGGCAGCACATCATCCTTTGTAAGCAGGACTCGTCAAGGGCAGGCTACAGGCACTGATCAGTCTATTCTAAATAGTTCAGTTTGCATAGTTTAATGTGGTCTGTTTGTTGGTACATAATTATACCAATAGGTGGTTGTTTAGTGCCACCCATCTGTTGTCCAAACTGACCCATAGGGTCCCGTCACACTTGGCAATGTTCCAGCAATCCCAACAATGATACAACCTGGTAGAGATCGCTGGAACGTCGCTACGTGGTCACTGGTAAGATGTCAAACAGTCAGATCTACTGAACGATGCAGCAACGATACAGCGACCCGTATAACGACCTCGGCGGTTGTTGGGACCCTGTCACACAGCAGCTAGTATGACAACTCAGACCTACGTCGCTGAGTTCTGAGTCGCCATTGAGGTAATCGTTAAGGCGTCAAACACACCGATGCATGCTGCCCAGCAGGAACCCGATGATCAAAAAATGGTCCAGGCCATTCCGATACTATCGGCCATGTCACAGTGGGGGCCCGGTTGCTGCTACATGTCAAACATAGCAAGATCGCAACAGGGATCTTGCTAGCAATCTCGCTGTGTGTGACAGGGGCTTTAAACTAATGGCTTTCCTCTGATAGATGATGTCAGGGGAGAGAAGGATCTGGCATGTAAGGTGCCTGGCTGCTAAACCTTTTGTTCTCTGAGAGATAAATCAGTGGCTGGCAGTGACCGTCTCATAAAAAACATCGGTGATAGAGTTCAAGACATATATTAATGACTGATATGCTGTTGAAGAAGAGTAGTTCCACACTCTTGGAGAAGTTCAAGTATTTTTTAGGATCAGATTGAACACTTTTTCAAAACAAACTATACATTT
This sequence comes from Allobates femoralis, assembly GCA_033576535.1. Taxonomy (NCBI): domain Eukaryota; kingdom Metazoa; phylum Chordata; class Amphibia; order Anura; family Aromobatidae; genus Allobates; species Allobates femoralis. Next base: position 550,023,469 of record JARQOC010000001.1, on the reverse strand, counting down.
TGCCTGCAGTGCTCCAAAAACTTGTATTATGGTGAACATCTAGCTATAAAAGTAGAGTAAAACTAACCTCTATGCAAGTGAATTACTTCCACTAATGATGGTTTCTTAGGATTAGTGTCCATGTTTATCGTTCATCTATAAAGTTCCCTGAGGATTTGTGAGCCATTTACAGCACCTCTATCTGTAAATTACAGTAGACCAATTACCTTACAATAGCGGTTTTGTATCTGATCGTCTATGATCAATATTGAAATATTGAGCAATAAGCTACTTGTGTCTGGACAGGATGAGTAATTTCAGGTAGCAAAACTGTGGAAGTTCACATAATATAAAATAATAGTTCACAGTCATCTATAATACATAACAAATATATTATTCTCTATTTACCGTATATAACGTGAGATTTTTCTGTAGGATAGTTTGATGGTGGCTGAATATGAGCTCCCTTGTGTAATGATTGTACAGCTAGCTGCACACTGTCCACAATGGGAATATACACTGAGGGTACCGTCACACCTGGCGATGTTGGCGGCGATTTTTTAAGCGATGCTGGGGTGCGGCATATCGCCGCCGCCATCACCAATGCAAAGCCCAATGTGAATGGGCGAGGGCGACGCATTTGAGTGGTCGCCTGGTTTCAGAGCAGCGCCATGTAAATGGGGGACGGCGATCTGACAGGCGATTGGAGCCAAAGGCTCCCATGTTAAGACATCGCCGATGGGGTTTTCAGACACCCCAGTGGCGACTCCGCCTGTCAGATTGCCAGTGCGTCGCCGGAGGTGTCGCCGCATGTAAACATGCGACGCTGGCAGGGCGCCAAGAACGTGCGCGCTCCCGCCTGTGACCGCCGAGCAAAGGTTTGTAAAAAAACAAATGTGCAAATTATTTATGAAACTTAATTTTACAATTGATTGGTAGTCCAAAATACATGCAAGTAAAAATGTCCTCAAATGTGCACAACCCCTTTAATATGCCTCCATGTTTAATCATGTTGATGCTCAACATTTAGTGATTAAAGAATGTATCTAGGAATTTTTTTACTATGTCCCTAAAACCTAACAGGCAGGCATTTTCTAACTGAGACAATTACCTGCCTGTTGTACCCAGCATTCTCTCAGAGTGGTTACTGACCGCTCCTGCTGGCGGTTCAGCACCTCCATGTCAACAGAGCAGCTCTTCTTCAGGGTTTCTCAGATGACAGTGGAGACTACATTTAGGAATGGGGGAGCTGACTATCAATTGCCATGACGTCCACAGTAACACCCCACACAACAGAGCAGAAGCCTCTGCTCTGTCAATGTGATGTCAGCAGAAGCAGCTGAACTGCTGACACAGTTGGTCTGTGGAGGAGCTGCTCCTCCTATGCAGCAGCTCTATCTCTTTATTCATCCAATGCATGTATTTGTTGACAAGGCTGGCTGATTAAAGGCCCTGTCTCACACAAAGAGATCGCTAACGAGATCGTTGTTACATCACAGATTTTGTGACGCAACAATGACGCTAACGATGTAGTTCTGTGTGACACGCACCAACGATCTGGCCCCTGCTGTGAGATCGTTGATCGTTACACACTGCTCTGGGTCATTCCTGCGTCGCTGCATTGCCGTTGGGAGCGCTACATCGTTGTGTTTGTCAGAGATAATGAGCAACGATCTCAATGCATCGCTATGGAGAGAAAATTCACAATGACCTCAGTATACTCTGGATCGTTGCTAAAGTTGTTTTTCACATCACTGGTAAAATGCCTGTTTAACATCTTACCAGCGATGTGAAAACGACGCACCAGCGATCCCTACACATCGTTATCGTTATCGGGATCGCTGCGTCGTTATGTGAGACAGGGCCTTAAGTCATTTCTACAGCATTTGACAACTGTATACAATCATTGAGCTTTGCTATGCCGTGCCATCCACCAAGGCTTGATCACTAACAACTAAAATTAGAAGAAGGTATGACTTAAGGTACCATTACACGGTATGATATTGTGAATGATATCGCTCAAACGTCACGGGTTTGCAGTCGTTGAAACGACATTGTTAAAACATCGTTGCGTGTGACACCGAGATACAACTACGATAAATCGTTGGATCGTTGATCGCACATTTGAGAACATATTCTCAAATCAGACGATCTTCATTCAGCCAACCTGCTGCATCGTTGTGTGTGACACCGCGATAACGATGTCGTTAACGACTTCGCCTTTTCTTAACAGTGAACAAGTATAATTCGCTGGGTTGTGCGCACGATAGCTGCTCGCCACATCGTTGGTGCATCGTTCACGATATCTAGACAAGTGACATCTCACCAACGATCTCAAAAAGATGTCCTAACGACTGCGCTCCCTTGAGATCGTTGGTGAGATCATTACGACATTTTTTTTTTTCCCTTCCTGAATTATCCATCCACCTTTGGCATAACATATATATTTATCATCTCATCTGTTTCTGAGTGACTTCTCTGCCACATGGACCCCTCTGACTACATCTGACCCCCAGCTGCATCGGATCCTGGCTGCACTTCAGCATCTCGCCCCCAGCAGCACCTGATCACATTCACGGTTGCATCTCATCCTGTGCCGCATCTCATCTCCCCGACTGCCCCACCGGACCCCGCGGCCGCCACAGCCCACCCCGACTGCCTCAACTGATCCCCAACTGATCCATCCAGCCCCCTCATTCGACCCCCTGTATTACATCTCATCCCCAGTCAACACCCCATCCCGGGACCGCTGCCCACTGACGACCATTCAGCCACCACCACAACTTTCCCCCTCTGCTTCTGACCTCTGCCACCACCCTGACTCCCTGCTCACCGTACACAATGTTCCCCGCTACTCCTCACTCTCACTCCCATCCTTCTCCACTTCCTACTACCCCCACTTATCCCCCCTCCCAGCAACGAAATACTGCTCTCATCCTCCATCCTGCCTAACCACCTCACCCACTTCTCCGACCTATTCATTCACTTTCAATCCTCAATCACCAAACAAGCACGCCCACCACGTAAGCTCTCCTGCTCCCACCTGCTAACCCTCTGCCTACTCCTCCTCCTTGCCGGTGACATCTCCCCCAATCCTGGCCCCCCCCCACCACATCCCCACAACCACCTTTATCCCACACTCACGACCCATTGCCAACCCTTGCAACTTCACCACCGCTAACCCTCGCAACCCCACCAACCTTAGACCTATTCCCCCAACCCCTGCACCCCCCCCACTGTTCTACCCGGCGCACTCTGGAATGCCCGCTTAGTGTGCAATAAACTTCCAGACATCCACGAACTCTTTATCTCCAAGAAACTATCATTCCTTTGCATCACCGAGACCTGGCTCACCCCCTCCGACATGGCCTTCCCCGCTGCACTATCGTATGGCGGCCTCAGCCTGTCCCACACCCCCCATCCCTCTGGCAAACACGGCGGTGGTGTCAGCATACTCTTGCCATCGCCAATGCAAAGCCCAATGTGAATGGGCGAGGGCGGCGCATTTGAGTGGTCGCCTGGTTTCAGAGCAGCGCTCTGAAACGAGGTGACCACTCTGGGGCGATGTGTACACATCGCCCCATGTCAATGGGGGACGGCGATCTGACAGGCGATTGGAGCCATAGGCTCCCATGTTAAGACATCGCCGATGGGGTTTTCAGACACCCCAGCGGCGACTCCGCCTGTCAGATTGCCGGTGCGTCGCCACCTCACCACCACTAACCCTCGCAACCCCACCAACCTTAGACCTATTCCCCCAACCCCTGCACCCCCCCCCCCCACTGTTCTACCCGGCACACTTTGGAATGCCTGCTCAGTGTGCAATAAACTTCCAGACATCCACGAACTCTTTATCTCCAAGAAACTATCATTCCTTTGCATCACCGAGACCTGGCTCACCCCCTCCGACACGGCCTTCCCCGCTGCACTATCGTATGGCGGCCTCAGCCTGTCCCACACCCCCCGTCCCTCTGGCAAACACGGCGGTGGTGTCAGCATACTCTTGTCCAACTCCTGCACCATCAGCCCTATTCCTCCGCCCCCTCCATCGCTGCCCCTCCCTTTGAAGCCCACTCAGTCCGAATCTTCTCCCCCTGCAACCTCCAGCTAGCCATCATCTACAGCCCCCCTGGACCCATCGCCTCCTTCCTTGACCACTTCACCACCTGGCTACTTCACTTCCTCTCCGCTGACATCCCCACCATCATCATGGGCGTGCTTCAATATCCCCATTGACACTCTCCGCCCAGCCGCCTCCAACCTTCTTTCCCTGACCACTTCCCTAGGGCTCTCCCAAAGGTCCTCCTCTCCCACCCACAAACAAGGCCACATGCTTGACCTCATCTTTACCCGCCTCTGCTCCCTCTCCAACCTCACAACCTCGGAACTCCCCCTATCTGACCACCATCTCTTGACCTTCTCCGCCCTCTCTTCCCCTGCCACGCTACCCCCTTCCCGCAAACTTGATCACCCTCGCCGAAACCTAAGAGATCTTGATCTTCCTTTATTCTCCGAATCCCTCCTCCCTTTCACCGACATACTGCCACCACCCTATACAAAACCACAATAATGAACGCCCTCGATCTAGCCTCCCCCCTCACATTCCAAGCTCCACGCACTAACAGGCAACCCTGGCATACGACCCTCACTCTCGCCACCACCCTATACAAAACCACAATAATGAACACCCTCGATCTAGCCGCCCCCCTCACATTCCAAGCTCCACGCACTAACAGGCAACCCTGGCATACGACCCTCACTCTCGCCGAGAGAAGATGGAAAAAGTCCCGCACCTCCGAGCACTTTCCTCTGTTCAAGCAATCCCTCACTGACTTCAAGAAGGCACTTGCTACTGCCAAGCAAGCCTTCTTCTCATCCCTAATAACCTCCCTGTCACTTACCACTATCACTTACCACTGGCGCCTTCCCCTCAGCCTTCAAACACGCCCTAATCACGCCCATCCATAAAAACCCCTCCCTCGACCCTACCTCTGTCGCCAACTATAGCCCCATATCTTTTCTCTAAGCTACTCGAACAGCACGTCCACTCTGAACTGTCCTCTCACCTCTCCTCCTGCTCCCACTTCGACCGCCTACAGTCCGGCTTCCGACCCCTCCACTCCACCGAAACAGCCCTGACCAAGGTGACCAACGACCTACTTGCCGCCAAGAACAAACGCCACTACTCCATCCTCCTCGACCTGTCCGCCGCCTTCAAAATGGTTGACCACTCCCTTCTTCTCTGGATCCTGGAATCCCTCGGCATCACCCACCTTGCCCTCTCTTGGATCTCCTCATACCTAGCAGACCGGACCTTCAGTGTCTCCCACTCCCACATCTCCAAGGTTCGGTCCTGCGACCACTACTTTTCTCCATATACACTCTCAGCCTAGGGCAACTCATTGAGTCCCACGGTACCATCTCTACGCCGACGACACCCAAATCTACTTGTCCGGCCCCGACATCACCTCCCTACTCTCCAAAATCCCACAATGCCTTTCCGCCATCTCATCCTTTTTCTCTGCTCGCTTCCTTAAACTCAACATGGACAAAACTGAATTCATAGTCTTCCCCACAAGAAATTCCCCCCCACTTCCTAACCTATCTATCTGTGTCAATGACTGCGCCCTCTCCCCAGGCTCCCAAGCCAAGTGCCTCGGGGTAATCCTTGACTCCTCCCTATCCTTTAAGCCCCACATCGAAGCCATCTCCACATCCCTCCGGCTTCAGCTTAGAAACATCTCATGAATCCGCTCCTTTCTTACCCACGACACCGCTAAAACACTTATTCATGCCCTCATCATCTCCCGCCTTGACTACTGCAACCTCCTTCTCACTGGCCTCCCATCCAACTCCCTCACACCTCTCCAATCTATCTTCAATTCTTCTGCCCGACTAAGCCCTTCACTGGCTCCCCGCCTCCAAGAGATCCCAGTTCAAAACACTAACCATGGCATACAAAGCGATACACAACCTGTCCCCACCATACATCTCAGCCCTGGTCTCCCGATACCTACCCCCCTCACGCAACCTCCGTTCCTCCCAAGAACTCCTCCTCTGCTCCCACCTCATCTACTCCTCGCACAACCGCGTTCAGGACTTCGCCCGGGCATCTGCCATACTCTGGAACTCCCTGCCCCAACACGTCAGACACTCTCCAACCCTGAGAAGCTTCAAGTGTCACCTGAAGACTCACCTATTCCGTCAAGCTTACAACCTGCCATGAGACCCAGGTGACCGCCCCGTAACTGACACTCCCCAGGCCTACTGTATCCCCACCACCTCTTGTGGACTGCGAGCCCTTGTGAACAGGGTCCCGTCCCCTCCTGTACCTATATGTCCTGATTGTCTAGAGTTATTGTAATTGTGCTTGTCTCCCCTATCCTCATGTAAAGCGCCATGGAACCTAATGGAAGCACTCCCCTGCCAGCATGCATTAAAAGTCAGAGATTGACAGCAGCATTTAATTGGTTAACATCTGCAAGCGGAGTTCAGCTCCATCTGTGGCTGTTAGAGGCAGATGATGGTTTACTACTACAACCATTATCTGCCAGAAAAAGATTAATCATATATTGGTATGGGTTAAAGGGAATCTGTCACCAATCTTTGCTACCCCATCTAAGAGCAGCATGATATAGGGCAGAGACCATCAGTGCAGCAATGTATTACTTACTGGGATGTTTGCTGTATTTTTTTTAAATAAAATGACTGTTTTGCCATTCAAACTGTGCGCCAAGTTTCTGATTGGTCGCCATGGACATAGCAGCGCAGTAGATGAGCCGTGGCCACCGATCTCTTGATGATATCCGCGGCTCATCTACTGCGCCCCGAGGTCCGTGGCGAGCCAGCCGGGAGAAGACCAGCATCAGCAGGTCATCTTTCGGCTGGCTCACGCACGCTGCGGCCGGGCGCGTATATCCCGGCGATAGTGGCGCCAATGCACCGCTGTTGCCGGGTTTCAGCTTGGCACGAATTTTGAATGTGCACTGTTGTTTTGCATACTCCTCACTTATTGGTGCGCCCTGGCGCTGGTGCGCGATTTCCGTGACAGACAGAGAACCTTAGACGAATATATAGTAGATAATCTCAGCACAGGAAAACTAAATTTAAACTAAATTGTGGAACCTATCCTTATTCCAAGATCTATTGATTAAAATGTACTTTAAAATTAACTTTGCTCATGGAAAAAACACTTTGAATGTGTCAATTTCAAATGCAAATGCATAATTCTATATTCAATAGTTCTTCCACCAAGTTATATGGGATCAAGCATTAGCAAAGTTACAAAATAGGAAAAATTAAAGGTAGAAAAATAATGTTTATATTGGTTATTTTGAAGCAAAATCAGCCTTGGCAATAGTTCTTTAATGAAACCAGATAACGTCTTTAATACAAAAAAATATATTAGTTCTCATTCCTACTTTATCCTCTCACTTTCTTGTACAAGGGATTGAACTCTCACGCTTTGTTTAATGTTACCCTAACTTTGACAATTTTCATGAATGATAAAAATTACAAAATTACTGGCACTTACACCCATGATAAACGTTAAGAAGATATAGATGAGCCCAGCATTCTCTATAGAGAGAGGATGTTCCAAAATAAAACACAACCTAAAATACACTTTCATAAACTCTAAAGGTCCTGTTACACTTGGCGACGTTCCAGCGATCCTGACAACGATGCGACCTGATAAGGATCGCTGGAACGTCGCTACGTGGTCGCTGGTGAGATGTCAAACAGTCAGATCTACTCAACGACGCAGCAACGATACGGCAACCTGCATAACGACCTCGACGGTCGTTGGGACCCTGTCACACAGCAGATAGTCTGACGACTCAGACCTACGTGGTTGAGTTCTGAGTCGCCAACAAGGTCGTTGTTAAGGCGTCAAACACACGGATGCATGCTGTTCAGCGGGATCCCAATGATCAAAAAATGGTCCAGGCTATTTTGACACAATTGTCGATGTCACAGCGGTGACCCATTCACTACTACGTGTCAAACATGGTGAGATCGCTGGCGAGGTCGCTGCTGCTCACAAAACCTGTGATGTAACAGGGGTGTCACTAGCGATCTCGCTATGTGTAACGGGGCTTTACACGCAGATTGTCAACCTAATGTCTATGACCAACCTAAAGAGATAAAATAGACTGGACCTTGCTAGGCCACCCATACACTACTTGAATACACTCTGCTAATCCTGTGAGCTGCTAGGACATTGCTGATTTAGGGTCAGCTTCATCGTATGTCCAGTTACGTTCAGTTCCCCTTTTACTTTTTTATGCTTTTCCCATAAAAGAAACATCAAAAACACAATATTTTGAAAACCAACCATTATTTCACTCAACAAACACATCTGTTTTGGATGAAAAACTACAAATCGCTCACAAAACAATAAAAAAGACGGAGCTGAAAACAAATCTACTCATTTAACTCCGAGGTAAACAAAGGATTAGGATGCAATAATCTCTAATGAATTCTCACTAAAAAACAATAGAATAAAAGAGCAAGTCACTCAAATAAAGGAAACCTGTGTGGGAGGTGGTGAGTAAACCCGGAAAGCAACAAGACAACCAGATGCATCACTGCTCACTCATATAGGGAAATGGAGAAATGGAAGATCGGAACCCTACAGATCAGGTGATTTGACCGAAGTGACACATGGCAGGATGTGACCGGTGTCCTGACATCTTTGTGAGGGGTACTGTACTCTGTCTGTCAGAGGTACTGTCTGTCCACATACATCAGCACGTGAGGGAATGACAAGTTTGGGGAATTTCACCTTCATTGATGTCTCCAGACTTAATGCTGGGCAGATTTTAAAGGGCATAGAAAGGGTAACAAAGGGGCATTGCCTCTCTGCTTCATCTGCACCAAAGGAACCACATTCCACAACATTAGTCTATGAAAAAGTACTATTGACGAGGTCCTGCAGAAATGATTGTTTACCTTAACCCTTTCCTGACTGGGCGATTTTCCATTTTTTGATTCAAATAATGTTTATTAAAGTTTTCAAGATAACAAGAAGATCAGATCAAATCATATAAAGATAGAATATAATACTGTATATGGGATTAAGTCCCATTGGAGTAACAAATAAAAAAGTTAGGAATACAAAAAAAAACTAAATTGTCTGAAGAGTATAATTATTAATAGCAGTCCCAAGATAATCATTTTATTAAACAGTACTATCTTTAGATTAAGTTATCTTCTATTATAAAATAATATATGATCTTAGCAAAACAAAATAAAATCAAAACAAATATAACTAGCTACTAGCCAGAAAAAGAAACAAGTAATATATATAACAACAAATCAAAGAAAATAAAGGAGTTACCAAACACCGACACGAAATACGATTAAATATGTCAAAAATGTCTGTAATATAAAAAGTATATTATATACATATATGGCGCAAGGAGAGATAAACAGCCCCCATAGAGTGCCCAGGTACCAACAACTATTTCTGCAAGTCATAAAAGTAAATAAGCTTTTACCAATGTCAATGGAATATGGGATCTACTTTGCTATAAATTTTGTCCAGAGGTCCCACTTAGTATAGAAATAGATGGCGGCCCGATTCTAAAGAATCGGGTATTCTAGACAAGTATGCAGTTTATGTATGAAGATTTAAGAATAATGCAAAGCGAAGCTGGGTTTAAATCCTGTGACAATATCTTTGATTGCTTGCAGGAGGGCACAGCGGGCGTGTGCGGGCAGGAGCAAGCTGTGGAAGAGCAGGCGGGTGCAGGCAGGAGGGGGCCGGGGAACAGCAGCCAGGTTCGGGCAGGAGGGAGACAAGGAACCGCAGTGGGGGGTGGCAAGAGGGGGCCAGACCCCTCTGGTACTATACACACAGGCGACAGTGCTGCTGGTACAATACACACAGGTGACAGTGTTGATGCTGGTGGTACTATACACACAGGTGATAATGCTGCTGGTACAATACACACAGGTGACAGTGCTGGTGGTACTATACACACAGGTGACAGTGCTGGTGGTACTATACACACAAGTGACAGTGCTGGTGGTACTATACACATAGGTGACAGTGCTGATGCTGGTGGTACTATACACACAGGTGACAATGCTGCTGGTACAATACACACAGGTCACAGTGCTGGTGGTACTATACACACAGGTAACAGTGCTGATGTTGGTGGTAGTATACACACAGGTGACAGTGCGGTTAGTACAATACACACAGAGGTGACAGTGCTGCTGGTACTATATACACACAGAGGTGACAATGGTGCTGCTGGTAGTATATACACAGAGGTGACAATGGTGCTGCAGGTACTATGCGCACAGAGGTGACAATGGTGCTGCAGGTAGTATGCGCACAGAGGTGACAATGGTGCTGCAGGTAGTATGCGCACAGAGGTGACAATGGTGCTGCAGGTAGTATGCGCACAGAGGTGACAATGGTGCTGCAGGTAGTATGCGCACAGAGGTGACAATGGTGCTGCAGGTAGTATGTGCACAGAGGTGACAATGGTGCTGCAGGTAGTATGCGCACAGAGGTGACAATGGTGCTGCAGGTAGTATGCGCACAGAGGTGACAATGGTGCTGCAGGTAGTATGTGCACAGAGGTGACAATGGTGCTGCAGGTAGTATGCGCACAGAGGTGACAATGGTGCTGCAGGTGCTGTAGACACAGAGGTGACAATGGTGTCGCAGGTACTATGCGCACAGAGGTGAGAGTGCTGCTGTCCCCCTTGCAGGCCCCGGTGCTCCCCTCTCCACCTCCTCTCTTCTAGACGGCAGGGGTTAAAAATAGCTAAGGATCTTTTATTCTCACCTGTCCGGGCTCCAGCGGCGCGATGCAGCTGTATCCTCCTCCGTCGCCATGTCGCCGCCTTTGGAGCTCTGGATCCAATATGGCATCCGGGAAGTCTCGCGAGACTTCCCGGACGCCATATTGGATCCAGTTCTCCAGAGGCGGCGACATGTCGGCGGCAGAGAAGACGGAGGAGAGGTGGTAAGTATAGGAAACTGTGTGTGTGTGCGTGTGTGTGTGTGGTGTGTGTGTGGTGTGTGCTAGGGGCGGCCGTAAGCGTAGCGGGCTCTATGAGTCCCGACTCTCGCTTACAAGACAAGAGAGGGGGGGGGGGGACAAGAGGCGCAATAGTGCCCTTATCACTAGACACTAGACAAATAAGGTGAGAAATAGTTTCACTCACCTAGTCCAGTTGTGCCACCCACAACTGGTTCAGAGGCCTGATATGGTACGTGTCTTGATGGCTGCTGCTGGACTTCCACCGGTCTCCACTCAGGGTAGACGAACTTGAAGTTTTGGGAAAGGAAGGTGTGTCACAGTCCGCGCTGCCAAGAAATCCGCTCGTAATAACGCTAGTAGTCAGTATCCAAATTTATCCTCTTTATTCATCCAACGCGTTTCAACGCCCTCCTGGCGTCTTCCTCAGGGATCCCTGAGGAAGACGCCAGGAGGGCGTTGAAACGCGTTGGATGAATAAAGAGGATAAATTTGGATACTGACTACTAGCGTTATTACGAGCGGATTTCTTGGCAGCGCGGACTGTGACACACCTTCCTTTCCCAAGACTCTCGCTTACGGCCACCATATTGGCTCACCCTGAGCGGGTGTAGCTCTGCCGGATGCTGGGACAAAGTGACAGATGTCACGTCACAAATCCCTCTGGCTTTTATATATAAGATTTATGTAGAGCACTGCGTTTCATTGAGTAAACAAACTCTAATGACTTTTGCACATTTATAGTCTCAATGATGTCCTGTACAGTAGGAACCACAGGCTGCCTTCAATAAAGAGCTATAGAGCTTTTAGCTGCCACTAGAATATGAATTAACAGTGGTCTACAGGTTTGTGGAAACTTGTCAATTTCAAACAAAAGAAGTACCAATTCTGGAGTAATTACAATATTAAGAGCAAATACTGAATTAATCAATACCTGAATTTCTTGCCAAATGTTACGTATATATGGACATGTCCAAAATATATGGTACATATCACCAAGTTTTCCTCAAAGTCTCCAACATTGATCAGAATTATTATGGTCAATAATATGCAATTTAAATGGAGTCATATACCAACTAGTATGAATCTTGTAATGTGATTCCATAAAAGAGACAAATGCTATATTTTTATAGAAAATAGATAAGGATTTTAATACTTTTTCCTCAAACTGAGAATCCGTAGACTTAAACTTATTTTTCCAAACATCAATGAATTTTAAAGAACAAGGTTGTGTGTCTTCATTGAAGATCACATAAAAATTTTTAGTTTTCCATTTATGCAAATGCTCTGAATTTTTCAAAATGGTCATAATATTACTTGGAAGATGTAAATCAACAGTAGACAATAGCTTCCAAGTTCTCTTTTCCGTTGTTTTTGATTTTCCATTTTTGCGCTTTCACTTTTCCCTCCCTTTGTTCCAGTAATCATAGCTCTGATTTTCCAGTCAACACTGCCATGAGAGGACTTGTTTTTTTTGTGAGATGAGTTTTACTTTTAAATTTGCACCATGCATTCCACTATATGATGTTTTGCACGCAGAAAAAAAATTAAAAGTGCAAAATAGTGGAAAAAAACGCAATTCAGCAATTTTTTTTTATTTACAGAGTTAATTTATGGTAACAATTACCTTGTAATATGATTCTAAAAGTCATATGATTAGGTCGATACCAAACATGCATAGTTTTTGTTTTAAGGGGTGAAAATAAATTCAAAAATTGGCACAAAAAAAAAGTTTGCTCATGTCGCTATTTTCTGAGAGCAGTAAAGGTACCGTTACACGGGGAAACATCTCCGGCAACTCAGGAGCGTGGCGAAGTTGCAGCAACATCACCAGTGCGTTGCCCCATGTAACAGGGTGATATCAATGGCAATAGTTGCTTGAGCAAACATCGACCTGGTTTCAGGACAATGTGCTGAAACCAGGCGATGTTGCTCTGGCAATCTGGCAGAATCGACCAGTGTGACAACGCAACTGCAATGTTGAAAGCAACTTCCCCTATTGAGTCCAATGTTAACGATCGCTGCCAGGGTTGAATTTAACCCTGGCAGTGATAGTTGCTTTCAACATCGCTGCTGCGTTGCGGGCGATGTCTCCCGGTGTAACAGCAGCACAGCGATCTTGGCTAGCGGCCAAAAACATGCGCGCTCCCGTGAGTTGTCGCGATGTTGCCGGAGATGTTTCCCCGTGTAATGTACCTGTCACACCAGGTGACATCGCCGGAGATGTCGGCGGCGACGGGCGGGAGCGCGCACGTTCTTGGCGCCCCGCCAGCATCGCCGTCGCATGTTTACATGCGGCGACACCTCTGGCGACCACCGGCGATCTGACTGGCGGGTTGCCTCTGGGGTGTCTAAAAACCCCAGCGGCGAAGCCTTAACATGGGAGCCTATGGCTCCCATCGCCTGGCAGATAGCCGTCCCCCATTTACATGGGGCGATGTGTACACATCGCCCCAGAGTGGTTGCCTGGTTTCAGAGCGCTCTCTGAAACCAGGCAACCACTCAAATGCATGGCCCTCACCCATTCACATTAGGCGACGCATTGGCGATGTCGGCAGCGATAGGCCATGCCCCAGTGTGCCTGAAAAATCGCCGCCAACATCGCCAGGTGTGACAGTACCTTTAGGGTTTCGATTCTCTTAATATGGAGCTGTATGAGGGCTTTTTTTTGTGCCATGATCCAACATTTTATTGATATTATTTTGGAGTAATGCAATGTTTTGATTACCTGTTATTACAGCACTGCTGTGTATAGCAAAAATTAGTCTCCTATGAAGCCAGCCACAGGTTGGTTTTCACAGGAATACTGTAATGAGAAGTACGACGGTATTCACAGACCTCCAGCTATCATAGCAACCTATCTGAGTCATGATCACGCCACATGTACCCGATGAGCGCATAGAATGAAGCACTCCCCTGCCAGCATGCATTAAAAGTCAGAGATTGACAGCAGCATTTAATTGGTTAACATCTGCAAGCGGAGTTCTGCTCCATATGTGGCTGTTAGAGGCAGATGATGGTTTAGTACTACAACCATTATCTGCCAGAAAAAGATTCATCATATGTTGGTAAGGGGTTAAAGGGAATCTGTCACGAATCTTTGCTACAGCATCTGAGAGCAGCATGATGTAGGGCAGAGACCATCAGTGCAGCAATGTATTACTTATAGGCTGTTTGCTGTATTTTTTTTTTTTAATAAAATGACTGTTTTGTCTACCAAGGACAACATCAGCAATGAGTTTGTATGTTCTCCCCATGTTTGTGTGGCTTCCCCTGGGTTCTTCAGTTTCTGCCCAAACTCCAAAGACATATGGCCACTTTACACGCGGCTACATTTCTAGCTTATCCACAGGTAACTTATGGTTGCAGTGAAATCATGGAGACATGGTTCTATCTTGTTGCTGTGTACAAATGGAATAATGTCTCCATGATTTCACTGCAGCCAGTAAGTTACCTGTGGATAAGCTCGAAATGTAGCCGCGTGTAAAGTGGCCATTACAGATAGGAAATTTAGATTGTGAACCCCAATGGGGAAAGTGTTGCTGATGTATATTAAGCACTGATCGAATTAATGGTGCTGTATAAGTGTATTGAATATTATTATTATATTTATTGCAAGGCAAAGAGGAGTGTACCCACAGGTCCACAGAGTAAACTGTGGCAGCTGACCCCCAAGGCAGGGATGGACACAGTCTCTGGCATGGCGGGCTGGTGACCCAGGACAAGGGTCAATTCACTGGTGTAGGCAAGTGCAGCCAAGATGGCTGTCGAAGGCAGGGTTGCAATAGCAGGTAGGTAATGATAGCATGGCAGGACAGACAGGTATGGGAAGGCAGGGCACAGGGGCAGGTAGCAGACTCCGGGGTAGAGCCTGACAACTAGATAGCCAGACAGGGAACTAACTATCTCAAGACATTGATCAGGCACCTTCCCTACTGGGAGGATGCCTTAAATACCTTGTGCCTCTCTATCATAGGCTATGGTGCATTTCCTGTTAATGGAGCGCCAGCCCTTTAAGTAAAGGGCAGGAGCACGGTCATGCACCTTACGATGCACTCTCGGGTGACTTGTGCAGCGTGCACAAACCCCAGGAATGAGAGAGGGCAGCAACACATGTGGGAGCCCGAACAGATTAGGGAAGGCCGGGCAGAGCAGGGTAGACACACAGTAGACCTGTGGTTGCGAGTAAGTTGGCGTCCATGCTGCAAGACAGAGGATAGGCAGCATGGAGACGCTGACATTACAATTATCTGCTTCAGATCCATCTAGTTCTCTGAATGTTGAGCTCTATGTAACCCTGTAAACCACCACTGATTGGAGGCTTTCTGTCTATGCACAATGTACAAGAAAGCTGCCAATCACTAAAGAGGGCGGTGTAAGACAGTGTTCATGAACATGGCAGACTTTGGATATGGAGGAATCCATGGCAGAGGCTTACTAGTTACTAGACCTGCTGATAAAAAAGAGATTCTCCATTAAAAAAAACATGCACAGCTCATCAAAAATTTGACGGACAGGGGGCCCCATGCCCTGTCCCAACTCTGCTAACTTCGTTGAGGTTGGACAATGAAAATGGCATGAAAAACGTCAACATTTGCAAAACTGTTTAAACAGTGCTTAAACTTTGCACTTTTCAAAGTTTTTTACGTTTTTATGCCAGAATTCTGGCTTAAAAGTAGTGATGAATTGGGGCATGTAAGTAGTTCTCAGTTATTGTATCCATATTAACACTAGACGAATAGCAGAGGCTACGACAGGTAACTGTCAATAAAACATACCGAGCTGGAATCCGAAAAGGCAATTATATGTCATGGCTCTAGAGGGCCCGTTACACACAATGATATCGTGAAAGATATCGTTCCAACATCACCGGTTTGGTGACGTTGCAGCGATGTCGAAACAACATCGTTGAGTGTGACACGTATCAACGATCAACAGGATAAGTCGTTGATCGTTGATCATAGATTTATGGCCAGGACCATAAATCTATCGTTGGTCTCCTGCTGGGCGGCCATCATCGGCACTGGTGACAGCAGGAGACCATCGATAAACGAGCTCCCAGCGATGCACAGCAAGAGCTGGGAGCTGGTGACCATGGTAAACAGTGAGGAACTAAGCGCCGTGCTCAGCTTAGTTACCCGCTGTTTACCATGGTGACCAGCGTTCTCGCTGGTCCTGATCGCTGGTGAGTCTGCCATGTGACAGCTCATCAGAGATCAGTTCACATTCGTTGGTCGATCGCTGCCACACCACAGCGTGTAACGGGGCCTTTAGGCAATGACTACAACATGGAAGTATTCAAGGAGTAACTTACTCATTTTACGTGGCTCTTCCTCTGCTCAGGTCGCTTTCTGTGACTTGTCTGTCCGTGTTGACATTTTATAAATAAAATTTAGTCAGAGATTAATACAGTAAAGGTGCTTTTTGTCTTTGTGCTTCACAAGGTCTGGAAAATGAATTCACTTTCCTAATGTTACATCAAGGATGAGGTGCAGCAGCTGTTAATCCGTGCTCCCCTCTCTTAGTGAACTGACGCGCTCTCTTGTCATCTTAGATGTTTTGTGTGAGATCAGTCATTCTGAACATTGGTGCCGCTGGGCTTTCTTTTTACTCCAAATCCTCTGATCTCCTTTCTGTAACTAAACAGAAAAGCACCCTGGTGGCTGTAAATGCTCCAAGGATCTAATGTTGTATGCAAGTGAACAGCTATTTGGGAAGAGTGAGATGTTGCTGTGGAGAGTATCCTATATGTAAAACCTGAACAAAAAAAAAGTATTGCCATGACTACTGCATGATATAGCATCTGTCTATAGACATAAGGAATTAGTAATGATTCAGCGCTGGCTAAAGGCAAAGCATATTGGACCCTTAAACCTATTTAACATACATGAGCATTTAACATTCGATATATTTTCTGCAGCAATGTACACAGATTGAATCACTTTTATTTAGAAGGCTTACATGACACCGTAACGGTGAATTCAGGAAGCTGAGCTGTCTTCTGCAGTTCTAGGACCTTTAAGATTGCTGATAAATCAATAAAATAGTATCTGCTCCTCAGCCCTCACCCCTCTCGTATGGGGCAATATGTCACAGAGCAGTGTAAGCTCTGTGCTGCAGCAGACAACAGGGAGTGGGGTGTAGCTGCCAGCTCCAATGCTCAGCCTACATGCGCGACCCCTGATATAATTCCTTCTATGTACTGTATGGACAGGAGGCATGGCCGCTGGCCCTATGCACCCTACATGGCAGCTCTAATATACATCCTTCTATCTAAGAACAGGGGTGTGCTCCCTTCTAGTAGCAATCATGTCACCAAGAAGATAGAAATATAACTGTGAAATGATTGCTACTAGAAGGGAGCACACCTTTTTTTACAATAGATAGAAGGATGTACATCAGGCTGGCTGAAGGAAGTATATCAGGCGGCTAGCATGTAGGATGAGCATTGGAGCTGGCGGTCACGCCCCCGCCAACCCCCTTGCTCTCAGCTGCAGCATAGAGATTGCACTGCTCTGTGACGTAACGTCTTACACCGGAGGGGTGAGGGCTAAGGAGCAGATACTATTTTATTGATTTGTAAGTGATTTAAACATCCTAGAACTGCAGTGGCCAGCTAAGCCTCACAGTGTATAAAGGATACTACAATTATTTTTTTTATCTGCCCAGATTACCCTTTTTAAGTTATGTGCACACATTTGAGAATTCACATTCGAACAATCAGGGGAAAAGTATAATAGAAACACATCACCATTTTTTGCCCATTCTGATTTTGGCTTACAAAGCCTTAGGTAAAAAAGACTCAACACTAGAAGGACAAAAGAAAATGAAAAAGACTTACCAAAAAAAAACTGCCAAAGTCTGATATCATTGAACTCAGCAGAACGTAGCAGGCCTCAATGAAAGGCAAAATACAGATGCAACAATCACTCTCAACCTACCATGACATGGGGGAGGTGATTGGTGGTATTTATATGCACAAGGTTTCCATAGGAGTCAATCACACAGGTACATGCAATGCAAAGTGTCTGTATACAGCCTATTGATCACGCATCTGTGTTTTGCACTTGTGTTGCCTTTCATTGTGGTCTGCTGCATCCTGCTGAGTGCAATGGATATCAGACTTTGGCTGTTTTTTTGGTAAGGCTGGAAACACACTATCCTACTTACATGCGAGTCTCTCGGATGAGACTCGGATCAGTGACCCTGAACGGCCTCTCCCTCTCTGGACGGGAGTATGATGCTGCACAAAAACACCAGCAGCTGACACTCCCGTCCAGTGAAGGAGAGGCCGTTCAGGGTCACTGATCTGAGTCTCGTCCCAGAGACTCGCATGTAAGTAGGATAGAGTGTTTTCACCATTAGAAAGACCTACCAAATACTCAACAATCGGATCACAGCTGCGGAGGAGAGGGAGAGATTAATTTCTCCATCTTCTAAATTGCCATCCTTGGCAAATATCACACTACACTGGCATGTGTGTCAAGTGCAGTCCAATGTTTCACTCACACCCTTAGGACGCTTTACACGTCACGATATCGCAACGCAACATTGATTAAAAGTCACGTGGTGTGACAGTTGCAGTTGATATCGTTCGTGAGTTGTGTCGTGTAAATGGGCAATGCGACGCGAAAACAACCTAACTACGATATTGCAAGAAGATTGTGCAAGCCCTTCAACCGTACGATACTGTATATGCGATCTGGCAGGATCGTGCTGTGTGACGGCGCAACTACGATTTGGAGCGCAACTTCCCCTATTCACTCCAATGTTAGGTTGCTTATACTCAGCATGGGAAAGGGGCGTACACCATCGTAGTTGTGTTGCCTGCCGATATCTCCCTGTGTGACATCTACTATGCGATCTTGGACAAGTGCCAAAAATGTGCGCGCTCCCATGAGATCGTATGCAATATCGGAACGAATATTGCGACATGTAAAGCGGCCAATAGACTTATATGGGTGCAATTGACCTAAGACTCGCAGACAATACCTATTGTCAGCCTATACAGGCTGAGGAAAAACTCACAGGACTGGACTGCCTGATTGCCTAACATTAGGTTGAGTGCAATGTGCATTGCACTCGTGCGAGTCACACGCCTTACCCTCATAGATGTGAGCCATAACGATGAAACCCACTTCCAATTTGGGAACAGGCCCTTGACTTTTGCCACCATCAGTGAAGCAGTGGTCAGAATCTCCATAAAGCAACACACATCACAGTATCATTCATGAAACAGATACAGTGCCACCGGGTGGGCTCTATTTTTTTTATAAAGCAAGCGAATACTCCTTTAATAGCCATAAAAGTCTATAGTACTAATGAATGAAACTGTACAGAGCAAATGCAGATTTATATAGTACAGAGTGAAGTTGGGAGGTATAGTATTAACTTCTGGGTGTTTTAGATACATATCACATCAGGAATATTTATAAAGATAAATTCTACGTTATACAACTTGCCCAAAGATGCTCAGTTTATTTAAAGTGCGGAATCTGGATGTCGCCGAGTCCCATCTTGCGTTCCTCTCTGAAAGCTGTTGCTGGGAGATGTACATGCTGTGATATATGTGTGAGATGTGAGAATTTAAATTGATTCACATTGAAAGTTCACAGGCGATGCTCCCAATCTGATAGAGCACGAATATATGAGAGAAAGCCGGAACCAGCCGCAAACCGGGGCTAGCTGGTGATTAACCCTTTGTCGGCCAGAGACCAAAAACTAAGAGCTTCCTATGACTGCTTAATGCCGAGCGCACGTATGGCAGATGGCACACACCCAAATGTACTGCAAGGAACATAACAATTGAGAATCTCACATCCTGAAGTCAATGTAGTGAAAAAGTATTGTAAAATCAATGAGTGTACAGTGTGTTTTACACCCACAACGCTGACTTACAACCAAAGTACTGAACTATAGCATGTAACGCCAGCCTCAAGTACCCTATGATGGCGAATCTAATTTTTCATGCTTGTGACTAGATGTGACATTATACAAATCACTGGCATAAAATTTAAGGAACGCATTTCAATGAACTATAATTTTTGGTTAATGTGGCCAATAATGTATTTTTATTCATAGCATCTCACATGAAAAAAGGAGTTTTGTTCCATTCCTTCACCTTCCAAGAAGCAATTTTTGCTGAAGACTATTACAATGCCGTTGCCCTCCAGTAATCAGTGAAGCAAATGAGGATATATACAGCCCAAGTTTTTAAGATTTTATGGACTAAACACAATAGAGGAAGTCCGGGATTGAGCAAATCTAATATACATATTACTGTGTCCATCTCTATAGAGAAGTCTGATTGAAGACTCCTTATATATTTTAACGCAGAAATGCCACATATATTGTTTCCCTTCTCCAACTTGTGTTAAAAAACCAGGAGAAACCTCAGTGATTTTAATGGGATTCATTGGGATTCTCTTTGTAAGGGTAGGGACACACTTCAGTTCCTGATCAGTTTTCCTGATCAATGTTCATCAGTTTGTGTGCCAAAACCAGGAGTGACTCCAAAACTCAGAACAGGTGTCAATCTTTCTATTATTTTTTCTCTGCAAGGTTCACTCCTAGTTTTGGCACAAAACTGATGAACACTGATCAGGAAAACTGATGAGGAAAACTGATCAGGAACTGAAGTGTGTTCCCTACCTTAATGCCATGTATCTCTATATCACATGACAAAGACAGACCACGGGAAGTAACCAATTATCAATTAATCCCATTCAATAGCTAAAACTTCATGAAAATAAATTACCGTAATTTTTGGACTATAAGACACACTGGACAATAAGGCCCTTTACACATCAGGGCTTTCCGATGCATTTTTACCACGTTTAGATGCGTTTTTACTAATAAGCCTTAGAACTTTAATCTATTTTTAACACCAGAGGTTTTTACAATGATGTGTCAGCGCTGCTAACACATTATTGATTACTGTACCGGGAAACGGCAAATTCAAACCTGGCGGCTGTGAGAGCTGCTGAGTTTAAAATCACTGGAAAATGCTTCCACGGACCTGAAGTTTGCTTCAGGACAATGGACAGCATCACACTCACACGCACCACACACGCACTCACACCTCACACTCGCACCACACTCACATGCATACAGCCATTCACACTCACCACATGCACCACACTCGCACCACACACACCCCAAAAACATGCATTTCACTCGCATCACTGTTGTGCATCAAACACGCTACATGTTTGATGCACGACAGTGTGCCTTCAATCTTACACAAAATCAACATTCTCATATGCCTAGAGCGGCCGTCACACGCTACGATATCTTGAAAGATATCGCTTTAACGCGCCAGAGTAAACATCGCTTGAACGATGTCTGTGCGTGTGACGGCAAGATACGACGAGCGAGAATTGATAAAATCGCAAAATCGAGATCTGAGCTCCGGAGCTCAGATCTTGCGATGAACGATTTCACGATCTGTCTCATCGTGGTGTATAACACCACGATGAACGATCTCCCAGCGGCAGAGCCTATGCTGGGAGATGGTAACTATGGTACACGTCGGGTTACTAAGCGACGCGCGGCACCTAGTAACCCGATGTGTACCTTAGTAACCAGCGATCTCGCTTCTCCACATCGCTGGTGAGTCTGTCTGTGTGACAGCTCACCAGCGATGTGAGCGATATTGTAAGCGATCGCTCGTGCACGTGATCGCTTACAATATCGCTAGCGATATCGTAGCGTGTGACGGCCGCTTAGGAGACAGTTGAGTTTGGGTAAGAAAACCTCACATCTAATCTGCGGTCATGATGAACCACAACATACGGATGTGTGAAAGCAACCTAAATTACCATTCATCTGCAGACCAGGAGATGCCTAAATAAAAAAATAAATAGTGATGGTTGGATGTTAGTGAAATCTTCAGAATTTTCCATATTTATGCATAAATTTGATCTAAAACTACTCGCACGAAAAGTACTAAAAGTAATAAAGAAATCAACAAATGAGTCAAAAATACTAGATCTTGAAAGTCTGACCCTTGAATCACTTTTCCTCAAAAATAAACAAAAAACCTTTTCCTGAAAGGTTATAAAAAATTTTCAGAAATGGGTGAGCACTGAAGCTGTGTTATAGAAATATTAGGATCTATCTAGAATAGTACACATTCCCTTGCATAATGAATATATATTGGCTAACACACTGACATTCATATCAGACAAACGTCAAAGCGGATAGTTTATTTAGGATATTTTTCCTCCAATAAGTGTTATAATGTGGCCGAGACTCCACATCCCCTGCAGAGCACATGATCTGCTGTCTTTAATTTGCCAGTACACCAGGTATAATTCAACTTTTTTTGAGTTTTTTCTAAGAACCTTTCTTAGGTACCGGATTCTACACCTGATTTGTCTTTCACACGCCTGATGAAAGCCGTGGGGTGGACTGCATCACCCTCCATGTATATTCATCCATCCTATTTCTCGAATTTCATATGTATAATTACTGTGAAAACTGGTGGTTTAGTTGCAGGAAGGCTCCTGCACATTTATAATAGGATTTCAGAATTGCAAAAGATTTAGCTTAGTTTATCTAGCATGGATGAAAAAGCTCAAGAAATATACGGCGTGGTGTGTAGGCATGAAATACATTTACCATGCTCCTTTTAAGTAAAAAGCATGGAAGGGATTTTCACCCTTGAAATTAAACATCCCTAATACCTTTACATTCCCATACAGTATAGTATCTTCTACAGGGGGCCCCAAAATTTGTATTACATTAGATCTTGGCAGGGACTCTATAGAGGTATTGCAGTACTATTGAAGCAAGATTCCTGGGATGTCATTTAACAGCAATTGAATTCTGGTGACTACAAGTTTCCTTCAAGGGGTGGCTCCCTTTTAATCAAGTTTGTACACTGGATGCCATTTTCCTATACAAAAAACTAAGCTATACTCATCTTCCCCAGGTCCACCTGGGAGTATTTCGCTGCTGCTCATGGTACCTGGCATTTGGATGTGGCGCTGATATCATGTTGACAGTGCAGCAGCCAGTTAGTGAATTCAGGGGCTCTAAAGGGGGTATTTGCTCTACAGCGGATGATCAAAGAGCTAACCAATTGGCTGCTGCACTGTGATTAGAACATCAATACCACATGCAAGACATTGGGAGCAGTGTTGGAGACTAGTTGATGGGTTACACTAAGCGAGATCGCTAGTGAGATCGCTGCTGAGTCACAAGTTTTGTGACACAACAGCGACCTCAACAGCAAACTCGCTACGTCTGACACTTAGCAGCGATCAGGCCCCTGCTGTGAGATCGCTGATCGTTACAAACCATTCTGGACCATTTTTTGGTCGTCACGCTAGGCAGCATGCGTCACTATGTTTGACAGGGACAAAAGACCAACGATCTCAATACTACGCCCAAGAGTGACAGGGTCCCAACGACTGCTGTATCGTTGCTGCATCGCTGGTGAGATCTGACTGTTTGACATTTCACCAGCGACCACGTAGCGATGCACCAGTGATGCTTACCAGGTCGGATCATTGTCAGGATCGCTGGTGCGTCGCCAAGTGTGATGGTACCCTTAAGCTCCTGTGAACATTAGGTAGCTATGGGCAGATTGACCAGCTAGCAGCTATCTCACCTGACTCTCGCAAATTGTTTTCTATTAGTGCATGGGTGGGGAAACTCAGGCCCCAGGGCCGAATGCGGCCCTCGATGACTTTTTTTGCGGCAGATTCCTGGGGACTGCAGTGCTAAGGCTGGCAGAAACATTTTGCCAACTGACGCTGCCTCGGCCTCCCCAGCACGGTATATGCTCCCAGCCTCTCCTGTGATGTCTAGGGCTCTAGTAAACCTGAAAAAGCAGTTGAGAAGCAACATGATCAATATCACCCACACCAAACAGAAGCAGCTCCAGCCACCACAGTAGGGTGAGATGATTGGTTAACCAAATATAGCGGGTAATTTTCAAGTTGATAGTTTGTACGGCCCCCAAAGGATTGTAGAAATTTCCAAATGGCCCTCGGCAGAAAAATGATTCCCCGCCCATGTATTTGTGCAATCTTACAATACATCACTGTTGGCTGATTTGTAAAGAAGAAAAAGGATATGCAGTCCAAAATCTGACATGCTGGATTTTTAGGGTGAGTGCCCACAATTAAGGTTAGCAGCGTTTTGGATGCAGTGTATTTTCACTGCGAATTGTACAGTACAAGCACAGTGGATGGATTTATAGAAATTCTATCCCAACTGTGCCTCTTTTACCTAGTGTAAACTAATATGTGGAGTGGCTTCCTGAACCACAGCAGGTTAATTTATTCTTCAACTGTTAGTGTTGTCAACAGAAGAACACAGCAAAAATACACAGCGTCCAGAGTCCTGATGGTAGGCACTGACAGCACGTTCTGCTGCATAGGACACTAGCATCTCTGGAAGAGTAAGCATGCTGCATCCACATTGTTGTGTGTCCTGATCATGGGCACTTAGGCCGGCTCCACACTGGCGGCGCGGCATTGCGGAGTCCGCATGCGGCTGCCGCATGCGGACTCCGCAATGAGACCAGGCAATGCTGGCCCAATGGCACAGTGTGCCCTTGCAGCCGTCATTGCGACATGCTGCGGTGCGGAATTCCGGCCACAGCATGTCCATTTTCAGTGCGGACACCGCACTGCCGCATCCCATTGGAATGAATGGGGTGCGGCACGGCCGCAATTCAATTGCGGTGGCGCTGCAACTCAATTGCGGCAGAGCCGCACTACGCACACTGTGGGGGCGGGTGTTTCCTGTTTCTTCCCAGGAAGTGACCTCAGCAGAGGCAGCCACATGACCAAAAGAGGGGAGGGGGAAACCACATGACCATCAGAGAGTATCTGCAATGGGATCCGCAATGCAGTCTGCAATAGCGTCTGCAATAGACTGCAATAGCGTCCGCAATAGACTCCGCACTGACAGCCGCAATTTCCTCCGCAGCGCCGCAACAAGTGTGCAAGAGGCCTTAACTGTCCAGGAACCCCCTTACAAATTACACATAAGGCTGAAGCCACTGATATAGACACTTAAAATGTGTTAATATATGATGCTCTTGGTAAGGAAAGATGGTAAGAAAACCTTGATGTATTTCGCTTTGCAGTTGATCCACTATAGTCTTAAAGGATTTGTGGGATAGTCCCATTTACGGCTGAGGTTTCACGTAATTTGAATATAACAATATCCTCATTGCAATATTTAATCATGGCAACGTTAAAATATAGCTTAATGGCAAGCTGTCTTTATCGTCTGAATGAAGAGCGGGATTCAGAGAAAGCAGCTGTTCAGGAGCTCAGATTTTAATCCCTAAACATGCCCTGTCTGCTCCTATAACATGTGACGGGTTAAGGAACCCATGGAGATGGATTTCCTTTTTATCCAGTGTAATAAGTCATCTAGTAATGCACTCGTTCGAGAAAACTGTTGTCCTCTGGGCAGCTCGGAGCGTGTCAGCATTTTCTACAAGTGCTGACTAGTTACTTCTCTGAACATTGCTACAAAGGAGCGATTTTCTCTTCCCTAAGAGGAGAATTGTATCAAAAAAAGACAATGTTCCCATTCAGATGAAAACCGAGGTGTCACTTGTACTCTCAAGCCACAGCTTCACCAGCAGAGCTGATTCATCCCAGGCTCCCTTTTTTGCTGGTGGGTGGCACAGCTATTAATTGTAATTACAGCAGAACATTCAGTAAACCAAGTCTCTATATGCCAGACATAGGCGAGATGCCGTAAAAAAACGCAATCTCATTACTTTTCCAGAGTTATGGGATATCATTAAAGCGACCTGAGCTTTTATTTTCACAACTATCTAGATACCTTTGGCAATTACTGCAGATTCCTCTGTTATTCCAATCAGACCGGACTCATTCATAGAGCATTTTATGCCGGCTATTAGCAAACACTTTTGTGCTCAATCCAAACATGAAGTGAAATTGGGTACATTTTATAGCCCTTGACTATAACAAATGACGGCCCGGAAAGTAAATGGAGTCCTAAAGAGGCATTCAGTACATGAAACGCGCTGTATTTATTTGGCAACGGATTACCTAAGGCCTTCTGCTAACAGGAAGGTGCTAAAGGGTGGTCTTTAATTGCAGAGGGGAAACTCATTTTTTCTCTGCAAGAAGAATTTACCGTATATACTCGTGTATAAGCCGAGTTTTTCAGCCCAAAATTTGGGCTGAAAAGTCTCCCCCTCGGCTTATACACGAGTCAATA
Source organism: Allobates femoralis (assembly GCA_033576535.1). NCBI lineage: Eukaryota > Metazoa > Chordata > Amphibia > Anura > Aromobatidae > Allobates > Allobates femoralis. The sequence continues at coordinate 549,997,271 of JARQOC010000001.1, read as the reverse complement.
CGGGGGGGGCTGTGTCCCGGGGCTGTGGAGGCTGCAGGAGGTGGGAGGGGGGCTGCTGTATGAGCGGCCCCGTCACGTGGGGCCGCTCATTAAATATGCACTGCTTCCCCCTGTCAATCAGCGGCAGGGGAGCAGTGCATATAGCCCCCAAATGCTGGCACTCGCCCCCCCTTGTAAGGGCCCCCCCCCCCCCCGATGGTTATATTACCATTCCGGACTTCTGATCCGCGCCGCTCCTCGGTGCTTCATCCTCGCTGCTCCGTCCGTCTTCTACATCCGGGATCTCCGGCCGTCGCAGGCATATGACGTCATCGCGCGGCCGGGGATCCCGGATGTAGAAGACGGACGGACGGAGCAGCGAGGAGCGCCGAGGGGCGGCTCGGATCAGAAGTCCGGAATGGTAAGAGAAGCGGGGGGGGGCCCTTGCAAGGGGGGGCGAGTGCCAGCATTTGGGGGCTGCTGGGGACCCCCAGGGGGCTGCTGGGGACCCCCTGGGGGCTGCTGTGTACCCCCTGGGGGCTGCTGTGTACCCCCTGGGGGCTGCTGTGTACCCCCAGGGGGCTGCTGTGTACCCCCTGGGGGCTGCTGTGTACCCCCTGGGGGCTGCTGTGTACTCCCTGGGGGCTGCTGGGGACCCCCAGGGGGCTGCTGTGTACCCCCTGGGGGCTGCTGGGTACCCCCAGGGGGCTGCTGTGTACCCCCTGGGGGCTGCTGTGTACCCCCAGGGGGCTGCTGTGTACCCCCTGGGGGCTGCTGTGTACCCCCAGGGGGCTGCTGTGTACCCCCTGGGGGCTGCTGTGTACCCCCTGGGGGCTGCTGTGTACTCCCTGGGGGCTGCTGGGGACCCCCAGGGGGCTGCTGTGTACCCCCTGGGGGCTGCTGGGTACCCCCAGGGGGCTGCTGTGTACCCCCTGGGGGCTGCTGTGTACCCCCAGGGGGCTGCTGGGTACCTCCTGGGGGCCTGCTGTATACCACTGGGGCTGCTGTATACTACCACTGGGGCTGCTGTATACTACCACTGGGGCTGCTGTATACTACCACTGGGGCTGCTATATACTACCACTGGGGCTGCTGTTTACTACCACTGGGGCTGCTATATACTACCACTGGGGCTGCTGTATACTACCACTGGGGCTGCTGTATACTACCACTGGGGCTGCTATATACAACCACTGGAGCTGCTGTTTACTACCACTGGGGCTGCTATATACTACCACTGGGGCTGCTGTATACTACCACTGGGGCTGCTGTATACTACCACTGGGGCTGCTGTATACTACCACTGGGGCTGCTGTTTACTACCACTGGGGCTGCTATATACTAACACTGGGGCTGCTATATACTACCACTGGGGCTGCTGTTTACTACCACTGGGGCTGCTATATACTACCACTGGGGCTGCTGTATACTACCACTGGGGCTGCTGTATACTACCACTGGGGCTGCTGTATACTACCACTGGGGCTGCTGTTTACTACCAATGGGGCTGCTATATACTACCACTGGGGCTGCTGTATACTACCACTGGGGCTGCTGTATACTACCACTGGGGCTGCTGTATACTACCACTGGGGCTGCTATATACTACCACTGGGGCTGCTGTTTACTACCACTGGGGCTGCTATATACTACCACTGGGGCTGCTGTATACTACCACTGGGGCTGCTGTATACTACCACTGGGGCTGCTGTATACTACCACTGGGGCTGCTGTATACTACCACTGGGGCTGCTATATACTACCACTGGGGCTGCTGTATACTACCACTGGGGCTGCTGTATACTACCACTGGGGCTGCTATATACTACCACTGGGGAGGCCTGTATACCACTGGGGGGGGCCTGTATACCACACTGCTGGGGGATGTGTACCTGTGCTGGGGTCCACCCTCGGCTTATACACGAGTCAATAGGTTTTTCCAGATTTTTGGGGCAAAAGTAGGGGGGTCGGCTTATACACGGGTCGGCTTATACACGAGAAAATATACGGTAGTCCATTTTAAGACACATGACATGATAAAGCTCTCGGCAAGCCAGACGTGGTCGTGAATTAAAAGTACATTATTCGCTAATTTACATGCTTTATCGAACGTGCAACAAAATCCAGGAATGCAACCTTAACACTGAGCAAAGCGTTTGTGTCAAGTTCGGAAGATGCATGTATGCAAAGGACAGTTTTATAGCAAACCTTGCTTCTTCATCAGGAATGCAACTATAATGCGGTTGAAGAAGGATCGAGGTTTGCTCTGAAACGCATTGGAAATAAAGCACCATTGTCTACAGATCCTTTGTGGTCATTATCTGTATACAGTCAGCACAGATCGCAAAGCACTGTCCATTGGATACTTATATTTTAACCACCATACACGTGGAGGTATGGATCCAACAGTGGCTGTATTAAACACATATACTGGATGGGGGTCCCACAATCAGTCCAGGTGAGCAGCGATATTCACAACTTTCCATAACCTATATAAAAGATAAGACCATATTGCGCCTCTTGTTTCCCTATTTTTATGCAAGTTTGTAAGATATCCCCTATTCCCAAAATAGCGGATAACTCCCTGATCAATGGGGGAATGAAACAGGATTCCTTATAACAAAGAGAGCTTCAAATCAAGAACATAACGATAATATAATAATACTAGCTGTAGAGCCCAGCATTGCCCAGGCATAATAACTAACTGTACTTGGTTATAACAAAATAGAATGATTATTTTGCACAGAAAAACATTTCACATCATATCTGCAATACTAGAGATTTGCAAAACAAATTAACTAAATGATTACCCAAGTGATTTATAGTATTTTATTTGAAACTCATTCAAGGGCCTTTTGATAAACAACATTCTTGTTTTTTCCATCCGGTGCAAAGAGGAGCAGATTTTTGGCAATTCCAACTCTTTAAAAGGCCACAAGGAGGGGGCAGAGCTATACATATACACACACATACATCCATGAAGGGGGCGGTGCTATAAAGGTGGCAGAGCTACTGTATGAAGGGGTGTTGCTATGTGGAGGGGTGGGTCTACACAGGAGGCAGAGCTACGAAGGGGTTGAATCTATGTGGAGGGGTGGCTCTATGAACGGGGTGAGGCTATGTGGAGGGGCAAGGCTATAAAGGGGACAGAGCTATGAAGGGATGATGCTATCTGGAGAGGTGGGTCTACACAGGAGGCAGAGCTACGAAGGGGTTGAATCTGTGTGGAGGGGTGGCTCTATGAAAGGGGTGGGGCTATGTGGAGGGGCAAGGCTATAAAGGGGACAGAGCTATGAAGGGATGAGGCTATCTGGAGAGGTGGGTCTACACAGGAGGCAGAGCTATGAAGGGATTGAATCTATGTGGAGGGGTGGCTCTATGAAAGGGTGGGGCTAAGTGGAGGGGGCAAGGCTATAAAGGGGACAGAGCTATGAAGGGATGAGCTATCTGGAGAGGTGGGTCTACACAGGAGCAGAGCTATGAAGGGGTTTGAATCTGTGTGAGGGTGGCTCTATGAAAGGGGTGGGCTAAGTGGAGGGAGCAAGGCTATATAAGGGAACAGACTATGAAGGATGATGCTATCTGGAAGGTTGGGTCTACACAGGAGGCAGAGCTATGAAGGTGAATCTGTGTAAGGGTGGCTCTATGAAAGGTGGGGCTATGTGGAGGGAGCAAGGCTATAAAGGGGACAGAGCTATGAAGGGATGATGCTATCTGAGAGTGGGTCTACACAGGAGGCAGAGCTATGAAGGGGTTAATCTGTGTGGAGGGTGGCTCTATGAAAGGGGTGGGGCTATGTGAGGGCAAGGCTATAAAGGGGACAGAGCTATGAAGGGATGAGGCTATCTGGAGAGGTAGGTCACACAGGAGCAGAGTATGAAGGATTGAATCTATGTGGAGGGTGGCTCTATGAAAGGGTGGGGCTATGTGAGGGTGCAAGGCTATAAAGGGGACGAGCTATGAAGGATAGCTATCTGGAGAGGTGGTCTACACAGAGCAGAGCTATGAAGGGTTCAATCTATGTGGAGGGGTGGCTCTATGAAAGGGGTGGGCTATGTGGAGGCAAGGCTATAAAGGGACAGAGCTATGAAGGGATGGGGCTATCTGAGGTGGGTCTACACAGGAGGCAGAGCTATGAAGGGGTTCAATCTATGTGGAGGGTGGTCTATGAAAGGGGGGGCCTATGTGGATGGGGCACAGGCTATAAAGGGACAGAGCTATGAAGGGATGATGCTATCTGGAGGGTGGGCTATGATACATACACACACATACACTCAACTTTATATATTAGATTTATTCACTTATATAGCTCTATTAATTCCATAGCACTTTCCACATCATAATTCTGTCCCATTGGGATCACAATCTAAACATCTTATCAGTATGTCTTTGAGTGTGGAGAAAACAGAGACCCAGAGGAAACCCATGCAAACACAGGTAGAACATACTAACTCCTTGCACATGTTGTCCTTGTTGGATCTGAACCAGGACCCAGCACTAGTGCTAACAACTGAGTCACCATGCCGCCACATGTTCCTGTATAGCAATAACAGATAACAGTAAACTAATGGATTTACATTAATTCACCATTAACTTTCAAAGAAAAATTGCACAAAAATAAGACATAAGCACTTTTTGTTTTCAGCAATCCTAGTGAGTCATCTATTGTGTATGAGGGCCTCAACTCTCAGATTTATGTCCCTTTTGTTCTCCCAGGAAAAATGACACTTACTGAAAGATGTCTGACAGCTGAATAGTCCCTTTCCAAGGAAAAGCACATGAACACTCAGCATAACTGAACGGTTATGTGTATGAGCAGATGTAGCAGAGTTAGGCTAGCTTCACTCCAAGGTTTTTGGCATCAGGTTCTGTCCGGTTTGAACCAGACAGAAATGAACCGGTTTTGCCTTCCATGTATCCCTATGGTGCTGGATTGGTCCTATTTGGACATCTGGTTTTGTGTATTCTGTGCCGGATTCATTTTTGTCTGGTTTTTCACCGTACCCAAAATTGGAGCCTGCAGCATTTTTTGGCTCCGGTGAAAAAATCAGACAAAACTGGATAGAAATGGATCCGGTGCGATCTGGCACCTTTAACTTTGGAGTCTATGGGCACTAGATCCGTAAAAAATCAGATTGTTTCCCAGATCCGATTTTTTACACGGAGTATGCCCAGAAATGCAGCCGTCCAAACTTCAGCACCATGGACAGCACTACTTCTAGCACAGGCTGTGAATTCAGCACCTAGAACAGCTGCAGAGCAGACACAGGCAGACTTCAGCACCATGGACAGCAGCAGAAAATGAACAACAGGATCCCAGACCTTATTTGGCCATTCTTTTCTACACATCCTGTCCTGTCAGGTTTTGTCCGGGTGTTCCTGCAAAAAACAGGATCCACCCTGACAGACAAAAACCGTGGTGTGAAGCTAGCCTTACCTGTAAGCATAACGTAAAAATAAAGCAGCATACTTACTTGCCAATCTCCTGCCACTGCTCCAAAGTGCTGTCCATGCTTTCTGACAGTCTTGATTCTACCCGCAAACAAGAACATGTGATTTCTACAGATAATTAAATGACTGCAGAGGTGACCAATCCATCAATGCATTGACCACTGGCCAGGAGTTGGCTGAGCAGATACAAGTCTGGCTGGCTCTGTATGTTATATCAAATATACACATCACAAATTTTGGCTTGAGCTACCCTGTTTTCACTGTACCCACTGTCTTCATGAGACAATCCCTTACAATGGATCTGAAATACATATTTTTCCAATGTTTGTATTGAGAAATTTGGTCACAACCTGGCTGTGTACTTACTCTTAAATCCATGTAATGGAGACTGTACAATCCTCTACAAGCCCGGTTTAAGATAAGTAATGTTTTAAGTAAATTGGTTAAGGGTGCGTTCACACACTGCGTATTTGCTGCTTATTTTATGCGAGTGCTCTTACAGTTTTGTAGCCAAAACCAGGAGTGGAACAATCGAGGAAACGTATTATAGAAACAAGTGCTCCACTACTGTATTTAAAGGGAATCTGTCACCTCCTTAAAGCCATCTAACCTATCAATACATGTCCCTGCACCTTCCTATTACCATTATAACTATCCCTCTCTCTGCTAAATGCTTGCTTTCAATGTTGTAAGAAATGTTTTTATACTTATTCATTAGGATTATAATGAAGTGGGGGCTATATGCAATAGTCCCTCTGGGCGTGCAGTTTTGCAGCCTCCATGATCCTTTATCATGCCCCCATGGGTGTGATATTGTAATAAGATTCATCTCTGGCCCAGCCTCTCTGTGGTGTTTCTGCTGTGATAGCTTTGCCCTCCTCCTCTCTGTCACTCACAGCATGTAAATCATATGTCCTGACGTCAGCTCCAGAGTCCTGTCCTGACAAAGCATAACACTGGTCAACAGCATTTTTTGGTGCCAAAGATATTTAATTGAATTTAGGGTAACTTTGGGGTGCTGATTCTGAATATGTCATCAGTTTTGCCAGATTGGCTCAAGTTTTTGAGATTTTTTCGTAAAATGTGTAAAAAAAAAGACGTTTTTTGCTACACGCGCATTAACTTTATTGATATTGTCATGAATACAATAAATTTAACAAAGTAAATGTTGATTTTAGTTTATTTTAACTAGTTTTAGAAAGTAATCTTCAAAATGAACAAGACATGAAAGATAGACATTTAATCGCTGGAAAAGCGCTTTTTATATGATTTCCTTCTATGTGAGCTATTGGGGCAGTCACGCTGTAGATTCCAGCAGTAATCAGCCATCATATGTCTGTCCCATCTGCCTTGGTACCTTTCCTCCATCACCATAATATCCTGATGAAATCTCTCCCCTTGTTCTTCGCTAAAATCTCCAAGGTTTTCTGGAAATCTGTCCAAGTGACTGTGAAGATAATGCAATTTAATGCTCATGTGTACACCCAGATTTCTAAATCTCAATAGCATGTTTTGTACCAGTTCTTCATAATTGTCTGCCTTTTGATTTCCCAAGAAGTTCTTCACTACCAACACAAAACTACACCATGCAGCAGCTTCAATGTCATTCATTTCCTTAGGAAAATTTGAATCTTTAATGAGTTTCCGAATTTGAGGACCATCAAAGATTCCTGCCTTCAGTTTTTCGCTACTAAGACCAGGGAAAGATCTGCAGATGTACATGAAGCAATTACCATCTTTGTCTAATGCCTTGACGAACTGCTTCATTATGTGAAGTGGTGGTAGAATGATTTTTTCCCTGTCCACCAAAGGTTCGTAACTATGGTTGATGCTCCCTTTTAACTTGGGTCAAGGGTCACTGGATCCAAAATCAGTTTTTCCCAGTCGATTTTTTCCGTATATCCCAATGCAGTGAAAGCAATGGGATACTTTGGTGTAATCAGCACTAGATGCTGTCAAGTCAAAACAGTTGACCATTGAAATCAAAAATAACACAGCCACGACTGTTATGGTGCATCTTTTCTCCAAGACCATTCTGTCATTTTTGGGATTGTTCTGCAACAGTTGACAGTATGGTGTAAAGAGCTTACCTGTAAGTAGAAATGCAGCATCTTGACTTGCCAATCTCCTGACCACTTTCAAATCGTCCTTTTTGACAGCTTATCTATGAAAAAGACAGGTTCTACAGGATAATTATACTCAGTAAATCCATTTGCATGCATAGGCCAGGATTCCTTACATATACAAGTCTGGCTGCATCTTAAGATAAAATAACACATGCATTTTCTTGGTACCTGTATTTCATGTAATGTCTTATAGATCCCTTCAAGGGACAATATATTTTTCACTATGTTTGAAGTAAAGTTGGTCACAACTTTGGAGGTGTATTACTCTTAAATCCAGTTGAGACTCTCCTGGGTAAAGCCTGGTTTAAGAAAGTATGTTTTAATATTTGGTTCACTTCACAACGTAATTGCTGCTTCATTTTTATCATGCTTTCAGTTTTTTACAAACAGGGTGGTCGGAGGAAAGTTCATAGTAAACAAGGTCAACACGATTTAAAGAATCTGTCCTTTAAACCACACCTAAATAAGACATACAAAACTATACTTCTGTAAATGCTTTTTTTCAATGTTGAAAAAAGATAATTTAGATGAATGAATGGTATTGCAATATCACCAGACAGTGTATTAATTGCAGCCTCCATAAAATCTCTAAAATGAGCCACATGGCGTATAATTGTAACAGATTCAATCTCTGGCCCGCCTCTAGATGCCTCCTTGATTAGCTTTGCTCCTTCTTGTCACTCAAGAATTAAAATATATTCTGGTATAGAGCCTGTTGGTAATCATTACAGTAGGAGGCGGCACACAGAGGCAGAGGGGGAGGGAATGGCTACCTCAATCAAGCTCACTGCAGCCACAATGACTACCTCCATGGCTTCTAACTGTAAGTTTTACAAAGCCTATATCTCGGGGACACAGGACACAGAACTGGGGGACCCTCCTATCGCACATGTGCATTCAGTGCTGCATTTAGATTGCCATGCAGCAGGGGGAGACAGGTCTTCTTAAATCACCCACTGCTGGCATTAATCAGCCACTCCTGGTTTAGGCTACAAAAACTGCAAGAGCACTCGAATAAAAATAGCAGCAAATACGCAGCGTGTGAGCGCACCCCAATTCCTAAACCCTTACTACAATTAGGATGTGAATGCCTTCAAATTGAATATGAGAGTTTGCACTTTAAGCCCATATTGATTATATAATGGTATCTTGAATATTCTTTGGAAATGGCTAAAATATCAAAACGTGCCATTATCCAAATACTTCCAGATCTAAACTCTATGCATTTCATTCATTATTCATTATGGTGTTTGTTCCTGATTTTTATCTAGCTTTTGGTGTTTTTCGCATTTTTTGACAAATCCTTTAATCTTTTTCTCTATTATATATATGGAATGGACTACCTAGAACAATTTGATCAATTCCCAATACCCACAGTTTTAAGTGGGCCCTAAAAACGCATTTCTTTAGAATCACCTCACTTATCTAACTCTTCCCATTCTGCCCTTTCCAAAATTACTCTTCCAAATTTGGCCCCTTGTATCATCTGTCTACATCCTCCATGCATTTAATAGCACTATATCTGTACTAGTACAAATCCTGGCTGGGTGACCGGGTTCATGCAGCATCATATGAGTCCCCTATTTATTATATTTATGGCTGGATCACATATGATGGCACATTTTTACCATTTACTGTTTGTGCCTCCCCTAAGGGGTACATCACACACATCCTTCAGGACCATTTTTTGGTCCTTGGTCTCCAGCTGTGTGTGACAGCGAGAGACTAGCGATCAGCGACCTCACAGTCTGGTAACCATCATAAACACCGGGTAACTAAGCAGCGCGCGCTGCCTAGATACCTGGTTTTATCATGGTTACCAGGCTGTGGAGACGTAAGCAGGGTATCTGGCAAGCTGCCTAGATACCCGGTGTTTATCATGGTTACAGGCTGTTCTAAGCGGGAGGATGCTGGTAACCAGGTTACCAGCATTCTCCCGCTTACCCAGCATGTGGAGGTGGCTCCCTGGTCCCTGAGGAGATCTCCCTGTTTGACAGCTCCCCAGCGACCACACAGTGATGTTCCAGCGGTCCTGGTCGTTGTCGGATCGCTGGAACAACCCTGTGTGTCACGGAACCTTAAGTTCTCATGGATTGTGCTCTCTGACAGGCCTCACTCCTTCCGATATCTGTTGAATTGTGTAACTCTGTAATATCTCATATTGTCTGTACAAGTCCCCTCTGAACTGTAAAGTGCTGTGGAATATGGCTGATGCTATATAAATAAAAATGATTATCATTGTGTTTTTTTCCGAAATTTGTAACCGCTTATTTGCAATTTTTTTTTTAATCGGCACAAAATTTATGAACCAATCTACCTTAGTGCCTCCCCCAAAGTGATTATATGTATGTCTGAAATTGTTGTTCAAATTCTAGAAGAACATACTTGCACTAAAAAGTTGCAGCCAAAGTTAAAGACAAAAATGTAATTAATAATTTTTTGCAAAGTTCTAAATTATGAAGAAGTTGGTGCAAAAATGTCAAAGCAACAAGACTCAAAAAAGAGACTTTAAAAAAAAATGTAAAATGATGGATCGGGCCCCTTGGAATATTTTGCTTTTTAGCAAGATTCTCTTAGCTGATTCTTAAATAAAACCAAGTTTGCTTTTCTCTTCAAGCGCATTCTTGAGAACATCATGAGAAATGTGTGTGATGTGCCAGCATCCTCCTGTGACAAGCAGATCATTATTATTTGTATGTTATTCAAAATGTCATGTACGGAATGTGAGAGGAATGCTTTGTATGGGAAGAGGTGAATGTAGCAGACCAGTCCTGACCAGCGAAACATGCAAGGAGAACAATGGCTGGGGTCAGCTCAGGATCGATTTACTAAAAGATCTGCACTGCAGACCAACATGTGACACTTCATATCTAGCCCTCTGTGTATTCACTGCCAGGTTATCATCATCATCATCACCACATTGTGTGGGAATACCGACCATTGCTATTTTGAGGTCTTTTCCTGCATATCCTGAGTGAAAGGGAAATGGCGAACTGCTCCTTCCCGAACAAACACTATGAAACTATAGTAGAAGTACTAAGCTGGTCGGGCTTCTCTGGGCCTCCTCATTTTAGAATTACACTGAATTTTGTCATAATTAATGAACAAAGTTAAGAAAAAAACACCAAAAAATATACCTTTAATTGATTCCCTAAAATATGAATTACTATTAAACTGATCTGTCACCTGTTTTATTTCCTTATTGCAGATTAGTGGCGTTTAATGCCTTTGCATACATTTGTTTTGATGTTGGAAAGTTCTTTTTATGCCACCAAGCTAGAAGGTTCAATACAAAAAAATACCCCAAAAGCAATGCTATTCATATAGCATAAAATGCCACGTACCACAAATGTGCAACCCCAACTCTGCAAACACAAATGACTTGGATATACACGGTACTTTCTGGCTTCACACCACGGTTTTGGTGATTCGGTGCTGTCCGGTGTGATCCAGACAGCCCCAGATCCAATTTTGGCCCCATAGTATTCCTAAGGGGCCGGATGGCGTTGTTTTGCCATCTGGTTTCCATCTGTCTGGGAGGATCCAGGAGAATTCGGGTTTTTGTCCAAAACACAAAATTGCAGCTCAGCGCCGGCCAGCGCTAAACTTCAGCACCGTGGGGAGCTCCTTGCTGCTAGCCGTGATTTTGAAATTTCAGCAGGGACAGCTAACAATAATATTTTGTGCAGCACAAAACATCATTTCACTCAACAAACAAGTTGTATAATCCTATATAGTCTGAAAGATTACCATGTAAATGTTTACAATTATCTTGCAGTGTAAATAGAACCTGCAGTCTTACGGGGCCGTCACATGCGTCAATATCGCTGTCAATATCGCTGTTGCACGTGATCGCTGGTTGATGGTCGCCAGGTTTTCGGTCAGGTCCGAAAACCAGCCGATGGTCACCCGGTGGATACGCAGCATCACTGCGTGTGACACCAGGAGACGTGATCAGCCAGCTCCCAGCGCCTCTCAGCAAGCGCTGGGAGCTGGTATCCATGGTAAACAGCGGGTAACTAAGCACCGCGCGGCGCTTAGTTACCCGCTTGTTTACATGGTTACCAGCGACTGCCGGTGTGACAGCTTACCAGCGATCAGCCGTCAATGTCGCCAGCGATCAGATCGCTGTGGACATTGATGTGTGACGGGGCCTTTAGGGTCAGATTCAATAAAGCCTAGCAACTTTTGTCATTTTCCCGCTTCTCCCAGTTCCCCTCAAATGGGTGGACCTGAAGCGGGACAGGGGCATGATGGCACAGCTCTTCTAATTCATGACAAGATGTGGCATTTTTACAGCAGAAATCTCACTCCAGTACCTGACTGCAATATGATTTCTGGCTTTCTATGCTCCAGATTCTTAAAGAGACATGCTCATTTTCATGAGAGAAGAAAACAGGAAGGGCGCTTCAATAGGTAATACCCAGTGATCTAGTGGGTGGGGGAGACAGGTTAACAATAACCCTTCTTGTTTGTACCCCCCGTACAACCAGGAGCTCCAACCTGAGGTGTATTACCACTCACCAAGCGGAGCCCAGCTTTTCCAGGATGGCTGAATCATGTGACGGTGACATCACCTAAGGTCCTGCGGTTTTAGGTCCTTCAGTCTTCTGCTCCCGCCGGTCTCCTCCTGCGCAGCTCTACCATTATTCCCTTTGACAGGACAACGATATAGAAATTAAGAATATTACTAGTGAGTGCAGGTGCCAGAGAGAGGCCGGCCAGGAGATTCTTGTCACAGGGTGTTTATTCACAATGCGTTTTGGTGGCGTTGCCCACCTTCATCTGATGATCCTGTGACAAGGATTTCCTGGCTGGCTTCTGTCTGGTGCCTGCCCACACTAGTAATCTTCTTACTCTCCATGCACATTTTCATGAATTGGGAGATTTGATTCTACTATGTCCCCTCATCAACATAACAGAGGAAAATATTTAGAGTCTTTACAGCAAGTCTCTGCAAGCTCAGGGTTTAAGCGATGAAGATGATGATGGATGAATCAAGGCCATAGGTTCTAACCAAAAAGGGACTGTCAAGAATTAGAAAACCAGGATGATGTCCTTCAGAAAAAAACACTGCTCCTGTCAATAGTTTGTGGATCAGCTTCATTGGAAAAAACGGTCTTGAGCTGCAGTACTAAAGAAGTCCTGCAGGCATGCGGGGCACCATTTTGTTTAAAGAAAGCAGCAGTCTTTTTTCTCATTCTAAACATAAAATATATATATCAAAAAAGTAGAAATTTGCTGGGCACTAACGCACATATAGCATCAACCCTATGTCACTATGTGACCGATGCCAGTAGTGTAGTCCTGCGGTGCCGGCGTGTACAAATCAATGTGCATTCAATAAGGACAAAAAAGCCGCACTCACCGACAGATGATCTTCATTTTATTCATAGTCCAGGTTAGTTCTTTACATGGCTATGCATAGCTAGGAAGGGGGTGCAGGGAGGCGGACGACGGTACACCGTTTCGCGGTCGTATACCCGTAGAAGCGGTATACGACCGCGAAACGGTGTACCGTCGTCCGCCTCCCTGCACCCCCTTCCTAGCTATGCATAGCCATGTAAAGAACTAACCTGGACTATGAATAAAATGAAGATCATCTGTCGGTGAGTGCGGCTTTTTTGTCCTTATTGAATGCACATTAAAATATATATATGTATATATATATATATATATATATATATATATATATATATATATAATTACAGTACTCATTATTCATTTTCATTTCATTTCTATTTCCAGCTTTGGTTTCAAATATGTGACCACTTCATGTACAAGTTTATTTATTTATTATGATTGTGATATATCACTGGTTCTGATTTATTCATGTCAAGTTAGGATACCATTGTCCATGGACTGTGTGAAGATTTTTACGTGTTATATTAAATACATATATCAATAGATCACTGTGGAGTAGGATGACATTTCTGTACATGATCATCATAACGCTTTCTCTGGTTACATTGGATCGTTTATTGGCCTTAAGGTACGTGCACACGTTTAGTTCTTGCTGCAAACATTTCAATATCAAAAACGTGTTTCTTGGGAGGAAAAATCACATAAAGGTACCTTCACATGCCGCAATCTCGCCTGGGAGTCCTACAGGCGATATGTCGTCCCCGTAGCAATCGCCGTGAAATTGCCTCACAGTTGTGGCGTGTGATTGGGGAATTTCGCGGCGATAAATCGCCTCTCTCCTGTCCCCTGATTCCTGAGCACTGCTCTGAAATAAGCCGCAATCATGAAGGCGATATTTCCATGTTGTGGCGTGTGATAGGGCGATAGTGATGGAATCAGCGTCGCCTATAATTTCCCGCAGGCACGCCACAGCATGCTGTAGTTTGCCCTCCGTGTGAACTGATTGGTGTGGGCTACTATGTTCCCATTGGCTGTCAATTGAAAGCGCGCCATATTTGATGAGCTGTCCATCCAGCCCCACACAATGACAATGGCGTCATGCATTAGCCAGCCTTCCAGAGCAGGCTGACCAATCGGAACGCTGTTGCGTTGTCTAATGAGCGCATATGGGGCGCCGTGTAAACCACTGCGGCACGCCTATCTCTTCGCCGCGCAGAACATGTATGCCCACATTGCCTTTGAGATTGCGGCATGTGAACCGGGGATGAAATTAGGCAGGATTGCTTCCGCTGTACATGAGGCAATTTCCGGAGCGACACATCCCCTTACTTTCAGGGCGAGATCTGCAATCTGAGGCGAGCATGAAAAACGTGCACGCGCACGTTAGATCGCCTCATATCGCCAGGCGATATTGCGGCATGTGAAGGTACCTTAAGAGGGTGAAGGCGGCTGAAACTGCTTCATATCTACAAGGAAAAAATAGGTAACATGCGTGAGATTTCAGATCTTTCATTCACTTTGCTGGGACACTAACCTGCTGAGTTTGTCATAGCAAAAACGCCGTGTGAACACACATTTATGCCTTGTTTCCACAGGGTGTATTTGTAACAATTTTTTTCTACTACAAATTTTCTCCTCAGAATTTCAACACCAACTAGCTAAAGTCATTGTCAATCAAAGGGTAAATTATGGTTTTCTGCATGTTTCTGCACCAAAATATGCACTAAATCTTCTCGGGACGAGTTGTACTTTTGAATAAATCAATTTATTTTACCATATACTGTACAGGAACATGGGAAAAAAAATTTCAAGTGCGGTGAAATTGCAAAATAAGTGCAATTACATGTTTTTGGGGTTTCTTATTCATCATGTTCAATACATGATAAAACTGACAAGTCTATATAATGCCTTAGGTTGGTATGAGTTCGTAGATACCAAACATGTATACTTTTACTTTTAAGTGGTGAAAAAAAATTCAGAAGTTTTTAAAGAAAAAGAATTGCGCTTTTGCGACATTTTCTACGACCCGTAGCGTTTGTTGTTTCGGGATCTGGGGTTGTGTCACAGCCTATTTTTTGCGTCTTGACCTGATGTTTCTAATGATACTAATTTTGGGTAGGTCTCATGTTTTGATCGCCCTTTATTGCATTTAATTGCAATGTTGCAGTGACCAAATTAACATAATTTTTATGTTTGGACTTTTCTTTTCATGACGTAGTTTACAGATCTGAATAAGTGATTTTATATTTTGATAGATCAGACATTTCTGAACGCGGCGATGCCAAATATGTGTATTTTTTAATTTTTTTAAGAGTTTTATTTTCAATGGTGTAAAAGGGGGTTATTTAAACTTTTCTGTTATTTTTTTTCATATTTTTATAAACCTGATTTTTTTTTTTCTTTATTTTACACTGGCCAGTAGAGGGCCTCAGCACTGCATAGTCTGATCGCTCTTCCTCTGTATAGATGGGTGCAGCCCTTCTGTATAGACCAAAAATAATCTCTTTCTGCCAGTGATGTCACTGGGACATCAAAGGCAGGAAGGATTTGCAGACAGCTTCCGGAGTCATCAGAGGACCCCAGGCTTTCGAGGTGCAAGTGGAGGTCCCGTGAGTCACATCACGGAACCTCCGATCACGACGGGGAACAGCGCGATCTCTGCTGCGGGGCTTTGGATCTAACTGTCAGTGATTGACAGCGCAATCCAAAGGGTTAACAGCGCTGATCAGATCGCGAATATGATTGGCGCTGTTAGCTACACATCTCAGCTGATGATATCAGCTGAGATGTGCAAGGGATAATGTGAGCTTACCGACAGAGCTCACATCAAAGGGAGGGAACCAGCGCATGACGTACCCAGTACATCATGTGTCGGAAAGAGGTTAAAAAATAAAACCAAACACACTTAACTAAAAAGCCAGAGTTTCTGGAAGCATCTTCTGCTTGAAAAACTCAATGGGTTCACCTTACTTTAATGTATGTTGTGTGTACATACCCTTAGGTTAGGGATTCTTTTACTTTGAGAATGGGGGTCACCTGACCTTGATCTCGTCATTAGTGGAATGGGAGCTTAGCAGGTACATCTCATTTTTGACTTTTCTGAGAGTTACAAAATTACCCAGACAAATAAAGTGAATACAGCTGGGAATATCCCTTTAACTTCTGTGATCAGAAAATAAGAGCAATAAAGTTGGCACCAGAAACTGTGTTGTTTTCTATGATATCACTGCTAATAATCATTGCAATCCATTGACTCATCAGAAAATGTATTATGACAAGTTGATTGAGACGATGATTTACTGTACTTGATCTGGTGAGTCATGAACAATAAATCAGTGTGAGACGCACAAAACACAATTGGACTTTGGATTTCCTAATCAAATTATGAAGCAGTTACTGTAACTTAACGAGATGTGTTTACTTTAGCATCTCCACCCAAAATGAAAAAGCTATACAAAACAAGAAAATGAATAAGTCTATGAAAAAAAAGCAATGATTCTTTGCTCCAAACACTCAGAGATCGGTCCCTAAACCCATTGAGGGCCACTATTAAAGCAGCCACTTTGAGAATGGGAGATCTGTGCACTGTGTGAGGATGGCTTAAATGCAGAACGAGAACCTATAATACTTATATATTATTATGTGCCATAAAATCATATCCTTAGAACATGTTAAAAAAAGAAGCAGTTGCTAACTACCTGCTAACTTTTCTGCCCTGAGATGATCTCTCCTGGCTCAGGTGGCGATTCTTCCAATTCTTTTGACCTCACTCCAACAGAACAATTCTCACGCTTCTGGTCTGCTCTGTCGATTGGATGTTACTGCTGATGTCAGGCTGATTGACAGTTAGCTTTTCGCAGTTAGGTGATGACTATCAATCAGCCTGAGCTTTATGGTGGGTTTACACACACCAATCATTGTGTCCAATATCTGAACAGATCTCTGGTTGCAGTGAAATCATGGATAGATTGCTCCATGTTGTACACAGCCACAAAATGGAACTATGTGTCCATGATTTCACTGCAACCAGAGATTGGTTCAGATATTGGACACAATGATTGGTGTGTGTAAACCCACCATCAGAGGTGAAGCCCCATCAAGAGAGCAGAGAGGAAGAGAAGGAACTGCTCTGTCAAAATGGTGCAACAGGAAGGAACAGAATTAGCAGCCGGAGTTGTGGTCCGTGATTACTGAGCCAGGGCATATAGTAAATTAGAAACTACCTACCTTTAAATTCTTAATCCCATAAAAAATATTCAAAGATCTGGATATCTGGATAACCCCCTTAAGGCTATGTTCAGACATGTTGGTTTTTTGCTTTGAAAATCTGCAGCAAAATCTTAGGCATTACTAGCTTCTCATGAATTTTTCACAGGAGGTTTGCTGCATTCTTTCCTGTGAATTTGCTGCAGATTTTGTGCTGTTTTTGCACATTTTTGCTGCGTTTTGGATAGATAGATAGATAGATAGATAGATAGATAGATAGGAAAGTTGCAGCACTCAAGTCCTTCAATGTGCAAAGGCAATGTGCAAGTAGTCCTTTAATGTGCATGCCATATAGTGCGGTGCTGCTCCATCTTTGCATAGATAGATAGATAGATAGATAGATAGATAGATAGATAGATAAAACTTGGACATTTTTATCCTATACGTGTAATGATTAGACTATTATCCTAGAGCCTTTTTCAGGCTGTAAAGTGGTGTACAGAGTGACTTTAAATAGTCTAATGGTGTATTAAATTAATTTGCATACAATTAGTGAATAACATGTCAAAACAATGTCACTAGACTTAAAGCTACCATATTATTGTGTGATATATACAATGTATGTAAACTACAAAGCAATATATATTATATGCGTCGTATAAACATATAAACTGGATACAAATACGCAATTGAACCGGTAAAATGCTGGAAGAAGAAAAAGGTTAATTAACTCACTATGTTTGTATACTCTTTTCACTAATTTATGTTCGGTTGTACATGTTATACTTCATATAGTCCATGTTTTTATTTCATCACATGATTCTCTGTGATAAGATTATATCAATTAGACAGATAAGTGTCCTTTTCATTCTTACTATGTATTATTTCACTGATTAGCTGAAATGTAAAGGCTAACATAGCATAATAGGTTGATTAATAAAGAGGCAATTTAGCTTACGGAACAGTGACATACCCACATTGAAGTGAAAGGGGTATTCCATACTTATTTATTTCAATAAATAATACATAAAGTAAGGAAATGCTGTCCATGGTTGAGTATACAGCTGAAGGGTTGCCCTGGGAGGACTATATTGAGTAGACAGCAGATAGGCTTCTGATAAATATGACTTTTTGGCTTGTGTCAGCTCCCTGTAAACCTCCATGTAATACAGCAACCATCGTCACCAAGTCTTAGGTACAAAATACAGTAATACCTCAGTTTATGTTGATGATGGTTATGGTCGATTTTGGTTTTCGTTAAAAATTTGTCTTAGTTTTCATTGGTAGCCTTGGATTTCGCTGGTGTGCACACATGACCTCGCTGTTAAATTTGCAAAAATAAAGGGTGATACACAAGATTTCCCTTCCAAACAATAATATCTGCACTCCTGTCTCCCCTCATAGCCGTCATCCATATACCAAGAAGTCTTTAGAAAAGTAAATGTCATGTTAAATTTTTAGTTATTCTTTACATTACTTTTTCTCTATTCATTTTATATTAATTTTTAATGTGTGCCTTTAATCTCTATTATGTATGTTTTCGGATATATTGTGAAGTGTCTAAAACAATTGGATTTACATTGATTCACATAGAAATAATTACCTTGGTTTTCACCGATTGTTTTCGGACGGGTTATCACCAAAAACCAATGTATCACTGTAGTTCATTCACCCATTATGTCTGAATATGATGATTCTGCTGAAAGCTCAAATCTACAACAGGCTGTACTTCTCAATAACAGTGGAGTAGACCCATCTTACTGTGCTCTGAACTTGTAAAGCCTACAGACATCCTGTGTTCTGTGTTATCTGCTAACTGAAAAGGATGCAAGATGGTGTAGTGACTGCATTTACCATCATCGGTACATTACAAAGCAGAGGTAGTTTCGAGGCACCTGCTGCTAGAGTAGACTACAATATCATTAGACAGCCGAGAGTTAAGAAACCAGCAATCCTTCTCTAGGACGAGATTTTTCTCTCTTGAGAGGTAGTTCTAACTAGGGAACCAGTCCAGCACAATGCAATCCCCGAAATTGTGTAAAACTCTCTTACATGATGCCCTTTTCATCATCTCCTTTCAGCAGCCTCTATGTGTGATAGCATTTGTGTCTGAGGGATCATCTTGCAACTACAATAAAGACTGTGATTTTAATGTAAAGTTTTCCTCTGAGACATAGCAATGGTATGTTCTGTGTTAGATACAATGTAACTGAAGAGATGCCAGCAAACTGCTTAGAATAAACAAGACGTGTTGAGGCTCCTCAATGCCCCCCTGGTATATATATTGGTCCCACACTGAGGACTGTGTACAATAATTATATCTCCATAAATGTGATTATATATCACAACTCAAGTGCCGGTAATTTATTTTGCAGTATACTATGGATAAACATTTTTTTTTTTGAACCATCATTTTTATTAGATTTCAATCATATATAAATTTGTACAAAATCAAGTAAAAATGTAACATATAGTTGAACTTCCATAGAAGCAAATTGTGTACAACAGTATTTTACACATAATATCAATCAACTTGTACAATATAATGTTTCCATATCCCTCCCTCCTCCCACCCCAAAAGAAATTATCCACTGTATTTAACAATTATCTGTATGAATAAAGAAAACATTTACGACAATACAAACAGAGTTTCAATATTATTGCATCTCCTATCCCTAGCATCTCAGCCTGCCCAATGTACCCTCTAACTCCGCCAAGGCATACCATGTTGATGATCGGAAGGGTAACATGAAATTTTTAATTTCTATATCTGTGAGTTCTTTTTCAATGTAACGTCTCCATTTGAAGAAGAATTTTTTGGCCAGTTTACTTGGATTGCGGAGTGTATCTATGGATTCAAGTACCAATGTGTGATGCAGCATCATTTTCACTTGGGTAAGGTCTGGAGGTCTGTCATTAAGCCAGTATTGGAGTAGAAGTCTCTTTGCTACCAGCGCAATATAGTGCCATAGTATATGGGGTTGTCTTAACGTAAGAGAGGTTGGGTGATAATGAAAAATCCATCGTAAAGGGTCTAGCTCTCCTATATCTCCACAGATCTCTCTAGTCCATATATCTAATGCTCTCCAATATTTCTGGACCTCGGAGCAGGACCATAAGCCATGTTCCAGATCGGTCATAGGTGACTTACATTTTGGACAATGGACCCATCTTTCCTGGTTGGTCTGTTTAGTGTTAGAGGGAGGGATGTTGAAGCCCTGAATGGTGCCGTGCATGATCCTAAATTGTGAGTCTTTCCATCTCTCATTAACAACATGCTGTCTGACCATGCCCCATCCCTCAAGAATCTTCTGAGGAAGTTCCGGGTCTGTGAAATGTTTACGCCATTTATTAAATAGGCCCCTCTTTCTCTTCGGCCTCAGAACCTGCTTTACTTTAGCATATAAAGTAGTAATAGATACTTCATCTTTATTCAAGGATATCAATTCAGACCACAAAGAATTCTCAAGTTCCCCAGAGATGTCCCGCAAATGTGATAGGAGATGATGTTTCAACTGACGATATTGTAAAATGTGGAATTGGGGTAAATTATATGTATTCAAGACCTCTGCCTCTGTCATCCATTTTTTTTTCCTCTAGATTTATAAGATCCCCCAACGTCTGAATTCCCTTGTCTCTCCATATTTTAAACAAGGAATTTTCACGACCCAGAGGAAAAGACGGACAGCCCCAGGGACTAAGCAATTTCGAGATTCTCCATGCTAACTTGAGTTTTTTCCTGACCTCCTTCCACGTTATTATAGTGTCTCTATAAATCACCGTATTCTTCAGAGTGGGGGGCAGGCAAGACATCGGTGAATGTAATAAGGCTACTAGATCCCAAGGCTTGGCCCACTCCCCCTCCAAAGTGGTATCTGAGAATCTACTGGTACCTCTGATCCAATCAAGGACATTGCGTAGGATACACGCTAAGTTGTATCCCCGTACATCCGGGAGCTGTAGTCCTCCCTCTTGTTTGGACTGGATCAATGTTGCATAGGCTATACGGGGTCTCTTTCCTCCCCATAAAAATTTAGAAAAAGATTTATTAAGTCTAATTATGTCAGTATGCCTCAACAGCATGGGGATAGTTTGAAGGGGATAAAGCAGTCTGGCAAAACTAACCATTTTTAATAAGTGGCAACGTCCCAACAGTGAGAGTGGTAATCCTACCCATTTTGCCAATTCCATTTCTATCTGCTGAATGACTGGCAAGAAGTTCAGTTTGTATATCATTGCAGGTGTTCTGGCTAGGTGTATTCCCAAATATTTGATACTGTCCTTCCTTATTGGTAGGCCACAAAGATGTTGTTTTCCCTGCATCCCAGTCCCTGGATTCACGAACAGGAGTTCGCATTTATTTTTATTCAAGGAAAATCCAGTATGTTTACCTATCATTTCTATATCTGACAGTATGTTAGAGAGATCTCTTTCGGGATGTTGGACATATAGGATGACATCATCCGCGAATAATGAAAGTTTAATCTCATGAGTTCCTACTTTAAAGCCTTCGTAGGGATTACATTCCTCCAGATATAGTGCCAAAGGCTCTATGGCCAAATTAAAGAGAAGGGGGGATAAAGGACATCCCTGTCTCGTTCCCTTCTGGAGGGTGAAGGAATCGGACAGGAAGCCTGGTATACTCACACAAGCTCTAGGATTATTATAGAGAGTTTGTATATAATGTCTAAAAGGACCCGTAAGACCCACCATATCAAAAACTTTACCCAGCCATGACCACCTGACATTATCAAACGCTTTTTCAGCATCTAGGGTGATCATGGCTGGGTTTTCCTCCTTCAATTTTGTTTTCCTTCCCATAATATCCATCAAAAACATCGCCTTTCGGATGTTTGTGGTCGTCGATCGTCCCTTGATGAATCCTGCCTGATGGGTAGATATTATTTTGGGTAAAATCATAGCCAATCTATCAGCCAATATTTTAGATAAAAGTTTCAAATCCTGGTTTATCAGGGATATCGGCCTATAATTTGCTGGGTCAGTAGGTGTCTTACCCGGTTTAGGGATTAATTTGATATAAGCTAAGTTCATCCTATCTGGGATAGGCGATCCCTTCAGTATTTCATTATATAAATCACAGAGGATCGGGGAAATCTGCTCTTTCATTACTTTGAAGAAGGCTCCATTATAACCATCTGGTCCTGGAGCCTTACTTGGATTTAGATTTTTAATTGCCGTTTCAATTTCTCCAATCGTGATTGGGTTGTTTAAGGCATGGATGTCGTCTTGGGAGATAGATGGCATTTTGATTTTACTTAGCCAGGAGGGCTTTTCTGGATCAGTTGATGTGTTTTCTTTATAAAGAGAGGCATAGAACCTGCCCAGAGTTTTCACAATATTCTTAGGATCAGTCCATGTGTTGCCCTGTCTATCTTTTATTATCTGAATAGGGGAAGAGGTATATCTGCCTCTGGCTAATCGTGCTAACAATCTTCCTCCCTTATCTCCAAATTTGTGCAGTTCTAGTTCTAATCTATTTTTATATATATTCTCACGTTTTCCTGCCCACTCATCAAATTCTTTCTTAGCTTGGATCCACGTCTCTTTGTCAGGAGTCGTCATGGTTTCTTTATATTGTAAATAAGCATTTCTCACCTTCAAGCTAGTTTCCACAAACTTTTCCTTAGCCCTTTTTTTGATCCCCATGCTGTATGCCATTATATGACCTCTCATAACTGTTTTTGCAGTCTCCCAAAATAGTCCCGGTTCCGACCTATGGCCCAAGTTATCCACGCTATAATGCGTCCACCATTCTCCCAGTAATTTGGTGAAATTTTCCTCTTTGGTGAATGTGTCAGGGAACCTCCACAGATAGTCGGTTCCTTTTTCATAATTATCTTTAATCTCTAAAACCAGTGGACTATGGTCCGAAATCACCATATCTTCAATTTTTATGTGTAACATTCTTTGTAGTATCTTGGTGGACCCAAACAGCATATCTATCCTGGACCATGATCCATGGGGATGCGAAAAGTGGGTATATTCTCTACCCAAAGGGTTAGCCAATCTCCATGTGTCTGACAGCCCCACCAGTCTCATCAATGATTCCAAGGTGCTTTCCACCCTCAAACCTCCACCCTCCTGACCTCCCCTCCTCATGTATGTCGGTGAGCGTCTATCCTCTTCTGTTCTCATCACTGTATTAAAGTCCCCTCCTACTATTTTATTAGTTCCCAGGTCATGAAGTAATGTATTTTGTAGATGTTGGAAAAAAGGTCTCTGATTTGCATTCGGTGCATAAATATTATATATGGAAAAGATATCGTTTTGTATTTGTATCGTCAGCTGAAACACTCTACCTTCGCCATCACTCGAAGTAGAGATAATTGAGTGGGCCAAAGACCTGTGTATTAAAACCAAGACTCCCGCCTTCCTCTCCACCGCACTAGACCCGAGGACCTCCCCCACCCATAGCTTTTTAAGCCGGAAGAAGTCTTCCGATGTCAGGTGAGTCTCCTGGAGCAAAGCAATATCTGTGCGTAGTTTTTTGAGATGGCGAAGAACCATCATGCGCTTTGCTGGGGAGCGCAACCCCTTAACGTTCCAGGAGACCCACCTAACTATCAGAATCCTCCCCGTACAGGGTCTCTGATTTACTCTCAATCACAGTCCACACAAATGTTGGAAGATCAGGTGTGTACCGGAGTAAGAAAGATAGAGTACAGGAGATGCATGATTTGTCGCATTCAGGTATGTAGATAATTCCCAACTTTTTACCCTCCCTTGTCCCTCCCCCCCCTTTCACTAACGCACCAACTCCACACATCTGTCCAAGTAGAACACCTCACTTCTTTCCTCAAGTGCAGTCGACCAACATATCTCCGCCCCGCCTCAGCCATCATCCTAGCCCAGAAAGCATATTAAATTATAACAAATATTGTCTCCAGCCTGACACCGGCTCTAGAGCTTCAGTTTCTCATTGGCGTCCAATACTTTCTTCCCCGCCACAGCATAAACAAAACAGTGTCATCCCCTTGAACTTACATTGCCACCATGGCAACACTAAACGAATATGGTTAGCATTAATCTCTCAGTATGTGTTCAGTTCACATGTCATTTAGCATTTGTGAAACTGTTAATACCTTTAAGGTAACTTACCAAAATTTGCGCAACATATCAAGGGAAATAAGAAAACCTGAAAATAAAACAAAACATATGGGCAATAAAAAGAGAGAGCTGCAAGGGAAAGAAACCAGATACATTTGTATATCATTTCCCACTTTTTCTGTATATCTTCCCTCTCTTCACGTAGTCGTCAAATGTGCGACTATTTTGCCCAGCCTATAGGAATCTTCAGTTACTAAATAATGACAATGTTCTTTCGGTTCTTTCTCATCTCTTCTTCTGCCACCGGGATCCCGTTTGTCTCTGCTGTCTTGGAGTTTCCAGTGGTGGTTTCTTTCCTGCCCCTACGTCCAGTAGGGAGGTTGATCTTAGTCTATAGGATCGTACAGAGTCTCTATCCGTCTCAGAGTCCAAATCTACAGCAGAGTTGGGTTTCACAGGCGATCCTGTGACATGTTGGGGTGGTGATGAAGGCATCGTTGCTCCTGGTGAGCTCGTGTTGTCACGGATAGCCGCCATTGCTTTATCAGGATCAGAGAAGGTCAACATGGCTCCCTCCCTGGATCTGAACCTTAATATCGCTGGGAAATTCAGCTGGAATCGAATATTTCGTCTGTGAAGTAACGAGCACGCTTCACTAAAGGATCTCCTGCGGCGCGTGACTTCTACTGAGTAATCCGCAAATACCAGAGCTCTATGTCCATGGATTATTAGAGGATGCTTTTTGGCCTTGTAAGCGCGCAGGATTTCTTCCTTGTCTCGGTGGTTAAGGTACTTTGCTATAGCATGTCTAGATTTGGTAGGCTCTCTGGAGGCCGAGACAGGAGATCCTGATGTTGCCCTTTTTTCCTGCGGCTCTCTCATCTGGCCAATTCTGTGGGTACGCTCTGTCTTACATCTATGAGTAAGACCCAGGGCTTTGGGAAGTTCCACCTCAAAGATGTCCTCTAATTGGTTCACTGGGATGGATTCAGGGAGACCCACTATTTTGAGGTTACTCCTCCTCGCTCTGTTCTCAATATCCTCTAGTTTTGCATGTGCATATTCAGAGTGTTGTTGTAAAGACATTAACTGATCTTCCAGCTCCTGTATTCTGTCCTCTGCTGCACTAATTCTGGATTCAGCCTCAGTAAGCTGCTGGTCATGTGTCTCTACTTTAGCAGACAAGTCTTTTGTTGTGGTTGTCACCAGCTCAGCTACTGCTGCTTTAAAATCATCAGCGAGGTGGATTGCAAGCTCCTTTGCCAATGCTTTATAATCAAAGTGAGGGGCTCCCCATCTGCCCTCCATGATCTCTTTTCTGGCTTCTGGATCCTGTCTTTCATCTGCAGGGGGACAGCTCTGGGATTGTGCAGTCATGGCAGCCCTTGCAGCCTGTAAGTGCACTTGCACCTGAGACAAACCCTGGGGATTCTCTGCAGCAACTGGCGTCGGTCTCCTCTCCTCCTCCACCACCCCAGTCTCGCTATCTCCGGTCCCGGGCTTCCTCACCAAGCTTTCTTCTAATAGCACTATCTGTGCGCTATGCACGCCATGTCCGCCCTGCCCGCCATTACCGGAGTCCTCATGGTGTGCCGCGATCTTCTCTCCCTCCCGACTCCTTGTGACATAGCGGTCCATCGTGCTCATTATGGACGCTCCCGGAGCTGCAGCAGTCGCCACTGTGGTTTCGGATGGCCGGGGACAAGCTGGAGGCTGGATGTCGGCGGATTTGCCGAGGCGGGGAGCGGAGCAGCCCTTAGACGCGGCTGCACATGGAGGCGCCGGAACCGGAAGTGGATAAACATTTTAAGCCTTTCTGAAATTTTTAGGCTCCATTTCTAAAATTTCTCCCTCCCTTCATTGTCAGTCTGCAGGTATTTCCAATGGCTGTGACCACTTTTGCTGGTAATAGACACAAAAATTAATGGTGCTTATGATGTAATCCCAGGATCATCTGGAAATTTATAGTGGAGCGGCCATCACATTTGAATGTCTGTAGTAGTGTATGGCTGTATTGGCACTTCCCTCTTAATAAAAATGATACCTGTTTTGTAGAGATTGGAAAGGCCAGTCATGAGAAATCAAGTGTAAAATCTGCCTTCAAAAGAAACTAGAAGTCCTGTGGGGGGTGTGAATGAATTTAGAGGATGCAGTCACTGACACCCCCACCGCAGAACACTTTCAACTTGATTGAAATGTGGCATCGAATTATTGGCATCAGATCTTTCCTAAAGTTGTCCCAGATGTGAATAACTGCATGCAAAATAATGCCACACATCACCAAGTAATTTGTTATACATCATGTCAATAAAAGCCTATGGATTCTTAAAAGGAAACGGTGACCAGATTAATGCTTCCCAAATAGCAGGTAGCTTGATTCAGAGCCTGGTGGCATGATCACAGCCAGATATGTTTTTATTTTAAAGGGAATATCGGGGATTTATAAAAAAAAACAAAAAAACTTGTGCCTAAGCACTAACAGGCAGGTAGCTGCCACCTACCTGCCTGTTGTGCTTGGCACCATTCACCTCCATTCACCGCCAACAAGGAGCGAGACCATTCCTGCTGGCAATTTTGCCGCTTCTGCTGACATCACATCTGCAGAGGGGCGGCTTCACCACTCTGTAAATGGTCGCATAGCCGACATCACTCTGACAGCCGCCTCCCCCAGTCAGGTAGTGGAGAGCCAGCTGTCAATCAGCGTGATGTCAGCTATGCGCCACTGCCACAGAGCAGAGCAGAAAAGCTGCCTCTGCTGTGTTTAACCCACCATGCTGTCCCCAGCAGTAATGGTCTGTGCCCGATCTGTTCCGGGGGTGAATGGAGGTGAATGGTGCCAGGCACAGCAGGCAGGTAGCTGGCAGCTACCTGCCTGTTAGTGCTTAGGAACATTTTCTTTCTAAAAATCCCGAACAACACCTTTAAATGTTTCAGGGTTTCATAAAAAAGATTATTTTGAAGACCCTGCTCTTGCCAGCACTGCTGCAGGTGACAGGTCTCTTTCTAGGTACACACAATGGGAGATCTGTTCCTTTATTAACACTGGTAAAAACAGGCTGCAGGCGGAGCCGGACTCCTCAAGGGGAGGGGTGCTTCAAAAGGGGAATAACAGGTCCTCTTAAGGGGTGTCA
This sequence comes from Allobates femoralis, assembly GCA_033576535.1. Classification (NCBI taxonomy): domain Eukaryota; kingdom Metazoa; phylum Chordata; class Amphibia; order Anura; family Aromobatidae; genus Allobates; species Allobates femoralis. The sequence goes on along the minus strand of JARQOC010000001.1, from coordinate 549,969,946 downwards.
CACCGTCAATGTCGTCAGTGAGATGATCGCTGACGACATTGACGGCTGATCGCTGGTGAGCTGTCACACAGACAGACTCACCAGCGATCAATTGACCAGAGACATCATGGAAACGATTTAAATATCGTTTCCATGATGTCCTGCTCCCGCTGCCAGCCTGCTGGAAGCGGGAGCAGGCTGGTCTCCAAGGTAAACTGCGGGTATCTAGGTAGCGCGCGCTGCCTAGATACCCGACGTGTACCTTAGTTACCAGCCTCCTCCGCTCACCGGCTGGTATCTAAGGTACACAGCGGGTAACTAGGGACCCTAGTTACCCCTGTGTACCTTAGATACCAGCCGGTGAGCGGAGGAGGCTGGTAACTAAGATACACGTCGGGTATCTAGGCAGCGCGCGCTGCCTAGATACCCGCAGTTTACCTTGGATACCAGCTCCCAGCGCTTGTGAGAGGCGCTGGGAGCTGGAATATCGCTACTCCCGGTGTCACACGCAGCGATGCTGCGTGTCCACCGGGCGACAATCACCAGGTTTTAGAGCAGTTCTAAAACCTGGCGATCATCAACCAGCGATTTATCGCTGGTTGATTCAGTATGTCACACGCGTCAATATCGCTGCAACGTCATCGCAGCCGAGATCGTGCAGGCGATATTGACGCGTGTGACTCCCCTTTACATTGGTACATCTGAAGAGGCCTGTCAATCACCAGCAGCAGTGCTGGGAGGAGCCGGACTATCCTGGTCCCCAGCTATGGTCCATGACCAGTTCTTTAAAATGTACTCTCTCTGAAATGCCAGAGTGTTTTAGAGAAAAATATACCTAATTGCGATCACACAGTCAGGCTCCAATTGATGCTGCCAATGGTTCCCTTTAAGCGTTCCTAGGGGCTCCCTTCCAAGAGGGGTCTTCAGACCACAACCAAAGTATACAAATTCCATAACATGCCACACACAACCCAAAAAAAAAATATTTGAGAGCTTACATTTTCTAAAATGTCACTTTGTTGCCTCATATATGCTTGGTAGTCTACTATATGACAATCATGGCTCGGACTGCTTAAAATCCATGTCCGACATCATTTATCTATCTGAACTATAATCTGAAGTCCTGGTGACCAACGCTTGACCTCAGCAATCCAGGAGCTTTTAATGCTGCTCTCTGTAGTATTTCCAGTCACACTGTCAACTGGTACAAAGGAACTCAGAAGAACTGACAGTTTTCTGGGATCAAGGCCAAGAGGTCAATTGCCCCAAACCGTCCCATAAGTGGTGCTAGTTAGAATTATTTCACTCTTTTTCTCATTACCTCCAGTGTTTTGACATGTGAAATTAATGACAAACCGAAGTTCTTGCTTTGAACCAAAACATCATCCAGACTAATACAAAAAAATTACTGAAAATAATGATATGATGAGACAAAATATTTAAGTAATTCTTAAAGATAAGTCATATATGGGAACTATATAAGGCTACAATCACACACACCATTTTTGCAAACTTTTTTTTTTTAAATCCATTTTTCAGGTGAAAAACTATTCCGCTTTTCCAAAAAATGCATCACCTATTCACACACTGCGTTTTTGATCCTTTTTTGTACTGCGGTTTTTTTTCTCCATTCAGAATGGTTCTCTATGGGAAAACTGCATGAGAAAAACGCCACAGCAACTAACATGACCTTTTCTATGATGGATCACTTTTCCAGAAAAAAACGTATCACACAGCAAATTCCCTGTCTGAATGGCAAAAAGTGAAAATTCATTGACTTTGGGTGCTTTCACATTACAACTTTATGGGAACCGTGGCTGTCCATTGTAAAATGGACAGCCACGGATCCGATTTGGCCCCCATGTTAGCCTATGGGCACAGATCGGATCGGATTTGCCCTTAGTGGCATCCGATTTTTGTCAGATCCGTTTTTTGGCCGATTTTTTGTTGTACCCAAAATCGGATACTGCTCCGATTTTGGGCACAGTGGATCAAATCAGACCGTATAAGATCCGACATGATCCGTGGCCCATAACATGGGGACCTATGGAGCACGGTCCGAGAAAACAGCTGATGCTTTCTCGGACCCAATCTTAGTGTACTGAGCATGCTCAGTACACAAAAACTGCTCCTCTCCAGCTAATTTCACTTCCACACAGAATAGGTCACCCCCTGTGGTGTCCTTTCCTGTCTGTGGGATCCTACAAAAAGTAGGATCCCATGGACAGGAAAAAAATCGTAGTGTGAAAGCAGCCTTTGCAGAGATTCCATTTGAGTGATCTGTTTTGTGCACTGCAAAAAAACGAATGCAAAAAAAAGGATCAAATACGGTGTGTCTGAATGAAGCCTAGGCTCTGACACACTGGCGTTAAACTCGGACGACTGCAATGCGAGTACAAATCGCATTGCAGTCGGACCAATGTTAGTCAGTGTCCGAGATCACATTTCCAAGTGTCGGACGTTGTTGCATGCAACATTTTAGGCTGCATTCGCAAAAACACATGCGTTATGCATTTTCTAAAAATGAAATGCATTTTGCATTGATTATTCAATGCGGTTTTTTAAAGTGTTTCGATTGCATTTCCATTGCGTTTTTACGAAAAACACAAATGCAGCCAAACGCAGCTCACAGGCAGATGTGAAAAAGACCATTGTAATAAAAAAAGCATCAAAAACAAATTTTTTAGTGCGCTTTCCCCACCACAAATACTCTAATTTCTTACTATCCACATTGATCCAGTTGCGTGCTCTGGCAATGAGCTCCTCTCAAAGTAACCCATCGCTGGACACCGCAGACCTTGGGGAAGGTCATAAAGTGTGTGTGTCTTTGTGTGAAAAAGCAAAAGCACAGAAATAAAGAAATGGAGCAAAAAAACAACACAAATGGACAATGCATTTGTGATGCTTTTTTGCAAAAAGAGAGGATCCATTTTGGCTACAGAAAATGCACCAAAAGCAGACCAACAAAAACGAAGCACAAACGCTCTGTGTGAACAAGGCCTTACTGTGAATGAGCACAGTGCAATGCTTCACAATCCCTGAAGAATCACCATAGAGTAAATTAACACTAAAAGCCAGGTGGTTGGCTACATGAAAGCAGATCGGTGGACATTTAGGGTATGTGCCCACAGGACGATTTTTAAGCAGTACTGAACGCAGCAAAACCTGAGGATCCGCCTGCACACAAATCACATATGGCAGTGAATGGGTGCGCAGGGTCATGGGCAGCACCGTGCGCTCCCATTATAAAGATAGGGGCTTGTGGTGCTGCGGTCACATTGCGGATCCCCTCCGCAGAACGCAAATGTGAAGGTAGCCTAATAGAGGGAAAACCCAGCAACAAACCAATCCCAGCTACAGTTCAGTGAAGAAGCCCCTAAAAAGGAGCCCAGATAAATAGTCATTCATGAAAATAGAGATGTTAGAATTTAAAAAATTAAAGTGCAATAAAAATATTTTAAAAATCAATTTAAACTTTCTATCTAGATTAGATTATATAAACTGCAAAAATGCTTTCAAATTACCATTCTGCTGAAAACTATATATGTTTGATTGTGAATAATTCATAACTATGAAAATTGTATTTTTGACCCTACAATGCCTCTTTATGAGTGTATAGATTTTCCCACAGGAATCTTCAGGTCACATCCCCAGAGAAGTCTCTAATAGCAACAACTGAAGGCTTACAGATGGTAATACACGTGTGCGCTATCAGAATCGATAAGTAGGATCATGGCCATACAAATCCGGGGCCAGGAGTGGCAGCATGATAGACAGATATAGGTCAGGGCACACAGCAACCCAAAGGTAGAGGTAAGAAATACTGTAGTCTAGGTCAACTCCAAAATAGCAAGAGAGACACAAACATTAATTAATGAACAGAAACCAAGGAACGTTGTCGCTCAGGTAAGATGTAGCAGCTCTGAACAGGTTTAACTAATATAATCATAGTCTGAGCACCAACGCTTGATATTTTACTTTCTCTTTAAAGGGAACCTGTCACCTGATTCTAAGTCCCTACACTATCTCTAGCTGTCCCTACACCTTCCTAGCAGCTCCCTATCTATCCCTTTCTTATCTAAAGTGACCCTATTAAACATGTGTAAAAGAAGTATAAACTTACTGCAGTCCCGTGGTTGGGGGACTGGGTAGGCGTGGGCACACTTCCTTCATCACACCTCCGTGTTGTAATGCACGCCCCGCTGGGCGGCATTATTCTGTGTCCTCTATGCTCCCTGTATTTGGAATCTCCCGCCCTCTGTGTACTTCTATGCACCGGCCGGGCGTCACATCCGGCGCGGTGCATTATGGGGCCGGTCACGTGATCGGCCCTAGTGCATTATGGGGCCGGTCACGTGATCGGCCTAGTGCATTATGGGGCCGGTCACGTGATCGGCCCCAGTGCATTATGGGCTTGATCACGTGATCGGCCGGCTCCGCGCATGCGCAATGCGCTTATTGAAGCCGGGCCGATCACGTGATCAAGCCCATAATGCACTAGGCCGATCACGTGACCAGCCCCATAATGCACCGCACCGATGTGATGTCCGGCCAGTGCATAGAACTACACAGAGGGCGGAGATTCCAAATACAGGGGGCAGAGAGGACACAGAATAATGCCGCCCAGCGGGCATGCATTACGACACGGAGGTGTGATGAAGGAAGTGTAGCCACGCCTACCCAGTTCCCAACACGGGACTGCAGTAAGTTTATACTTCTTTTACACTTCTTTCATAGGGAGACTTTAGATAAGAAAGGATAGATAGGAGCTGGTAGAAGGTGTAGGGACAGCTAGAGATAGTGTAAGGCCTTAGAATCAGGTGACAGGTTCCCTTTAAGATTTAGTTTAGTGTGCAACGCCATTAAAGGCACAGCGGCGGTAAGGCTACTTTCACATCTGCAGTATCTTCAGTTCAGGATTTTCCAGTCCAAACTGGATCTTTTTTTTTTTTAAACCAATAAGTTTTTATTAAGAAATAGTTAAAGTGGTACAGAATATAGTGTACAATATATCATAAGCATTAATCAAGAAATAAACATGTACATCTAGCCGGATATTTTCTACTTCAGGTTTTTTTGGTACTTTCACATTAACGTTTTTTGAAATCCAGCAGAATTAAAAAAAAAAAAATGGATCCGACAACATTGCAGCAACATTGCGTGCTGACCAATGCATTTGCAATGGAGTTCCAGAAATGTTAACTACTAAGGCTGCTTTCACATAAGAGTTTGTGCCGTTCGCGGCAGATCTGGCAGCTTTGCTGAATCTGCCACATAACGGCTTACTTGCAGCAAGCAAGCGGAAGCCCCATTCAGTCCCTATGGGACTTGCGGTCATGTGCGGCACTTGCGGTTTTGCCGGATCTAGCAAATGCGGAAAGTAAAAAGAAACGCTGGTAGCAGCATTTTTTCATTTGTCGAAAGTGCCAGATTTGTCAAAACTGCACTTGCCACACATGATCGCAAGTCCCATAGGGAATGAATGGGGCTTGTCGCATGCTTGTTGCAAGTGAGCCATTATGCGGCATATGCGGCAAAGCTGCCGGATTTGCCGTGGATAGCACAAAACGCTGATGTGAAAACAGCCTAAGGCCGGCTTCACAACACAGCCAGATCCGTTTGGAGCTGTCAGGAATGAACCTGACAGCCCCGGACCAGATTTGCAAACAGAACCGAAGGGCAAATATGCCCTCCGGTCTGGTGTGCAGCCGGATGCCGCTAATAGCAGCTGCAGCTGCTGATTATTCAAGATCGCGGCTAGCAGGGAGCTAGCCATGATCCTGAAATTACAGCAGCATGCAGCTGCCAATGTCCAGTTGCCGGATCCTCCCGGATCGGGGCAATCCGCCCTATAGACTCCCATGTTACGGAGCGCCGGATTGCCCCGGATCCTGGAGAATCTGGGAGAATACCAATTTGGGGAGATTTTTCTCCCCGGACACAAAAATGCTACATGTTCCTTTTTGTGTCCAGGAAGAAAAATCAGATTCCTCCTGGATTCTCCCGGACACATGGAAACCAGATGGCAGAGAGCTGCCATCCGGCTCTATCCAGCTCCATAGGATACTATGGGGCCAAAATCTGGTCCAGGGCTGGTTTAACTGACACCCAGATCGGATTGTGCCGCGGGTGTGAAGTCGGCCTAACTGAGGTTCTAGATAAGTGTTTCCCAAACTCCAGTCATCACGGCCCTCAACAGGTCATGTTTTCAGGATCTCCTTAATTTTGAACAGGTGACTGAATCATTACCAAGGTATCTCCTGTGCAATACTAAGGAAATCATGAAAACATGACCTGTTGGGGCTGTGGGGACTAGAGTTTGGGAAATACTGTTCTAAATCAAGCCTGAAATACCGGATTTACCAGATCCAATGAAACCCAAGTCAAACTACAATTCCGAAACTCCACTACAAATGTACCCTAAGGCAGAGGAAAGTGACCAGCTGCATAGGTAAGTGCAACAGCTGCCGCCTGTTATAACAATTTTAAACAATTGCCTTCAAGTTTACATAAAGTATGAATCTACATAAAACATCCAAAATATTTATATTGCATTAATCCTACATTACAGATTGTTTTATATAACAGAGCTGCATTCACAGTTTCACAGGCTCCAGAGCTGACATCTTGCAACATTGTCTTCTTTTAGGTCAATGCCGGCACAGAACATGGAATTTTAAATTAGAAAGATATTAGGAATTGACACCAAAGTTCATTAATTGTACAAATCTATAAACATTCTTTAATCATATTCAGGAGCCCATATTGCCAGTTAACTAGTACAGAACAAGAGATATTTTCTGGCAATAGTCTGAATAGTCTGGAGCATTGCAGGACAAACTGTTCAGTGTGACGAGCTAACTCCACACAACAATATTTTTCTTTTTGATTCATTTCTCTTTTTTTTCCAGATGGTATTCAATGATTTGGGAAGATTTTTCACTACTAAAATCCCTAAAGAGCTGTAAAACGCCTTCGGTCTCAGGAAGACATTTTTATGACTAGCCTATTATTTTACTTTTATACTCATCACAGGACTTTGAAAGGGAAGGTTGGGCATAAATCCCACGTGAAGTTATCTGCCTGAGGCGGTCAATTAAATGGCCACCATTTCTAAGAGCAGTCCTTTATTTAGAGGAGCGCATTCCTCCTTTTCACGTAAATCCTAGAAGTCTTCTTCTAGTTCCAGAAGCCAATTATTTAAAAATTAAAACAAAAATATGACCATATTATTGTTTCACAAAATTATATTCCTGACACATAACCAAATGAAATATGGCACATATTATATTCATATATCCATGTGTTTAGTTTTTTCTTTTGCTTATTTATGTATTATGCATATTGTGCCATCACAACCATACCATGGTTTACAGACCTGATTATCACTGTCTCCATTGGGGCTCACAATCTATATTCCCTATTCAGTACATCTTTCAATTGTGAGAGGAAACCGGAGAGCCTACAGTAGACACACGCAAACATGGGGAATAAATAAAACTCCCTTGTACTATAGGTGTCGTCCTTGGTGGGAATTGAACCAAAGACCTCAGCACTGCAAAGCAACAGTGCTAACCGTTGAGCTACTATAAATTAAACTATTTATTAGGACAATTTGCCTAGGCATATGGGTGAAAAATGACAAGGGAAGAATTATCTTTGCAAGCAGGTGTACAAGTAGTATGTGTTGTTCTCCATGTTTCCCACTGGAGACATTTCATCACTATGAGTAGGTAACAATCATTGTCGCACCCAGTTACGGGATGTCAATCAACATTGCTGTCTTCAGGCTAGTTCAGTTTCAGTGAGACTATCCATCAAGTGAGCTTGAAGATTTCTAACACATTCACAATTAGGCTGGGGTCAGTTGTGGCTGTGTACAAAATGGAAACAATGTGTCCATGATTTCACTGCAACCAGAGATCTGTTCAGAAATTGGTCACAGAAGTTGGTGTGTGTAAAGCGGCCCTTAGAGTTTGCTCACACTGGAGTATAAAAAAATTGGTCAGTCCTATTCTCATCTAGGAAAGTGGGCTGAGTGTCTTGCGTATGTCATTCCATAGGTCTTTCCTATGGCATGGAGTGTGCAATTTTTTTTCTCCTAGCATCCTTATGCAATGCGTTTTTTTCTCTCAGCAGCTATTAATCAACAACTATTTACAGTGTTCCGTGCTACAGAATGGTAATACAGTCATATGAAAAGGTTTGGACACCCCTCTTAATCTTACTCTTTTTTTTTTTTTATTGTTTTTTTGCAACAGCTATTTCAGTGTGATATATGTAATAACTGATGGACACAGTAATATTTCAGGATTGAAATGTGGTTTATTGTACTAACCGAAAATGTGAAATATGCATTATTTCAAAAATTGACAGGTGCAAAAGTATGGGCACCTCAACAGAAAAGTGACATTAATATTTAGTAGATCCACTTTTTGCAAAAATAACAGCCTCTAGTCGCTTCCTGTAGCTGTTTATGAGTTCCTGGATGCTGGATGAAGGTATTTTTGACCATTCCTCTTTACAAAACAATTCCAGTTCAGTTAAGTTTGATGTTCGCCGAGCATGGACTGCCCGCTTCAAAACATCCCACAGATGTTCAGTGATATTCAGATCTGGGGACTGGGATGGCCATTCCTGAACATTGTAATTGTTCCTCTGCATGAATGTCTGAGTAGATTTGGCGCGGTGTTTTGGATCATCGTCTTGCTGAAAGTTCCATCCCCGGTGTAACTTCAACTTTGACACTGATTCTTGAACATTATTCTCAAGAATCCGCTGATACTGAGTGGAATCCATGCGACCCTCAACGTTAACAAGATTCCCGGCGCCGTCATTGGCCACACAGCCCCAAAGCATGATGGACCCTCCCCCAAATTTGACACTGGGTAGCAAGTGTATTTCTTGGAATGCTGTGTTTTTGTGGCACCATGCATAACGCCTTGTTGTATGACCAAACAACTCAATCTTTGTTTCATCAGTCCACAGGACCTTCTTCCAAAATGAAACTGGCTTGTCCAAATGTGCTTTTGCATACCTCAGGCGACTCTGTTTGTGGCGTGCATGCAGAAACGGCTTCTTTCGCATCACTCTCCCATACAGCTTCTCCTTGTGCAGTGTGCGCTGTATTGTTGACCGATGCACAGTGACACCATCTGCAGCAAGATGATGCTGCAGGTCTTTGGAAGTGGTCTGTGGATTGTTCTTAACTGTTCTCACCATTCTTCTTCTCTGCCTTTCTGATATTTTTGTTGGCCTGCCACTTCTGGCCTTTACAAGAATTGTCCCTGTGGTCTTCCATTTCCTTACTATGTTCCTCACAGTGGAAACTGACAGGTTAAATCTCTGAGACAACTTTTTGTATCCTTCCCCTAAACAACTATGTTGAACAATCTTTTTTTTTTCAGATCATTTGAGAGCTGTTTTGAGGAGCCCATGATGCCACTCCTCAGAGAAGATGCAACTAGGAGAACAACTTGCAAGTGGACACCTGAAATAGCTTTTCTCATGATTGGATACACCTGGCTATGAATTACAAAGCTCAATGAGGTTACCAAACCAATTTAGTGCTTCAGTAAGTCAGTAAAAAGCAATTAGGAGTATTCAAATCATGAAAATAAGAAGGGTGCCCATACTTTGGCACCTGTCAAATATTGAAATAATGCATATTTTACATTTTTGGTTAGTACAATAAACCTCATTTTCAAACCTGAAATATTACTGTGTCCATCAGTTATTACATATATCACACTGAAATAGGTGTTGCAAAAAAACAATTTTAAACAAAAAAAAAAAAAGAGTAAGATTAAGAGGGGTGCCCAAACTTTTTCATATGACTGTATATCCATATATAATTGAATGGCATATCAATGATCTGAGTAATATCCTTTTTTTTTCTAGCACCCATAGACTTGTATAAGCGGGTCTAATCCGATATATGCCACCATACGCAGCGTGCTGCAATTTTTTCCTCAGGCCAATTACAGGTGAAAGACATCTGCACTGCCTCACTGTATAACATCAGTCAGAGTGTAATATGATTTATTTTCTCACATTGCACACATCCGTTTTATCTGATAGTGTTTGTGTACCCTGAGAGCAGTGGCGTAACTTAAAGTTCATGGGCCCTGATACGAAAGCTCCAATGGGAGCTTTAATAACATTAGTCTTTTTCTATAGGCCAAGGGAAATTTTGGGGCCCCCTAGGCTCCAGGGCCCGGGTGCGATTGCAACCCCTGCACCTGTTGTAGTTACGCCCCTGCCTGAGAGTTTAAAAACATCAGACCAATTTTCATCCTTAAAAGTGGGCGTTTTTTTTTTCTCCCTGTCATCAGTGTGCAATCTGTTTTTTTTTTCATACAGCAGCAGCTTATAAATCATTTACAATTTCCTATCCTAATTCTTGCACCCATAAATTAGACATTGAAAAAAAAACAAATCAATCAGTCATCTGCACTGCCTCATGAATAATATTGGTACGAGTGCTGGCCGTTCTTTCACAGATAAAACTCAGACCGAAAATATGGTTATGTGAACTATCCCTTAAAACAGGGGTCCCCAACTCCAGGCCTCAAGGACCGCCAACAGTGCAGGTTTTCAGGATTTCCTTGATATTGCACAGGAGTTGGAATCATTACCTGTGCATTTGATCACATTAACACCTGTGCAATACTAAGGAAATCCTGAAAACCTGCACTGTTAGCGGCCTTGAGGCCTGGAGTTGGGACCTCTGCCTTAAAAGGAATCTTGGGGACAATGCATGATTGGTCATCTTTTAGTACTCTTTGTTTGCTTTATTTTTTGAACATTAAATACTTATTATTTTGGCTGAAAATCATTTTTGCAACTGGTACTCATTATAGTGTTTACACCGCTTGCATTCTATAGCCTCAGCGTTGCATTGTCTATTGTTTAATGCAGAATGAGTCAATTGAGAATCCATCAGTCAGCTGACTATGACGGTCTTCTAGGGAGATTGTCCCTGACTTCATCTGATCTACTTCCAGCTGATTTATGACTAGAGATGAGCGAAGCGTTCAAGGATTGGTTCAAGTCGCCGAACTTCCCGGCAATTCGGTTTTGGAGTTCAGGTGCTTTATGTTTGCAAAGCACTGGAGCAAATATCACTATGGTTGTGTACAGTTGTTGCTTGGCCCAGTGCAAGCAGCGTGCAGTGTTTGTTTGGTTTGCACTGGTCTTAAAACCTCAGTTTTTGGGTGTAGTGAGTGACCAAAATTAATTTTGGGGAAACAAAAAACACACTCCCACCCCCCGGAAATGTTTTACTTATGGCTGCTGAATGTGGGCAGAGAGCTGAAATGTCAATCAGCGACTTCCATCAAGGTTCCAGTCATGTTTGGGGTCACAAACGGTATGCCAAAAGGCTTGGCTTCACCACCCCAACTTCAAAAGGTTCCCTCATTACTATTTATGACCACAGACCTTATTAAGTGTAAAGCACCATGGAATAAATGAAGCTATAATACTAAATAATTATCATACTAAATATAGGGCCTGTAAAAGCCAAACTAGTCAAATTCTTTAACGTAACCCAAATGCAAAAATATTTTTTTAGTCCTAAATAAATGCATTTAATTAATCAAAAAAAAAGTCTCAAAACGTGGACAAACCCCCCTTAAGTAATTCTGTGGATTGGGTCAATTTTCTTTAGAAGTGCTTCTTATTAAATAATATTGTGGATCAACAAAACTCACAATCTAAATTAATATCCCCACGTGTGTGTCTTGGGTATACTGGACATTTTTGACCACTCTCCTAAAGCTGCTCCTAGCAAACAATGCAAAAAGCACTGTGTGCGATTGTAAATGGTAAGTAAATGGCTTTCCAAGCATGTTCCCGCAGCAGATGAATGGAGAAAAAGGTTATTATTCTAATTTACTAAGGATTACATCACATTAATGCCAATAAAATTCATGAATAAATATGTGGAAACCTTGAATAGATTCCCTAACTATGGAACAAGTGTCTCCATTTTAAAGGTAACCTGTACTGGTAAATCTCGGCTTCTTGAGGCAATGTTATCTTGACAGATTTTTAGCTTTTCCATTTTATATCCTTTTATTTTTAATTATCACATCGCTCATTCTTTCCTCTCTACTGTGGATGTTTTTTTTTTTTATTTCATACATCTCACTGTTACTATAATATAAGGCAGGATGCACACGATCAGTAATAGCAACGTTTTGGACGCAGGACGCATGGTATTACCGCTGCGTTCAACAAAACAAGCACAGTGTATGAGATTTCTAGTAATCCCATGGCCAATGAGCTTCTCCCTCCACAGCGTTATTTCAGCTGCGGTGTGAGTTATCGTGCTTCCGTATCTTCTCAGCATGTTAATTTATTGCTGCGGAGTCGAAATCGATCTCCAGCGGGTGAATACAGGGGAAGGCCGCGCTGCCCTGAACGCAGATCGTGGGCACAAGGCAGCTACATTCTCCCGGCATTCACCCGCAGCTTCATTCAGGTACAGGACACTGCGCCCAGGATGCAGTGTCTCCAGATCATCTGCATGTACCCTTAGATGGATGGAAAACATGCAGCTTATGCACCCCATGTAGGCTTTTTTGCACTGGATCTAAGGAGCTCCTCCTGGGCGGCTTTTGAACAGTTAACGCTGCAGCAGTTTACAAAGCAGAAACTTCTGACCAGTAGTTAAAAGGTTAAAACAAAAGCATTCTGGGATTCTATTTTTGCATACGCTTTTCCTTCATTTACTGAGCATATTTTAACTCACTTTATTTAAATTCCATAGTAAAGTCTAATGTGATCAATGAAAGCCACTCAAAAGCTTTCAAGCCACTCTCTGAGTAACAAGGTAAATTGATTAATACTTTACTAAGACAATACTGAGGCATTGCAATGAGCAGAAACACGTCTTTCACATACAGATTTTTTATCCATTCAGCACTCAAATCACTCAAATACTTTCATAGCGCCACCAACACATACATATATTTCTGCAGAGAACTGAGACTTTCAGCTGGTGCAGAGGAAATGGGACATTGTATGCCAGCAATGCAAAATGAATGGTCATCCTTGTATTGCATGGGTGCATTGGTACCACGAAGTGAGGGCTTACCTCCCATATAGCATATAAACTGGGGATGTTTATGTGAGATTGAACAGAGAATACAACCTGTAGTGCCTTCCCCTAACCACCAGGGGGACGCCTCCGCGGGTGGTATGAAAGCCTCTTCCCGGGTGCATCTGAGAGAGAAAGGGCAGACCCTGAGCGAAGTGCAAACATGTGGCAGGAGATTGTCATTCAGCTGGTCGTCACTGGCTGGATTATTAGAGACTGTGCTAGTTTTCTGGATGGAGAAGATGCCTTCCTCAAGAAGACACTGGTAATAGGTTACCAGAGGGAGGCTTGCAGTGAGGAGAACACCCAGGTTTCGTTGTAGCTGATTATAATAGAAGCGGGGGTAAGACCCTGAGGCAGAAGAGTGAAGTGAGGGCATAGTCCCCCCTGCATAATCCATTATAGTGCACAGACGGCCACCCCACCAACTAAACTAGTCATGCCCACTAGTAAACTTTAAGTGTTGGTGGGTGTGTCTGAGTAGTCATTAAAGGGGGGGGGCTACACCTTCCTTTAGCCCACTATTATAATCAGCTCCACGACCGTATGGAATTAAAAATTAACACTCGTTCGAAACTGCTGAGTCATGCCCACTGGCACAAAACACCCTGCTGACGTACGGCCATGCATTTTGCAAGCATGCCCACAAGTCATTTTATTAATGTCCATAGATGACCAAATGTTCACCAAAAAAATGTAACAACAGAAAACACTGGGGCTGGAGCCTTAAAGTGTAACCGTCATTGAAATTTTTATTTAATAATAATTTAGAGCAAGTGATTTTAATAAACTTTCAAATATACATCACTAGAAAATTCTGGTAAAAAAGCATTCATAAACCTTCCACAAGGTGTCCCCGCTGCACTGAGTGTGAAGCAGACATATGTTCATTCTGAGTCAGATCCGTCTTCACAGTAAATACGGGCCATGTAACAAGATAAGGGAATGGGGTGAGGCCTACACTGCTGACTGCTGCTCATGAACAAACAATGTATCAGATTAGCACAGGCTAAAGCATGGTTGCTAAGCAATGTCAGAAGGTCAGAAAGAGTGCAAACTCCTCAAAAACAGCTCAGTCACAATCTCTGTTAACCCCTTCTCTGCTGGCTCCCCACAAAGTTCACTATCAGCCTGCTCTCTGAAGATGTGAAAATACACACACTGTGCACTGTTCTCTATCAGCTGCTGACCACGTCCACAGAGCTATAACATTGTTTTAAAAAGATCATAGAAAAATGTGAGAAAATATGCCATATGTCACAAAAAGCATTATCTTAGCTGCTATATGACCCATCATTAACAACCAGTACAGTATTGTTTTCTTTTTCAATGTAATGACATTTACACTTTAAGTTCAGTTCATATGATGCCTTTTTTATGATGTGTATGTTTACTGTGCCAAAAACACAGCATCTTACAGGTTCAGGCAGGGTGAATGGGATTATAGAAATCACCTGCCCATTGTGTTTCTTTTTTATTCAGCATAAACTGACCTGTGGTGCCTGTTGAAATCTGTAATATGTAAACTTGTCTTGCGGGTCGCTGAACCTTATGTGTTGATTTTCCCCCATAGAATTGCATTAGAAATGGTAAATTTAATGTAATGAAAAAAGGTATTGTGTTATTAGTGAGTTTCTGCTATGAAAACGCATCAAAAGAGCATATCATGTACACACGACTGTATCAATAAAATTTGGCCATAATTTTTCTGTTGTACTTGCCTGAAACAACAAAAAAAAGACGAGAGATTCATAAATACTATGATTATCGCTTCCTCCGGCAACCGAAATATAAAAAAACGTGAAAATTAAAAAAAAATGTCGTCATGCTGAAAATTGAGCATCGATTCTTGGCACGATATGAGGCCTGTCAAAATGACAAAAAAAAATGCTTTTACTTGATACTAGTTGTGCACAAGACTGGACTCAATTGGCCGATAAATTCTGGAGATATTGTGGCCGCTGATCTGAGAAGAGTGGTTTCGGTAAAGTTTTTCATACTGAGTATACAGAGACACGTTTACTTTCTATTAATCAGCTATTCCACCACCATAGAGTAATTCTTCCTCATGCTCATAAAAATGTTTATATTTCTTAGGTATTTTTGCCGATGTGTCTTAGATTCTTGGAAGTAGAGACGGCACTCACCCGAGTCTTAATCGGTGTTTTAATTAGGGAACGTGTACATTCAAGACAGGGAGGGGGAGGACGGAGCTACTGACGACGGCACCGTTTCGCGCTTGTGCGCTTCCACGGGTCAGACTGACCCGTGGAAGCGCACAAGCGCGAAACGGTGCCGTCGTCAGTAGCTCCGTCCTCCCCCTCCCTGTCTTGAATGTACACGTTCCCTAATTAAAACACCGATTAAGACTCGGGTGAGTGCCGTCTCTACTTCCAAGAATCTAAGACTCATCGCTGTTGTGCTCGAGGACTGGCACCCCCGTCTTATTGCCTGAGTGCTCCAGGTTTGGTCCGCCCGGCGAGCTATCGGCTCTGGTGCCCTGCATTCCTTCTGTGCTACGTGCTATTTTTGCCGATGTGTTTGCAAACTGTGAATCCTGTTCACTCATGAGTCGGTTGCCTCGAAATACCAGTTTTTTAGATTGATACGGATGCGCTTAATAATCTCTTGACCCTTTTTCCTCCATTTCCACAAATTTTTTAAACTTCTAAAATTCACAAATACCTTTGTTAGCGTCTACTCGCCTCGACGTTCAGCACAGATCTCCTACAGCAATCAGAGTGCAGCTGTCACCATTGATGATGTTGATGTAAAGTGACAGCTGAGCTCTGATTGGTTATTATATACGACTAGAACTGTCTGACTGTGAGGCAGTTTCCATAACTGAGATGTGACATCCTTCAGGACGGACTTTTTGTGCTTTAATTATATAGATTCACTGTTTTTTAAACTGATGCCCAAAAACCACCATCTACTGGGCAAGTTAATCCAAAAGCTAAGAAATCATACACGCACCCAAAGCTGACACAATGCTCCATTGAGCGCCGCGCACTCCGAGCACCATAGATCGCTCCCTATAAGATGCTATATATTTTTTGAATGTTGCAAATTAAGCTAAATTGTTTTACATATATATTCACACTAAATACATGAAAATTATAAAAAAAATAAGATTTTTCCAATCTAGACTAGAAGATAATAGCCACACGGGAGGCTAATCAGGCAGGTGTGTACATGACTCTCTGTGTCCACTCCCCTTAAGCAATTGGACTCCCCCTATACATGCATACAGGGACAGACCTGTCATTTCAGGCCAGCGGGCAGGGAGAACCTTCCAGGGACCTGCCTGTCCTGTCGCCGGTGGGTATCAAACTATGTTTCTCTTTGAAATACTGCAGTATTTTAGCCATATATGTTTGATACAAGCTGCCCATGTGTCAGTCAGCGTGTATCAGCTGTTCCCTTTAAAGATGTTGGCCACTTTTTCAGCATTAAGTCCGGGTTCACATTTGCGTTTGTGTCTGCATGCGGAGGGCATGCAGACGCAAACACATTGCAAACGCTGTCATACTGATGTTAACGTAGCAGAGAATCTCTGCATGCATTCACATCAGTATGGTGCCCAGCCAGCCAATCAGCGATCTTGGCGGTGGCTGGGAGGCGGAGATCAGCAGCAGAGATCTCCTCCTCCCGGCCGCCACTGATCTCCCGACGGTGTCAGCGCGAGAGATTTGAAGAAACAGCTGATCTGAAAGCTGTTTAAATCTCCCCTGCCGACAGCTGTCAGATCAGCAAGATTAGCGGCGGCCATGCTCGGGAGATCAGCGGCTGCTCCAGCTGATCTCCCGGTGGCCGCCGTTGATCTCGGGAGATCAGCGGCGGCCACCGGGAGAGATTTCAATGTGATCCACAACGTTCTCCTGCACTGTCATGCAGAGGGCACTGTGGATCCAATGAGATCCATGCATTATTCGTGCACTTGGCAGTTGCTTGCTGATAAAACAAGCGCCCGTGAACGTACAAAAAATGCAACAGGCTGCGTTTGGAGGGCGAGGAGAGGGCGCATCCAAACGCAACCGCAACCGAACACAGCCAAATGCAGGTACCATGCGTTCCCTGTTAAACATAGGAATGCAGTGTGCATGCGTTTGGCTGCGTTCGGAGCGCTGCGTTCACAAACGCCAATGTGAACCTGGCCAAAGACAGGCGTCTCCCATCAGAATCATGAACTGGGGTAAATGTAATCTGAGCCTAGTCTAGTCTTGCTAACTACCAGTAGGTGTTAGGCCTAGTGATCCGTAAAAGTTTTTTTAGCTTTCAAAACCAGAATGCTTACATACCAAAGGGAAAAAACGTAAGAGTGAAACATTTTAAGGAAATGAAAATTTTTATCTCCAGCCTGACTTAATTGGATAATAACTACATTTTAATTCAGCATGGCATCTATTTCTCCCCCCTGAGCTCCTGCCTAATTTGCATAATTAAGTTTCTGGTCTGTCCACACTGTTCATTTCTGAGTAGTTTAAGAAATCCCTCCTAGGAACCCTATCCTTTTCTCTGCCGTTGTATAGAGCAGCCTCGCAATAGCAGTCTCCTTAACTAGCAGTTTTAGTTATTTTACACTTAAAATTTACTTTAGGCATTTTCCTGCACATATAAAAATTAAGTCCTGGTTATAAAACTGTATAGGTTTCTTTTAACGACCTTGCAAATTAAATTATCAGCAAACCTATGCATTGCAAAGTCTATAAAATATTATTCCCTTTCATTAGCACATGAACACAACAAAACATTTATATTTTACAAGCCGATATCTCCGCTGCATCCCAGTTGTGGTGCATGTGCTATATCGTTTCATAGTAAACTTTATTAGACTGAAACAAGCATGTTACTGCTGTACAGGGTATCATAATGCACGCGTGTTTAAGTATGCATACTTAATAATACAGACATTCAGCACAAATGGGAAGCAAAGGGCAGGGAGATCTCCTACATCTACAATCTGATCATTACTGTGGTAAGCAATGGTTCTTATTGACAGGATCTAGAGTTGGGCGATAGGCTTTCTTTAGGTCATTTTAAGATGAAAAAATGCTCTCTACATGTAAGAGAAAATGAACAGAATATCTCTAACAATAACTGCTTTACTATGAATAGGCTAGTAATATAATATATATACATATACTTCCTACTCTAGTCTCTAAGGTTAAGTCAATAGAGGAAGTTGCATGTGTCGCCAAAATCTGCTCTAGCTTCAAACTGTGGCATGTGGGAGGGCATAAAAGCCAGATTCGAGGCAATATTTAAGTAGTACATGAAGCCTCAAAAACCAAATAAAATCTTGTGGGATGATTGTGTGATGCATACTTTTCGTTGATGTGCCTGTTATCTCCACTTATCACAAACTGAGACTGACAGAATCCCTGAACTGAGAGACTTTGGTTTATCACTTCCAGGAGATTGCTGTGAGCATAGGCCAAGATATCAGCGCTGTTCAATGTTGCGCATCTCAGCAGCTAGAATGAAGAACTAAAATGACAGCAAGAGATGCACAGAGGCAAAGCTATGCAAGAACACATAGTCAAAGTAGAAGAATAGGCCGTAGTGATGTATTTAGTACTGCAAGTCAAATTGGACGTTGTATACCAAGCCAAAGGCATCAAACAGTGTCTACCAAGACTTGAGAATTGCAGGACTCTGAGTTACAAGTTAGACACCCTACTAAAAATATTCTCCATGCCACCACTGTCAACCACTCTCAAAGACTGTAATTAGTGATGAGCGAGTAGCAAAATATTCACATTCGCTATACTCATACAGAGTATAGTTCCATAATCGTCCAAATAGCGAGTCTAATGTTAGTTAATTAGTGATAGGCTCCACCCACATACATCAGGCTATAAATCGATTATTTCCAAGACAGGGCGGGAAGGTGGACGTATAGGAGGTATTGTTGGGGAATTCACTATATGAAGATCATACAGTGTTGCGCTTTGTTGGAAGCATCATACTCTTTAAAGTGAACCTGTCACCCCCCCTGGACATCAAAAGCTAAAATAGCCACCTTCTGCAGCACTAAGGCTGCATTCAGAGAAGGTGGCTATAGGCTTTTGATGCCCTATATACAATTAAATATACACTTATATAACTGCTTACACTTTAAAAGACCTAAGACCGGGAGGCGGGGTTTCGCGCTCCTCCGGCCCGCCCCCTCTTGTCAATCAGCCTGGTCGCCTGCTGCTGCCTCCCCTCACAGTGTACCATGAACCGCGCGCCTCCGTTCTCCTGTATGGCGCCGCGCATGCGCTGTGCGCGCTGCCCGACGACTTCCTGGACACCTGGCGCACAGCGCATGCGCGGCGCAATACAGGAGAACGGAGGCACACGTTCATGGTACACTGTGAGGGGAGGCAGCAGCAGGCGACCAGGCTGATTGACAAGAGGGGCGGGCCGGAAGAGCACGAAACCCCGCCTCCCGGTCTTAGGTCTTCTAAAGTGTAAGCAGTTATATAAGTGTATATTTAATTGTATATAGGGCATCAAAAGCCTATAGCCACCTTCTCTGAATGCAGCCTTAGTGCTTCAGAAGGTGGCTATTTTAGCTTTTGATGTCCAGGGGGGGTGACAGGTTCGCTTTAAGATCATGAGAAAAGTATACTTATGGCTGAGAACACATAAGAGCTTTGACGAGCAAAATTACTCTATAAGTACAACAATACATGTCTGTCTTCATGTCTTAAATGGAACCTGTCACCATGAAAATGCAGTCCTATCTGCTGACACCAGGTTGCAGAGCAGTAGAAGCAGAGGAGATTGAAAGTTTTCTCACATATCAAAGTTACATATTTTCATAATTTAATCCTCTGCTCTTTTTGGGCTTTTCAGTCCAGTGGGCAGTCCTATCAGTGATTGACAGCTGTCAAACATCTAGGACAAAATAGCTGGCAATCACTGATAGGACTGCCCACTGGGCATAAAAGCTCAAAAAGTGGGTTTAAATGGTCAAAACACTGGTTAGAGTGAGGCAGGGGTATCAGGTTCATGCAGTGAGCGCTTCCAGGAAAAATGTAATACTTCTCTTTCTCCAAAAGATGTATTTTATTTCATAATACATAGAACATACAATAATAATAATAAATCTATATTTATATAGCGCCAACATATTCCGCAGCGCTTTACAATGTAGGGGTTAGAGCACAATATAAATACAGTAAGTAATTACAGTAGAGAACAAATACAGTACAATAATTGGATACAAAACAATAGGCATAAAATTAATGTAAAAAAGAAGATACAATAAATAAAGCAAGAAATGAAGGTGACCCTGCTCAAAAGAGCTTACAATCTACAACGGGAAAGGGGTTGCACAAGGTACAGGAGCTTATTGCACTAATGGTCCAGGCATCTTGAGGAAATGGGGGATAGAAATAAGCTTACATGGATGGTCATCAGACAGTCTGTGTAGACCTTTTGGGTTTGGTGAAGTTTGTAAAAGAGTAATGTCAAGAGATATAGCCCCTTCACCATCTACAGTACAAAGGACTTCTATTAGGGAGTATGATAGGCCGCCTTAAAAAGATGTGCTTTTAGGGATCACCTGAAGCCATGCAGGTTGTGGATAGTCCTGATTTCTTGGGGTAGTGCATTCCAGAGGATTGGTGCAGCTCGGGAGAAGTCTTGGAGCCAGGAGTGGGAGGATCGGATTAGTGCAGATGATAGTCGAAGGTCATTTGAAGAACATAGAGAACGGGTGGGGTGATAGACAGAGATGAGGGAGGAGATGTAGGGGGATGCTGCACTGTGAAGAGCTTTGTGGGTGAGAACCAGCAATTTAAATTTGATCCTGTAGTGCATTTCGGCTAAAATATCCTGCAACATTTTGGGCTGCGTTTGCAAAAACGCATGCGTTCTGCGTTTGCAGAAAATGATATGCATTTTTACTCACGTTTTTTATGCGTTTCCCATTGAAATCCATGGGAGCAAAAACGCATTTGTTTCCTTGCGTTTCTATGAGTTAATGAAGTCCAGAAAGGCATAGAAACATAAATGCAACTCCACTTAGATGTGCCTTAGTCTAGTTTTATAAAGCCTTTGTGCTCAGCTGTAAATGTTGTAGAACACTGAGGCTGGCCAAACATACAGTCTAGGGTCCGCTGGAACATCGCTACATGGTCGCTGGTGAGATGTCAAACAGTCAGATCTACTCAACGACACTGCAACGATACGGCAATCCGTATAACGACCTTGGCGGTCATTGGAACCTTGTCACACAGCAGCTAGTCTGACGACTCAGACCTATGTGGCTGAGTTCTGAGTCGCCAACGAGGTCGTTGTTAAGGCGTCAAACATACCGATGCATATGCTGGCCAGCGGGAGCCCGACGATCAAAAAATGATCCAGGCCATTTCGACACGATCGGCTATCTCACAGCGCGGGCCTGGTCGCTGGTATGTGTCAAACATAGCAAGATCGCTGGCGAGGTCGCTATTACATCACAAAACCTGTGACACAACAGCGATCTCGCTATGTGTGATGGGGGCTTTAGTCCTCCTGACAATATTTGTTTGAGGGTGTCGAACAGAATAGGAGTTGTACAAGTGACACACCTAGTACCAATGGACCTTAGGAGGCCCCAAATCACCCTTACTACATAGTGTGTGCAAATGTTCAAAATGTGCAAATTGCCTCTTCAGAGAGAAAGAGAGCTTGAACTCTAGTGCCACCTGTTGGAAGTATAAATCCTAAAAGTCAAAAATCGACCCTTTAGCGAACCTTGCCATATGACATAATAATTTCCAAACCATATTCTCAATTTGCAGACACAGTGTTTTGGGGTATTGCCCCATGTCAGTGCAAAGTATAAGATCTGGTTTGGCTAGGTGAGAGGCTAAGATGGGGATCTAAGGGGTAAATTTTCAATATGGCACTTAGTTGGGTGGGTAGACCTGGTTACAGATTTTGCATTAAGGCTCACCTGAGGATAAAATAGTATAAAACTACTATGCAGGTTCAAAACTACAACATAACTGTATTTCTGATCTTAGAATGAAATGAGTAAAAAAATGGATAAATCTGGAAATTCATTCTGAATGTATGTACGAATCAGTTCCTTAGAGGTGTCAGAGCATTATAATATTTTATAAATGTTTCAAGGATTTTCTTCTATGAAACCCAATGGCAGCAAAGTGAAGATTTCGGACCAAAGACAGCGGAATTGTACATACAAAGCGGCCATCAAGTAAGCTATAAATCGCTCAGAAAACAGTCGTAAAAGTGTTGCACTTTGGAACCCGAGTAATGGAGGCTGATTCGATAATTCACATGCTGGACATGGTCTCCATTATTTGTTACATCTCTAGTGCCAAGTGTCAGTATCTTTGTGACAAAAGTAGCGTTTATGGGCCAACCGACGTTACAGAGCAACATATCGCACTGCAGGTCTCCATTGCTATACAAGCTAATATGTCATTACTTGCTGCAAAGCTGGGTGAAGAATGTGTCAAATTACAGTGAAAAATACATTTTAGACGGGGTGTTCAGCAGACACGAGAGTGGCGCTTCAGTGTGATAAATGGCTTTAAAAGGGAGCTCGCCGTATGGATGAAAATATAACAAGGTATCTTGGAAGAAAAAGTAACAGTGGATACGTTGTGACAGAAGATAAGTGCGCTGGGCCTCCCTAGAGATGCAGCGAGAGCCTACGCAGCATATGGCAGGTTATAGCATTGAACAATTATAAATGCAACTCAATTTCTGTCAAATAGCAGAGCTTTCGAGGGCTCAGCTTACATAATTAGATTGAAAGTTAATGTCCTACCAACGCCTCAACAATGCTCCTGTCACAGTTATGCATTTTGTTCACAATGCTTAAAGCTGGCATGTCCTGGTCCGCGTACAATTTACGGAGGCCCAGGAAAAACACGGGTCTACATGAATTGCTAACAGATGTAAGTTCTCTCCCTTGTTCAAACATTTTTGAAGCCAGACGCAATTATGTGCTTATAAATAAAATATGAAAAGGTTTGTTAGCTGAAGAAAGTGCGAGGAAGAAGACAAATGGGGTTATTCATCAAAAGTGAGCACGGCGCTAGAGACAAAAGACAAAACTCTACGAACACGTCATTCATTCTAATAAGGTTATTTATTAAAGCAGCATGCGAATATCATTCTGGTTGAAAAATAAAATATCTGAGATATAGATGTGTCCAAAAGGTAACTGTAGAAATCCCACACTATATCCTGGAAAGAAAGTGTGACCAGCATCAGGAATCCAAGTCTAATTATTTCTACTATTCACTAGGCCCAATTCTTCCTATGAGGTCTACAGGGTAAAAGAGTGGATAGCTGGGTGGAAGAGCGGAGTTAGGGGCCATTTAGACTGTGTTCTGGCCCTTCAAATCACATTTTTCAGATGGAATTCACACAGAAAAGCATGTTACCCAAAAAAACTGCAGTAAAACACCATATATATCCCAAAACTATACCAATATAGCATCAGCTTAGTGCACAAAAAAAAGCAAACCCTCACATTGGTCCATTAATGGAAAGTTAAAAGGGTGAGCATCTCAGAAAATATCGACACATAAAAATAATTTTTGTAGTGCAAGTGAATGACGTAAAAGCAAAAAAACAATGAAAAAAATTAAAATATTTTATGTTGTTCATTTCATAGCATGTGGAATTCTTTCCTGGCTTTTCAGTACATTGCATGGAGGCATGAAAAGTAGTGTTTTATACTGCAAAGAAACAAGCCCCCATACAACTATGGCCAATGAGAAAACAAAAATGTTGTGGCTCTTGGAAGAGGTGGAGGAATTAAACTAAAAAGTAAAAATGAAAAAATGCCTGGTCCTTAAAGGAACTCTGTTTGGTCATTTTTCAGTATGATACTAATAGTACCCTTGAAGAGTGCCTGGGCAGCCCTTTAAGAATATGTAAAAATAATTACTGTACCCTTTGTAGTTCTCTTGCTATAAGCATCTTCACACTAAGCAGGCAGCTAGCTTCATTAATCTGGTCCATTACTTTTACTGCTGAGTAGTCCATAATATGTAAATGTTCATTTATTATTCCACTCCTTCCCAGGCAGCTATTCCTTCCCTCCCCCCATGTGCTCTTCTTACTGTTAGTTTCATTTTCATTTTGCTGTCCTGCACAGTGCTTCTGCTTCTGATGGGAAGGGGGAGAAATGGGAGATGGCAGGCATATATATATGATAGCTAATTTTCATTAAGGCAATCTCCCCCATTTGTTGCTCTGAGCAGAAGACGTGCTGTCTGTGAGAGATTCTGTGTTTATTTGAACATTTGTTTTGCTGCATACAAGGAGAGTAGAGACAGAATGATACAGTTCCCATCATGGGGGTGATTTCCATGCTTTAGTAGTGCAGTGATGTCACTACATGAATATTCATTCCTTGGGGAGTGTGCAGCAGAGAACTAAGTGATCACTCACTGTGATTGACAGATGGAATGAATCTCTATTTGCAGTTTACACAGGATAGGGGTAGTATAAATACAAGAAATACATGAATTGAAAGAGCTTCACCAGAGTTTCAATGTGCACTGAACATAGAAGTGATGTTTAAGGCTTCAGCACCATGGATAGCGGCGGGTACAGTACGCAATTTGTGTAAGCAGCAGGGTCAGCTCCTTATTGAGGACGCTGCCCTGCAATGTGCTTACATACATTACGTACTGATAATGCTCCTTACAGCGAGGAGCTGCGGCTTTCATTGAGAAGTTTATAAAGCTGACAATAGCGGCGATAGTGTAATAATAGACATTAACTATTGACATGTCACAGTTTTTGGACAACATGTCTCTAGGGAGGGTTGATACTCCCTGGAGACATGTTGCCCACATATAATATTAACATTAACCCTTTGTTCATCTCCGTAACCACATGGATGCACAAAGCATCTGGCAACCGCAGGCATTCACATGTGCCTTGTGGTAGCCCTATGGGCTCCCATAAGCGCCCATTACATTATATTTTTAATGCTTAAAACCGGATCCAGATGGCAAAAAAACACCGCAAATGTGACCCTAGCCTTACATTTGAAACTGATCCAATAAGCAAAAATGTATCTTTCATAAATTAAAGAAAATCAGATGGCTAAATAGCAATTAGTTATTGGATCCATTTTCCATGGACTCCCATGTTAAAAAAATGAATCGTGCAAAAATTATTTTTTTTAAAAGGGACAAATAAATTGTGTCTACACAATTTATTTGCAAATGGATGTGTGCAGGATCCGTTCTAATGGATCATTACCGGACAAGTTAATTTTGCCTTATACCACAGCACACAAAAGTTTACTTCTCAAGCCTTTATTGTAGACTTCCCTTATTTGGGGCATACCATATAGAAAAAAAAATATCGTGATTATTTTAAAAAAATTAGGATTATTTCTATCCAAAATATATATATGATCATATACTAAAATGCAAAAATTAGGATCATAGAAACAAGTGTGCAATTACATTTTATGTACTGGCATTTCCTTTTACTGAAAATCACGTCTTTTAACTGCTGAAATCTGCATAAACCAATTTTGGATAATGTGGTCTGTCATATTATCTCAATGTTTGGGGTTCTCCAGATTAATTATATACATCAAATAAGAAAGCCTCATGCACAGGACCTAGAGTGACCTGTGTGTAAGAGGTCTGATATCAGTGCCAGTATCCAGTTTCCTGAGAAAGCTCACAGGTGTTCAGCTCCTCTGCCCCCAGGAGCTCAGGTCCTGGCACACACATTTCTCACTTCAGTAAGGAATTCTGCTTTGTGCTTCTGCTCACCCAAGTGATTCAAGACGGAGCATTTCTACAACAATAGACAGGAAAACAATAACATCCCTGATCATGGCTGGGACAGTGATTGATGCAAGAGACCAAGGGCACTTTTGACGTTTTTGTGTAAAACTACAGAGTGGTAAAATAAGATCCTGATGTGAGTTTTCAGCCTAACTTTATGTTCACATTCAGGCAATGATTTTTATTTATTTTAAAATGTTTGACCTCTGTTGTTTTTTTGTTTTTATCTTATGTAGTCCTACACATCATCTAACATCACACGTCCATCCCTAACACACCTATCCATCCCTTCCACATCTATCCATCCCTACCACATCTATCCAACCTTTCCACATCTATCTTTCCCTTCCACAACTAGCTATCCATCTCATATCTATCCAATCCTTCCACATCTATCCATCCCTTCCACGCCTATCCATCCCATCCTTCCACATCCATCCATCTCTTCTACACCTATCCACTCCTATCCACCCCTACCACACCTATCCATTCCTTCTACATCTATCCATTCTTCCCACATCTATCCATCCCTTCCACGCTTATCCATACCTCTCACGTCTATCCACCTCTCTCACAGCTATCAGACCTTGCCACATCTATCTATCCCTTCCACATCTATCCATCCCTTCCACACCTATTCCATCACTCTCACATCTATCCATCCCTACCACTTATTCATCCCTTTACACATCTATCCATCACTCCCACATATATCCATCCCTTCCACATCTATCATCCTTCCACACCTATCCATCCCTTCCACACTATCCATCCCTTGCACACCTATCCATCCCTCTCACATCTATCTATCCCTTCTACACCTATCCATTCTTCCCACATCTATCCATCGCTTCCATACCTATCCATGCCTCACATCTATCCATCCCTACCACTTATCCATCCCTCCCACATCTATCCATCCCTCACATGTATCCATCCCTACCACTTATCCATCCCTCCCACATCTATCCATGCCCCCACATCTATCCATCCCTTCCACACTATCCATCCCTCCCACATCTATCCATCCTTCCACATCTATCTATCCCTTCCCCACCTATCCATCCCTACCACTTATCCATCCCTTCCACACCTATCCATCCCTCCCACATCTATCCATCCCTTCCACATTATCTATCCCTTCCCCACCTATCCATCCCTACCACTTATCCATCCCTTCCACACCTATCCATCCCTCTCACATCTATCCATCCCTTCCACACCTATCCATCCCTCCCACATCTATCCATCCCTTCCACTTATTCATCCCTCCCACATCTATCCATCAATCCCACATCTATCCATCCCTTCCACACTTATCCATCCCTTTCACACCTATTCCTATCATTTATCCATTTCTCACATCTACCTACATATATTTTCTATATTAATGCATATAGCCCCACAATCAGGGGCATATACACAGGAATTGCCTTTATATAGTGCATAATCCTGTGCTTTGCATTTGTTTGGTCTCTCTTGCCCTTAAAAAAAGAACAAGTGAAGGGAAGATAACCAAATAAGGATTCGGGCAGAGGTCAGGATGTCGTGGCCGACCACCAAGAAATCAGCAGCTGTAACACCAATCTCACATCTTGGAAGAATAAATGGCAGACGCCACAGAAGCAGACAGGGAAGTCTTGTACAAGGACATGTGCAGACACTGAGGTCTTTCTCTAACCTTTCACATTTTAGAGACTCAGTCATGCTTTCCTGTAGGATGACATCTCTCACACTCATGCTCACTAAATGCTAGCCCTGTACACTCCATGCATCACCTGCTAGAAGAAATAATAATAGGACTCTGGGAAAAATGCATCCCTGGGGAATGAAGTGGAACTATTTATCTCACAAAATATATTCACAGGCAAAATTCACTTACACCCAAATAACTAGCTAATAGCAGATTTATTAACACGACTGACAAATGCAAAATGACACTTTGTATTATGACATTTTTAAGCCTGTTTTAAAAAAAAAATTCTCTGCACTACATAATCTTGTATAAAAAGGATAAATGATTCCGGATTTGCAGCCTGCAGTTTTCGGAGCGGTTTGCAATACCGCAGCAGGCTTGCTATAATGGGCTCCTATGGGAGCCCATCCGCCTACCGCAAGGCACATGTGAATGCCTGCGGTGGCCGTATGCTTTGTTCATCCCTGCTGCGCAGGGATGAACAAAGGGTTAATGTTACTAATAAATGTGGGCAACATGTCTCTAGGGAGTGCTCACCCTCCCTAGAGACATGTTGTCCACAGAGATCGACATATCAAAAGTTAATTCTTTATTTTACATGATCGCCGCTATTGTCGCTATTGTTTTCCTATACTTTACAATGACAGCTGCCGGCTCCTGGGTTTGCAGGAGTACACTACGTACTTTGCGTAGGCACCAGGGACAGGACAGCATCCTTTATAATGAGTTGTCCCTGGTGCTTACGCCATTTGCGTAGTCTAGAGGCTGCTGTCCTTGGTGCTGAAATCATTTACAGCACTTCTGTGGCAGTGCGGTAATAAAGAATTAACCCTTGATATGCCGATCTCTGTGGACAACATGTCTCTAGGGAGGATGGGCACTCCCTAGAAACATGTTGCCCACATCTATTAGTAACATTAACCCTGCCGCAGGGATGAACAAAGCATACGGTAACCGGATTGCTCCGGATTACACATTATGAGCAATACGGTTACTGTATGCGGGGTTAAGGACACAAGGCACTTGCAATTACCGCATCTGGATAAGGATGCGGTAATCGCAATATGCCTTGCAAATGTGACCCTAGCCATATTCTACATGCACAGATCGATTGTGAAAGTGTGTACGGCCTGTCTAAACACACAAATGTGGTCACCGACTGTAAATGAGGACTTATGCAAGTTTTTTATGTTTAGTTAGGCTAGGGTCACACTTTGGATGTTGCGTGTCCAGCCACGTTTTGGGCTGTGTTTGCAAGAACGCATGCATTCTGCGTTTGCAGAAAATAACATGCGATTTTACTTGCATTTTCAATGTCTTTCCCATTTAAATCAATGGGTGTGTTAACGCATGCGTTTGCAATGTGTTTTTTGGCACACATGCTGTCAAAAATGGATTGGAAGCCAAACGAACAGAAATGAAGATGTGAAAAGGCCCTTAGAAATTTTTGCACTGACTTTTTCAAAGCAGTGATATTTTCTTAGATGTCTGTCTCAGGACTACCATTTCACATAAAATTGTATATTTCCGCTGTTTATCATCCTGACAATATGACTTAGGGCACCATTACACGACAAGACGTTGAAGTGATGTCGGCAGCGATTTCACATGAGCGCGCATGTTTTAGCCATTTTACCAAGATCGCTTTAGAGATGTCCACATGCAGAGATGTCGTGTGCAACTCATCAGCAATGTAGTGAGCAGGTATCGTTCACACAACCCAGCGAATTATACCAGCTCATTGCTGTGAATGGGCAAAGTCGCTCACAACATCGTTATCGCGGTGTCACACAGAACGATCCTACCAAATCATTTGCGCAACATTGCCAGGTTTTCAACATGTTTAAAAATCTGTCAACTACGATCAAGCGACTTATCATAGTTGAATCGTTCATTTACACGCAATGACACAATGGCGATGTTGTTTCAACATCGCTCAACCCGTGACGTTTCAGCGATGTTGCGGGCGATATCGTGTCTTGTAACGGTACCTTAAGGCTAGGTTCACATCACGTTTTCATTGCATTTGAAGGCAATGTGTTTTCAGCTGCATTAACGCATAGAAATGCATGCGTTAACGCACCCATAGGCTTGTATGGTAAACGCAATGCAAACACAATGCAAAATGTTGTTACGTTTGAACGCATGCATTTTTCCCGTTGTTGGCAATGTTAGCTGTGTGCTGAGAAAAACGCATGAGTTCAAACGTAACCACATTTTTTATTGCGATTGACTGTGTTTTACAATAGAAGTCTATACGCTTGCGTTTCATTGCGCTAAATGCAGTGCAAAACACATTGAGTTCAAACACAATGCTAAACGTAATCTGAATCTAGACTTAGGCTAGGGTCACACTTGGGAGCTTGCATCCGTTGGAAGGATGCATTAAAGGATTCTTTTTTCCCCTTGCCATTTTCATGGCATGAATGTTCATTTTTAGTGCATGCTTTAACGCCAATACATATATGTACCATGCATTAACACATGCTTTTCCCATTGACTTCCATGTTAAAAAAATGCATGCATTTTTGCAAAAGCACCAAAATACGCTGCATACCGCGTTTTTCAATGTGCCGAAAAAACGCATAGCATCAAACACATTGCATTTGGCAATGCGTTTTTTGCATTGGAGCCCAAGGGTGCAGTTAACACGTGTTTTTTACAATTTACACATGAAAATAGCGCATGCATTTAACAAATGCATGATGCAAGTGGACCCTAGCCTTAGGCTACATTAATTTTGTGTATTTTTCATCCATGTTTTGTGATCCATTTTTTGCAGTGAAAATAAAGTGAACGCATCACATACATGGAATCTCAGCAAATCAATGGGTTTTCCCATGTGAACATAGCCTAATGTTGTGCTAAGATGTCCTCCGCAATCCAAGGCACAGTCAGGAATCAAAGGAGAGATGAAGGGATGCGATGCCAAAATAGCGCGGAGAACACAGATAGCTCTTCTGCGATCTTCATACCAACACGCGGTCAGGAACAAAGACGGAATCGCTACTAGGTTGCCTTCTTTAAAACACGGCCACCCAATCAGAACGCACTAGTGACAACCAATTGGAGCTGAGGGGCGCGGAAAAGGCACACCTACTGTCTCATTCAGAGTCGCTAACGAGGTCATTGGTAAAGTGTCAGACATAGCGATGCAGCCTGCCCGAGCAACGACGCAGGAATGACTCAGAGCAGTATGTAACGATCAACGAGCTCACAGCAGGACCAGATCGTGGGTGCGTGTCACACAGAACGATATCGCTAACGGGATCGCTGTTACATCACAAAATATGTGTACGTTACCAACTTGATCCATCTGGTTAAAAACAACCAGCCTGATTTTAATCTACAAAAGTTGGATGAGTAAAATTCGTTTGATATTCCATGTCATGAAAGTTTGTGATCTTTTTTTCCCCTATCATCTGTAAGAAGGCGTTTTTTTTTTGTCAGCAGTTCTTATTCTACAATTATTTACAGGACTATTTACAGTGTCCTATGCTACAGAGTGGTAATGTATCCGGAAAAATCGGATGCGAGTTTGACACCACTGTAGCTTTACCCTAATAGAAAGAATTTGTCTGGCAGCTATTTCTCCTGACCCTCCCACCCCCCTACATACACATGCATGCTTGGCTGAGTTATGCAGGGTGAGAGTGTAATAAGCCACTCCTGTGAAAACAAAGATCAGGCATTTTGAAATTCAACAAGCCAAAACTTGTCTCCCCCCCACCCCCAAACAGCTCTGTCCCCGACATCTGCTGTCAGTGAAGAATCAGAGGTTGCTGGTATATACTTGTCTTGATTATTTTACTATTGAAGCTAGTGGTATAACTATATTGGTGCTATTGGTTTTGTACTTATCCAATGTGCCAGTGCTAAAGAACCAAGCTTTGAAGACCTGTGCCAATTAAGGAGGTGCATACAACTTAATACACGTTACTCTTTCTTGTGCGATAAATGACTAAAAGGCAACATTGTGCCCTGACACAACTGACTATAATGTACCTATTTAGCTGTTTTGTCAAATATACAAGAAATGCGATCATTGTAGACACATGAACAGTACGGCGCCTTTATTTATGAGACAGAAGCCTAAGCTAAAGTTATTTTCATTACCAACACATTCCATTTTTACTGAGACCTAATAAACCAATCAGTTATTTCAAGTTTAGCAGTAGTTGTCTTGGCAGACCTACAAGGTCATGTAGAGTATTATGGGATGGAGGTAGATGCACACCCAGGACCATTGAGCTTTGCTTGAAGAGAATAAACAATGTGAAGATGAGGCATTGGAATGGCCTACACAAATAAACAGCAGGGCACTTCTTCTTATAGCAGGCAGTAAACTGGTGACATGTCCTGTCCCCACTCATCACTCAGAGACAGAGCTTCACATTTTACATCCTCTCCCAATTTCTTGTTTTCTCTTCACACCTCATTGATAAGCTTTTACACCATGGCTGTGAGTCCAAGGGGTTTGGGCGTTTGTCTTCGCACATACATTCACACTCATTAAACCCAAGTCCATAGTCCTGTCACTGTACTGCAAATCAGGTTCTGGGATGTGAACTGCAAACAGAGCAAGGGCCATGGGCAGGATGTCCATTTCAAAGAGAAGATATCACAACTATCTAATTAGATTAAATCAGGGGGAAAAAATACAACACCAAAGCAATTACACAAACCAGAGCTGGCCAGTTACCCTATAGTCTGTCAGACATGAGGGACATGTATTGCAAGGAAGAAATGTTCCAATTTATATGTAAATAACTTCTCTAATGAGGCATTATTGTCTGGAATCCAAGGCTCTTCTGATGTTCCCTGGTCAAATAGTCCAGTTAGCAATTTACTTATGAAGGTTGTAGCAAACTTTGGGCTATTTGTACACTATACCCCAACAGATTTTGGCATCCACATAGGCACAGATAGCCACACAGCTGATGGCACAGGCTACAGTGTAAAAGCTCATTCAGATGAGTGGATTTTAACGGTTAACAAGTGCCAGCTGACCATATATTATTATTATTAGGTATTTATATAGCGCTATTAGGATAGATGGCGCTGTACAAGTTAGAGGGTAGACAAGGACAAGTGGTCGAAATACGACAACAAATCGACAAAACAATCGTACGGGTACAATAGGGCCAGGGATCCTGTCCGTGAGGGCTCACAGTCTAGAGGGTGTGGGGAGGGGTTACAGTATGAGGGGGAGAGGTGAGATGGTGCAGTGGATTGGGTCTCAGTGTGTGGTTGTAGGCTTGTAGGAAGAGGTGGGTCTTCAGGTTTTTCTTGAAGGTTCCCAGGGTAGGGGAGTGTCTGATGTGGTGGGGAAGGGAGTTCCAGAGTCTGCTGGGAGCATGAGAGAAGTCTTGTGTGCGGTTGTGGGAGGTGGAAATGCGGGGGGTTGAGAGAAGGAGTTCTGAGAGGAGCGCAAGTTGCGTGAGGGGAGGTAGCGGGAGACTAGGTCGTAGATGTAGGGAGGGGACAGGTTGTGTATGGCCTTGTAGGTCAGGGTTAGGGTTTTGAAGCGAGATTGCTGGGGGATGGGGAGCCAGTGGCGAAGAGGGGAGGCGGGGGAGTAACGGGGAGATAGGTGGATGAGACAGACAGCAGAGTTGAGGATGGTGCAGGAGAGGTGGAGGGAGACGGTTGCAGTTAGTCCAGGCTGGAGACAAGTGTCTTGGCTGTGTTGTGGTCAAGGAAGGAGCGGATGCGGGCAATGTTTTTTAATTGGAGTCGGCAGGAGGTGGCGAGGGCTTGGATGTGAGGCTTGAAGGAGAGGGAGGAGTCAAGGATTACCTCGAGGCACTTGGTGTGGGGGAGGGGTGAGAGTGTGCAGTCGTTGACGGTGATAGATAGGTCAGGAAGCGGGGGGGGTTGTTCGGGGGAAAGACAAAGAATTTGGTCTTGTCCATGTTGAGTTTTAGGAAGTGGGTAGAAAAGAAGGATGCAATGGCGGATAGGCATGGAGGGATTTTGGATAAAAGGGAGGGAATATCAGGGCCAGACAGATAGAGCTGGGTATCGTCAGCGTAGAGGTGGTATTGGTGTCCATGTGACTCGATGAGATTGCCTAGGCCAAGGGTGTAAATGGAGAAGAGTAGTGGTCCCAGGACCGAGCCTTGAGGAGCACCTACAGAGAGGGGGTAGGGCGAGGAGGAGGTGTGAGAGTGGGTGACGCTGAAGGTCCTGTCTGTTAGGTAGGAGGAGAACCAGGAGAGGGTGAGGTCAGTAATGCCAAGAGACTCAAGAATTTGGAGTAAGAGGGAGTGGTCAACAGTGTCGAAGGCAGCAGAGAGGTCGAGAAGGATGAGGACGGAATAGTGTCGTTTGCTCTTGGCGATCAGAAGGTCGTTTGTGACTTTGGTTAGGGCTGTTTCGGTGGAGTGGTGAGGTCGGAAGCCGGATTGTAGGCGATCAAAGAGAGTACAGGAAGAGAGGTGGGAGGACAGTTCGGAATAGACGTGTTGTTCAAGAAGTTTAGAGGCAAACGGGAGGAGAGATATGGGGCGATAGTTGGAGACTGTTGTGGGGTCAAGGGATGGTTTTTTTTAGGATGGGCGTGATTAGGGCATGTTTGAAGGATGAGGGGAATGTGCCAGACAAGTGAATCTGCACTCATTTACTGGCCTGTATACACGAGAAATGAAAACTGATGGGAACTAAATAATCATGAATATAGGACAATGAGGACCCTTGACTTGGGTTGTGAGCTTGTGTCTTTTGCCCAAAATATCGACCAGTAACTCATGAATTTTTTTAAAAAAAATTGTTGCATATTTTTTCAGGTGGTGCAGGGCGCAACTGAGTTTTATGTTGACTGAATTTAGGGTTTCGGTTCCTATGGGGTGCACTTACATAGTGCTGGATAACCCACCTGATCCAATAGTATGGGCATGGATAGTGGTCTGTAAGCCAGACAGCATGCTGTAATAGTATCTGAGTGACTGGCACCCTATACAAGGCTTATCTGTATGCATTTATAATACTTCACAACCACCCCTTACATGATTGGTAGATGGGTGAGTGATTTTCTCATCAGTATTTTGTACCCATTCTACCTCCACTCTTTATTATGGGGGCTACTGAATCCTATAGTGCATTAGTATTTTCACATGTGTTGGTAAATATAGACAGGCCGTTCCACACCACAGACGGGCGCTTCACCAGGTTACTGCCAGTGTTAGGTGGATTCGCATCCTCCCCCCCTGCACCCTTGTGTGAGCACCCCCAAACTGCCGAAATGCTGTGTTTTTGAAAAGTAATAAAAGCTTGTCCAAGAAGATCGGTGAGTGCTGCCACTCTGTATACTCAACTTCCTAGAATGAGGCACACATGTTTGCTACAGATGTATCAAATCCAACTCCTAGTAATGCAGTCTCTACAATGGGACTGAATTAAAAACTTGAATTTAATGATTAAGATGAGTATCCCAATACTTTTATCCATATAGTCCATCTTGTATTAGCACAGGGTGCAGCTTCATAAGCCCTGTTCCCTAACTCCAGTCCTTAGGAGCCACCACAAATGTTCAAGATCTCCTTAGTATTGCACAGGTGATAATTCCATTACCTGCACAGGTGATAATTCCATTACCTGTGTAATACTAAAGAAATCCTGAAAACCTGCACTGTTGGTGGCTCTTGAGCACTGGCTTTGGGGGAACATTGTCCTAAAACACTCAGTATTGCCATGAGCTTTTGTCTCTCCCTATCATCATCTCAGAAGAATGCTACAGAATATGCTGCTGCTTTGCAAGCATTGAAAAAAAAAAATACAAAATTAGTAACTTAATTCATGTAGAATGGGGGTTTTCCATTTTGGGGACCTTCTTATTACTTAAATGCATGCAATTAATTGGGTTTCATTGAAAATATTGTGCATTTGCCATCTATAGTCTTTACTTTAGGGTGCGCTCTCATAGGCGTATAGCTCGCGCGAGGATCTCATTGTAATGCCTGCACTGGCCGCTGCTCCACTGACTCGGGTGTGGCAGCATCATAGAAATACATGAAGCTGTCACACTCAATTCAAGGTAGCTGCTGTCAGTGCAGGTATTACAATGCGATCCTCATGCTACCCTTTTCCACCAAAATGGACAGTGTCTTATATTAATGTTTGCTCCCAAAGATGCGCTAGGTATTATTTTCAGTGGATGTCTTATTTTTCCATGATCTTCATCATCCCATTGCAGCCCCAATCATCCCCATGCATCCCCCAATATCCCCTTGCAGCCCCCATCATCCTTTTGTAGCCCCCAATATCCCCTTGCATCTCCCATCATCCCCATGCACCTCTCAATATTCCCATCATCTCCATACAGACCGTAATATCCCCATTATAGTACATGCAGAAAAAAATACACACCCACAAATACACACACAATATCTTTTCTCACCGGTCCTCTGTGGCCCACATCATATGGTACTGTATTCTGGGCTCCACTCTGAGCTCTCTGGCTCAGCTGTCGTAGATGTATAGTAAGCTGCAGGCCAATGAGAGGTCATCAGCTGCCGGCCAATTAGAGGCCAGCAGCCGCAGGCCAGTCAGAGGCCCGCATGTAACATCATGCGCTGACGTTAACTGCTGGCTTCAGATTGGCCAGCAACTTACCACACATCAACAGCAGCTGAGCCAGAGAGCTCAGAGCGGCGCCTGGAATACTATACTGCGGCGGTCACCGGGACAACGGCAGCGGGCAACAGTAAATACCTTATAATCACAGCTGTATGCCCTGTGTGGCGGGCATGCTTAAAAAAAATTAAACTTTGATAGGACTTATTTTCGGAGGGGGCCTTTACAGTGCTGTGCAAATTAATTGGGACAAAACAAGTTTTTCTTGCATTCATTTTACTATTTCTTCTAAGTGTTTT
Source organism: Allobates femoralis (assembly GCA_033576535.1). Classification (NCBI taxonomy): domain Eukaryota; kingdom Metazoa; phylum Chordata; class Amphibia; order Anura; family Aromobatidae; genus Allobates; species Allobates femoralis. Next base: position 549,933,514 of record JARQOC010000001.1, on the reverse strand, counting down.
ATGAGTCCTTGGTGTTGTTTTCCTTTTTTTTTCCACATTTCCCTTTTTGTTTTGGAGAAAATGATCCAGTTTCATTGTGTGTGTGAATTATTCTTGAAACGGTAGATTTCCCAATACCAACGGTGAAGCGATTTCTCTTACAGTCAGACTTGTATGTTCATTAAGAGTAATAATTCTAGACCTCTTCTGTGGAAAAACATCCATTTTAACAGGTACGAATGAGAGAAAAAGTACACTAGACCACTCCTCACAGAAACAAGCTCTCAACTGAAGCTAGGGGGCAGCTAGCTGTTATTTTCTAACTAAAACCAGTCAAACCACATTTTGTTACTCAAGGTTGTACACTCACACCTGTTCAAAGCAGTTAAAACTGGTTTGAATCACTGACTAGTAACCAACGTTTACGATTTTACTTAAAAAATTATTTGTCCCAATTAATTTGCACAGCACTGTAGTTCTGCAAACCCCCTACAGGTCTTATTTTGCGGGGATGTCTTATTTTCAGGGAAACACAGTAGCTATACAGCAGAGTGCGCCCGCCCTTATGCGTTTATTGCTGGCAGCAGAATGGGTTAACTGAGAATCCATCAGAGGTGATCAGTAGGTTGATCTGACAATCCAAGTTTGTAACGCTTACTTTTTTTCTTCAGTTCCTGTAACCCATTTCTGAACACAGAACTCATCAAAATTAAATGTAGAGAAACAAAACCTTAGAAAGGAAAACTGTGCAAAATGTTTAATGAAGCTGAATTAGAATACATATTTTTTTAGCCCCAAATACATGCATTTAAAAAGAAAAAATATATACTCCCTTTAAGAATTTTCTGTAGTACACTTTCCACTCTATAAGGGTGCTTTCACATTAGCGTTCCCCTCCGCAGCGTTCTGCGGAGGGGAGCCGCAATGTAAGCGCAGCACCGCAAGTCCCTATCTTTATAATGGGAGCGCACGGTGCTGCGCTTGACTGCGCATGACCATGCGCACCCATTCACTCCCACATGTGATCTGTGCGCAGGCGGATGCCTGCGCACAAATCACCCAGTCTCGTCCGCACAAGAAATGCAACATGCACCGTGCGCTCCCATTATAAAGATAGGGACTTGCTGTGCTGTGCTCACATTGCGGCTCCCCTCCACAGAACGCTGCGGAGGGGAACGCTAATGTGAAAGTAGCCTTAAAGACGATTTTAGTCATACAAATACTTTGAATTTGTGAAATAATTCGCGCTTAAACATAATGACCTTCAGAGGTTTATTTTAAGAGGTTTATTTATTATCAGCAAACAACAAACTCCTACTTACATCCAAAAATAAAATACACTTTGTCTTTTTATCATATCCCTCAAAAATAACTCACACAAAAAAATCTTTCATTCTAAAGAGCCTTCCAACTCTTTGCCGTTAAAATATTAAAATATTCTTGCTACCCAAAATATCTACAGATTATTTGTGTTTATGGAATTATTCTGCTGTCACTGTCTTTTACAGTCACAGAGATTGCATCGAAATATTGCGGAGAGGAAAATGTATAGAAAACGGTTCTGTTTCATGGACAATTTATTTTATCCAAAGAGGTGGCGATATTTCATTAAAAGATATGAAATGCAAATTTGCATTCGGCTATAACTAACACCTGTCAAACTCGGTTTATCTTTGTTTAGAGCTCAAAGAAAGTCTGGTTATGCAGAAAGCAAAATGGCATTAAACAAAAACACTAAAACGGGACTCAGATTGGAACATAGTAGCCCATAAAATTCTGTCCTCACTTTCCCTAAAAGCCACTTTCCTAGTAGAATGTCATTCAATTGGGATCAACAGATTTTAATTAAGATACTTGACTTAAGTGTCTGCATGACTTGATCTGTGAGCTGAACCTCATGGATGTAACTCCAGCAATCTGAACGAGCATTTCAAAACCCAAAATTAAAAATATTTCTATCAATTTTCCTTCACCGCAGAAAGAGAATAACATTCGCCTTAAAGCCAAATATCCTTCTCCCTAATGGCCGTCACGCCGGTACAATTTGTCATGGGGGTACAATCTATGCCCAATGATCAGGTGAACCTTTTGCTTTTAGCTTTCCAACTGATCAGACAGATACGATTTCAAATTACAATGGTAGAATAAGAAAAAAAAACAAGAAGACACATGAGAGAAGAGGACAGATCCCGTTATCGCCAGCTAATGCTCTTTACATTGATTATCCATTGTTTTCAATCTGAAGCTTCTTATCTTCCTTTGTGAAACAAACATCTTAACTGGAGCTAATAATGTAATACAGGAATGGACTACAAGGTTGCTAAAGAGAGTCCTCAAGATGTGCTTGGTTGAACACAGGTGTGACTAAGTAAAAATCCATTTCCTGGACCACCTACATTCAATTAAGGGCATTGTTAACCCTTTTCTAGCAATCCCTTAAAGTGAATCAATCTGTCAGCAGCCTTTTGCAATGTAATTGGAGAGCATCATAATGAAGGATCAGAGACCCTGATTACAGTGATATGTCACTTAGGGCGGCTTCACACTGCAGTGTGATCCTGTCCGGGGCTGTCAAGGATGAACCTGACAGCCCTGGACTGGATCATTACACAGAACCGAGGGCTACTATGCCCCCGGTCCGGTGTGCAGCAGCACACAGCTGCAGCCGCTCATAAGTCAGGACCGCAGTGCCGCGGTCCTGACCTATCAGCAGCGGGAACTGCATGTGGCTGCACACCGGACCGGGGGGCATATTAGCCCTCCGGTTCTGTGTGCTGATCCAGTCCAGGGCTGTCAGGTTCATCCCTGACAACCCCGGACTGGATCATACCGCAGAGTGAAGGCACCCTTACTGGGTTGTTTTGCTGTTTTAATGCAATCCGTGTTTTATCATCAGGAGATTATAATTTCAGAATGACAGTATTTCAGCCTCTTAGTTCAGCCACACCTCCAGCACAGATTAGTAGCTGTCGTGCTACAATACACACAGAAAGCTATGGTGTGGCCAAGTTGATCAGGAATTAACATCTGAGCTCAGCTAGTCCTGCAGCAAAGAAAACTGTGATTGCCATAAATATTTCACCCAGTAAACTAAGGCTGGTTTCACACTGTGTTTTTTTTGCCTGATCAGTGTCCATCCAGTTTGTGTGCCAAAATCAGGAGTGACTCCAAAACTCAGAACAGGTGTCAATCTTTCAATTATAGTTTTTCTCTGCAAGTTCCTCTCCTGGTTTTGGCACATAAACCTGATTGAACCTGATCAGGGAGAAAACTGCAGTGTGAAACCAGCCGAAAGGCCACGTTACACACACAGATATCTGTTCAGATATTGGTCACAGATCTCTGGTTGCAGTGAAATCATGGACACATTGTTCCATTTTGTGACTGTGTACAAATGTAATAATGTGCCCATGATATCACTGCAACCAGAGATCTGTGACCAATATCTGAACAGATATCTGTGTGTGTAAAGTGGCCTTTAGTGATACATTGCTGGAATCAAGATTACTGTCCCTATCTCAGATTACATAGCAAAAACCTGCTGACAGATTTCCTTTATCTTTTGAAAATGTAAATCACAAATCTCTGTCAAGGAAAAACATTTTATTGCAGCCTTCTGTTTACAGAGATATTCTTCAGCTCTATTGCAAACAAGTCTACACTCTCCAGGTGTAGATTATAGGGACAAACCAAGGTCCAAAGTTCTTCCTAACAATGCTATATCTGCAAGCAGGTGCCATGATGTCATGACCACCGATAGATAGATGACATCATTTATCAGATGATAATGCATCCTGCCATAGAGCAAAAACTGTGAAAACATTCCTTGAAAGAAGAAACATAAGGTCAATGTCATGGACTGCAAATAGTCCAGATCTCAATCCAATTGAAAATCTTTGGTGGAAGTTAAAGAAAATGGTTCATGACAAGGCTCCAACCTGCAAAGCTGATCTGGCAACAGCAATTAGAGAAAGTTGGAGCCAGATTGATGATGAGTACTGTTTGTCGCTCATTAAGTCCATGCCTCAGAGACTGCAAGCTGTTATAAAAAGCCAGAGGTGGTGCAACAAAATACTAGTAATGTATTTGAGTGTTTTTATTGTTTGTTTTGTTTGTTTGTCATGATTCCATAATTTTTTCCTCAGAATTGAGTGATTCCATAATTTATCCCCCTGCTTGGTCTATAAAAGTAACCGTTACTGGCTAGCACATTTTTTTTCAAGATTTCCTTTATTGTTTTTTCAAGGCAGAGAGTTGCCATTTGAAATGACTTTAGTTTTGTACCATGTCTGTGATCTGCTTTTTTTCTACAAAATTAAACAACTGAGTGAACATGATTCCATAATTTTTGCCAGGGGTTTTATAAATACAGAGAGAGAGAAAGAGAGAGAGTGAGTGAGAGGGAAAGAGAAGGGACATTATTCTGGTAGCCAGAATACCCAAAAGTATCCATGGTGTAGGATACAGTCAAACAGGTAGGCAGAAAAAGAAAGGGGAGGGGGCAATGGACCTGACAATGGAAGGTATGACACCCTAAATGTTTTTGGCGCCCCCAATCAATGCCGGGATTCCATAAATATCCCTATATTACCCTACACTCATATCAGTGCCTGTGAAATTAAAAAAGTTCAAGTACACCACTCATAAAATCTCTAATTGAGACTTCGCTTTGGTTTTTTAAGGTTACAGCCATGTATATATGTAGATAATGGGCCTTCCACCATGTCCAAATCCCAACATTTTCCTCCAGGTATGTTAAAAACCAGGGTTCAACAGGTGAATAAGAACCAAAGAGAGCATGAGGGTGCCTAGTTAAACAAATGGCACATAAACATATGAAATCCAAAAATTAGCCACCACTAGTTAATCAACACATATATACAAAAACAAAGTTAATACCTGCATATCCATAGCCACCAGGATAATACCCGGGTTGTCAGGTCTGGCGCGGGATGATACCTGAGTGTCTCTCAGACCTGATGGTTTAAATAGCATCACATGGATTCCGAATCATGTATGCAGCTGTGAGTTGCACAGAACGAGGGGCGGGCATCTGCGCAGTCCTAGTGAAATGCGCTTGGTGCATGCATCGACTGGTTGACACGTAAATTGCATGTCATCTGAAACCTGTAAGTCAGAGGGCTGGGGTGTGTGCATAACTATTGTTGCACGTCACCCAGATTTCGGCAAACCGCGCATGTGCGAGGTGGAGGCGGGCGCATACACGATAAGCTGATACGTAACTCACGCATCTCCAATTAGGAAGACTTATGTAAATAGCATAGAGCCGCCAGCATTGTGCAGTTGGCAGAATATAAGGATGTTTTGTTACTAGCTAAAACAGCTTTGCATATAGCAAGAATTGTTTAGGAAACCAGGTACTTACATGATGAAATCAAAGCAGGTAAATGTAGGGAAAATGTGCATGGATATCAAAAAGAAACACATAAAGACAATATATCACAGTCACAAGGTTAATAATAAATCATATTATCAAATGTAGCCCAAATGGCAGATCTTGCAGGAGAAGTGCGCAAGACCAATTGAATATTAAATGAAAATAGTAAAGGTCAGTTGCTCATGAAGGTCATTTGGACTGAGTTTAACATGAAGATCCACTTGGCTTCCTTTTGTAATGTTTTCCTGCTCCAGTCACTCAATCTTTGCTACTGTGGGACTGTCTCAATTACTCGGAAAATGATAGATCTAGGGTCCCCCCTGTGTTTTGACAGCACGTGTGTCTCGCAGGAGCGGTGTTACGGTGATTTATAATATCACCCAAATGTTTGCTTATACAAACCCCCAGTTGTTGTCTAGTCTTGCTCACATAATCAAGCGGGCATCTTCAGGTGCATAAATAGACTACCCCCTCTGTCTTACATTTCTTAATAGATTGAGCTTTTGTGATTGGGTCACCCCTTTGGCTCTATTATTTTGTCCCTCTTTGTAGAACTGCTGGTAAATTTCCCACATAGGGGTGACCCAATCACAAAAACTGCATTTCCTGCACATCTGAAACTCCCAGTTTTTCTCTTATCAAGCCAGGTGGAAACATTGGTGGGGGCAACAAAATGGCTTTGGACCACTCCTCTTAATGGATTTTCCCCTACCGAAGTTGATACCAGGGTGAGGGGAGATGAGATCCAAGAACACAGAGTCAGCCTTTAAAATGTCCCAATGTTTTTTTCAGATTCTTATTACTCTAGAATGTTGGTCATCAAACGTCCCAATCCTTCATCTAACATCCTTGGTTTATACTCACAATCCTCACACCTCAGTGTTTGCTGTGGTTTTGTTACAGAAAAAATGCAGCAAAAACACAGTGTGTGAACATAGCTTTACTGAATATGTGTGACAGCTACTCCATTGAAGGTCTATAAAGGACCTATGATATTCTATGAGGCTGTCAACATGTCTGATTGTTTCCATGGACCACTCTATTCGAAGGAAAAAAGATCAGTGAAATGACCAATTTTGATCTGAGTGTCAGATCAAAATTGGCAATGCAATTTATGGGTCTGTAGAAAACATTAGAATGCCCTTGGATTTTCACAGACTGACATAATGGATGAGGCGAAGACATTTTTTTTTTCCTGTCCACCTCCGAAAAAAAAGACTGGTCTCACTCTGATCAAACGCTGATTACTGAAAACCCATCTCTTCAGAACAGCCTACAACCTGCAATGATCACAGTGCCACCTCACCACCACTGGACCTGGCGCTCCACCACTGCTAGACCCGGCGCTCCACCACCACCGGAGCAGACCCAATCTACTCTATTTCTCCCCATTGCCCTGCAGAATGTAAGCCCGCAAGGGCAGGGTCCTCTCTCCACTCTGTACCAGTCTGTCACTGTTACCGTATATACTCGCGTATAAGCCGAGTTTTTCAGCCCAAAAATTGGGCTGAAAAGTCCCCCCCCTCGGCTTATACGCGAGTCACTGTATACTGTATACACTGTATACAGTGTATACAGTATACAGGCCCGCCCCCATCAGTATACAGGCCCCCCCTTGCAGCACAAACCTGTAAAGGAAGAGATTAGTATACTTATCACTGTCCCGCTGCCGCTGACCCGCCGCCGTCATCGCGCTCCTCCGTCTTCATCCGTCTTCTTCCGGCTTCCTCCCGTCGGCGCAGGCAATGACGTCATTGTCTGCGCGCCAGAGGAAGTCGGAAGACGCTGAATGAAGACGGAGGAGCGCGATGACGGCGGCGGGACAGCGGCAGCGGGACAGTGATAAGTATACTAATCTCTTCCTTTACAGGATTGTGCACCAAGGGGGGGCCCTGTATACTGATGGGGGGGGGGGGCTGTATACACCTCTGGGGCTGCGTGTATACTACCACTGGGGCTGCTGTATACACCACTGGGGCTGCTGTATACTACCTCTGGGGCTGCTGTATACACCACTGGGGCTGCTGTATACACCACTGGGGCTGCTGTATACTACCTCTGGGGCTGCTGTATACTACCACTGGGGCTGCTGTATACTACCACTGGGGCTGTATATACCTCTGGGGCTGCTGTATACTACCACTGGGGCTGCTGTATACTACCACTGGGGCTGCTGTATACACCTCTGGGGCTGCTGTATACTACCACTGGGGCTGTATATACCTCTGGGGCTGCTGTATACTACCACTGGGGCTGTATATACCTCTGAGGCTGGTGTATACTACCACTGGGGCTGCTGTATACTACCACTGGGGCTGCTGTATATACCTCTTGGGCTGCTGTATACTAAACCACTGGGGCTGCTGCTGTATATACCACTGGGGCTGCTGCTGTATATATCACTGGGGCTGCTGCTGTATACTACCACTAGGGCTGCTGTATATACCTCTGGGGATGCTGTATACCACACTGCTGGGGGTTGTATACCTGTGCTGGGGTCCACCCTCGGCTTATACACGAGTCAATAGGTTTTCCCAGGTTTTGGGGGCAAAACTAGGGGGGTCGGCTTATACACGGGTCGGCTTATACACGAGTATATACGGTAGTTTGTTCATTGTATTTTTAACTTGTTTGTATGTATCCCCTTCTCATGTACAGCACCATGGAATTAATAGTGCTCTATAAATAAATAATAATAATAAAATTACCATAATCGGACCATTTTTCTTGAATGGAGAGAAATTGGTTGTGTGCACCTACCTAAAGGATGACTACATAATGTTCTGCAGACAAAAAATGACCTGAACTCTTAATTTATTTTACCACAATTATTACTGAAGTATTCCACAATTTTGACTTCAGTAGAATAAGCCTACCAGCACAGCAGCTAACTGTAGCTAAGCAGCTGTTACTTAACTCCAATACCAATGGATTGCAATAGCCAAAGCTTCAGCTCCAGCTCCAAGTAGCAATTCACTGTGTTTTATTCTAACACTTATCAATCAGGTCAATTCTCTAAAAAAAACTATCTACTCATTCTTATGAAGAAATGCTAAAAAGTAAGAAAACATGCACTCCGGTGAAAAGACAGCTTTTAGAGGGTGTGAAATGATTGTCAGTTATTAGCTGCAGGCTTTTTCTTTTTCTTCCACCAGTCAACAAACTCCTCTGCCTGTCAATGGCTTATGATCTGATAAGGGAACACTGTTTATTTTTTAGACTAGCCATAGGGAAGAAGAGAGGAACCTGATTACATCAGGGGCAGCTCAGAACTGACAAGACCTTTGGCCTGGGGGCCACTGGGGATAACAAAGAGGAAAGCAAGAGGAGGGGGAGAAAACAGCTGAGGTGGCTATTTGAGGGTCCTCTCAACAAACAAGCCAGATCATCTCAACCAAAAATAAAGAAAATAACTGACATCTGCTAGCTACCTAGGCTTGTCTTAAAAAGCCTTTAGTTTAATGGGTGGGATGCTGGTAGATGCTGGCTTCTATTGTATAGCCGTATGCTCAGCCTCCCTTGGACATCAATGGATTGCAAAATATAGTTACCTTTCAGACAAGAAAAATCTCTGCAATTACCTCTAAATCCAACATTGCTAAATACAATGTAGCACTTAAGATTACAATGCAATTAAGTATTTATCCTGTTTAACCCTCTAACCAAGAAAATCGTGTGGCTCGATTTACTTTCAATTTTTAATTCTTACATGCATTTTTATTCTTTATGTTCTTGTGAAGAAACAACAGGGACAGATTTCTTAATCCTGTACAATTCTAAAACAGGATTAGTAAATTCAGTCCAAAAATAATCAAAAAAATGTATAAATGTGCTAAATTAATCAGAGTGGTTGGATGATGACTGGCCACCTTGTCTAACCTTTAGCCAGCTTTCTGTTGAATTCTCTTGTATCAAAAATTTAGGAAGAAAAAAGTGTTGCAGATTGTTGCAATGTAAAGCATACCCATGCCCTGAAAAACCACACTTTCTTTTTGCGTGACACATAAATAGCACTGGTACATTTTTGTTTTAGGCCTCTTATGAATAATGTCACACACTGACAACAGTAAATCTGCCTCACTGGGTCTAAAGGGGTATTCCGTTAAGAAGATTTTATCTATTTGCAGGACAGGCTCCAACTTCTAGATCACTGGCGTCCAACAATGAGGCTAAACCAAAATTCCAGGTTGCGCTGATGCACTGCAGCTTTATTCATTCTCAGTGGGACTCCTGAAATGAATGTAGGAGTGTCACCCCTAAGAACCTTAACCCCTTCACAGCTAAGGGCATATATGTACTTCCTTGCCTGCCTCCCACCCTTTGATGTGAGGTCACGTGCTGAGCTCGTATCATTCCCGGCATATTTCAGCTGATCTGATCAGCTGACACATGTATCTAACAGAACTGATCAGATCAGTGATTCGATCAGCACAGTTAACCCTTTATATTGCGCTGTCAATTGCTGACAGCGCAATGCAAAGCAAAGGAGCGGGGATCACAATGTTTCCCACTGGCATCGGAGGCCCAAGATGCGATCATGGGGCTTAGATGCATTGCTATGACAGCCTGGGGTCAGCTGATGTCCCTGGATGCTGTCATGAATCACTTTGTGCCAGTGATCCTCAAGTGAGGTCACTCACTGGGAGAAAGTGATAATTTCTGCTGGACAGATGGGTGCTCAAGCATCTCTCTGCACAACACAAGCAATCAGACTGTGTAGTGTTAAGGCACCCTAAGGGGCCATGAAAAATAATGAGAAAGTAAAAAAGGTTTCAATAAATATGAGAAAAATCCTCAAAACATAAAAAGTCACCCCCCTTTTGCCCAATAGAAAATAAAAGTACAAAAAAATGTTGTGTGTATATATATATATATATATATATATATGTATATGAAATATAAAATATGATCTTAAGACAGCTCACCTTTGTGTACATTCTTCATAGTGTAATCCTCCTGTGTTGAGAATGAGCTAAGAGATGAAGAATGGAGCAGTCTTGGTAACATTAAAAATAAAACATAAAGCTATTCCCCAGGTGAAAAAAGTAAAAGGCCTTATTTGAAAAAAATGCTAACAAAACATGAAGAGTCCACTTTCAAGCAAATATTAGCACCACAGTTTCCCCCAGACCGTACTGTGCTGAAGCGCGTAGTCCGGGGGGCACTATGGTGCTAATAGCTAATATTTGCTTGAAAGTGGCCTCTGCATGCTTTGTAAAAGAAACCAGCATTTTTTTAATAAAGCCCTTTACTTTTTTCACCTGGAGAATAGCTGGAGGTACTTTCGTTATATAAAAAAAAATATGTATATATATATATATATTATCATGCATTAACAGGCGATCAAAACATCACATCTACCCAAAAACTGTATCATTAGAAGAGCTCAAGACAAAAAAAAGAGGCATCACACAACCCCAGATCCTGAAAAATTAGAATGCTACGGGTCGCAGAAAATGGAGACAGAGGCCCAATACTTTTTGTTTAAAAAGTCAGAATTTATTTTCACCACTTAGATAAAACTAAAACTATACATGTTAGGTATCTACAAACTCATACCAACCTGAGGCATCATACCGACATATCAGTTTTACCATATAGTAAACATGATGAATAAAAAAAACAAAAAATCAAATCAAGTAACTGCAGGTTTTTTTTTGCAATTTCACCGCACTTGGATTTTTTTTCCTGTTTTCCAGCACACCATATGATAAAATAAATGATGTGATTCAAAAGTACAACTCGTCCTGCAAAAAAATAAGCCATCGGCCAGCGTGAAGAGATTGGAAGACAGTGCTCCCTTGTATTTTTTTGACTAGCCGGTACCCCCTCCCTAAACTGTGCAGTTGGACTGATCTGGGTTAGAAAAGTGCAGAAGCAGAGATACAGAACCTGAAAGTGAAAGTAAAGTGCCAAGGGAGAGACACAAAAGAAGGCTGCTGGCCTATAATTGTGTGAGAGAGAGGAAATGCTGCCTAGAAGTGTCCGTGTATTTCGGCTTTGGGAAGAGGAACGACGTCAGCTCTAAGAGACATTGCGATCTGGACCGTGAAGGAACCATGAGAGCCGCTGAGTGATCACCGGCCGTAGAAGCCTATTTGATTGGCGAGTGCGGACGGGACGAGAGACGTCATAAAGAGAATCCATAAGATCCTGGGGCCACGAAGGAAAAAGAACAGTTTAAACTCCTGACCCGCCCCAGAGCCGTGGGGAGCTTGGTTCCAGGCGTTGATTCACGGTGGATCTCACGGGGGCCTGTGCCCGGTCCTGTGGCCCTGGTGGTCCCTAAAAGTCAGTAAAAATAATAAAAATACGGTTCCGGTATGGTTACCGGGGCTGCGGGTCAGACCTCCGGGGTGATGGTAGGGCAGCCAGATGGTTATGCTCCCTGTAGGTGGAGCAGAATCCCCGGGGCAGTTGTAGTAGTTTTTACACAGGGAGGCAGCTTATCACTCAGTCTTTTTTACTTGTCTCTTCAATGCAGCAGTGTACGGCTCCTCAGGATAGGGAAATAAAGTACGTCACACCAGTCATTAACTCTGATCGGGCTTACTTGTAAGTTCTTTATGCAGATAGACAGACAATAATAATAATAATAAAACTTTATTTGTATAGTGCCAACATTTTCCGCAGCGCTTTACATTACAGTCCTTCAGGTCTTTCTAGCCTGGGTAGTCACCAGGGAATCGGGATGATACACTTAGGACTCTCGGTGGTATGCCTGCCGTTCCCTACCGGTCCCTTCACTGCGCTATCTTCCCTTCACAACTGTGCAGCACCTCCGCACGCAGAGCATTGAGCCAGCTCCCATGGGTCTTTGTTGGGCGACTCCCCTTTAGGTCCCCTGACCCTAGTTCAGTGTGCCTTTTCAAGGTATACGCCGGGTCTTTTGGCCGCAGCTTCCTGCAAAAGCTCGGGGCCTCCAAGTTAAAGGCTCGGGGTTGAACTCCCGCACCGTCTACAGAGTCGGTCCTCTGTCCAGGACCAGACCCTTCTGGTCGGTAGAACTGGGTCCAGATTCGGGCGCACCCGTAGCTCCTGGTGCCCCTAGGGTCTCTTTCCTGTCACGACGACCTTCCCCTGAGTCGTCCTCCACTCGTCCCTCTGACTCCCTAACTGTCTAACTGTCATCCCACCCATACACTCTTTCTACCCACCTGACTCCTCACACAGGACTGGGTTTTCCCTACAGCAGGTTCACCCACGGTCCTCTACTCTAGGATGTGCATGAATGGGTGTTGTGAGATTCCCTTGTTTATCCTCCCAATTCCCTTAGTCACATAAATACCACACACTCTTATTTGGGTGCAGTACCCCTCCATGGCGTCCTGACAAGTGGGGCGCCACACCCCCTGCCCTACAAGGAGAAGTGCAAACTAACAAGCATCTCTACAACAAGCTTCTGAAAGTGGACCTGATTCCCTCAGTAGTATCGTGTGTCATATATTGGTGTCTGCATCCGTTAGGGTTGTCTGCTTGAAATGGTTGGGGCGACTGAGCGCCCCAGCTAGAAACTGTGTCACTTGTTAAACGTATCCATGTCATATTGCATCCTCCGTTTACATTCATATACATACCTTCCTTGCTTGTTTAGAGACCTGTTCCTTTTCTTCTGTAACCCCATCTTGTGTATGTAATTGAACCCTGCACAGTGGTTGTCTGCTTGGCCAACGCTTTATGAAACGAGTGCAAGGATTCATCTTACACTGTATTTAGTGTCTGGGCTTCCACTAATTCGGAAGTTATACTGTGGCTAGCTATTAACTTTTCCATATAAGAATATCCCTTTAATCAGATATTTGGGACTATTTTTTTTTTTGAAGTGTGACAATTTCTTTGTGTTTCTTATAAATATCTTTCTTTATAGAACCCATGAAGGAACACTCCCATACATCAAAAATTTTCCTTGGTACTCATCTCCAAACACAGCAGAGGGCACAAACATGAAAAAAATGATTTTACAGAGTAGAAAATGTACTACAGAAGGTTTCATATTTTCACTAATACACTTGAACACAATTTTTTTTATCTGTTCCTTAAACTTACAAGTTTTTAGCCTGACGGTGTGGTCTAATTTTTCATAAATGTGAATCATATTATTAAACATTGGTGTAACAATTTATATGTTACCCTATCCTAGGTCATATTAGTTTTACGCTAAAGGAAACAGTGTTTTTTGCACCAAATTCAATAACTTGTTGCACTGTTGTAAATTTTTAGCCCTTTTGCACGTCACAATCTTGTCAGATGTCTGGCTAAACAATATTTTGTAAAAGATTATAAGTGGTAAATCACTATATAAAAGTTGCTTTGTCACGGTAATCTGTAGTAGTAATGTAGGCACTTCACACGTGTCTCTTGCTGGACGTTCTGAGACTACTCTAGAAAACTGTTTCGATAAACATATCAAAGACGAACGAGTTTATCAGCGTTTTACAAGCATTTAGTATTCGAAGGCAGCTGTGACCTGGTAAAATCTAATTATTTCTTCAATACCCACTGGAATAGTTCAGGACGATTTGCAGCAGCTTCTAACTGGTGCGTTAAGCATTTGGCCCAACATCACAGACTTAACAGATAGCTGAATGAGCGTTCTGTAGATCTCTCGTGATCCTCCCGCAGGTGCATGTTAAGGTAGGCTACTAATGTTTCTTAACATGCATCACAACCTGGTGACAGATAAAACCAGCTGGAAATTAATGATTTTCAAGGAAACGCTGTAAAGCTTTATACTGTATAAGTCCAATTGAGCAAAACATGGCCATGTATCGCAATCCTATCTTATTACCTCCAAAGTGTTGATGAGAAAAATGTGAATATTCTGAAAAGCATTAAAATATGTTTGTTTTAATTCTTAAAGGACATATAAAAAATGATCAACGACAATTAAGTATATTACGCTTACCGTTTGTTAATCAAGGCAACCAGTCAAATGGTTTATTAACCCCAACCCCGCCTCAGCACCACCATCCATGACACATTATGCATTCCTTTATTACCTCTTCTAGCATGCGGCTTGTGGTTATTCTGTCTGAAAAGGTATTCTGTAAAAAATTACTTTTAGTAATGTAGGCCCTATGTAACTAAGCTTTTATCTGCGCTCAGTCCAGGGCTGTGGAGTCGGAGTCATGAAGTCGGTGTCCATTTTAGTGGAGTTGGATTCAGGAAAATTGAGGTGTCTGAGTTGGAATAGAGGTTTAGCTTACCGACTGCACACCAGAGCTGTGGAGTCGGAGTTGTGGAGTCGGAGTCTGTGTCCATTTTGGTGGAGTTAGATTCAGGGAAATTGAGGAGTTGGAGATGGAGGTTTGGCTTACCGACTCCACAGCCCTGGCACTCACACAACCATATTTTCTCCATTTGAGAAAAACAAACCGATAATGCTAATCGGACACTGATCAGAATTTGATCATAGATTGAGTAGAGTGGGATACAATTTTTCTTCATCTTCTCCTTTCTGTCAGTCTGTGAAAATTGGAATGCACTGGGATGTCATTTGCGTAAGTATCAGATTCGCTGGGCGAATCTTATGGTGGTTCTTTGGCTTTTTAATCATATGATTTTGACTACATGACTATATAGACCAATAGGTTAATCTAAAAGACTACTTCTGGGTAAATATAATACAGTGCCTGCATAATTAAAAGTCAGTTTTTCTCCACTATACCTTAATATCCAAAATAACCACAAGCAAGTTAAAAGATAATAGATAATCTATTATATAATCACGAATGGGTTTTTTGCCCCTTTTGAGTCCGCTCGCGCTGCGAGTCAGCGTGGTCATGTGGATACGACCGAAGCATTGGCCGCGCAGCGCAGCGGGCATGGCGAGTCGCCTTAGCAGCGCGAAGCATTGGCCGCGAAGCGGCCATTGCGAGTCAGAGACTCGCTCTTCTAGAATCCCGCATCTGCATCGGGCACCCAGCTAGTAAATAATATTTGCATAAGGTGTTGAGGTTGGATTAGAATCGATAACTAATATGACCATTTCACTTTAAGCTGATCGTACACATGAAATAATCACCTGACCAGCAGCTATTTCTTTAGGCTCTTCCATGAATAATAAGTAACTTCTCAGCTGAGTGTGCATAATAGGGCGGGCCAGATATATGTTAGGCTAGACTCCCGCATCTGTGTGAGTGTTACCATCTGAGAGAAATGGGCCGATTTCCCAGGTGCCAATCCTATTCCTCTTTTCTAACTCAAACAGGTAGGCTATAAACTTTTTTTTACTCTTTTACTCTTAATGTATCACCTAAAATGGATGAAACTTTATATGGACCTGTGAAGTATAAAGTCTGTCTTCCTAGTTTCAGCCATGTCTCACAGATCTCCATATACTTTAATGGTGGGTTTACACACACCAATTTATCTGTTCAATCTCTGAACCAATCTCTGGTTGCAGTGAAATCATGGATACATTGCTCCATTTTGTGGCTGTGTACAACATGGAGCAATGTATCCATGATTTCACTGCAAGCAGAGATTGGTTCAGAGATTGAACAGATAAATTGGTGTGTGTAAACCCACCATAACAGCTGAGTCTATTCTGTAAAACAAATGAGAACAGGACATGCTCAGTCTCACGGACCAGAGGCACAGACTAGTTTTATAACCTCTTCAAGCCATAGCTATTTTCCATTTTTTTGTTTTAGTTTGTTCCTTCCCTTCTTCCAAGAGCCATAACATTTTTCTTTTTCTGTCAATATAGCCATAAGAGGGCTTGTTTTTTGTGGGACAAGTTGTACTTTAGAATGACATCATTCATTGACCATGTGGAAAACAGGAAAAAAAATTCTAAGGAAGATGAAATTGCAAAAAAATGTACAATTCCATAATTGCTTTTGGAGTTTTCATTTACCATGTCCACTTTATGGTTAAACTGACTAGTGATGGGCGAACCATAAAGTTTGGGGACCGTACCAAACACCTAGTATTCGGGCACGGACCCCAAACATACTTTCCTGAGATGTCCGTCTTACTGTTCGGGTTTGGCTGGGTGGGCTGTAATAATAAACAAAACAGTGATTAAAGCTCAGCATGATTACTTACCAGCCTCAAGATGGTTCTACTTCCGAGGCCGCTCGAAAAAGAAAAAAAAAAGATAAGTTGAAAAAAAAAACAATGTAGAGACTTCACTGTATTTTTCATTCTCAGTGCAGCTAAAGCAGACAGCTACGGGCTCCACCCCCCAGATGCCTGGCTTTACTTTGGCTGGCAATCAAAAATACAGGGGAGCCCATTATTTTTTTTTAATTATTTAAATAAATAACTTTAAAAAAAATGTGTGGGCTTCACTCTGTTTTTGATTGCCAGCCAAGATAAAACCCAGATAGCTGGGGGCTGGTATTCTGAGCGTCGTGAGGCCTATAGTTATTAGGCCCACCCACACTAGAGAATAGCAGCTCATAGCCACCCCAGAAAATGGCACATTCATAAGAAGCGTCAATTCCTGGCACTTTACCCGGCTCTTCCCGATATCCTGTTGCAGTGGCATTGGGGTGATAGAAGGGGTTAGTGAAAGCTGAGTATTGACAGCTCGTCATTCAGCCCGATTGATAGTGGTCAGGTCTCTGTGAGACCCGCCCATTATCAATCCTGTGAGTAAATAGTTAAAAACCACAACTCATAGGGAAAAATCCTTTGTTTGAAATAAATAATCCACAATAATGTCCCCATGAAGCACACTCAGTTCTGCTTCATCCAGAGCATCCTCTCCCTGCAGTCTCTGCGATCACACTGACAGCCGCGAGGAGTGACAGCAATCACTGAGTCATTGAGGCTTCATGGCAGTGAATTCTCTCTGGTTCACTGCAGGTGTCGGCAGCGTTGCCTGGACACAGCCAGGATCCGGATATGACTCGGTGGCAGTGTAGTTTCCGGCTTCTAAACCAGATGTGATGTCAGACACTGGGAGATCAATAATATAATATAAAAAAAACGCAAATCCACACAGAACTACCCCCTCTGGACGAAGCTATCGCAAAACGTGCGTTAGTGGTGGTGGTCACAGGCAGGAAATATAATCTACCCTCTGATGTGGCACTTGCTGTATAATTGATACATTGGCATTTCTGAGATTCCTGTAATAGAGTGGTAATAATTGCTACTGGGTGTAATTACACTAGCCACTTGGGCTTTGTATTTTTATCCTTGATTAAGGTGTTGATGTGTAGGATCTCTATCATCATATGGGTGTACCTGCCATGTGTTCCATTTCTGTTTGTCGCTCGTTTTTAACCAGTTTTGGATGTTTAAATAAAATTGCATTATTAATTTTTCAAATTGGCCTGACTCCTGGGTATTTCCTTGTGTGGATAAATATTGGTTGGAGGGCCCTGTATTGGCATATAGGTTATATCTGAATGTGTGAGGTGATCACAGTGGCTGCGGGAGGATGCTTGTTCCCTACCTGCAATCTCTTAATGCAGAAGAGCTAAGTGTGCTTTGTGGAACCATCGTTCTGCATTATTGTCAAGGGTATGATGGAGTAATAAATTGGAAAATGAGGGTTGCCTGATTAATTTCAAATAAAAGATTTTTCTATATGTTGTGTTTTTTTACTATTTCCGCACAGAATTGATAATGGGCGGGTCTCATAGAGACCTGAACATTATCAATCTGGGCTTCATGACAAGTTGTCAATATTGACAAGTTGTCAATATTCAGCTGTCATTAACTCCTTCTATAATACGATGCCACTGCACCAGAACATCAGGAAGAGATAGGTGAAGCTCCAGGAATTGGCGCTTCTAATGAATGCCCCAATTTCTGGGGAGGCTACTATTCTTTAGCCTGGGAGACCCAATAACTATGGGCCTCATCACGCTGAGAATACCAGACCCCAGTTGTCTGAGTTTTAACTTGGATGGCAATCTAAAATAGGGTAAACTCCACACAATTTAATTTTTTTTAAGTAAAAAACAAATGGGCTTTAATGTATTTTTGATTGCCAGCCAAGGAAAAGCCATGCAGCTCGGGGTGGCAGCACGTAGCTGTCTGATTTATCTGCGCAGAAAATCAAAAAATACAGCGAAGCTATACATCATTTTATTTATTTATTTAGACGTCAGGTTTGTTGCCTATGACAGCCAAACACAGACGCCGGCACAATAGGTGAGGGGTGCAATAGCCAATCACAGACCCTGTCACATACAGTGGGCATCTGTGATTGACTGTTGGAATAAGTACAGTAACCTGGAAGTAGTCCATACAGTTTAGTATCTACCGTAGAGTGAATAACCAGGAAGTTAATGAGCGGCCCGGAAGTACAAGCATGAGGACCCGGTAAGTAATCACACTGATGTTTAATCACTGTTTAGTTTATTTTTACAGCCCCTCTAGCCATCATTTAAAAACATTAAAGTCCGGGTTCTGGGTTTGGACTCAAGTTCTGTTTAAGTCCAGTCCCAGACCTGGACTTTAAAAAAAAAGTCTGGCCGGATACGCGGAACTCAAACATTGGCGGGTTCAACAATTACTAAAACTGGCCTGGCAGTATGATTCTCCAGGTCAGTATGAGTACACAGGTATCAAACATGTACAGTCATGGGAAAAAAATCAGAAATTTGTCCAAAAAAAAATCCAGCTTCTGTTGCCATTTTCTGAAAGCCAAAACATTTTAATTTTTGGGAACAATGGTTAACTGATAGCTTATTTTTATGCCCTGAGATGACATTTCTACTGACACTATTTTTGTGTAGATACAATGTTCCCTTCCTGTATTTTACTGTAATGTTGCGGCGGCCCAAAGAAACCCATTCTGGTGTTTTAATTTTTTTTCATTATTCTGTTTACCGATTGGATACATTTATTTTATATTTTGGTAGCTTGGACATGTCTGAATTGTTTTATTTTCAATAGGGCAAGATGGGGTGCTTTAAACTTTTGTGTTTTTTTTTATTTTTTTTTTCACTTATAACTGCATTTAGTAGTCTCCTTATGGCCACTTTACACACACCAACTTATCTGTCCAACTTCTGAACAGATCTCTGGTTGCAGTGAAATCATGGACACATTGCTCCATTTGTACACAGCCACAAAATGGAACAATGTGTCCATGATTTCACTGCAACCAGAGATCTGTTCAGAAGTTGGACACAGAAGTTGGTGTGTGTAAAGCGGCCCTTAGGGGACTTGAAGGTGTGAACATCCGATCGCTTGTGCTATACAGAGCAGTGCTATACAGAGCAGTGCATCGCAGCCAGTGTTCACATGAGGATCATAATGACAGACACAGGGGTAATCAGCTGCCCCCTAGCTGTCATGACAACCTACCAGCACCACGCAATCATGTCATGTGTGCGATGATGGTAGAGGGGAATGACACACTCCCATGTCAGTGCGTGTTACTAGAGATGTCAG
Organism: Allobates femoralis; assembly: GCA_033576535.1. Taxonomy (NCBI): domain Eukaryota; kingdom Metazoa; phylum Chordata; class Amphibia; order Anura; family Aromobatidae; genus Allobates; species Allobates femoralis. Next base: position 549,913,773 of record JARQOC010000001.1, on the reverse strand, counting down.
ATGTCCGCCTGCGTACAAATCACATATGGGAGTGAATGAGAGCGCACGGTCATGCGCAGTCAAGCGCAGCACCGTGCGCTCCCATTATAAAGATAGGGGCTTGTGCTGGCTGCGCAGACATGGCGGTTCCCCTCCGCAAAACGCTGCGGAAGGGAAAGCCAGTGTGAACCCACATATCACTAGCAGCAGCAGGACACCAAACTCAGAGTCACACACACACAAGCAATGAGTGCACTTACATTTACATTTATGCAGGCAGCAGTAGTGCACTATTTGTTGTCTTTGCAGCAGCACCAGGCAGGGAGGTAGTGGGGGACTCAGACTGGCCTGGCTGGCCTCCTCCAGACAGTCCTCTTCAGTCAATCCTGTGGGGCCACCAGACTGCAGTCTCACCGGCAGCAGAGCAGTCAGCAGAGCAGCCAGACAGTGTCACAAATCACAATCACAATTTCAAACAGTATGGCGGCCGTCACTGTCTGTCTGCGCTCTGCTCCGAGGGACCGGGTGGTGGGTTCACACATGGTTCACTGAGTGCAGCTGACGTAGCACGCACACTACACACCGCTCTAAACCTACCTCCCTCCCTGTCTTTGCTGGGCTGCCTGGCGCAGTGGCATCCAATCCCGCTTCCCACAGGATGGCCGGGTGCCATGACAACGCACTCCGCTGCTGTCCGGAAGCCCGGACCGTCCTGCGGTGGTGCTGCCTGCAGAGAGCTGAGAGCTCTGCTCAGAGGTGAGTGCAGGCTGCTGCGGCGCGCGCCGAGCCGACAGAAGTCACGGCCGCCCGCCCCGCTAGCACTAATTTAGTCAGTGACTCACTCCCGCCCGCGCCCCGCCGGTTGCCAGGACGACGCAGCCCTTGCTGCGATTTGAAGCCCGGAGCCGTCCCACTGCGGCCGCTCCGCGCTGACAGCCAGCCGCTCTCACATCATTTCACTGTTCAGGGCAGCTGCCGGCAGTATCGGGCGGCCCTGAACTGTCACTAAACCGGCGGCCTGGAGGGCAATTACCCCCCAGAAACCCGGCCCAGTCCACCCCTGCTTATGGCTGTGGTATATGTTGGAGTATTCCACGATGTATATACCCAACAGAAGTCGTCAATTAATGCCATACTCATTGTTCAAAAAAAAAAGGGAACAGTGTGCATTTTACAATATGCCTTCAAAAAGAAAAGCATAATACACTATTCTTCTCAGTAAAGTAAATGAAAAGCTATGTTGGTTATATACTGTAATCTAGGAAATATAATTAAGGCCCCTTTCACATAGGCATTTTTGCCCGGATCCGGCAGATCCGGACAGAAAAGCGCCTCTGCCACGTGTGCCGCCTAGCGGCTGCACTTGCTGCTCACTTGCAGCAAGCTCCATGTATTGTCTATGGGGCTTGCGGTAAGGTGCGGCAGGTGCAGTTGCGGCCGCAAAAAAAAATCTGCGGTCATCAGCGTTTATTTTCGCGGCCGCATCTGCTGCAACCACACTTGTCGCACCTGCCGCACCTTACTGCAAGCTCCATAGACAATGCATGGGGCTTGCCGCAAGTGCGGCCATTAGGCGGCAAATGCGGCAGAGGCAGTAAATCTGCCGCATTTTGGCGAAAACGCCAGTGTTAAAGCAGCCTAAGAAAATTTAGGTATGCCAAAGCATAAAAGCCGAAAATGATACTCCTATTCATAGGACTCCATGCACCCAGCGTATGACAATGTTCTGAAGGAGCTTTATGAGTACTTACATGGAATAAAAACATAAAAAGAAAGCAGTTTATGTACTACTAGCTGTGAGCCCGATGCAAATGCATCGGGTGTCTAGAATATTTTTTTTTTTTTTTTTATATTTTCAAATAGATTTTCACTTGCCGCACCTGCAAAACCGCACCTGCCGCAAGTCCCCCTATACTTTCTATGGGGATTACCGCAACCGCGCCGCAAGTGTAGCGACTCGCAATGGCCTCGCGGCCATTGCTCGCGCTACACAGCGACTCGCAATAGATCCCCATTGAAAGTATAGGGGGAGTTGCGGCAGGTGCGGCAGCTGAGATAGCGACTCGCAATGGCCTCGCGGCCATTGCTCGCGCTACCTCAGCGGTAAATCGCTAACTTTGTGGCCGAGCCTCTGGTTCTATTTTCGGCCAGCGACTCGCGAAGCGGCCATTGCTCGCGCGTGGTGACGTCACAGCGTGACATAGCCACGGCGTTTTCGGGGTCCGACACAAAAATGCCTACGGCAATTATATAGTAGATAACCTGCCATGTGAACAAATGGTGAAACCCAACCTGATATCAACTCCTGACTCAAGAGAAACCCCGATCCCTTTTACATTGACAATCGATACTGACTAAGTCAGGGGGTTCATGAGTGTTTTTGTTCTAACTTGTTCTGTTCTTTTGACCTCTAATCTTACTGTTGCTGTATGGAGGTTTTCTATGTGAATACGTGAGGCAAAACAAGTCAAAAATTATCTTATACTGGCTTCACACTACATTTTTTTACCATCACGTTCTGTTCGTTTTTGAAACAAACAGAACAGGATCGTTTTTGCCCCCATACATCCCTATGAGGCCGGATTGGCCCTATTTGGCGATCCGGTTTTGTGAATCCAGTGCAGGATTTGTTTCTGTCCTGTTTTTCACCGATCCCAAAAACAATCATTTTTGGGCTCCGGTGACAAAACAGGACAGAAACAAATCCTGTCTGGTACGGCACACTTAGCATGGGGGCCTATGGAGCCAGATCCGGGAAACAACAGAATCATTTCCCAGATCTGGTTCCAGGGTACAGAGCATGCGCAGAACAGGAGCAGTGTTCTGTACCCATAGTACATCTGTGTAATATCACTTTAGCAGTGTATCTGTATACACTGCTAAGGTGATATTAAATAAAGGGATGGTTAAAAATAAAAAATCATAAATTTTCACCTTGCCATGCGATGTCGCTTTGTGTGACACTTAGCAGCGATCAGGCCCCTGCTGTGAGATCGCTGCTCGTTACAAACCGTTCTGGACCATTATTTGGTTGTCGGGCTCCTGCTGGGCAGCATGTATCGCTGTGTTTGACAGGGACAACGACCAACGACCTCAATACTACAGGTCTGAGAAACAGGGTCCCAACGACCTCCGTATCATTCTGGATCATTGTTGCATCGCTGGTGAGATTTTACTGTTTGACATCTCACCAGCGATCAGACAGCGATGCACCAGCGATCCCGGCAGATCGGATCGCTGTTGCGTCGCTAAGTGTGACGGTACCCTTAGAATTTTAATTTTTGGATGTTCACACAAGGTTAACTTTGAAACGTTGTGGCATAACCAGATTTTGTTAGCAGTACACCTTATAATTATAACTCAGTCTTGATTTGTCTTAAAGTGTCCTAGAAAAGGATGTGAGAGCTGTGACCAGTGTTTGCACCCATTACAACAATTATGACACCTTCACATTGTTGATTTAATCCCCTGGGCTCTTCCTATAGTTTAGGACAATGCAGTTTAGCCTCCATGAAGCCCCTAGGGATGTGCAATAAATTAGGAAGCTGACACTTCGTACACCTGTATAACTGGTTATTTGGTTAATCCTCATGACAATTAATGGACATAATTTAGTAGGTGACAAGGTTGACCAAGGAATATGTTATAACAACTTGTTTTATTTTCTTATTTGATTTTCATGAGCAGGTTTTATTAGAAGTACATTATTAACTCTGCTATTCCATTCGGTTAAAAATGACGGAATTTGAAATTTTTGATGTCAGGTATTCAAATAAAACACTTACCGTATTTTTCACTTCATAAGACCCATTTTTGTTCGCTCAAGTTTTGGGGAAAGTGGGGGGTGCCTCTTATAAAGCGAAACTACTAAGTTGTGCACTAGGGTAGGTGCGGGGAAAAGGAGTTCAGAAGCCATGTCCAGGGACTGTCAGGAGGCTGCAGCTGCAGATCCGTGGTCACGTGGGGCTGCTCATTATGCTCATGTAATATGCACTGCTTCCCAATGTCAATCACCAGCGGGAGCAGCGCATATTACAGTAGCATACGGAACTGGTTCGCAGCTCAGCAACTGCAGCCCCATGTGAATAGTCACTGTTTTCCACACTTTCATTGTGACTATCCCTGTGATATAATACTCACCTCGCTCCACATTGCTCCGTCAGCCGGCGCCATCCCTGCTGTCTGTGCTGTGCCGGCCTCCAGTCTATGAGCGTCGCTGCAGAATGACCTCATCACCGCGCGCTGCTCACAGGATGGGATGCCGGGCACAGTACAGAAAGTGGAGATGAATGGCTGCAGGGAGCTTTGGAAAGAGGCGAGTATGATATTGTTTATTATTTTTTAAAATGTACACAAGGGTTTTTTAAAATGTACACAAGGGTGAGGGCTTTATGTGCCAGCATGGGAGGGGGACAGTGCCAACATGGGAATGGGACATTGCCAGCATGGGGGGGGGGGGACTGTGCCAGAATGGGGGGACTATGTCAGCATGGGAGGACAGTGCCAGCATGGGGGGGACAGTGCCAGCATGGGGGGAACAATGCCAGCATGGGGGGAACAATGCCAGCATGGTGGGACAGTGCCAGCATGGCGGGGACAGTGTGCCAGCATGAGGGGGGGACAGTGTGCGAGCATGGGGGGCAGTGCCAGCATGTGGGAATAGTGCCAGCATGGGAGGACAGTGCCAGCATGGGGGGGGGACTGTGCCAGCATGGTGGAGACAATGCCAGCATGGGGGACAGTGCTAGCATGGGGGGAACAATGCCAGCATGGGGGGCATTGCTAGCATGGTGGTACAGTGCCAGTATGGGGGGACAGTACCAGCATGGGGGGGACAGTGGCAGCATGGGGGGCAGTGCCAGCATGAGGGGAACAATGCCAGCATGGGGGGAACAATGCCAGCATGGGGGGCATTGCCAGCATGGTGGGACAGTGCCAGCATGGCGGGGACAGTGTGCCAGCATGAGGGGGGGGACAGTGTGCGAGCATGGGGGGCAGTGCCAGCATGTGGGAATAGTGCCAGCATGGGAGGACAGTGCCAGCATGGGGGGGGGACTGTGCCAGCATGGTGGAGACAATGCCAGCATGGGGGACAGTGCTAGCATGAGGGGAACAATGCCAGCAGGGGGGGCATTGCTAGCATGGTGGTACAGTGCCAGTATGGGGGGACAGTGCCAGCATGGGGGGGACAGTGGCAGCATGGAGGTACAATGTGCCAGCATGGGGGGGACAGTGTGCCAGCACGGGGGGGGGGGGGGGGACAGTGCCAGCATGGGGGGGGGGCTGTGCCAGCATAGGAGGGGGGGGCTGTGCCAGAATGGGGGGATAGTGCCAGCATGGGGAACAGTGCCAGCATGGGGGGACAGTGCCAGCATGGGGGGGGGACAGTGCCAGCATGTGGGGGACAGAGTGCCAGCATGGGAGGGACAGTGCCAGCATGGGGGAAACAGTGCCAGAATGGGGGGGACAGTGCCAGCGTGGGGGGGGACAGTGCCAGAATGGGGGGATAGTGTGCCAGTATGGGGGGACTGTGCCAACATGTGGGAACTGTGCCAGCATGGGGGCTCATGTGTGCCAGCATGAGGGGACTGTGCCAGCATGGGGCCTCATGTGTGCCAGCATGAGGGGACTGCGCCAGCATGGGGGGACTGTTCCAGCATGGGGGGACAGTGCCAGCATGGGGGCAGTGTGTGCCAGCATGGGGGACAGTGCCAGCACGGGGAACAGTGTGCCAGCATGGAGGGCAGTGTGTGCCAGCATGGGGGTCAGTGTGCCTGCATGGGAGACATACACCAGCATGGGGGCCATGTACCAGGATGGGGGACATATATACTAATTGTAAGACGGGCACTGGCATTATAAGACAGACTCTATTTAACATTACAAATGTATATTTTTTCTCTTTTCCATCACCAAATTTGGGGTTCGTCCTATAATCAGTTGCGTCTTATAAAAAATATGGTAAATTAGCTGAAATTCAAAACTCTAATAGGTCCAGTCAAAAATGACCGGAACATTATAAGTGTATAGTAGAACGAACAGAACAACACTTAGATGAACTCATTTTTCAAAAAAAAAAAAAAAAAGGGTCTGTCTAAGCAAAGTAGTCCTAAGGCCCGATTAATCAAGCAAATTATGTTTTGGCATAAAAAAGCTTGAAATGTTAAAATTTTTGAAAATGAGTGACTTAAAGTATTTTTTAAGACAGTCCATCCAACTCTGCTAACTTCGAAAAAAAAAGTAGAAGTTTGTAAAGAATTGGTGTGGCCAAGAACATCTGGAAAATTCATCACAATTTACTGTGTGCCACAAAAATGTTGTAAATAAAAATGTACACCAGACAGTGACTGACATTTAATTCGTGAGATAAAGACAAATGTATATGCAAGTAGACGAAGAGCTCTGCGCTGCCGTGAAGTACATGTACTTGAGGAGATGTATGAGATGTCTCGTTTATCTCCTCGGTATATGTACTTCACGACAGAGCAGGGCTCTTCGTCCACTTGCCTATCTATTTGTCTTCATTTGTGACCTTGTGGTACATGTGGCTTGTGGATCCTACAGCAACCCTAACGTGTTTTCAACTGGTTGTGTGTCACACAACCTGCCCAGGTGATCAAGGAAATAAAACTGTCTCCAATTTATTATCCAGGTAAAACCATATATGCGCTCCTATTTGTATCAACAGTTTTTTCTCCATTATTCGTGAGATGGCACATAGCAGCTAGCAGATGCTCCAGGTTCATGTATGCCTCCTAATGATTGGGGTGGAGTATCTTATTAGCACACCATAAAAGTCTAGGGTATACTACACTAGTCTTGATGGATTCAGACCATAGTCTGTATATGCTGCAAATTCCTTATGGCAGATAGTTTTATTTTTATAACACCAATTCCACAACGCTCTACAATTCAGAGGGGACAGGGACAGACAATATAAGTCACTGCCAAGTTACGTTACAGAAATCGACAAATACCAAGATGAGTGAGGGGCCTGATCGTAGGCTTACAATCTATGATGAAATACTTGCCACACGGGGTTTAAATCCTGAATCTGTCGACAACTTACTTACCGTTGACCAATTCTAGTATACATGAAGGAATCAAATAACTGATACCTAATGGTACCTTTACACACCGCTACAGAAGGTTAGAAACCACCGGGTGTCGCACGTACATGCGCGCGTTTCAACGGTTCCTAACGGTACCTAATACCGCAATTACACGCCGCTACAAGGTGCTCCACAGTAGGTTTTTTCGATCCCTGGATGTACCGACGGGTGCCGCAGGTTACCTTCTGTAGAGCACCTTCCCTCATTTACACGCCGCTACCACAAGGGAATATGGGCGAACCTGGGGCAGCAGGGACAACACATAGGCGTGCCAGAGTTGTGGATTACGAGACGCTCGTACGGTGATTGGACAAAGCAATAACATCATGATTGGCCAGCCAGCGCAGGGAGGCTGGCTAATACATGACGCTATAGCAAATGTGTAGTGACTGGTCATCTAGTTAAATATGCCGTCCTGTACAGGGACAGCCAATGGGTACACAGTACTCCCCACCAATGATAGCTGATGGGGCGTGGTATACATGACGCTATAGCACGCCCCAGGTTACTCAAATACCGTACCTGTTCCTCGATTACACGCCGCTACCATAGGGTTAATACCTACTTGTTTTTGAGCACGGCTGAAAGACAGGTGTCGACAGAGACCGGTGGCAACAACCTGAATTACACTCCGCTACCTCGCGGTGTTTTGACGGTACAAGGTACAATTGTCACCGACACCCGGTGGTTTCTAACCTTCTGTAGCGGTGTGTAAAGGTACCATAACAGCTATTGAAGGTATATGAGCACCCAAAATTCCTGGAACAAAAAAAGATCAGTCTTAATGAAATCTAGTTTGCGGCCGGGAGGATGACATCAGCGGCGGCGAAGATAGAGATCAGCGGCGGCGGTGGCGGCCGGGAGGAGGTGATCTCTGCCGCTGATCTCTGCCTCCCAGCCACCGAGACCGCTTATTGGGTGGCCGGGCGACTCACAATGACATTTTCATGTGAACACATGCGGACAATCACCGCTGCATTTGCATGAAAATGTCTTGCATTCGACACCGCGTATGCGTATGCACTCCATGCGCTGCGGTGCCAAACGCAAATGTGAACCTAGCCTAAGCTTTTTTGCAGCATTTTTTTTACCCATTCAAGTGAATGGGGGAAAAGTGGAAGTAAATATGGATAAAAACGCATGTACTGTACAATGTATTTTTTCTACCAACACTCTGATTTTTGGTGCAGAGAAAAAAAAAAAACCTGTAAAACATCATGTGTGACATACCCTAACAACACCCAACATTTTTAGACTGAACGAAAAAAAATTACAACAGAACTAAAATTTACATATGATATAGTTCCTAGAGGGTCTGCGAATTGGGCACATAGAAGTAATGACCATGAGAAGTTAGATGATTTTGTCAATTGAATTACTGACGGAAGGCCCGAAAATTGTACATCAGCCTGTTTCTTAACCCTGCTGTTCTGTTCGGTCAAAAATTACCATATTTGAAGTTTTTTTTATTTTATTTTTCATTTGTTTATGAACAACCATGTTCACATACATTATAATAATGGACAGTAATTCACATAAAACACTTAAATTAGCTAAAAATCAAGACTTTAATAGGTTCGGTCAAAAATAACCGGCACATTATAAGTGTATAGTAGACCTGATCAGCAGGGTTAAACAAAAAACGTATTTTTCAAATCCAAGACACTCCCTTTAAGATACATACAGTTAGGGCCAGAAATATTTGGACAGTGACACAATTTTCGCGAGTTGGGCTCTGCATGCCACCACATTGGATTTGAAATGAAACCTCTACAACAGAATTCAAGTGCAGATTGTAACGTTTAATTTGAAGGGTTGAACAAAAATATCTGATAGAAAATGTAGCAATTGTACACATTTCTTTACAAACACTCCACATTTTAGGAGGTCAAAAGTAATTGGACAAATAAACATAACACAAACAAAATATTTTTATTTTCAATATTTTGTTGCGAATCCTTTGGCGGCAATCACTGCCTTAAGTCTGGAACCCATGGACATCACCAAACGCTGGGTTTCCTCCTTCTTAATGCTTTGCCAGGCCTTTACAGCCGCAGCCTTCAGGTCTTGCTTGTTTGTGGGTCTTTCCGTCTTAAGTCTGGATTTCAGCAAGTGAAATGCATGCTCAATTGGGTTAAGATCTGGTGATTGACTTGGCCATTGCAGAATGTTCCACTTTTTTGCACTCATGAACTCCTGGGTAGCTTTGGCTGTATGCTTGGGGTCATTGTCCATCTGTACTATGAAGCGCCGTACAATCAACTTTGCAGCATTTGGCTGAATCTGGGCTGAAAGTATATCCCGGTACACTTCAGAATTCATCCGGCTACTCTTGTCTGCTGTTATGTCATCAAAAAACACAAGTGACCCAGTGCCATTGAAAGCCATGCATGCCCATGCCATCACATTGCCTCCACCATGTTTTACAGAGGATGTGGTGTGCCTTGGATCATGTGCCGTTCCCTTTCTTCTCCAAACTTTTTTCTTCCCATCATTCTGGTACAGGTTGATCTTTGTGTCATCTGTCCATAGAATACTTTTCCAGAACTGAGCTGGCTTCTTGAGGTGTTTTTCAGCAAATTTAACTCTGGCCTGTCTATTTTTGGAATTGATGAATGGTTTGCATCTAGATGTGAACCCTTTGTATTTACTGTCATGGAGTCTTCTCTTTACTGTTGACTTAGAGACAGATACACCTACTTCACTTAGAGTGTTCTGGACTTCAGTTGATGTTGTGAACGGGTTCTTCTTCACCAAATAAAGTATGCAGCGATCATCCACCACTGTTGTCATCCGTGGACGCCCAGGCCTTTTAGAGTTCCCAAGCTCACCAGTCAATTCTTTTTTTCTCAGAATGTACCCAACTGTTGATTTTGCTACTCCAAGCATGTCTGCTATCTCTCTGATGGATTTTTTCTTTTTTTTTCAGCCTCAGGATGTTCTGCTTCACCTCAATTGAGAGTTCCTTTGACCGCATGTTGTCTGGTCACAGCAACAGCTTCCAAATGTAAAACCACACACCTGGAATCCACCCCTGACCTTTTAACTACTTCATTGATTACAGGTTAACGAGGGAGACGCCTTCAAAGTTAATTGCAGCCCTTAGAGTCCATTGTCCAATTACTTTTGGTCCCTTGAAAAAGAGGAGGCTATGCATTACAGAGCTATGATTCCTAAACCCTTTCTCCGATTTGGATGTGGAAACTCTCATATTGCAGCTGGGAGTGTGCACTTTCAGCCCATATTATATATATAATTGTATTTCTGAACATGTTTTTGTAAACAGCTAAAATAGCAAAACTTGTGTCACTGTCCAAATATTTCTGGCCCTAACTGTATTAGGTTAAATTTAGCTGCAGTGTTTGTTTGAATGCTGAAGTTTTGATGTCTAAGGCTGGATTAACATTTGTGTTGTGAATGCAGCGTCCCTGACCACAGCCAAACGCAGGCACTATGCGTTCCTATGTTTAACATGGGAAGGCATAGTGCCTGAGTGCGTTTGGCTGCGCATAATTTGTGCGTATGCCGAATGCAAAATGTTGTTTTTGTGCATGGCTGTGTGCTTGTTTTATGCACAAGCAGAAAGCCCCACACAAATAATGAATTGAAAGAAGGAGATCACCAGTGGCGAAGAAGATCAGTGGCGGTGCCCGAGGGGAGGAGCTATCGACCTCACGGCCGCCAAGACCGCTGATTATGTGGTCGGGTACACTCACAATGACATTCTGATGTGAACGCATGCAGACAATCATCACTACGTTCACATGAAAATGTCTGCTTTCGGCATCGTGTATGCGCCCCATATGCTGTGGTGCCAAATGCAAATGTGAACCTAGTCTTAGTGCCGGTTTAAACGTAACGATGTCCCAGCGACCCCACCAAGGAAGGGGGTCGCTGGAACATCGTTATCTGATCGCTGGTGAGCTGTCAAACAGGCAGACTCACAAGCGATCAGCGAGAACGCTGGTATCCAGGGTAAACAGCGGGTAACAAAGCAGAGTGCTGCACTTAGTTACCTGCTGTTTACCCTGGCTACCAGCTCCCAGCGTGTGCTGTGCAGTGCTAGGAGCTGATCGCTGATCGTTACAGTATGTCACACATAGTGAAATTGCTACGAGGTCGCTGCAACGTCACAAGTTACATGTAAACCGGCCTTTATACATGCTTCTTAGAGTTTGGTATACTTGGATATCTCAAGTATTCCCAAAACTCAAAGTTTAAGGTTTTCTTTTGAGGAGTGGGGGGAGGACCGCACTGACTGTTTGCTCAGGCTGCACCCTGCTATGTGGGAGTAATGTCATGTGACCAAGGAGACCCTGTGCACAACTGGTAACAGTCCTCTAGAAAGACTTTCATTTTTGTTAATCCTCTGAGACTTTTTCTTAACAGAGATAATTCTGCCTCAGTGAGTAAGAAGGAAAAGGCCTCTGAATGACAATGGTGAATTAAAAGAGAGCAGCAGCCTTCACTGCACACATTTTCCTTATTGGATTTTCAACTTCAAAGAGAAAGCAGAGAGTAGACAAAACAGCAAACACCACTGGATTTGGGAGGAAATCATTTACATAAAACCTCAAGTACAGGATTTGGGCTTTTAGAATGACTAAGTCATTTTTCTTCCTGAAAATGAACTACTATAAGGTACATGCAAAGTGTAATGTATCAAAAATCAGAAGCAACAGTATGACAGACGCCTTACATGTAATAAAGTCCTAGTTGTGGTTTTATATCTGACATAAGCTAAATATACTGCACATTTTAACTTAGCTCTCACTGCACATCCATTTCCGTCTATACAGATGCCTAAAAATGCAATATAATACTTCCTAGACAGATATACCTTAGTGGGCAGATCTATTTTTTTTTTCTCCAGCTGCCATATTATTATTATTATTATTATTATTTATTATAGTGCCAACTTATTCCATGCCGCTTGACATGTCAAAAAGGGTATATATGGTAAAGACGTACAATAATCATGAACTATACATGGCACAGACCCTGCCCACGAGGGCTCACAGTCTACAAGGGATGGGTGAGGATACTGTAGGAGAGGGTAGATCTGGTCGTGCGGCGGTTTAGTACACTGAGGATCATTGTAGGTTGTAGGCTTGTCAGAAGAGGTGGGTTTTTAAGTTCCTTTTGAAGGTTTCCATGATAGGCGAGGGTTTGATGTATTGGCGCAGAGTGTTCCAGAGTATGGGGGATGCAAGGGAGAAATCTTGCATACAATTGTGGAAAGAGGAGATTAGAGGAGAGAAGGAGATTTTGAGAGGATCGGAGGTTATGTGCAGGAAAGTACCAGGAGACTAGGTCACACATGTACAGAAGACACAGGTTGTGGATGGCTTTGTATGTCATAGTTGGAGTTTTGAACTGGAGTCTCTTGGCAATGGTAAGCCAATAAAGAGATTGGCAGAAACGAGAGGCAGGGGAATAGTGGGGGAACAAAAGGATTAGTCGCTTTTACTTTGTGTCACCCCCAGCTCATTGTAGATTGTAAGCTCTTGTGAGCAGGGTCAACTTTTTCTTTTCCTTTAATTATTGTATTTTTTATATAATTGTTACTTATGACTGTACATGTCCCCTCTGAATTGTAAAGTGCTGCGGAATATGTTGGCACTATATAAAGATTATTATTAGTCGGGCAGCATTGGGTAGGATATATTTTAGGGGTGCAAGCAGTGGCGTAATGATCGCAGTCGCAGGGGTCGTGGTGGTGAAAGGGCCCGGACCTATAAGGGGCCCAAAGAGGCCATCGATTGCAGTGCCGGGCACCCGCTTCACATGGATGCATGACCGCGAGGACACATATCCATGTGACGGTGCAGCCGATAGGGCCCGTGTGTCAGGGAGAGGAGGAGAGGGAAGCCTCCTACATCCTGCTGCTGCTCCCGCCCCTCCCCTCCTCTGACTTGCCAGCTTCCTGCCCTGCGTTCCACTGTGCTGCCTCCTCCCACTTCCTGCTTGAATGCACAGCAGAACACAGGCCGGCGGCACCTTTTCTCCTTCTCCTGCCACTTGAATTATTAGTTTCTGCAAGAGGAGACCGCCGAAGCAGCGAGGGACCCAGGAGAGGTAAGTACAGATTTTTTTTTTAAATAGGTCAGTGTAGTATGGCCAGCGGATTGGGGGGGGGGGTCATATATAAGGCTGCACATAATACTGCCCTATATGGGAGATATAAGGCTGCACATAATACTACCCTATATGGGAGATATAAGGCTGCACATAATACTGCACTATATGGAGATATGAGGCTGCATATATAAGGCTGCACTATATGGAAAGTTTTGAGGCTGCACTATATGGAAAGTTATGAGCCTGCACTGTATGGTAAGTTTTGAGGCTGCATCATATGGAGAGTTTAGAGGCTGCACCATATGGAGAGTTTTGAGGCTGTATTATACTATATGGAGAGTATTGAGCTGCACTATATGGAAAGTTTTGAGACTGCACTATATAGAGAGCTATGAGGCTGTATTATGCTATATAGAGGGCTATGAGGCTGTATTATACTATATGGAGAGGCTATGAGGCTGCATTATACTATATGGAGAGGCTATGAGGCTGTATTACACTGTATGGAGAGGATATGAGGCAGCATTATGCTATAAGGAGGGCTATGAGGCTACATTCTAATATATGGAGGGATGTGAGGATGCATTATATTAAACGGAGGATAATGGGGGTTCATTATAATAATTTAATGACTATGAGGGCTACCTTATGAATGGAGGACTATGGGATCCATTATAATACATAGAGAACTATGGGGGCACATTGTAATATATGGAGGAATATGGGGATGCATTATATTAATTGGAGGACTCTTGTGACAGGAGGAGGCGGACCATATACCATATAAACCAGGATGGGGGACATATATACCACGGTAAGGACTATAGTCCAGGAGGAGAACCGTATATAGCCGGATGAGGGGCATTAATACATAATGAAGGGGGAGAGGGGTCAATTTGTGAGCCTTTAAAGGATTTAGAACGTTATATGAGGCCCATACATTTAATCAACATGCGGGGAGGGCCAGGTCTAAGTTTTGCCCGCAAGACTCTAGTTACACCACTGGGTGCTAGAGTGTTAGAACGGAGGCTACAGGACAGGAGATTGCAGTATTCCAGGCGGGAGATTATGAGGGCATGTACTAGTATCTTTATATACATTTCGTTAAGGAATATAGGGATTTGGGAATTATTTTTGAGTTGGAGTCAGCATGAGGAGGAAAGGGTTTGAATATGTAGCTTGAAGAAGAGAGCAGAGTAAAGGGTTAACTCAAGGCAGTGAGCATACAGGACTGGGGAGAGTGAGCAACCATTGACTTTGATGGATATGTTTGTAGGGGAGCTTTGCAGTCGTTCAAATAACGTCGTAATGACGTAGTTCAGTGTGACATGTACAAACAATCAACGATACGTAGGCTGATCATTGATGGGAGGTTTATGAATCGGACCTTAAACCAAATGATGATCGTCCATCCAACCTGCAGCATCGGTGTGTGTGACAACTTGATAACGATGTTGTTAACAACTTCACCTATTCAGAACTGAAGGACGTAAGCGATCAAACGACCGCAACTATCGTTCGCTTATCGCAGAATTGTTGCTGCGTCGTTAAAGATATCTGTACATGTGGCACTTCACTAGCGATCATTGAAAGTTATTCAAGCGATCTAGGCAAAGTCAGATCGTTGGTCGGTTCGCCGACACATTGAAGTGTGATACGGGGCCTTTAGTGACATCTGCTAGTTGCTGCAGGCTTGATTCTTATGCAAATGGATGCCAAAAAATGACCACATGGGCCATCCATTCTTTCCTACATTACTTTATTTTTTTTTATCTTAGAATAGATTTATGTCAATCGCAGGCATGTTTGAATTAATTTACTTTGGATAATTCCATCCATTTTGGAAGTTTATCTAAGCATCCACTACTCTTATGGTACCTTTACATGCCGCTACTGGATGGTGGCAACAACCGGGTACTTCACGTTCACGAGCATGCACAAACGGTTGCAAACGGTAATCGCACCACCTTTACACGCCACAACAAGGTGCGCTACAGTAGGTTACATCTATCTCTAGATACACCGCCGGGTGTCTCAAGTTACCTTCTGCCGAGCACCTTACCTCATTTACACACCGCTACAACAAGCTAATATGGGCGGACCTGGTGCAGCAGGGACAACACATAGGCGTGCCACAATTGTGGATTACGAGACGTCCGTACGCTGATAGGACAAAGCAATAACATCATCATTGGCCAGGCAGCACAGGAGGCTGACTAATACATGACGCTCGAGCAATTGTGTTGTGTGACTGGTCAGCTCCTTAAATATGCCTCCCTATGCAGCAACAACCAATCGTAACGCAGGAGCTTCCTCCAATGATCGCTGAAGGGGGGTGGTTTCCCGGAGGCTGTGTCACGCCCCAGGTACATACCAGGTACATAGTATGGTGTAGAAACAACCCTTCTGTTCCTTCTTTACACGCCAATACAGGTCACTACAATCGCCTGGGTAGCCACCTGTTTTAGGGTAGTGCTCGGAAACAGGTGCCGCTACTGGCGGGTGGCTACAACCGTCTTCACACGCCGCTACCACGGGTTGAATTGGCGGTGCAAGATACATTTCTCTCATGTACCCGGTTGTTGCCACCATCCAGTAGCGGTGTGTAAAGGTACCATTATGGCCACTTTACACGCGGCTACATTTCTAGCTTATCCACAGGTAACTTACTGGCTGCAGTGAAATCATGGAGACATGGTTCTATCTTGTTGCTGTGTACAAATGGAATAATGTCTCCATGATTTCACTGCAGCCAGTAAGTTACCTGTGGATAAGCTAGAAATGTAGCCACATGTAAAGTGGCCATTAAGGTAGCCACATACCTTAGTGGTTGGCTAACTGCCTTCATTCTAAATTCTCACATACATTAATATAAGATCAAAGGAGAAGAAGGGCTCATATCATCATCATGGGCACCTCTTGTGAATACTAGGACTATATGACATCAATATGTTGTGCCGTGGCACACCTCATGACATATCGTTAGGCCAAGTGACTACTTATCACAAGAGGCATCATCGATGCTGACCAAGAAACTTTACACTGCCCTGGTAAAGCTGCCATGGCGTACAAAGTAGGAAGCCAGACCAGGGTCATGCAATTTTTTTTTTGCTCAAATCTAAATGGTGTTTATAATGGAAGGAAGAGAGAAAACTTCTACCAGACTCCTCTGGTAGTGGGTTATCAAGCAGGATACAAAACAATTGGTATTTGAATACAATCTGGCTGATCCCTCTCTGTCCCAACATCATCCACTTAGGGTGGTTTTTCATTGTGTTTTTTTTTCCTGTCTGTGGGATCCTACTTTTTGCAGGACCCCATGGACAGGAAAGGACACCATCGGATGTGACCTACAGCTGCTATTAGGGTACCTTTACACGCGGCAACTTTTCTAGGAATTTCACTGGCAACTTACTGGTTGCAGTGAAATCATGGACACATTGTTCTATCTTGTTGCTGTGTACAAATGGAACAATGTGTCCATGATTTCACTGCAACCAGTAAGTTGCCAGTGAAATTCCTAGAAAAGTTGCAGCGTGTAAAGGTACCTTTAAGGGTATGTCACACGCGTCAATATCGCCTGCACGATCTCGGCTGCACGTGACGTTGCAGCGATATTGATGCGTGTGACATACTGAATCAACCAGCGATAAATCGCTGGTTGATGATCGCCAGGTTTTAGAATCTGTCCTAAAACCTGGCGATGGTCGCCCGGTGTACACGCAGCATCGCTGCGTGTGACACCGGGAGTAGCGATATTCCAGCTCCCAGCACCTCTCACAAGCGCTGGGAGCTGGTCTCCAAGGTAAACTGCGGGTATCTAGGCAGCGCGCGCTGCCTAGATACCCGACGTGTACCTTAGATACCAGCCGGTGAGCGGAGGAGGCTGGTAACTAAGGTACACATCGGGTATCTAGGCAGCGCGCGCTGCCTAGATACCCGCAGTTTACCTTGGAGACCAGCCTGCTCCCGCTTCCAGCAGGCTGGCAGCGGGAGCAAGACATCGTGGAAACGATATTTAAATCGTTTCCACGATGTCTCTGGTCCATTGATCGCTGGTGAGTCTGTCTGTGTGACAGCTCACCAGCGATCAGCCGTCAATGTCGTCAGCAATCATCTCACTGACGACATTGACGCGTGTGACACCCCCTTTACTGTGTCCAGGGCCAAGATCATCAAGGGTCCACACACAGAAAAAACAGCTGACAGGAGGCGGCGGGGCACTTTTACTCCCGCAATGTATATTATACATTGCGGAAGTGAAATGAAGTAAAAGCAAGGGTTAAAAATAAAAAAAAAATGTATTCTCACCTTTCCAGCGATCCCCCGCAGCCTCCATCAAGCTCCCGATGGCTGAAGGACCTGGCTGGGCGGGGCTACCCGATCAGCATCATCGGTCACATGACCGGTTACCGCAGTAACCGGTCATGTGACCTGATCAGCTGATTGGGTTGCCAAGCAACCCCAGGTCCTGTACTGGGAGCTAGATGTCGACATCGGGGGATCGTGGGACAGGTGAGAATACATATTTTTTATTTTTGACCCTTGCTTATACTTAATTTTACTTCCGCAATCTAGATTATAACACATATAATATAATTACATTGCGGAAGTGAATTTAGACGGGACATAGCAGTTTTAGTGTACTGAGCATGCACAGTACACTAAAATCGGGTCCGAGAAATGGTCAGACGTTTTCTCAGACCCGTGCTCCATAGGCCCCCATGTTAATGGCCTTGGATCATGTCGGATCTGACTGGATCCGATTTGGTCCACTGTGCCCAAAATCAGAGCAGTCTCCGATTTTGGGGACAGCAAAAAATTGGACAGAATCGGATCTGACACAAATCGGATGCCATTAAGGGCAAATCCGATGTGATCCGATGCCCATAGGGATACATGGGGGTCAAATTGCATCCGTGGCTGTCCGTTTTACAACGGACAGCCACAGATGGCAGAAAAATGCAATGTGAAAGCACCTTTATGGAGAGCATGAAGGATCCCAAATAAATTGGAAAATCATCTGATTTTTATCCAATGTGTATGGGGGGCTTTGCCCTATGGCATGTAAATAAGTTAGTTATGATAACGTATGTATGTTCTAACCTGGATCTGGTAATATAAGCATATTCATGCATTATATCTAAATACTACAATATTTACAGCTAAAGAATTTGGGTAAGACTTAAAATGTGTGTAGTACATGCTTCACACTCTATTCTCCCCTCTCCAATGAGAGTATATTTATTTAGGCTAGGGTCACATTTGCGATGTGCCCCTAGCCTGCCGGATTCCGGTATTATCTTAGAACTTTTTCCAGCGCCGCATAGCGTTACCGCTATGCGGTGCTGGAAAACGCTGCCCTTAGTTACCCGCTGTTTACCTTCACGACCTGTCATACAGGCAGCGGCTCGGAGTGCGATTTACAGCGCCGCACAGGAAACCGTGTCTGCAACGTTTCCTGTGCGGCGCTGTAAATCGCTATGCGGCGCAGGAAAAAGTTCTAAGATAAAACCGGAATCCGGCAGGCTAGGGGTACAACGCTAATGTGACCCTGGCCTTATTTTTTTGGGAAAACTGGTAGAATAGTACATAGAATATTTTAAGTTGCATCTGTTCCAGTTTTCTGGAAAAGAAAGTGACAAAGTAAGACAACCATTGGTGTGTAACCTCAGCCAAATAGAAAAAAGTATTAACCACCAGCAACTTAAGCAAAATGTCTGGAATTGGCAAGTGTGAGAAAAAGCTGAAATACAAAGTGGTGCTCTCTGCCACTGGACAGATACAACGGTTATTTATAGTACATTCTTTATCTCTTAAAATCGAAATAAAGAAGCTTCATCCAACCAGAGAATATGTGACAACTGAATGGACTGATATCAAAGTTCAACTGTGAAATGTCACAGAGGACCAATAATTGATGTTTTGTGTCTTTACTATATGCCTCACCGCACACATACTGTATCATATTCCCTAATGGATAGAACATAAGGCTAGATCCAAGCACACACCAGTGTCTCCAAGGAGGTGAAATGAATATGAATGTCAGGAGATGTTACCAGATGGAGAACACATTGACACAATGAAAGGAGTGAGACAGGGATACATGATTGAGTGACCAGACCCAGTATCATCAGGAAACCTTTCCATCACATAAGATCAATACACAAAATATTTTGAAAACTTTTTTTTGTGTAATCGCACATTGCCAATACAATCATATGAGTCTTGATCATTTAAAAGGTATACTACGGCACCTATTCATCATGACGTTGTTTTCAAAGGTCTTCATTAAGGATTCATTAAGGTCGTGTTGCACATTTTATGTTTTTGTCGCATTTTGTTTTGCATCTTTGAGTGCAGATTTGCTCAAAACTGCAAATCTTGCTGCCTACAAAGTCTGTCAATTAGAATCCTGGAGTTTAGTGCAGACATTGAGCATTTTCTTCTCCCAGATATAGTGCAGAAATACATTTGCTGCATGTTAACTCTTGCAGCATTTTTCACACATTCTATAAATGGGAAACATCTATACCAAAGATGTAAGGCCGGCTTCAGACTGCGTGTCTGATCCGATCCATAGCTGTCCGCTTGAAGCAGACAGCCGCGGACAGGATCAGCACACAGGACCGGGGGGCTATTATGTGTAATGGCCACTTTACACACACCAACATATCTGTCCAACTTCTGAACAACTTACTGGTAGCAGTGAAATCATGGACACATTGTTCCATTTGTACACAGCCACAAAATGGAGCAATGTGTCCATGATTTCACTGCAACCAGCAAATTGCCAGTGAAATTACCTAGCAATATTGCGGCGTGTGACGGTACCTTTAGGGCCACGTCTCACACACAGATATCTGTGCAGATATTGTTCGCAGATCTCTGGTTGCAGTGAAATCATGGACACATTGTTCCATTTTGTGGCCATATACAAATGGAACAATGTGTCCATGATTTCACTGCAACCAGAGATCTGCAAACTGTATCTGCACAGATATCTGTGTGTGTGACGTGGCCCTTAAGGCCCTGTCACACATAACGAGATCGCTAACGAGAACACTGTTGCGTCACAGATTTTGTGACGCCACAGCGATCCTGTTAGCGATCTCGCTATGTGTGACATGCACCAACAATCTGGCCCCTGCTGTGAAATCGTTGATCGTTACACACTGCTCTGGATCATTTCTAAGTCACTGCACTCCCGCTGGGAGAGCTACATCGTAGTGTTTAACAGGGAGAATGACCAACAATCTCAATGCTACGCTATGGAGTGACAATTCCCAACAACCTCGGTATAATTCTGGATCGCTGGTGCATCATTTTTCACATCGCTGGTGAGATGCCTATTTGACATCTCACCAGCGATGTAACAAATGACGCACCAGCGATCTTTGCACATCATTATCGTTATCAGTATCTCTGGTGCGTCGTTATGTGTGACTGGGCCTTTAGACTTCTGTTCACATTGACTATGATGGTTTAACAAACAGATCCAGCAGCAACCAGTTATTTTTTAGCCATACAAAAAAGTAGTGCAGACACATCTAATTATCTTTTACATTTGTGCATGTGTTATGCAGATGATGACGAAGGTTAGATTTTATTCATATTGCTTCAATATATTTTCAAGCTCTAGATTTAAATCTAAACATCAGCATGAAGCTTATATTTTCTTTGTATTTGCATGACTTCCACAGTTTCCTCCCAGATGTCAAAAACATTGATGCGTTAAGTGAAATATTGTCCTTGCTTAGATCAGAATACCCGTCCGGACCACCGGGTCTCTTGACCTGAGCTAACTCATGGGCACATATGGAGAAGTTAGACCGGATCAGGAGAACCAGTGAACAGGCCAGGTAGTCCGATCCATAGACCTAAAAAAAACGGCCTTAATTGGCATCATATAAAACAGTTACTAATAATAATAATATTTATTTAGCACTATTAATTCCACAGCACTTTACATACATGAGTAATGCTGTCTCTCTTGCAGATCACAATCTAAACATCCTACCAGTATGTCTTTACAATGTGGGAGGAAACTGGAGTGCCCAGAGGAAACCCACACAAACATGGGGAGAACAGATGTTGCAGATGTTGTCCTTAGTGGGAATTGAACCCAGGACCTCAAGACCCCAATGCTGCAAAGGCTGCAGTGCTAACCACTTGAGCCACCGTGCTGCCCACAACTAGAGTGTTTGCTTTCGATCTAGAGAAATCAGATTGTGTGGATGTGGTCTTATATGACTAAAGGCAAACTTTGTACAGCGATGTGAAATATATTGGTGATCTCCAAGCTACGGTAAATAGCATGCAAAAATACATCAGAATATATACTGTACTGGTAAAGGAGAGTTTACACTGTTGTGTCATGTATTTTTATGATATTTTATTCACTTATATAGCGCTATTAATTCAACAACACTTTACATACACCAGCAATGCTGTCCCCATTGGGGCTCACAATCTAAATTCTCTATCAGTATGTCTTTTGGAGTGTGGGAGGAAACCGAAGAACCCAGCGGAAACCCACACAAACACAGGGAGAACATACAAATTCCCTGCAGATGTTGTCCTTGGTGGGATTTGAAAAAAATACCCCAGTGCTGCAAGATCCACCATGCCACAGATATGTACTACTGTGGAGCCCACTGGGCCGGACCGGGGTGTCACGGGGGTTATCACGGTGGTCTTGGTCCGGACCGTGTCCCAAGCCCACAAGTAAAAGGGGTTATTTACAGGGATTGTAGTTGTGACGCCACCCGTGGTATCTGGTCAGGGTGACCACCGCTGCTGCAGAACCTCCAGGGATGATGTTTGGCAGCCGGTGATGTAACGGCTCTCCACGGGCAGAGCCTGGTTCCCCGGGGCAGTGATGATGATAGCCATATGGATGATGCACTTTAGGGGTAGTGGTAGAGATTATAACAGTTTGTGAGGGAGAGTAGGGCTCGAGCGCAAGGATTACACAGACTCATGGATTTGTAGTTTTCCAAGTCTTTACTGCAGATGGTATTCAGTAGATATTGTCCACGGAGTCGGTACTGGGGCCGGGTTGCTCCCACCCTGGCCGGGTGCTTGGCTTCCTACTCCTGCGCTGTGTGTATGGCCCTGCTGCCACTTTAGCTAGTCTGCCGGCCCTGTCTCTCCTCACTGGTACCAAACTTGCTAGGCAACTTGAGTCTTATCTTTGTGTTTCTGACCCCGCCGTGTTGCTTTGCTGTGGTACAGTGAAGATATATAATCTTCACTTATCCGGTGTTTTCTGTGCTGCTTGTGTCAAGCACAATTGCGGATCTGGTATCCGGTCTTTGCGCTTCTCCGGGGTGACTTTAGGGTAACTCCGTGTCCCACGTGTGTTCCTTTGCTTCTCCTATTCCTCAGACCCTGGCTGGCCTTGAACTGGACAGTGGACCATGGGGTGAGCCTAACGCAGCCCTTTTACACCCAGGTCCTTTCCCTCAGTCCTCTCAGGAACTGAACTAACTGCCACTTCCTCTCCACCCAGAATATATAGGGAAGCAACTTTTGCTCCCCCTTCTGGCCTGGAGGCGATAGTGTAGTGTTGTGGGTTGTGTGGGGAATTAACCCTTAGTGTTGTTACTGTGGCACATTAACCCCTGGGGTGCCACACTACTAACATTATTTATTATCTGTTGCTTATAACGTGACATCACATTCCGCAGCGCTTTACAGATATTCCATAGCGCTTTACAGACATTTTCATCACATTATCCCTCATCTCTGTCTATCACCACACCAGTTTCTCTACGTTCTACAAATGACCTTCGATTAACATCTGCACTAATCCGATCCTCCAACTCCTGGCTCCAAGACTTCTCCCAAGTTGCACCAATTCTCTGGAATGCTCTACCCCAAGAAATCAGGGCTATACACAACTTGAATAGATTCACACGCTCCCTAAAAACACATCTTTTAAGGTGGCCTATCATGCTCCCTAATAAAAGTCCTTTGTACTGTATACAGCCCATTCACGATTAATCTGGACATAACTCTTCTTCAAACTCCACCAAACCCAATAGCTCTACATAGATTGTCTGGTGACCATTTGTGTAACTTTATTTCTATCCCCCACTTCCTCAAGATGCCTAGGCCATCACTGTAATAAGCCTCTGTACTTTGTGTAACCCCTTTCTTGTTGTAGATTGTAAGCTCTTTTGAGCAGGGTCACCTTTATTTTTGCTTTAATTATTGTATTGTACTTTTTACATTGATTCCATGCTTATTGTATTGTATCTAATTACTGTACTGTGTTTTTTACATTGCTTCTCTGCTTTAATTATTGTACTTTTTACATTGATTCTCTGCTTAGGTATTGGATGTTTTACATTGATTCTCTACTTTAATTACTTAAGGTATTGTATATTTTTATTGTTACCTATGACCGTTTGTGTAGGAACTACTGTATTGTAAAGTGCTGCAGAATATGTTGGCGCCAGGGTGGATAAAAATCAATGTTTTTTTTTTTAAAAAATCAAAAAAATCGGATTTTTGTATTTAAATCGGATTTTTTGTATTTAAATCGGATTTTTTTCAATAAACTGCTTTTTGAGGAAAATATTTTACCATCCAGAGGTTCTTCCATCATGAGATAAAGCTGATTTGTTTAACTCAGTAGAATAAAGGCTGTATATGTGTAACATTCACAATGCCATGCTCTTCCAGAGGTTTCTGTAGGATTAGTG
Source organism: Allobates femoralis (assembly GCA_033576535.1). Classification (NCBI taxonomy): domain Eukaryota; kingdom Metazoa; phylum Chordata; class Amphibia; order Anura; family Aromobatidae; genus Allobates; species Allobates femoralis. The sequence goes on along the minus strand of JARQOC010000001.1, from coordinate 549,889,889 downwards.
GGCAGTTTCTCTCCTATATTATCACAGACGCTAGCTTTACTTACGCAGTTCTCAAAACTGAATTTGACTCCGCAGAGGTCCCAGCCTCTTCTTCACGGCAAAAATGTTACAACATGAACAGAGTTGAGAAAAAGACCTCAATCCTATTGTTCTACAAACCTATGAATACAAAATCAACCCCTTCAGTGCCAAGTCCAAGAAGTTAGACAAAATGTTTCTGATTGTTTGGCGTGGAATAGATCTGCACAACACAAGAAGAATGTGAATGTAATTGTGAGGAGGAGGAAGGGCAAGCAGACAAGAAAATGAAAGTGAAACTTTGAGCACAATACTGCAGCATAGCCACAGACAGACAAGTCTGGATCTGTTTGTGTGTACGATCTGAGGTTTATTACATTCTTTCCTTATAATGGCAGCAGGCCGTAAAAGAGACCCAGTTTGGGAATATTTTAATGAAGCTCCTTCGCCTATCGGTAAGGCAGGCATGCGTGCAAAATGCAAACGATGCAACAAAGAGATGCAAGGCCTGGTGGCGCGAATGAGGCAACATCATGAGAAGTGCGGTGATGAAGATGACCAAAGAAACACTTCTGAAAAGGCAGGATCTTCAGGTTGGTAAACATTTTTATTGAATCCTATTTCTAAAGACTGAACTATCATGTGTGAGAAAAATTATATTTCTTATTATTACTGCATGTTACTGTCATTTGGTACAGTTATGAAGAAAAACAAATATTCCTTTTGGGGCAGGGGCAGTGATGTGTTGTGTACAATAAGCAGTAATTGTATAATAAACAATAAAATAACAGCATTGACTTTTTTTGTTTAGGGGAATTCATGGATTCTGGAAACTATCCACCTCCAAGATCAACATCATTCTGTTCTACAGTTTCAGAGTTATCCATCCAGGATAGTGCTTCATTAGCAGCAGCATCATCATCAGACACCCACAGCCACATATCACCATCACCCAAAAGGAAGAAAAAAACCTTTACCTCCTGGAACCACCATAGATAGGTTTGTGATAAGAGTTGATTGATGAAAAAATTGCCCAGTTTATTTATGCAATGAACTCTTCTTTCCGTCTGACTGAGAACCCACATTTCATTAATATGGTTCAGTCACTGAGACCAGGATACAGTCCACCCAGCAGAGCTGATGTTGCAGGGAAACTGCTGGATCAAGTGTATGACAGAGAAATGGAGCAATGTGCAACAGCTCTGGAGGGTAAAATTGTTAACCTAAGTATTGATGGGTGGAGTAATGTCCACAATGATCCTATTGTATGTGCTTGTATAACAACAGAAGAAGGTAAAGTCTTCCTTGCACAAACAACTGATACGTCAGGAAATGCACACACAGCAGAATACTTACAAGAAGTGGCAGTAAAAGCTATAACGACATGTGAACAAAAATTAAAATGTCTAGTACGCAGTTTGGTCACTGACAATGCTGCAAACGTATCCAAGATGAGAAGAGATTTAGAAGAGCAGGGAGGGAATACAAAGCTGCTAATAACATATGGTTGCAGTGCTCATTTGCTGCAACTCTTAGCCAAAGACTTATGTGGAGCCCCAAGGGACGTGGGGTACTCGGTACCGGACCGATCTGCTGCTGGGGATGTCACTGGTGGCCTGGTCCGGACCGTGTCCCTGGCTCAGCACAATAAAAGGGGGATTATTTACAAGGGAGATGTCACGGGTGACGCCACCCACTTGGTGCGGCCAGCTATGGGGCCGCCGCTGCTGCAGAACCTCCGGGGGTGATGGAATGGCAGCGGGGATGGTATAGTTCCAGTGGGCTGAACTGTATCCCCCGGGGCAGTAAGGAGTTAAAGTCTATTGGGTGTGTGTGATGCTGGAGCACACTTACTTCACAGGCTGCGGGGATCTCTCCTCCTGTACTGCTGCTGACAGGCTGTGGCTCTGCAGGTTGAAGTCTTTCTGGTGCAGCCTGTATGGGAGAGAGGGTATGCAGATGGAAGCAGGCAGGAGACAATGCAGGGTTTCCAAAGCTTTACTTAGTTCTTTCAAGCAGTTTACAGGTCATCTGCAATTCTTTACAAGTTCTTAACACACGGGTGCATTCTCCCTCTCCGGGTTCCCTTTCCTCCTGCAGCCAGGCTCCTCTCTCCTTGTGACCCCTCACACAGTCTTTAAGTATGCCTTTCCGGGCTATTACTCTCTCTCCGTCTTACACGGGTGTATGCGGACGCTGAACAGTATAGCGGTGACTCGGGCTTCTGTGAGTCCTAGTGTGTCACTTAGCTGCCTGTTCTTTTGGTTAGGAACTCCAGCTTGAAACTATAGCTCCCCGTCAGTGAATCTGGGGATACCGGGTGAATCGTCGGTCCCCTTCAGAGCTGACACTCTGCTCTAGCCCAGCCTGCAACAGTCCTCCAGCGTGAGGTTCTGCCAGGCTCCTTCCTCTGTTTCCTTCGGTATCTAGGAGGGCTTCTCCACCTGCTGTTAGTAGCTTTGGCTGCTGTCTAGGGCCCGGATTGCACCGTCCCTTCTCTGTCTGTCACACTCCTGGTGGTTTCAGCATCTTGGATGGGCTTTCCCCCCCATCTGGCTCGCATTGGCTCAGTACGGGTCTGCCCTCCTCAGCTTAGGCTCTTCCAGGACGTGCAATCACTCTCTGTCTTTGCATCTCAGCACCATGGCTTACTCTTAGGTCTTTGCATCTCAGCTACTTCAGCCTACTGACTTCCTTCACTCCTCCCCCTCTCTATATACTATCAGTCACCTGACCTTCTGGTGTGCCCAACCCACTCCTCGTCCACCACTCCTCCGGTCTCATATAGTGTCTGACCTCAGAGCTGGATGTGAACCCTTTCTATGCGTGGGGATGTGGGCTGTGAGGGTGTAGTGTTTACCATGTCCTAACTGCCTGGCTGCAGTACCCTTTTGTGGCCACCTGTACGCAGGGGCGCCACACTTAAGTGTTCCAGAAATAAAGGCTAATGTTGTTGAAATTGCTAAATACTTCCGTAATAATCATTTTGCTGCAGCAGCTCTGAAAAGGATGGGTGGAACCAAGCTAACGCTCCCACAAGATGTTAGATGGAACTCTGTGGTGGACTGTTTTGAGCAGTATATCAAAAACTGGCCTATTCTGATGACACTTTGTGAAGAAAATCGAGATAAAATAGATGGCACTGTCACGGCCAAAATCCTCAACATTGGGCTTAAGAGAAATGTTGAACATATGCTGAGCTTCCTGAAACCCGTCTCTCAAGCTTTAAACAAAATACAGAAAAATAGCTGTTTTATTGCGGATGCTGTTGAAATTTGGAAGGAACTGAGTGAACACTTAAAAACAGAACTACACATGTACAGAATTAAATTACAAGCAGTAAACAAACGAATGGGACAAGCACTGACTCCAGCTCATTTTTTGGCAAATATTGTCAATATCCAATATCAGGGTCAAAACCTAAGTGCTGAGGAAGAGGAGTTAGCTATGACATGGGTATCCACCAATCATTCATCTTTAATGCCAACTATAATAAACTTCAGAGCTAAGGGGGAACCATTCAAGAAATATATGTTTGCTGAAGATATTTTAAGGAAGGTCACACCAGTAAACTGGTGGAAGTCACTTAAGCGCTTGGATTTAGAGACTGTTCAAGTAATGATTTCACTTTTAACAGCAGTAGCTTCTTCTGCAGGCGTTGAAAGAATATTCTCTTCCTTTGGACTCATTCATTCTAAATTGAGAAATCGGTTGGGACCCAATAAAGCAGGAAAGCTTGTTTTTCTTTTCCAGATTATGAATAGGAACAAAGAAGATGATGATGAAGATGACGACAAGTGAGCTACAGAGGACAGCAGGGACAGTAGTATTTAAGTTTTTCATGTGTCGGCTGGGCTGACAGTCTAAGTTTCTTAAAATATATATACCGTATATACTCGTGTATAAGCCGACCCGTGTATAAGCCGACCCCCCTACTTTTGCCCCCAAAAACTGGGAAAACTTATTGACTCGCGTATAAGCCGAGAGTGGACTCCAGCACAGGTATACAACCCCCAGCAGTGAGGTATACAGCAGTCTCCCCAGTGGTAGTATACAGCAGCAGCCCCAGTGGTAGTATACAGCAGCCCCAGAGGTATATACAGCCCCAGAGGTATATGCAGCCCCAGAGGTATATGCAGCCCCAGAGGTATATGCAGCCCCATATGAAGCCCCAGAGGTATATGCAGCCACAGAGGTATATACAGCCCCAGAGGTATATGCAGCCCCAGAGGTATATGCAACCCAGAGGTATATGCAGCCCCATATGCAGCCCCAGAGGTATATGCAGCCCCAGAGGTATATGCAGCCCCATATGCAGCCCCAGAGGTATATGCAGCCCCAGAGGTATATGCAGCCCCATATGCAGCCCCAGAGGTATATGCAGCCCCATATGCAGCCCCAGAGGTATATGCAGCCCCAGAGGTATATACATCAGCCCTAGTGGTGTATACAGCAGCCCCAGAGGTATATACAGCAGCCCTTAGGTAGTATACAGCAGCCCCAGTGGTGTATACAGCAGCCCCAGGGCTGTATACAGCAGCAGCCCCAGGGCTGTATACAGCCACAGCCCCGGAGGTATACAGGCCCCCTCATCAAGCTCCAGGCCCCCCCCCTTGCGCGGCAGCCTGTAAAGTAAAATCATACTTACCAGTGTCCTGTCGCGCCGTCCGCAGCTTGCCGACACACGATCCCGGGCTTCAATCCGCGTCTTCCGGCTTCCGACTTCCTGTAGTCGCGGGCAATGACGTCATTGCCCGCGACTACAGGAATGCGGAAGACGCGGAATGAAGCCGGGGATCGTGTGTCGGCAAGCTGCGGACGGCGCGACAGGACACTGGTAAGTATGATTTTACTTTACAGGCTGCCGCGCAAGGGGGGGGGCCCTGGAGCTTGATGGGGGGGCCTGTATACCTCCGGGGCTGCGGCTGTAAAATTTATATACTCACGTATAAGCCGAGGGGGGACTTTTCAGCCCAAATTTTGGGCTGAAAAACTCGGCTTATACGCGAGTATATACGGTATTTTGTTTAGCCAAATTAGTTAACAAACATGGATGTTTGTTTAAGCAAATAACTTATGCTGTAATGTTGTTATTGTTTCAGTTGAATAAATCTATTTAAATTGTTATTAAGGTCAGGATTATTTTTCTCCTTCCTAAGTACAACAGAACAGTGGTGTCCAAATATGAATGATTAACCCATTAAACTGGGGAGAAAAAAGTAATATAAAAAGTGATTCTAAAAATCTTCATCTACTTGCATGTTAAAGTAGCAAGAACTAGTTTAGGTAGAAACTTTGATTTAAATCACTGATTTAAATCAAACCTTACTGACTAGTGATTTAAATCGTGATTTAAATCAGTTAGATTTAAATCAAATCCACCCTGGTTGGCGCTATATAAATATTTATTATTATTATGACTGTCCCCACTGAGGCTCACAATCTATGGTCCCTATCATTAATGGCCGCTTTACACGTCCCGATATCGTCCCGATATTGGATACAACGGCACAGGAGCGCGCACATTTTTGCCAGTAATCCAAGATCGCATAGGAGCTGCCACACAGGGAGATATCGGCAAGCAACACAACTGCGATGTATACGCCCCCTTGTACGAGCGAACCAGGGAACGACCATTTAACATGGGAGTGAATAGGGGAAGTTGTGCTCCAAATCGTTGTTGGGCTGTCACACAGCTGATCCTGCCAGATCGTCCATCCAATATCAGGCAGTTGGAGAGCCTGCACAATTCTCCAACGATATCGGTTTGGCATTGTTCTTGCATCGAATTGCACATTTACACCACACAACGCATGAACGATATCGGCGCCAACGGCCCAACCACGTGACTTTTTATCGTTGTTGGACAACGATATCGGGACGTGTAAAGCGGCCATAAGTCTTTGTAATGTGTGAAGAAACAGGAGAACCTGGAGGAAACCCATGCAAACCCGGCAAGAACATACAAACTCCTTGCACATGTTGTTCTTCGTGGGATTTGAACCAGTGCTGCACAGCAAGTGTGCTAACCATTGAGCCACGGTGCTGCCACAAAGCCTTTTGTCAGAAGTATACAGTATGTTACAAAATCTTTCCTCCAGATACAGCTACTGGCATACAGTGTGAATAAACCACACAGAGCATACTTTTTTTCCTCATTATGTGCCCCATATATAGTAAAATAAAAGCAAATCTAAAGTCTGGTATATGATGATCGGTGTAAAGAATATCCCATGCTCCCATCTGAAGGCCTTTGACTCTTGAAGTTTTAGCAGCCATCCTAACTACAAGTCATCAGACTCCCTTTAAAGTTTATGTCACTGCTGGTGCCGGGACACACATAAATAAACACAATCACAGCCCTCCTGAGTAAAGGACATCCTTTATATGACTGCAAACAGACAGGTTTTATGTACCCGGAAAAGCTGAAAAACACATGGAGGAAATCACTCTTGAAAGATTTAGTTCGCAGAGCAATTTAGTTTCTTGGTGAAATGTACTGGTGGAATTTCTATTTACTTGCTGAGAGGTTTTAGAAGATTTAATTTGGCAGGCATTGAGTATTTGACCCACGGCCCCTACCTTATAGATGTCAGAAAAAAGAGAAATATTAATCCATACAGCTGAATGACTGAAGCTCTGAAATGTTTCCAGCTATAAAAGACTCCTAAATTGTAACGCAGGAAGTCTCTGGGCCTATAACACCTCAGTAGAGTAAGAGAGAAGAAACCCTGTAGCGATAAGGACTTCCCCAGTGGTTGTTACAACTGGTTAAGAGATAACTTATTGTACGGTTATGCCATATGGATGACTCTTACCATGTAATTTTTCTATATCTACGGTTCATGACACATCATTAATGTCTGCAGTGGCTCTCCTCCGGTCTCTATTGCTATGCTGTGTGTGTGTGGCATGACCCTTTCCAAAAACACTGGTGCAGCTGCAAAACTCTTCAGCCATATTTTTCACCTTGGATTACAAGCACATACTTATGATGGCAGATTTCCAAGGAGCAGGGAATTAACATTAAATTCACCCGATGAGGATATATTCCTAGAGAAATTGCAAACAGTAGGGTCCAAATGATTGAACTGTTCAGCTGGGCTGCTTAATAGAGAAAGTAGTGGTCATTATCTAGGGATGTTGAGATGATGATTTTGAAAGGTACCTGGATAAAGCTATATTTTGTGCATGAACCCTCTTTAATTTTAGTACTTAAGGGCTATTCTGTTTATAACAAGATACCGTAATACATCCACCAAATAGTTGAGACTTGCTGGAAATCCAAACACTGGAACTTTCAATGATACTTCATCAAGTGTCACATGTTTGAATGCAGCACAGGATGAGCATATGCACTGCTAATCTTTACACAGTCTATGGCCAGGGTCACATTTGCGGTTGGACCCTGGCCTGCCGGATTCCGGTTTCAACTTAGCAAATTTTCCATCACCGCATAGCGTTCCCGCTATGCGGTGCTTTAAAACGCTGCCCTTAGTTACCCGCTGTTTACCTGCACGACCTGTCACACAGGCAGCGGCTCGGAGGGCGTTTTACAGCGCCGCACAGGAAACCGTGTCTGCAACGTTTCCTGTGCGGCGCTGTAAACCGCACTCCGAGCCGCTGCCTGTGTGACAGGTCGTGCAGGTAAACAGCGGGTAACTAAGGGCAGCGTTTGGTGATGGAAAAATTGCTAAGTTGAAACCGGAATCCGGCAGGCCAGGGTCCAACCGCAAATGTGACCCTGGCCTATGAGACTGATTGAATAGTTGATGTCAGTGCATGGCTATCTCTAAATGTTTGCTTAGGCTGGTTTCAGATCAGGTCAGATCAGGTCAGATCAGGTCAGATCAGGTCAGGTTTTGTGTGCCAAAACCAGGAGTGACTCAAAAACCTAGAACAGGTGTCAATCTTTCATTTATACTTTTTCTCTGCAAGTTCTTCTCCTGGTTTTGAAACACAAAACCTGACCTGATCTGACCTGATCTGACCGCAGTGTGAAACCAGCCTTACTTGGTCTGATCGGTGCCACAATACGACCACCAATTGGCAAAGCTTTACTAAAGCCCTAGTCACACATAACGATATCGTTAGAGAGATCGTTGTAACTATGACGTTGCAACGATCTCTCCAGCGATGTCATTATGTGTGACACTTTGCAGCGGTCAGGCCCCTGCTGTGAGGCCGCTGATCGCTGCAAAGTGCTCTGGGTCATTTTTTGATTGTTGGTTTCCCGCTGGTCAGCACGCATCGCTGCGTGTGACCGCGAGAAACCAGCAATCAGTGACCTCACTGGCTGGTAACTATGGTAAACACTGGGTATCTAGGCAGCGCGCGCTGCCTAGATACCCGGTGCTTACCAAGGTTACTAGCATCCTCCCTGCTTAGCGCTGCCTGTAAGCAGGGAGGACACTGTGCAGCCTGTGCCAAGAGGAGCTCACAGTGCAGCCAGTGCCAGGAGAAGCTCACAGTGCCAGCCAGAGCCAGGAGGAGATGCCAGTGCCAGGACAAGCTCACAGTGCCACCCAGTGCAAGGAGGAGCTCGCAGTGCCTGGCCATGCCAGGAGGACGCTGATAACTATGATAAACATCGGGTATCCAGGCAGCGCACGCTTCCTGGATATGCGCTGTTTACCATAGTTACCAGCATTCTCCCTGTTTAGCGCTGCCTGTAAGCAGGGAGGACGCTGGTAACTATGATAAACTATAATTTCACCCAATAGAGCATTTTGATCATTCATTGGGTGATAGTCAGCTTGTTAACATGTAAGATAATCATGCAACAAGTGTTTAAACAATACACAATCATTATTATCTTGCAGTGTAAATGCCCCATTAGTCTCTATGCAATGGAAAAAAATAGCTGAGCTTTGTTTTAGGCCCTATCAGTTTAATAGACTGTTGGGTGCTTCAAGGGGATCATAGGGATATTGGGGGCTGTATGGGGATGGTGGGGGCTGCAAGGAGATGATGGGGCTGTAAGGGGATGATGTTGATCATGGAAAAATAAGACATCCCCTGAAAATAAGACCTAGCGCATCTTTTGGGAGCAAAAATGTATATAAGACATTGTTTTATTTTTGGGGAAACAGGGTATTCCAGTTACCTCCTGGGCTCTGCTATAATTCCAGATTCCAGTATTGAGGTTAAAGGGTCTCAGAGGTATTCAGGATTCTGCTTTATAAAGCAGAAAGCTGGTAGCATCCAACAAGCTCAATGATACTCAAAAGTCTGGCTATCGGTGGTGGTCTCCACTGATCTATCATTCATCACCTATCCTATAGCTAGGCAATACCTGGAATACAAGTTTAAGTTCCCTAAATGTTTTAAAATAACTTACATTTATGTTTGATGGTCCAATTCAGTTTTAAAGGTGCTCCCTATGGCACTTTTATAATAAGACAAAGTCCCCCTCAACCACACTAGATAGATGTTGGCCGAATGATCATTTTGCCAACATTTTTCTTTTCCAACAACATTCAGCTCAGGCAAGTGCTCCGGTGTTCTGGTGCCAGATTACAATAAAGTGGCTTAACTATAGAGAGAATAAAGGGCCTGTCACACGCGTCAATGTCGTCAGTGAGATGATCGCTGACGACATTGACGGCTGATCGCTGGTGAGCTGTCACACAGACAGACTCACCAGCGATCAATTGACCAGAAACATCGTGGAAACGATTTAAATATCGTTTCCACGATGTCTTGCTCCCGCTGCCAGGCTGCTGGAAGCGGGAGCAGGCTGGTCTCCAAGGTAAACTGCGGGTATCTAGGCAGCACGCGCTGCCTAGATACCCGACGTGTACCTTAGTTACCAGCTTCCTCCGCTCACCGGCTGGTATCTAAGGTACACAGCGGGTAACTAGGCAGCGCGCGCCTAGTTACCCGCTGTGTACCTTAGATACCAGCCGGTGAGCGGAGGAGGCTGGTAACTAAGGTACACGTCGGGTATCTAGGCAGCGCGCGCTGCCTAGATACCCGCAGTTTACCTTAGTTACCAGCTCCCAGCGCTTGTGAGAGGCGCTGGGAGCTGGAATATCGCTACTCCCAGTGTCACACGCAGCGATGCTGCGTGTACACCGAGCGACAATCGCCAGGTTTTAGAGCAGGTTCTAAAACCTGGCGATCATCAACCAGCGATTTATCGCTGGTTGATTCAGTATGTCACACGCATCAATATCGCTGCAACGTCACGTGCAGCCGATATCGTGCAGGCGATATTGACGCGTGTGACACCCCCTTAAAAGGATCTTCCATTGAAATTAAATAGGTCAGATCATTCTCTCCCCATCATTACCTGTTGGGGAAGAGTCAGTAAACTCTATACATAATAGACAGTAGGTAGATATGGGCTTGTTTGGCTGAATTTAATCTAATGTATACAGGAGCCTTTAGCTGTGGAGGAGGGAAGTGTATAGATGCTGCTTTCTTAATCTGCATTTTCCTTTGATTGACCTACACCTCCATCTTTATTATAATATACCTGATAGTTGATGAGGTGTAACTGGCTACAAGAGCTAATCACCAACTTCCTACGTACACACATAGAGTGATTAGAACAGACATTATTAAAATGTAAATGACTTGTAGTCAATGCACACCACAATAAACATGTTCTACCCACTGCTCTATTGTAATGCTAGGCCTCAATGTTTGTGTTTTCTAATTATGTTAATATCATCGGTTGGGTGACATGGCTGGCAGACTTGACTCTTCCTTTCCTTTGTATAATTACCTACTTCCGCAGCCTGAAGAAATGTACTCAACTAAAGACTTTTTTATTGAATGTCAATACTGTACAAGACAAAATCCTGTACTTTCCAGTATGAGTTAAAGAGGAGTACATAAGAACCTATTTGATCTCCAGTCTTCCATATTTCATTGGTTGTATGTAGTCAATGTTCATATAAGGCCATTGTCCCTTTAAAATAAGAACTTTCCGTTATCTTGTGTAAACACCCTCCCACTCGCTATCAGCCCACTGGACAGCTCTAATGACCATTACTCTCAAGAACTCTTCAAAGTTACAATCCTTTATTTGTCAGGAACCATGCTCTTATGCTGTCTATGAAGGTTGGAATAATACTTTGAAGTTCACTCCAAGGGCACCCTATAGTGATGAAACCCTTGAAGTATCTAAAGTCACTTCAGTGCTGGCAGGCTAAGGACACGACCGAAAATAAAAGTCAATATTGACTTTCCATATACTAAGAAACAAAGTCAGTATGTACATGCACAATGCGAATTCTAAAAAAAGTTGCACAATTTCTATATAAAAAATAAACATTATTTTTCATTTCCATAGGTAGAATTGTGCCTAAATGTGTGCAGCAGTCTCTATGGCTGCCCTATTTGAAGCTGGACTATGGGTTAGTTCAGACAAGCATAATAAATGTTTGTGTGCTGTCCAAATGCAAATTAGGTAGCATACGGACAGCAGAGATGGTCCAAGAAAAATAAATAAATTTAAAAAATCGCACCATGCACTATTTTGGATCAGACGTAAAGGTAAAGACTGGTTCACATATGGGTTTACCATCCATGTGTCATGGATTTTTCATGGGTCCACTACAATTAAGACAGGAAATTGAATTTTATTAAATTGTTCATGTGAGATCCAGATGCCATACAGATTTTAAAACTCGACATACGAATCGCAATGGAGAAAAAAAGTTGTGTTTTATCTGGATGAAAAGGAAACAATGTTGTATACAATTGACTGAACCCAGCTTACAGGCTTTGTACTCAGGGAATCTCGCTATTTTAGGGCTAATTTAACAACTTAGTTGTATCATAGAAACTCTAAGTTGCCCATAAACATAGCTACATACATCATCACATTTTTAAGGTGATCATTCTTAAGGTCTATTTACACAAGCAGATATACACATCAGCGATCTTCGACACGATGGTTGTGTAAATGCTCATTCAGGATCGCCATTTCATAATTTACATTTTAATATTACAATAATCACTCAGTCATTGTTTGGCTGCTAGTAAGTGGTTTTTTTAAGGGACTTTAAAAGGATTATCCAAGATTAGAAAAACATGGTAGTATTCTTTCTAAAATAGTGCCACCACTGATTATGGGTTGTGTGAGGTATCTACTGACTTCATGGCTTGTGTTTTGTATTGCAACTTAGCCCCATTGGTCAGAGGTAGTGCTGTTTCTGAAAGAAGATCAATAGGGTTCAACAACTAGTTTAAATGGGTTGTGTAATACCGACAGGGCGTGGTGAAGAGTAATAGACTCACTAGACCACTGATGGTGCAGTGGTAGCTGAATACTGTATACTCAAGAGACAGGAGAATGAGCATCATAAAACCAAAGATATTCATTGAAGCAAGTAAAACAACTCAAGAAAGGTATCTGAAGGGAGGACCCTCTGGATCACAACACTGTACCTCGTAGTGGATCACCGGCAATAGTTACCCTTATACAAGGATTCCTCCCATTACAATACCAAGGTGGCCTAAATGCCATGAATCCCGAACTAGAGGGGCAACCCGTACAGACCCGATAGAAGAAACTGGAATGTGGGCTCTGTCAGAGGAGGGGATCCTGGTGGATCTGTGCAATTTTGGAAAGGCTTGGCCAGCCTGGAGTGGAATCTGGAGTGTCGAGAGGGATCCAGAATGGAGAATAGACAACAAAAGATTCTGTGGAGACAGCAGTGTTACTATAATCCAAAGCAACAAACTTCCAAATGCAGAGCACAGCAGAGTGTGACCTGAGCAGGAGGCAAGATCATCTAGACTGATGATGTTGCCCAGGCACCGCCCAAAAGGGCAGGACACCTTTTATCCATAGAGCATCACAACAGAGACAGCCGTAATAGAGAAGAGGTGTTCTGTTACTTTAATTATGTGCAGGAGGTGGGGTGTGGCTCCTAAGAGCATTCCCAGGAGACCTGCCAAGGGAACGCAGGTCCCTAGCAAAGAAAGGAGCAGCATATCGTCTGGATCCACAGACATGGTGAGCAGTACCATTAGAGCTATGTGATGGGCGCCCATCTCCCTGCATAGCAGAGACCGGGCCCACAACTGAGGGCATGACAGGTTGTACTGCCATTTTCCAAATTATGAGTTGTTGATGCAAGTATAGAAAAGGCGTCACGGCCGCTCAGTGGTTAGCACTGTTGTTTTGTAGCGCTGAAGTCCTGGTTTCAGATCCCACAGAGGAAGACATCTATAAGGAGTTTGCATGTTCTCCCTGTGTTTGTGTGGGTTTCCTCCAAGTACTCCAGTTTCCTTCCACACTCTAAAGACCTATCTATATGGAATTTAGATTGTGAGTCCCAGTAGTGATATTGATAGTGATATATGTAAAGGGCTGCAGAATTAATAGTGCATTAATTAATAGTAAATAAATAGGCTACTAGTTAGGGAAACCGGAATCAAATATCTTAAAGGGCTATACATTCATCTAAAAAAGATGATCCATCATTATTATAAGGGCCGCTTTACACACACAGATATCTGTGACCAACTTCTGAACAGATCTCTGGTTGCAGTGAAATCATGGACACATTGCACCATTTTGTACATAGCCACAAAATGGAACAATGTGTCCATGATTTCACTGCAACCAGAGATCTGTTCAGAAGTTGGTCACAGATATCTGTGTGTGTAAAGTGGCCTTAAGGCGGCCGTCACACGCTGAGATATCTTGCCAGATATCGTTTAAGCGATCTCCTTTTTGATCGTTTAAGCGATATCGGGCAAGATATCGTTGCATGTAATCAAGCGATTTACGATGGTAAATCGCTTGATCGTGACATCGCTGATCTGAGGTTCGGTTCTCAGATCTAGCGATGAACGATGCCACGATCTGTCTCATCGTGGTGTATAACACCACGATGATCCATCTCCCAGCGACCGCGCCTATGCTGGGAGATGGTAACTATGGTACACGTCGGGTAACTAAGCGACGCGCGGCGCCTAGTTACCAGATGTGTACCATAGTAACGAGCGAGATCGCGGATCCACATCGCTGGTGAGTCTGTCTGTGTGACATCTCACCAGCGATGTGAGCGATATTGTAAGCGATTGCGCGTGCACGTGATCGCTTACAATATCGCTAGCGATATCTCAGCGTGTGACGGCCGCCTTAGTCAGACTTTTCTGATTGATTTCTGATGATCTCAACAACCCCAGTATAGTAACTGGGCTGAAAGGGCACAAGTCTCCCTGACATTATTGCATGTAGGTACATATTTTTGGTATGCAATGGGCTAGCCACAAACTGATGCCCAGAATACCTCATTCTTAATCAGCATCACAGTCTACACTTGTTCTGTAATAATCAGCTCGATTTTGGGGAAAAAATCAACTTATTTTAGTTGACAATGCAGGTTGTCCTCATTGTGTCCTTTTGTATTAATGCTAATTATTAGTCTTCCTGCCATTTATGCGTTTTGTGTTCCTCTCCATTTCTATATTGACAGCTGTGGGTCCCATTGAACAAAAAAAAAATAAAATAAAAATAAAATATAAATTGCATGCAAAGAAGACAAAGCCTCGCATTTATTATCCAGGATATTCAGTGCGGCATTCAATAGGAGCACCAAGCAACAATAGGGTGGAAATTATTTCTAGGAACTTGGCCAAAGATTGTACTTTTTGACATTTTTTTTTATCCCAATGATAATAAAACAAGATAGATTCCTATTCTGCATATTGCCTGTTTAAAACCCACAGTACTGTATAATTCTGCAGATAGGGCTAACTGTTTGAGTGCCGGGAGCCAAGTGCATAGAGCTGTCCATAGATGGATATGATACAACTAGTGATGAGCCTTCATTTTATCATTGCTGAGGAAAAAGAAAGTTGGGTGTTTTTTAAATTTCAACATGTCCAATCCATTGTTCTCCAGGAAAGAAGAGGCTGCAGAAATCCCTGCACCCCTTCCTCTCCCAAATGAAACACATTATATGGTGAAAACCTGGTGACAGGTTCCCTTTAAAGTATGGTGAGAATCTTTCAGCCCTATATAACAGCAATCTAGAATGCTGTATATATGTCCTCAGGCCACTCTGAATAACACAAAAAAAGACCTTATATTAGACTCACCTATGGGGAGTCTAGTCCATTGGGCGTCTCTGGGCTTGACCCAGCACCTACTCTCCTCTTGTGATCGCCATCCTTCTTAGCGGCCGTCACACGCACGATATCGTTAGCGATATTGTAAGCGATCACGTGCACGCGCAATTGTTACAATATCGCTCACATCGCTGGTGAGATGTCACAGACAGACTCACCAGCGATGCTGGACCAGCGGATCGCTGGTAACTATGGTACACATCGGGTTACTAGGGCCGCGCATCGCTTAGTTAACCCGACGTGTACCATAGTTACCATCTCCCAGCATAGGCTCTGCCGTTGGGAGATGTTCATCGTGGTGTATACACCACGATGAAGGAGATCGTGAAATCGTTCATCGCAAGATCTGAGATCCGGACCTCAGATCTCGATTTGTCGCGATTTGGTCTGAATCGCTGTCGTTATCATGCCGTCTAAGCACGAGACATCGTTCATGCGATCAAAGGTCGCTTAACGATATCGTGCAAGATATCGTGGCGTGTGACGCCGCTTAGTTTGTGTAGATGATGTGTCCTACGTCATCCACACAGTGTTTTCATCGCGCTCCTGCACACTTCTCAAAGTATTGTAGTGTGCATGACTCGGTGCTCTTTGGCCTCTTCCCGTGCATGTGCACTATAATGTTGTCCTCTACATTTAGCAGAGCAGAAATACACCTGAGTAGGAGTGCAATGGAGGACACTGTGTGGATGACGATAGGGCATGGTGTAAGAAAAAGGACAGCAATCGCTAGAAGAGAGGAGATGCCAGATCCTTACCAGAAATACCCATCGGACCAGACTAGCCTCACAGGTGAGTGAGGCTTTTGTTGCTCCATGCAGAGTGGCTTACTAGTGGTGGCCAAACTTTACATGGGGGAAAACCTGGTGAAAGGTTCCCCTTCAACATTGACCAAGCTGATAAGGCATTGCATTTGGGTGGTCGGGAAGAAGCTATCTACAACCTCATGTAGTTTTTTCCTTCTTATTATTGGGGGGGGGGGGAGTAAACCTAGAAGCATTTCATAAGTATGCTATATGAGATGTTCATTTAATTTTGGTCCATGTGCTTGTTTTTACCATCAGTTTTTTTAGTGTGAAAATTAATATGTTTCCAAGCAACTCCTACCCATTAAAAAGTAAAAACGGACAGACTGTGTGCTGTTTTTTTCACTGACACATTGAATTACATTTGTGAGCTTGATTTATGACTAGATCGAATTCGGACAAGTCTCCTTTTTGTTGCAGAGAATTAAGTCTTCCAAAAAACCCAGCCCCATAGAGTATAATGGGTGTGTGTTCTGTCCGTGAAAAACCAAATAGAAAAAGAACGTGAAAAACTGCGTATGAATGTGGTCTGAGTTGTATTATTCTTTTATTAATCATTTATGGATGGCTTTAGGGTATGTGTGCACATTGTTTTTTCGCAGCAGAAACATCTGCTGTAGCTACTCAGTGTTGGCAGGAAAAATGATGAAAGAAAAATGACGCTGCAGATTATAAAAAATGATTTGATGGTTCAAATCTGCAAGGAAAAAATAAGCAGCGTTTAAATATCATTAATTTTGCTTGTACTGTAAAAATGTTGCCCTTTTCAGGAAAAACAAAATGTGGGAAAACAAAATGTGGAAAAGATGCAGCGTGTGAACAAGGCCCTAGGCTTAATGGCTGTCTGAGACTTGTGTATTAGTCTATAGTAGTGGTGTGTGTAGGGGGGGCTGGCGGGGCATCTGACCCGGACGCGGCAGGTAAGGGGGCACCACTGGGCCTCCTGCTGCAGTGCTCGTGGTCTCCCCTCCCTGGCGGCCACATGTTGCCCCTCCCGCAGTGTGAGCCGGCTTTATTCTTCATCTGTAGAGCTACACACTCTGCGCTTTCAGGTCCTGTGATGATGTCAATGGAGGGGAGGAGTAAGGGATCACATGATCAGCTCCTCTGTGTAAGCAGGACGCCACTGTGCTGGTCCTCATTATGCTGGATGAGGTGAAGATTAATGTGTGTGGTCAGGAGGGATTTACAGTGTGGATGTAGCAGGGCCGAGAGTGTACTATGTGTATGGAGCAGAGTCGAGTGTACAGAGCAGAGCCAGGTGTATGAGGTGTACGGAGCAGAGCCAGGTGTACTAGGTGCACGGAGTGGAGCCGAAAGTGAATGGGGGTACAGAGCAGAGCTGAGAGTGTACAAGCTGTATGGAGCGGAGCTGAGTGGTACGAGGTGTACGGAGCGGAGCTGAGTGTACGAGGTGTACAGAGCAGAGCCGAGAGTGTACGAGGTGTACGGATTGGAGCCGGGTGTGTGTGAGGTGTATGGAGCAGAGTTGAGAGTGTACGAGGTGAACGGAGAGGATCTGTGTGTACGAGGTGTACAGAGCAGAGCCGCATGTGTATGGGTCATGCGGAGAGATGCCGCATATGTACGAGGTGTATGGAGTGGAGCTGAGTGTGTACGGTATGGAGCAGAGCCCCATGTGTATGGGGTGTATGGAGCAGAGACGCAGGTGTCCGAAGTGTATGGAACAGAGCCGCATGTGTATGGGTCGTGCGGGGCGGCGATGTGTACGGGGCGTATGGTGCAGAGCCGAGTGTGTACGGGGCATACAGAGTGGAGCCGCATGTGTACGAGGTATACGGAGTGGAGCCAAGTGTGTACGAGGTGTACAAGGTGTATAGAGCACAGCCGCATGTGTACAGGGCGTACGGAGCAGAGCTGCATGTGTACAGGGCGTACAGAGAGGAGCCGCCTGTCTACAGGGCGTACGGAGCAGAGCCACGTGTGTACAGTACTGAGCAGAGCCGAATTTGTATAGGTCATGCGTAGCAGAGCTGAGTGTGTATGGGGCGTATGGAGCAGAGCTGAGTGTGTACGGGGCATACAGAGTGGAGCCGCATGTATACGAGGTGTATGGAGCAGAGCTGAATGTGTAATAGGTGTACAGGGCAAAGCTGCATTTGTACGGCGCAGAGCCATGTGTGTACTGGGCATGCGGAGCTGTGTGCGTACAACGTGTGTGTACCAGTGGTAGCACTCCCACTCCTATAGTCCCAGCTGCCTCTGCCAGAAGCATTCTTCTCCTGAGTGCCGGCTGCTGCTGTCCGCCCTCTGCAGCTCAGCACAGCGGGGCATGATGATGTCTTCACTGAGCGCTGCTATACTCAGACGTGCAGAGCGGCAGAGCAGATCCTGAGGAGACTGGAGTAGCAAGTAGAGAGGTGAGTATTTACTCTTTTTTTTTTTTATCAGTGAGTACACTGATGGGAAACTATGTAATGTGCAATATAATTTAGGAGGACAATGGGGGTGCAATATACTGTATTATATGGAGGACTATAGGTGTGCACTATACTATATGGAGGACTTTTGGGGCCCATTATAGTACATAGAGGAACAATGGGGGTGCATTATACTTTAAGGAAGGCTATAGGGGATGCATTATACTATATAAAGTACTATGGGGGGGCATTATACAATATGGAGGACTATGGGTGCATTATACTATATGAAGTACTATGAGGGTGCATTATACTATATGGAGGTATGGAGGACTATGGGGTTGCACTATACTATATGGAGGACTATTGGGGCCCATTATACTAAATAGAGGAGGGGCATTATACTTTAAGGAAGGCTATAGGGGATGCATTATACTATATGGAGGACTATGGGTGTGCATTATACTATATGGAGGAGTATAGGGGTACATTATACTATATGGAGTACTATAAGGGTGCATTATACTATATGGAGGTATGGATGGGGTTGCATTATACTGTATGGAGGACTATGGGGTGCAGTATGGAGGACTAATGAGTGAAAAGGGTATAGGTGTAGATACAGTATGTAGAGCGAGAAAGGGATGAAGTAATGAAGAAATAGTAGGGGATGACAAAAATGTAACGGGGTACAGAATAGAGACTAAGCATGTGTGGAGCTGTATAGAGAAGGGGCAGCATATGGGGACAGTATGTCGAGTTTGGGGAGTTTGATGAGGGAGAACAGTATAAACCGTGGGCAGTATAGAAGGATACAGTGTAGAGGATGGTGTGACCAGGGAGCCCAGTATCGAAAGGAGATGGCAGTGTGATGAGGGGGCAGTGTAGAGGACATGCGCCAGAAGAAGGACATTGTGTTAATCATATTTTGTTTAGGGAACAGTGAAAAGGAGCAAATATTTATTCCGGGTCACAGTGTAGGGTAGATAAATTTACTCAGGAAAATGTTGATCATTCTGCTATTTTTAAGGGTATCGTGCCGGATGTGCTGCAGAAGACTGGAGAAGATGCAAATCTGCAGAGATGAGCTGTGGTGTGAAAAGTCATCATGGTGTCTGGACAAGATGAAGAAAAGAAAAAGTCGACCCCGATCAGAGACAAGGTCATCTATAAGGTACCCAGATGAAAATGATTATTTGTGATAATGACTAATTCTCATCAGTGTTGTGGCTCCTGTATGCTTTTGTTGACGACAGCTCCCAGTATGTCCTAACCATTGGTAATGATGTAGTAGGAGTTGTAGGTTCAGCAGTACAAATGTGTATGGGTCTGACCTGACATTACAATTGTTTTACCATGTACTGATTCTGATGTTGAATTTTGGTACTGATGAGGGTTGTGATTTCGGTAATGATGGGGGTTTATTTATGTATTATGTCTGGTTATGTATTTCTGTACTGATGAAGGCTTTGACATTGTTTTCTGTACCTTGGTGGGTCTGTAATATTTTGTATGACTTGAGGGTTGTGATATTTCTGTAATGATGGGGGTTCTATTTATGTATTATGGTCTGGTTATGTATTTCTGTACTGATGAAGGCTTTGACATTAGTGTTTCTGTACCTCTGTGGGTCTGGTGATATCTTCATACTGATGAGAGGTTTTGACTTTGGATTTCTGTACTGATAGGGTTATATGAATGTATTTTGTACCTCTGGGATCTCGGATATATTTCTGTTCTGATGGGGGTTATATGGATGCATTTGAGTACCTCTAGTGGGTCTGGTGATGTAGTGTTGTGTTAATTATTCTGATCCTGACACATCTAATCCATAACTTGTAAGCTTTCTTGATACATGCTATGTTAATAAAGTGTTGTGCATTCCCAACAAGTTAAGGGTTCTCCTAAACATGCACCTTTATTTTCAGGGGTGTTTATTTGCCACGATCCCCACATGCAGCCCCCAATATCCCCTTATGCACCCCAATATTCCCATCATCCCCATATGTAGCCCCCAATATTCCCATCATCTCCAAGCCCTCATCATCCTCATATGCAACCCCCAATATCCCCATATGCAGCCCCCAATATCCGCATCATCCCCATATGCAGCCCTCATCATCCCCATATGCAGCCACAATATCCCCATATGCAGCCCACAATATCCGCATCACCCCATATCCAACCCCAATATCACCATCATCCCCATATGCAGATCCCAATATTCCCATCATCTCCATATGCAGCACCCAATATCCCCATATGCAGACCCCAATATTCCCACCATCTCCATATTCAGTCCCCATCATCCTCATATGCAGCCCCCAATATCCCCATAATTCCCATATGTAGCCCCCATCATCCCCATATGCAACACACAAACTAACTCACTCATTCATCACACACACTCATCACAAACACACACAGTTTCTCACTGGTCCACCGCTGCATTCCCGGTCACCGAGCACCGCTTTGAACTCTCCCTGATGCTGTACATGAACGGGAAGCCGGCAGCCAATCAGATGCAGCGGCTGCTCACGTATGATTGGCCAGCAGATTCTGGCATCTGATTGGCTGCTGGCTTCCCATTCATGTACAGCACTCAGAGAACTAAACTCAGAGCAGCGCCGCAATATGTATGGCAGTAGGTGAGCAGACAGTCAGCGGTGGAGGGCAGGCGGTAAAAACTGTACCTAAGGTTGAAACACAGCAGCATGCCCTGTTGGGCGGGCATGCTTAAAAATAAATAAAGTCTGATTAGTCTTATTTTTTGGGGGTGCCTTATATTCAGCAATGCAGCAAACCCCCCTAGTATGTCTTATTTTAGGGGAATGTCTTATTTTCAGGGAAAGACTGTAGTAAAAGCAGGGGGTCACCAGCCACGCCCCTGCCACAGCCCCTGTTCATTACATTAGCAAGAAGTATGAGAGGCCTGGAATGAAGGATGATGATGGCACCCACCTGGTCTCAGCAGCAGCTTTAGGCTGAATCTGCTCTGTGATGTATTGTCCCCTGAGGGAGGGATGAGTGCTGAGGAGCAGGTATGATTTTATTGATTTATAATCAATCTAAACATCCTAGAACTGCAGTGGCCAGCTCAGCTTCATCATGTAGGAGGGCATGGACAGTAAAAAAAAATCGTTCCCCGAAGTTCCCCTTTAGGTTGATGCAGCAGTTATCCACTGCAATCTCTTCTTTACTTTGGATTGCACTTTAATATTTTATCTATTAGTTTTCTGATTGGAATGCGCTACTCTCTGTAATCAGCCATTTCAGGTTGCAGAAATGCAACCACAATATAATCCAATTCCCTTTAATTACTTTGCATTTATTTGTGCATAACATTAGCAGCCCACTTATTAGATTGCCCAATCAGTGGCAGCAGCTAAACAGTGGGAGAGAAGAGAGATAGATACAAAGAGAGAGAAAGAAAGACAGAGAAAGAAAGAAAGAGAGACTGAGAAAGAGAGGAAAAGCAGAAAAAAAAGGATAAAGAATAAAAAAGAAAGAAAAAAAACAAAATGAGGCTGGTTTCACATTTGCATTTGTGTCTGCATGCGGAGGGCATGCAAACGCAAACGCATTGAAAACGCTGCCATACTGATGTGAACGCAGCCGAGATTCTCCGCATGTGTTCACATCAGAATGGTGCTCCTGGCGGCGGCCGGGAGGTGGAGATCAGCAGCAGAGATCTCCTCCCGGCCGCCGCTGATCTCCCAACGGTGTCGGCGTGGGAGATTTGAAGAAACAGCTGATCTGACAGCTGTTTAAATCTCGTACGCCGACACCGAAGAGGTGATGTCGGCGCGGGACGCTTAAACAGCTGTCAGATGAGCTGTTTCTTCAAATCTCCCCTGCCGACACCGCCGGGAGATTAGCGGCAGCTGTGCCTGGGAGACCATCAGCTGCTCCAGCTGACCTCCCGGTGGCCGCCACTGATCTACCGGGAGATCAGCGGCGGCCCCCGGAAGAGATTTCAATGTGATCTGCAGCGTTCTCCTGCGCTGTCATGTGGAGGACACTGCAGATCCATTGACTTCCATGCATTGTTTGTGTGCATGTGGGTGCTTGCTAATAAAACAAACGCGCGTTAATGCACAAAAAATGCAACAGGCTGCGTTCAGAGGGCGCATAAATTATGTGCATCCGAACGCAACCACAACTGAACGCAGCCAAATGCAGGCACCATGCGTTCCCATGTTAAACATAGGAACGCAGGGTGCATGCTTTTGGCTGCGTTCTGTACACTGAGAGAGTGACAGAACTATAATATGCCATGGACTTCCATAGCCCCACCCCGTATCTGCACCAATCCATGTCCCTGCAGTCCCTACCCTGGATCTGCCACCATCCATTGTTCCTACAGTCCCTACCCAACATCCACACAGTCCCTATCCCTATCCCTATTGTACATTTTCTTTGGCAAAACTAAGGCTGCTTTCAGATTACGTTTTTCTTGAATCCATGGCTGTCCGTTGTAAAACTGACAGCCATGGATCCAATTAGGCCCCCATATTATCCTATGGGCCACGGATCACATGTTATCCGGGATCCACCGACGCCTCCAGCAGCTCTGGATGCCTGTAGGACCTGCCGTGGTGTCACAACCCAATCAGCTGATCGGGTCACATGACTGGTTACTGCGGTAACTGCGGTCATGTGACCCGATGACGCTGCCAGGTTGTGACATCACGGCAGGTCCTGTAAACATGGAGAGCTGCTGGAGGCGTCGGTGGATCCCGGACAGGTGAGCATAGAGATTTTTTTTTAATTTTTAACCCTTTCTTTCACTACATTTCACTTCCGCATTGTATGTATATACATTATGGAAGTGAAATTACCCCGCACAGCGCTTTCTGTGTCCAGACCCGTGAAAATGACGAACCCGGACACAGAAAAGGTCACCTCCTGTGGTGTTCGTTCCTATCCGTGGGGTCCAGCAAAAAGTAGGATCCCACGGACAGGAAAAAATACGTGATGTGAAACCAGCCTAAAGTGTATTTTATTTTAGTCCTGTCAATAAAGCTGCTTTGAATCTTTGAAAGACAGAGAGTAAGAAAGACAGAAAAACTGAGTGAGAGAAAAAGATACAGAAAGAAAGACAGAGAGAAGCTGAGAGAGAAAAAGAAAGAAGTTGAGAAAGAAAGGAAAGAAAAAAAAGAAAGAAAAAGAGAGGGAGAACGAGAAAAAAAAGGAGAGGGGAAAATGCCAAAGAAGAGAGAAAAAGACAGAGAAAGTGTGAGAGAAAGAAAAATGGAGAGAGAGAAAGCTAAAGCCACAGAGAGAAAGAATGAAAGAAAAAGTAAGAGAAAGGAGAGAGAGAATGAGATATAGAGCGAATGAGAGGAGCATGAGAATGCCTCATATACCGTGTGACAGCTCAGCGCTGTGTATTGCAGAGGATTCCATGCGCCCTCTAGTGGCGGCCGTGTTGTGTGCAGGCAGCCTGCAGAGGAGGTTACCTCACTGGGGCAGGGCTGAAGAAGCCTCTCCCTCTGCCATGACATCAGTCCTCACTCAGCCACTGTGAGCTGCTGCTGTAAGTTCAGACTTTGAGGTGGGCACAGAGGACCTAACACTTCTCAGCGCACAGGGAATGATGCTGCCTGATACAAGCTCACACAGCTAGCTGCTGCCTGCTCTTTTCTATGGTCATCCTTCAGCCTGGGGAGCTTATATGTCTTATAGGACTACAACTGGAATATTCCCTGTACAGATCACTCATTACTGGATTCTTTCTTCTGCACTGATCTTCCAGGTAAGACACAAATCACTGACTTCTCCAGCCATCCTCAGGGCTTCTCTTCTCAGACTACCATGGCTGCTTCTTTATCTTCACTACTTTGTAGATTGTGTTATATAGACAATCAGTGAGAAGTCTGAAATGTGATGGATGAGATAGATTGTCAGCTCCTGAGCAGCAGAAGTTTCCTCCATAGTGCAATGATTATGTCCTGAGAGCAGGGTAGAGTTAGGGGGTGTACTGGGGGGCATGTACCCCACAATCCTAGCTGTACAGAGCTCTTATACTGAGGTTAGTTGTGGAGGTGCCAATAGCAGACTGTGCAGAAACATAAATGAACAGCTACACCTACATCTCAAAACCTGAACTGCTGTATGGGAAGGAAAGAAAGAAAGAAAGCCATTCCTGGAGGGAATGAATCCCCTTATTATTTCTAAAAACAACCCCCCCACCCCTCCTATTCTAGACATTAAACCAAAATTCACTGCCTGGACAAGTGAAGTATGTGACCAGCATAGCAATGGGAGGACAGATAAAGGCAAGCTTATAGCACTCAGCATTGTCCCTGAGCTGGGGAACCCCACTGACAATAGGGAATTATGGTTATAAAAATGGAAAAAGCTGCAAAGGGACTAGATCAGGGGAGATTAGCAAGTTCATGGGAAGTTGTGGCTGGCTGTGTCTCCACTTCTCCATGCTCATGTATGGCATACACTAGGCAGGGTGCAGGGCTGGGGGTTATATATAGTTGATATTTATTATCTGGGAAGGGGGCACAATACTGAGAGCCTGGACCTTTGTTGATGTCTGCTGAGCCCTGGACTCTTGGTTTTTCTCCTGGCTTCTGCCCATGGGCTGCAGCTGCTTCCAGACCACAGTGCTAGTGAATAGTGAAACAAATAGGGCTCACCAAGAGCAGAGGAGTACTTACACATCATAGCACTGCCTCATTCATCCAGGGAGATTAATCCCTGCAAATATATTCATTCAGCATTAGCCTGTAATCGTGTTATTCCAATAATAATCTGCAGAAGGCTCAGCCTGCCAGTGTCCCCTCTGCCACTAATACCATCATGCCAACAATAACCTACACCATGATCAAATATGTATACACAATAAATAGAATACACACAGATACAGAAAAACAAATACCTAGCACACCCACCCACCAGCAGCAGCCTACATACACTACATACAGGTCAGTGCACAACACTCACCTTACCCCTAACTGGCACATTTACACCATTTTTATCCATTTACATGAGTATCTCTCTCATTTTGGACTTTTTAAAAGAGGTCCAGTTCTTCAATAGTTAACATCATGAAAGGTATTGTAAGAAGGCATCCTATTACTGATCATACCCTATGTAATAAGGCATCCTATTACTGATCATACCCTCTGTAACAGGGCATCCTATTACTGATCATACCCTCTGTAACAGGCATCCTATTACTGATCCTTCCCTCTGTAACGGGGCATCCTATTACTGATCATACCCTATGTAAAGGGCATCCTATTACTGATCATACCCACTGTATGAAGGCATCCTATTACTGATCATACCCTATGTAACAAGGCATCCTATTACTGATCATACCCTCTGTAACAGGGCATCCTACTACTGATCATACCCTCTGTAACAGGGCATCCTATTACTGATCATACCCTCTGTAACAGGGCATCCTATTACTGATCATACCCTATGTAACAGGGCATCCTATTACTGATCATATCCTATGTAACAGGGCATTCTATTACTGATCATACCCTCTGTAACAGGGCATCCTATTACTGATCATACCCTATGTAATAAGGCATCCTATTACTGATCATACCCTCTGTAACAGGGCATCCTATTACTGATCATACCCTCTGTAACAGGGCATCCTATTACTGATCATACCCTCTGTAACAGGGCATCCTATTACTGATCCTTCCCTCTGTAACGGGGCATCCTATTACTGATCATACCCTATGTAACAGGGCATCCTATTACTGATCATACCCACTGTATGAAGGCATCCTATTACTGATCATACCCTATGTAACAAGGCATCCTATTACTGATCATACCCTCTGTAACAGGGCATCCTACTACTGATCATACCCTCTGTAACAGGGCATCCTATTACTGATCATACCCTCTGTAACAGGGCATCCTATTACTGATCATACCCTATGTAACAGGGCATCCTATTACTGATCATATCCTATGTAACAGGGCATTCTATTACTGATCATACCCTCTGTAACAGGGCATCCTATTACTGATCATACCCTCTGTAACAGGGCATCCTATTACTGATCATACCCTATGTAACACGGGGCATCTATTACTGACCATACCCTATATAACAGGGCATCCTATTACTGATCATACCCTATGTAACAGGGCATCCTATTACTGATCATACCCTCTGTATGAAGGCATCCTATTACTGATCATACCCTCTGTATGAAAGCATCCTATTACTGATCATACCCTCTGTATGAAGGCATCCTGTTACTGATCATACCCTCTGTAACAAGGCATTCAATTACTGATCATACCCTCTGTATGAAGGCATCCTATTACTGATCATACCCTCTGTATGAAGGCATCCTATTACTGATCATACCCTCTGTATGAAGGCATCCTATTACTGATCATACCCTCTGTACGAAGGCATCCTATTACTGATCATACCCACTGTATGAAGGCATCCTATTACTTATCATACCCACTGTATGAAGGCATCCTATTACTGATCATACCCTCTGTAAGAAGGCATCCTATTACTGATCATACCCTCTGTACGAAGACATCCTATTACTGATCATACCCTCTGTATGAAGGCATCTTATTACTGAGCATACCCACTGTATGAAGGCATCTTATTACTGAGCATACCCACGTTACGAAGGCATCCTATTACTGATCATACTCTCCGTAGAAGGCATCCTATTACTTATATTCTCTGTAAGAAGGCATCCTATTACTTATACCCTTTGTAAGAAGGCATCCTATTACTGATCATACCCTGCCTAGAGTTGACCAGCAATAGCTCTGTGTCCCCCTATATCAAAGCCATGGAAATATATTTGGTCAAATTCCGGCTGCTGTCACACTTTGTTACTAGACTATTAATTATCTATTCCCTTGGTCCGTTTTCTCTGTACAGCACTGTCCAATCAGATAAACTCCAATTATGCTCGCCATCTAGCGCCTGCGGGTGTGCAGTCCTAACTAACATTACTCTCCCGCAGGATGAAAAAACACAATTATCTGTTTAGGCTCAAGGCAGAAAACAAATCTCTGTGCATGAAAAGACAGTCTTGTAAGAAGCCATTCTGGACGGCTTGGCTTGACAGTCATTTTTATTTCCTCGTTGCAAAACCTCTATTAATATTTTATAAATCTCAAAGCTTATAGCACTACAGATGCTTTTAAACATAATAACGCATACACACCTGCAAACAAATGCCTCAATATATACCTATATGGATACTAACATATACATATAAACAAAACATGCATATATATTACATAATACATACACCAACTATACCTATAAATATATAAAGACAAAACATGCATACATCTTGCTTAATACATACACCAAGTATACCTATATGACTAGTATACACATACATAGCCAAAACATGCATATGTATAGCATAATACAAACACCAAATAGTAACACATACATATATACAACCGCCAAATATACCTATATGAGTAGTAACATACATATAGACAAAAACATACATATATATTAGATCATATAACCACCAAATATACCTATATGAATAGAAACATACATCTCTACAAAACATGCATATATGTTAGGTAATACATACACCAAATCTACCTATGTATAGTAACACATACCTATATAAAACCACCAAATACCTATATAATTACACTAAGATTACACATCACTCTGCACGGATGCTGATGCATACCCTAGAAATAGGGGTTAAATATCAGAGGTGACTGTTGGAATTTGTAGTCCCCCACAAGTGTCGTTTACTGTCAGTTTCTGTAGTCTATAGTTCTAGCTAAATATTCTCCAGTAAATAGAGTGAGCTCTCCTTGGGACTCGTACTTTTTTTTGTACCCCATAACATAGGGCTACCTAAAGTGAGCCATGGCCAGCTGTTATAGAGGGGGGCACTATCTTTTCAGCACAGGGCCTTGTTTTTTTTCACTATTTCTTGTGTTGCATTGTAAGGAGTAATGACTAAATAAATACCATGGTTAATGAAATCAGCATGGCCATTAGGGCTTCCCTGAGCCCTTCAAAAGGAGAACTTTTCCTTGCCCCTTGCACACACCGCTGTTCCACTCAACAGGAGACTTTGTTGCAATTAAAGTAAGGAAAGCCGGACAGAAGCAGAGTGTCTGACTTGTGGGTCTCAGCAGAAAAAGGCGTCTAACAGCGTTTACCACCCCCCAGTGGGCATCAGCTCGGCTGGAAAGACGTTGGAGCAAGTTTTTCAGCTCAAAAAATGTTTTCTTTTCCCTTTTTTTTTCTCCTTTAACTTTGTGAACAAAGAAGAAGTCAGTTCTGCGCTGCTTCCCGGCAATACATGCAGGATCTGGAAAAAAATGTGATCCTTTCCAGCATGTACAAGACACTTTGTAGCCATACATGCAGAATTTCAGATAAAACACAAAACAGGACCTTGACATGAAACATTCTTTTTTTCCGCCTTGTGTGTAAAGCTTTCCATTACAAGCCTTGTATAGATCAAAGTACTGATACTAGCTCACATAAAGGAAGCAAAGTGACCTGCTCGGGATGTCACATCATATTCCGCTACCAAAGTTGTTACATTGTAACTTGTAGAATTCTATAGATATTCGGTATCTACATAGAACATTGGACAATTGTTGGGAGAGACGCCAATATCCAGTGACTTCAAAACTGCAAAAGAAAAAATCTTAGGTGTTGGGGAATGTCACCAATTTGCATTCGACATAGTGAACATGTCACCTCTTGTCATGCCCGGGGGGTGAAGTGTCAGGCATTTTTTAAACT
The DNA here is from genome assembly GCA_033576535.1 of Allobates femoralis. Classification (NCBI taxonomy): domain Eukaryota; kingdom Metazoa; phylum Chordata; class Amphibia; order Anura; family Aromobatidae; genus Allobates; species Allobates femoralis. Next base: position 549,860,817 of record JARQOC010000001.1, on the reverse strand, counting down.
CTTGAACAGGTAGCACTCCAAAAAAACTTCCTGCACTTGTCGTAACAATGAGAGCCATTGTTTTGCCTGCTCCTTACATGTAGTTGACATAAGTCGCCTTGGCTAATTCTTGCAGGCAGTACTGAGCCATGATCATATAGCAATCTTTGGAAATATGTAATTGGTGAGGGTTCTTATGATGAATTTCTGCTGGGACCAGAAAAGTGAGGAGATTGGACATGACACATGGTTTTTATCTGAAGTTTATTGAATGATGTAAACACTGCAGAGTATTAGATTGTAGGCAGCGGTGTCATAGAAATCTATTGGGAGTGAGATTCCTGCTCTTCATGATTAGACTTGCTGATTCACTGACCCAGAGGGCCTTCTGTTCTCTATGTATCTGCATGATTTCCAGAGAGAATCTTATGAGTAATGTATGGGAAGCTAAACTATTATACTATATATTGCCTATGCTAAAATCTCATTATGTTAAGTTAAACCCAACTACAGTCAAAATGATGTGAGTTATGGTTCTGGAATGGGAAAGATTAGCATCAGCCACTCCAAATACTTTAGACCTAGATCTGAATGACTGTATTGGTGTAAAGCCATAATCATTACAATGTAATTCATTAGCCCCAACACCAATTCAGTCCAAAATAATTTATAAATCTAACTCCGTTCAGAGCACAGCTGCACCACATTTCTTCTCCATGAGGCCTAGGCCCTAAAATATCTGGAATATCTCCAAAAGCCATAAAACATTTTAGTCTTCCTGATTTATAAATACATTTAATGACATGACTTGATGGAAGTAGCCATACTGCACATTGTGTCACCCACTAAAAGTCTCAATAGTCTTTTCTTGTGGTTCTTGGTAAACAAAAGAATCAAGAACGTGTATGAAATCTGATGATCGTGGAAAATGTGACTGCTACTGGCCTAGCTGTCATCAATTCCAAAAATGTGAAACACAAGCGACAAAAATGACTTGCAGTAGTTTAGACGGTACACAAGCTAAACTCTTTGCAAAGACTATACAGGCCTTTTTACCTACAAGCTCAAAAATAAACACATACAGACTAGAAAACTCAATCACCCTAAAGTCAGGTAATTAAAAAATGAAATGGTGCATTGTGCATACAGCCACACGACTCCTCATAGTCAGGCAGTGGCTTTTTGTGTGTACTGGCCTTTAAGCCGGTAGCAAAGCCATTGAAAAGAATAGGAACAAGCGTCCCACTCTCTTCCGCCATGACCAGGCCCGGGTCATATTTGATGTATAATGACTCAAGGTCAATCAATGCACATACAAAAGAATTAAAGAAGGGTTAGTCTGCCCATAGCAAGACGATTGTCCAGGGCTCTGGCTGTAACATTATGGCTGGCTATTGATATGTAAAACATATCATATCAAACAGAGGGGCAAACAGATGTGAAGGGGGCCATCTCTTTATAAGCCTCTGAAGAATTTATTCCAATCTACATTTTTATTCCAGCAGTCATTATCCCCTTTAAGCTTTGCTTTTGTTTCCTGGGTTTTTTTTATGCTCCTGTGTTGTTTGCTATACTTTTTTTTGCAGCCAAAAGGCCTACAGTCACCAAAGATCCTAATGAGCTTTCAGTTAAGTCCAGCACAGATCCAACTACAATAGCAGCATTAGACCATGGTTTGCATGACAATTGGGGTTAAAAAGACACAGTTTAACACTCAACATTAAAAAAAAAACAAATACTATTACTTTACAGCACCCATTGCAGTCATTTCCTCTTATCATGAATGCTAATCAAGGCAAAGGCAGCTTTTTTTAGACTAATTTTTTTTTTAATAGTCTGTTTACAAGTGCTGTCAGTGACAAGATGGAGAAGTAAAAACATGAATCGATCCCTCAGATGAAATAAATATGGAGAAAGTTAAAATGGCCTGTTAATTAAGAGCAGGCAGATTGCAGAAGTCGTAAAAATACTTTTATCGTATGTTTGGCTGCTGCTCAGATTCACTCCAGCAGTTGTTAAAACAAATTCAACACATGGTAATAATCAGACACGGAGACAAACATCAATGGAGACTGGAAGTTCAAGTGTTAAATTCTGATTTGTCGGAGACAGTGGAAGTACTGGTAGGTGTCAGAATAGTCTCAGAGCAAGAGTCTCATCCTCACAAGTTACCGCAGGAAGCCACCACTTCTGGAGATTGAAAAATGCTAATTAACATTTTTCCATAGATACGTAGTAAAACGGTGGCTTCAGAACTGCCTAGGCCCCCGGGACCTTATTTTAGGTCGGAATCCACCATCCCAGTCAGCTTAACCCTATATTGTCTTCACTGGAGGTCAGCGCGGTGGATCTATGAAACCCAGCACTTTCTGTTAACCCTTTGGATCCTTACTTTTGCTGGGCACCTGCTGCGACCATAACAGAGAGCGGAGTTAGTTGGTTGTGACTTGCACAACCAAATCAGGTGAGTCCTTCCACTAAAGGGGGGCACTGAGGATAATTGTACAAAAGGAAATTACTCTATGTGCGCTCCATTTCCCTTTTTATTGTAACCCTATATTAAACATTTATCATGCAGAGAAATAATTATTTTATATAAAAGAGGTCTCCGGCATTTATTATTCAGCATACTGGCAGTGCGGAGCTTTTTAATTCTGGAACAGATGCTCTGCTTGCTGGATGCCATGTAATTACTGAGTGGAGAAGCAAATTGCTACTACGGCATTCCTTAATTTCAGGGTCAAGTATTTCCAGCTTACTCCAAATTCTTTTACTTGTCACTCTAAGCACCTTGGCAGGTTGACCCTTACATCTTAAAGGCTATAAAGCTATAAAAAGGTTGGCAAAAAATGTAAGGTGAATAAAACTCATTTCATAGAATGTTGTAACTTATTTTGTTAGCGGAGCTCAGTGGATAAGAGATGATATGGAAGTTGTAGCTTTACCATGTGGTGATGTCGTGTGCTCTGACATCACTAGGCAGTGGTGACATCACATACTGCCGCCCTCCAGTGTGTCTAAACAGTAAAAACATATACTGTATATTAAGGAGCTGTTTCAGCATCCTACAACCCATGCACTGAGATATTTTATCAAGTTGAAACACAATAAGTGGACAGCTCTTGTGTGCCCAGGCTGGAATGGCTCCGGGTCTTGGTTATCTATTACATGTCGAAAACTTGTGGACAGCAAGGGATTGTGCTTCGGTTTGTAATAGAAAAAGACAGGTGTCACCGCTTGCTAAAGTAATTTCTCCACAGTTGGTTGATTGAAGCTGACTTCAATTACAGTTGCTCTTGGATGGATGAGCTGGAATGGCCAATGTGAAATACTAGAAATCATGGCAGAGACTGGCACCATGGCAGTGACCTTTGGGAACTTTGAAGTTTAGCCATAGAGAAGAAAGTCAATAGTTGTGTTTAGCAGGAAGCTAATGAGCGTCCATCATTCTTCCCTGACCTGTAATTATGTTACATTGCACTCTCACTAATTGAGAATGATAATTTTTCTCTCTCTTTCCAGAAATCGTCAAAAAGCGGAACTACGAAGAACTAGCACACATTTTTTTACTGAAAATTTGTGAAAATTACTACCATGACCGATAACTCTTCCTGACATCTATCTTCCAACAGTTTTTTTTATTCTAGTTTGGCTTGGAAACAGTGGTGTTTTCACAACGGGTGTGAACCTTTTTGGGATGTGACTACTGTACAGAGAGCATTCATGGTTGAATTTGCACAGGAAAGACAAGGGGGAAAGCATGTACCTACTCTGAATGCACTATTTATTCCAGGCTTTGCTTTATGAATAATGCCCCTGGTGTGGAGTTAATTTTACTGGCGTTCCTGAGGAGCATTTATAAATGGAAACTTAATTTCTGGCATGAAATTAAGCCAACCAAAGGGGATTATAAAGAAACCGTTAATCTGGCGTTGGAGGAAATATCACATGGTTGCAGGAAAGCGAAGCTAGTTTAACATACGATTTGGTGTCGTCAGTAAACATTCGCTGTGATGTGGACAAGAGACGGTCACATTCGGGCCCTTCTTTCACAAGTTAGGATTGTTTGAATATACACTGTGAGAGAGAGGAACTGCTAAATGAGATAACCCAGACCTTGCTATTCTGGGAACACAAGGCTTTCAAACAGCTCTGCCCACAGGAGAATTCAAAGGAACATCATCTCACACTTCAGGTATGTCTTTGTCTAGTGTCTATTAAGTGCTGATAATGGTGGGGATGAAAAAAATTAAGGGGAATCTCCCGACTGAAAAGCACTAAAGTTCATGACTCGAGATATCCTTCAGACCTATGTGTGTTCAGTAAGATCTTTTCCTTGTGCTGTAGAATTCATTAAGCTTTACATTATCTCTGTGTGATTTGGGTTTTATCATTGTTACAATGATGAACGAATCCAACTACACAACTTTTTGTGCAGCCTATGGGTGCCCTGTTATATCCCAAACAGCCTATGGGTGCCCTCTTATATCCCAAACAAAGATGACCAATAAAAAGGTTGAGAAGAATTAAGAAAAATAAATTCCTAATATGTATATACTGGGGGAGGGAGGGAAAAATTAGTTTAGGTATAAAAGTAGCTTGAAAAAAAATTACAGTATGTCCTATTAAAGACAAACGTATTGGGTGAATTTTGTCATAGAAAAAAATTATATTACACTTAGAATTGTTGTCTTTACTATAGTTGTAAAGTATTTACTGTATTTATAGTTTTCGCTGAATACTATGAGCAAAACAAATCAGATATGAGTATGTGATTCCTTGGCAAAGTATACTGTACATACAGTATAGCTTACCAGTGCCCCCAGTGGTCATGTTGCATATAGCAGCAGTGAAATGATCAGTCTTACACTTTTAACCTGATGCAAATAACAGTCATGCAAAGAATGCTAAAGTTAATATAACTTTAAGAAACATTTTTATTCTTTATATCTTTTGTATTCATTTTTCTTAATAAGGCTTCATGTTGAGCCCTACTAAGTCAGCTACCATAATATCACAAACCCTGAAAATCTTGTTAATATTTTTGACAAAGTCATATTTTAGCACATATAAAAATGAACATACTTAGGCATTTAGATTGCATTCTCATGGATGAGTGTACATCAATTTGTTTCTCATTATTAAAAAAATTTTTGGACAGTTTTGTAAGGAATTAATGTAGACAATGAATATATTTTTTCTTTCTTGCAGACCAACTACCTTAAGCTTTTTTCCTTTATGACCATGAGTGCTGAAACATGGAACTATCTTGTTGCTTGGACCCAATTATTGTTACTACTTCGAATGGCGCCACAGTATGTCAGTGCCAAGCCGTGCCCTTCAGTATGCCGCTGTGATGGAGGTTTCATTTATTGCAATGATAGAGACTTGACATCTATTCCCTCGGGGATTCCGGAGGATGCTACAACTCTGTACCTTCAAAATAATCAGATAAATAATGCGGGGATACCTTCGGACTTGAGAGGATTGGACAAAGTGGAGAGAATCTATTTATATCGCAACAGTCTAGACGAATTTCCAATTAACCTTCCCAAAAATGTTAAAGAATTGCACCTGCAGGAAAACAATATACGAACTATTACTTATGATGCACTTTCCCAGATTCCTGCTATTGAAGAGCTTCACCTCGATGATAATTCTGTGTCTGCAGTGAGCATTGAGGATGGTGCGTTCAGAGACAACATCTATCTCCGACTTCTATTCCTTTCACGAAACCACCTAAGCACAATACCCTGGGGATTGCCTCGCACGATTGAGGAGCTACGTTTAGATGATAATCGCATTTCTACTATTGCCGAAATCTCTTTGCAAGACCTTACAAATCTAAAGCGTCTTGTTTTGGATGGAAATCTCTTAAACAATTATGGCCTTGGGGAAAGAGTCTTTATGAACTTGATTAATTTGACAGAGCTTTCATTAGTTCGAAATTCACTGACTTCTCCTCCTGCAAACCTGCCAGGCACAAACCTGAGAAAGCTTTATCTTCAGGAGAACCACATGAACTACGTGCCGCCCAACTCGTTTGCAGATCTAATCCAACTTTATCGTCTTGATATGTCAAACAACAATTTAACTTCTTTACCTCAGGGCATTTTTGATGACCTGGACAATTTGACGCAGTTGTACCTACGTAATAATCCATGGTATTGTGGTTGTAAGATGAAATGGGTTCGTGACTGGCTGCAGTCTTTGCCTTCCAAAGTTAATGTCCGTGGACTGATGTGCCAGGCACCAGAACGGGTCAGAGGGATGACCATCAAAGACCTTAACAAAGAGCTATTCGATTGTAAGGACAGAATTTATGTGAAGCCAGTCCATATCACAACCACAACTATGTTAAACACATTGCTTCCGGCACAAGGACAACGTCCGATATCTGTGACCAAACAGCCTGAGATAAAGCCACCCGACCTCAACAAAATCTACAGAACCACTCCGATACCTGTCAGGAAAATTATCACTATTAACGTGAAATCTGTCACTGTTGAAACCATTCACATTTCTTGGAAAATTGCCTTACCAATGAAATCATTGCGACTGAGCTGGCAGTTGGGTCACAGTCCAGTTTTTGGGTCTATAACAGAAACCATCGTCACAGGTGACAGAACAGAATACCTGCTGACTGCTCTCGAGCCAGAGTCTCCATACCGAATATGTATGGTTCCCATGGAAACCGGAAACTTCTTCTTACTAGATGAAACCCCTGTGTGCATTGAAACAGAGACTGCTTCACTTAAAATGTACAACCCAACCACCACGCTAAACAGAGAACAGGAGAAGGAGCCTTATAAAAACTCAAACTTGCCCCTAGCAGCCATCATAGGTGGAGCGGTGGCGCTGGTGGCAATCACACTCCTGGCACTGGTTTGCTGGTACGTTCATCGGAATGGTTCCCTCTTTTCCAGGAACTGTGCTTACAGCAAAGGCCGCAGAAGAAAAGACGATTACGCAGAGGCGGGAACTAAAAAGGACAACTCCATTTTAGAAATCAGGGAGACCTCTTTTCAGATGATACCAATAAATAACGAACCAATGTCCAAGGAGGAATTTATTTTGCACACTATATTTCCATCTAATGGAGTAACCTTGTACAAAACCAGTCACAGTGAAAGCAGCAGTAACAGGAGCTACAGAGACAGTGGAATTCCAGATTCTGACCATTCACATTCATGATGCTTAAGGGCACAAGACTTTTTATAGGAACTCTTTAAGTGAATGGGATTCACTGTTGTACTGCAAAACACTGGATTAGTAAACACAAAAAGAACATTTGAAGGAGCAATGTACTGTACATTTGCCATATAATTTATATTTAAGAACTTTTTATTAAAAGTTTCAAAATTTCAGGTTGCTGCTACGATTAAATGTAGTTCGTCGCCTGACCACAATTCTCTATTTTTAGTATTTTTTGTAATTTGTACTGTATTTTTCCTTGCTAATATTGAAGTTACAGACCATTTAACTTTTTTTTTTTTTTTTTGTGTTCTACTGAGTAAAAAAAAAAATGACTTGTTGACTGTGAAAGTGAATTTCTTTGATGTGTTGAACAATCAGGATTTTTTTTCTCATTTTTTTTCCCAAGAACTTTGTAGTATAAGCACAGGCCGTTTTTGCATTTCATTTTAAACATGGTATAAATAAGATGTAGCTACAAAAAAAATATTCAAAACATTTAACAGTATTGTTGGGTCTGTAAAAATAATAAAAAAAAAATGTACAAGTTACTCAATAAAAAGAAACAAAATTCAATGTGTGTAGTAATGGGCATTACCCTTGTTTAAAAAAAAAGAACCACAAGTACCACGCCAAGGTCTATAGAAAGTTATGGTTGACATGTTGACCCATGCATGCTGGGAATAAGCTAGATCACAAAGGTCTGTAAAACACAATTAATTGTTTTTTTTATATATATATGAATTTCAATAAAGAAGTACTTTTATAAATGATTGAGCTATGTCCTAATATGTTTAGGCTTGTAGATAAATTAATACGTATATGACGTAAAAACACTTTTTAAAAAGAGCATCAGCTCAGCATCACATGGGGTTAAAGAAAAAACAACAAAAAATCAACATATTAATGGTATATACTTAAGCCACAAAGTAAAAATAAGTGATATTGCCTGTAAGAATATATATATAAAACATCAACCAAACTTACCCATAACTCCCCTTCAAAAATGTAAAAAATCCTTTATACAACCCATTTTATGTTGTTGCCAACAGTTTCTCCTAGTGCCCATTACTACATCATTATATGTTGTTATAAATGTACCATGTTATTTTGCCTTCTTCTGTTATTTAATATTTAAAACAGGATACATATTTGTTGCCATATACCCTCCCCCTCCATTTTTTTTTTTTTTTTTTTTCAAAACAATTCCAAAGTGCGTTGTATGCTCTTTGGTCAGTATTGTATGTGCCTTGATCCAATGCTACACATATTCTGCTTTGTTTTGTGTTTTTGTTTTTTTTTTCTTTTCTTTTTAGGGATTTTTTTTTTTTTTTTTTTTTTGACAGTGACAATTTTTCATACTTGCGATCTATGAAAAATATTGATCTTATCTGAATAAAATAAAACAAAAAAGAAACATTTCCTTCTGATTTGGTTTATTGAAAGCAAATAAATATGATCCACGGACGCCTAAAACGTGACGACATTTGCAAACCATTATTAGGAAACCTAATCAGGAGCAATTATTTGCAGGCTTCTATTGCTTCTTTGTTCGGTGAAGTCCTATCATTTTGTATCTGCAATTTTCACCATTGGGCTATCAAAAGTATTGAGTGTCATGCAACCTTAGAATTGCAAACATACCAGCAGAAGGCAAGCGAGGCACAAATAAGTCCCCAAGGGTCAAGTAAGCACCCAACTGTCTAAACATCACTTATGAGCAAGCTTCAGTACTTAGTTTGTCTGGTTAAAGCAGATGAAGATTGACTGCCCTAAGAAATTGCCCTAATTTATGGTTCTTAAGAGAGACCATTCTTTTCTTCCTTGTGGAGAGGAGGGAGGGGGCTGTGAAAATGATGTTGACATAACTTTAGTATGAATTTCCTGTTATGTTATGGATTACCACCATTGGCGATTGGCAACCTGCCATATATTGAAGATCCAAAATAGCAATGGCCTATGATGATCTTAGATTAGAAACATTTTTCAAAATGTTACTATATCTAAATATTTTACTTCTGTTATGGAATGTCGGGTATTTGGAACCTGTTGGAAATGAAACACGGTCTTCATTTATGGGTGCAGGGGCAGATTATAGATTTTATGGCATGTTTTCATCATGTATAATATTAATCATATATATATACAAGCTACAACATGTGTATAAGTGTGAAAGCAATGGCTTTGGAATAAGCATATGAAATTAACTTTTTTAATGAAGGCTATGGAGTTTTTTTTAAAGGCGACAAATACGGTTAGTACTATTATTTATTTATATAGCACCATTAATTCCATAGTGCTGTACATGAGAAGGGGTTACATACAAAAAATATTGATACAAATTAACAATGACGGATGGGTACAGAGGGAAGAAGACCTTGCCCTTGCGGGACAATGGGGAGGAGACAGTAGGTCGGGTTGCAGCAGATCCGGTGGTGATGATGGTGAGGTGGCCGCGTGGTGGCTGAAATGACAGAGTGGTCATTGCAGACTATAAGCTTTACTGAAGAGATGGGTCTTTTGGTTCCGTCTACGTAAATGGTGGATAATTGGACAGAGGGGGCGCAGAATTCTATAGGATGGGGGACATTCGGGAGAGGTCTTGGAAGCAATTGGGTGAGAAACGAATAAGTGTGGAGGAAAGAAGGAGGTCTTGGGAGGACTGGAGATTAGCATGAGGGAGATTATTGGAGATTACGTTAAGGGAGGGGATAGGTTATGGGCGGCTTTGTAGGTAAGTGTTAGTATTTTTAACTGGATTTATTGGGGAACTGGGAGCCAGTGGAGGGATTTTCAGAGAGGAGAAGCAGAGAGTGGCGAGGAGAGAAATGGATTACTCCAGTATCAAATATTTCAAGCAAAAACGGCTGCAAGAAGCCATTTTTTTTGTCACGTTTTTAAGGAGTTTCACTTAATTATGAATTAATTGATGGATTTCCCATAGAGATAAGAATACAAAGCATTTCCCAAGTATGAACAAAGTCAAATGGTCCTGTAGTGCTCCACATGTTCGATCAGGAAACTTAGGCAAAATATCTAACAATTGCTCCTTAACAGATAGTAAATCAAAAAGAATATTCTATATTCATAAAATCATGAAAAAGACATACCATATTCTTTGCAATATAAGACACGTTTTGTTCTCCCAAATTTTGGGGTAAAGTGGAGAGTGCGTCTTATAATGCAAAACTAGTAGCTGTGAATAGGGGAGGCGGAGCGGCGGGGGGGATCGCTCTGGAGCAGTGTCCAGGGCTGGAACAGGCTGCAGCTGCGGCACCTGGTCTCGTGGGGCTGCTCATTATGCTTATGTAATATGCACTGCATCCACTAGTCAATCACCAGCTGGAGAGCAGCACATATGACAGGAGCGTAGTGAGCGGGTCCACAGCCGCTGGCTGCGATCCTGTGTGAATAGTCAGTGCTTTTCAAGCTTTCATTGCGTGGAAAGCACTGACTATCCAAATGATATACCTCTCCCCATCGCTCTCTGAAGCCGGCGCCATCCCCACTGTTCATTCTGGCATTGGTCCTGTGAGCATCACTGCATAGTGATGTTATCACCATGCGCTGCTCACAGGACTGGGTGCCGGCACAGCGCATACAGCGGGGATGGCGCCGGCTGCAGGGAGCGATGGAGAGAGGTATGATATTGTTTGTTAATTTTTAAAGTGTGTGCCAGGGCGGGAGCTCTGTGTGCCAGCATGAGGGGACAGTGTGTGACAGCATGGGGTGGGCAAGGATGTGTGCCATCATGGGGGGCAGTGTGCTAGCATTGGGGGCATATATACCAGCATAGTCCATGTACCAGGATGGGGGATATATATTCTGGTTGTAAGACAGACACTGGCATAATAAGACGGACTCTATTTAACATTAAACATTTTTTCCTCTTTTCCTTCACCAAATTTGGGGGTCCATCAGGTGCTGGTTATATAACCTCCACTGAGTTATTGAAAATACTAGAAAACTTTAACCCTTACAATTTTTCCTCAATGTAATGATGGGACACAAATCTTATCTCTTGGCCTGCGTCATGGGAGGTTTTCTGTACAAAACTCCTGCCAGTGAACAAATCTGTTGTGTTTATACATAGCAGATACCAATATGAGAAGCACCCCCCCATACACAAGTCATCACTTCAACAACAGTTCAGCTGAATGATATTCCCCAATACACAGGCGCGCCCAAAAACATGTTTGTCCTTTATAAGAGTCACTGCCAGAATCCCGTTGGCAGCTCATCACCCCGAGATAAAAAGTATTTTCTGTTAGAAATCTGCCATGCCAGATTCTTCCCTACCACCACATCATCTGTCAAGGAAGAGTTAATAGACCCCATACACAAACCGTTGGCGACCAATAACTGTGGGTTCAGGTGATGTTAAGACTAATGTATATGGAAGACTTTAAGATTCCCTGTTTGCACTTTTCAATGACTGATTTTGTTTACAATGCACAAGCACATTTATGCAAAATGTCCACAATAAAAATCCACAATAACACAAAAAAAGTGTACATTTATCTGCAAATTAATCTAGTTATCTACAACACAAATATTTTTAAGATTTTTCAAACTGTCTTGGAACAATAAAAATGTACTCTCATTAGTTATCAATCTTAACTACTGGTATAACTAGAGTCCGATGGGCCGCGGTGCAATATTTTGATCTAGGGAGCTCACCCGCCTGCCTGTTGGTCAATCTCAATATAGGTGTCCCCTATCCTGGTATATCTGTCCCAGATTTTGGTATATATCGCCCATTTTGGGTTTCTTCCTGGTATATATGTCCCCCCATCTTGGTACATCTGTCCCCCATCCTGGTATATATGTGGCTCATCCTGGGTATGTCCCTAAGGGCCCTTTCACATCAGCGGTTTTTTTAAATCGCGGCAGATGCGGTGAAAAAACCGCATCTGCCGCGATTACCGCATACCGGCTGCACTTGCGGCGCGGTTGCGGTTTTTGCCATGCAAAGTATAGGCGGACTTGCGGCAGGTGCGGCAAGTGCGATTTTGCACTTGCGGCAGGTGCGGCCGAGAAAAAAACCGCACTTGACGCACCTGCCGCAAGTCCGCCTATACTTTGCATGGCAAAAACCGCAACCGCGCCGCAAGTGCAGCCGGTATGCGGTAATCGTGGCAGATGCGGTTTTTTCACCGCATCTGCCGCGATTTAAAAAAAAAACGCTGATGTGAAAGGGCCCTTATCCTGGTATAGACGTCTCCTATCCTTGGTTTCTTGCTGGTATATATTTAACCCATCCTGATCGCTGATCGTTGCAGGATGTCACACGTAGCGACATCGCTACGAGGTTGTTGCAAGTCACAAGTTGCAGCGACATCGTTAACGATATCGACACGTGTTAACCAGCCTTTAAGTCACAGTTTAAGCAGCAGCCATGTTTACCAACACCAGGACACATTACTAATGAACTAGAGAATGCAGAAGGCCTCCATGATAAAGGCGGAGGCAGCACAGGTACATTCACACACCTACCTGAAGGGGGTGGTTTCCTAGTATAATAAATGTACAGTGTCTGGCTTACAGCCCTTTAGTCCTACCTACACTAGTCAATTAGGAGGGCTGCCCAGCACAAGACAAGTGCACTCCACAATGACAGGCACCACAAAGGTTTTTGTTTAATGTTATGTCCTTTTCTGTGTGTTGCTTTGGATTTTAATGTCAGGGGACTCACAATATAAAGAGGACTCTTTATATGGGTTGCGAGCTCATGTACTTTGTCCAAAATTTTGACAAATACCTCATACATTTCTTTATATCTTTTCTAGGTGCAGGCATGGTATTTAGTGTTGGCTAGGGGAATTACCTATTTGAATTTATAATATTGGGCAATTACCTCCTCCATGAATCGTAGGTATGGGATGTACCCGTGCTCCACCTTTGTCATAAGGGAGGGGAGCTTTTCGATGAGGTTCTAAGCCACCGGCCTATCATTGTTTTGTTGTTTTTATGCAATAAAACACATATAAAGCATGAATTTGTGTGTAAAATGTGTGGGTTGTTACATGCAAAATGCTACATTTTCAATTTAAAAATGTACAAATAAAATCTGCACAGAATACACAATGTGTGCACATAGCTTGAAGCTTTTGCCATAGATGTAATGAATGTACGGCTTATTGTCACGCTGAAGACTTTTTATTTTTGTCCTATAACCCCTTATTGCCTGATTTAATACACACCTAGGCGTACAAATAAATTGAAATGGTATGAAGCAAATATGCAACAGTAATCATTAAGGGGTTGAAATGGTACCTTTATCCAAAATCTGAATAAATAGTAAAACATGGGCACTGCTTAATCTTTTTCAGGGTTGACACATTAATCACAAACTTTCCTAGCTTCACTACCAATATATTGTAATAACTTACATAATAGTAATGCCATCACTAGGTGACAGTATGACCGTCTATAACGGGATGTGTACTGTATTAGTTGTGCCAATTATTGTACATTACAAGGAACATAAGGGTAATAAAAGGCATCATATGACATGGGTCACACTATATGCCCTTAGGTCATCTGTTGTCACAGTAAAGCTCTTGAGAAAGTCTCATTAGCAAACATATGTCAGAAAAGTATCTGGATGAATGACCTAAGCCAGACAAGTACATTAGAAATATTTCAGTCCCCCTTTATTGCCAGACATTAAGAACAACATGAAAACCAATAGTCTTTCATATTAATTTGCTTCATTCTAAATCTGAGGGCGATATTGGCATTACTGCTCGCGGTGTGGTGTCAGCTATGGGCTAAGTACTTGCCTTGTGGTTATGTTGCTGCTCGTGGTTTTTTTATCCTAAGAACTATTGAGTACAATTTCTGTACTGCCTCGTCCATTAGCAAATGTTTAATGGCACTGAGTCTACGATACACTGCACACTGAATGATCTGCACTTTATAGAAGTGTCCTGGATACTGAATTATAGAACATAACTGCCCAGTCATAGTAGACCAAAGGTTTCATTTGCAAATTTGGGCCTGAATAGAGTTACAAAATCCCGCCATGAAAATAGAGCAGAAATTCAGAAAGTTTCCTTGTTTTTGTTAAAACTGGTCTTCGGGTCTGTTGTTAACTGCAATCCTGCTACTTAGTAGCGTATGACAAGGTTAGTTTTGAGCTCTGTGTGCTTTTCCATATCTTAGTTTGGTGCAAGAGCTATATCCAGTTAAAGGGAATTCTGTCCGCAGCTTTTTGCTACCTCATCTGAGAGCAGCATAATGTAGGCGAACAGGCCCTGAATCCAACAATGTATCACTAAAGGTACCGATACATGCTTCAATGTCGTTCAGATCTCACTAACGATTTCGTGGGCGCGCCTTCGTTAGGACATAATTTAGAGATTGTTGGTAAGATGTCACACGCCTAGATATCGTGCACGACGCACCAACGATCAAGCGAGCAGGTATTGTTCACACAACCCAGCGAACGGTACTTGTTCACTGATGTGAATGGGTGAAGTCGTGACCAACATCGTTATCGCGGTGTCACACAGAACGGTGCAGCAGGTTGGCTGATCGTGGATCGTGTGGTTTGAGAACAAGTTCTCAAATCTGCGATCAATGATCCAACGATTTATCGTAGTTATATCGCGGTGTTACATGCAACAACGTGCAAACGATGTCATTTGCACGACTCCAAACCCGTGACGTTTGAGTGATATTGTTCACGATATCTTGTCGTGTAACGATACCTTTAGATTACTGAGTGCAGCAATTCTAACACAATCAGTTGTTAGATTTAGCAAAGCAGCTGACCTGAGAAAGCTGTCCCCGCCGACGCCGGGCTCTCTATGCACAATATTTATAAACAGTGAACTGCTTATCACATTAGAGGGCATGTCGGATTACCAGGCAAGAGGCAATGCAGTCCAGGTAGTAATAATCTCCTGATACTAAAACAAATATTGCAACAAAACAACAGCAGGCACTGGATAAGAGAGGCATTTCTGAAATCTGAGTTTTAATCTTTACCGCATGTTGTCCTCAGATTACATAGAAAAAACCTGCTGATAGATTCCCTTTAATATTGGCACAGTCTCAATAGCAACATAAGGAAGACTAGCACATGTTGAAACTTTTTCCAAATTGAAATAAAGGTACATGAGCAATTTTCCACATTGTTTGATGATCCCTGTGCAGTCTGTATACAGGACCTTGTGTACACGGACAGCACACAGACATTAGGTTTGTCTGAACATAGCCTAAAGGTTAGGTTCACGAAGAAAAAAAAATACTATATGGCAAAAATTTACTGAAGGCTCAAATGTACAAACATGTCACCTACTATATTCTATTTGGTGAAATCACTCAATATACGCTGCTCATTTTCGACATTGTGTGCCGATGAGATTTCATAAAATCTAACAACACTTGTACAGTAATATCCAGTCTGCGTGAACATACCCTTTACAGGCCCGAGATGGTACAGCACATAAGCCCTAAAGCTCCTCAGTACAGTGCTGTACAGCCGTGGACATATGGGAGATATTCTACCTTAGACACAAGCAAAAAAAAATCCTCTATATACCATGGAATGAAATTGGAGGCCTTTCTACATAGAAACCATAGTAAAGCGAATGTTTATACATTTCCAAATGCTAAAAAAAAGTATGTATAAAATAGGTAAAATTAAGTGTTTTAGCATTCAATAAAAATAAATGTACATCTTTTCAATGCGTACTATGGTGCAGACAGTTTGAGTGACAGATAGGAAGAGTTGCTGTAGGAATCAATCTTTGTGATAACAGTATTTTGCCGACACATGAGATTTGTGCGGTAAACATGCTGCAGGTGATGTGTCTGCCCATGTTCACAAGACACTGAACAAATCCTATAGTATCAAAGTCACACGCGGGAGAAGGAAGTTTCCATAAATTAAGAGGAAGTGATCTCTAGCTATTTAAAGGAACATTAAATGGGAAGTGGCTAGAAGTGAAGATTACAGAATGAGAAGCTTCTGGCCTAAAGTAGCTTGTCCTCAAAATGACTTTACAAGGTGGAAATCCACAGTATATAGTCATAAGATGGACGTGAAGGTGTTTACTGAGCATCTGGTAGTTTTTATCCTTAGCATGGTTCAGCAGCATCACAACTGGAAGGAGTCAAACACCCAGCACCCCACTGATCAGCAGTTATTCACTCCAGCAATGGTCAAATTGAAACAGCACAGCTCCATTTAAAGTGTGGCAGACACGAGAGATGAGTGAACCTGTTTGGGGCTTGGGTTCAGGTGCTTGACATCTCCTAAGTGCTGGAGCGGACAGCACTGTGTGCTCCGATATACTTGCTGCCCAGCCCCAGCCACATGCAGTTGTTGATTCGTACAATAGGGCTGAAATCTTGATTTTTGGCAGTAGTATGATGGGAGTAGTGTTTTTTTTCTTGGCCGCAAGTGCCGCATTTGCCACAACCGGCAAAACCGCATTGCCGCACCCGACCGCAAGCCCCATAGACAATGCATGGGGCTTGCCGCAAGTGTGCCGCAAGTGCGGCTGTTAGGGGGCAGATGCGGTAAATCTGACGCATTTTTTTAAAAACGCCAGTGTGAAAGGGGCCTTACACATATGTGGAAACATCTTTAACAATGACAACATGTCTTTCATTTTCTTAAAAACTATTTTGTAACGTTATGCTTTGTTTGCTTACTTTTGGCGCCTCCTTTATGCATGCGTCTCCCATAGAAATTCTTGATTTCGTGACTCATTTTAACCTATTCAACATGCACAGGGACCAACCGTCAAACAAATTATATCATTAGTGTATTATCTCGCCTTACACCGTGCCAATCGGAAACCACTGGTGAAAATGAGGGAGCCGCACACAGGCAAGCCTTTGGCACGCCCCTAATACTATATTGTCAACTGATCTTGGATTTCGGATTGTGAGAATGCAAAAGAATACAAAAGCTGACAAAATCCAAACATCAGCATTTGCTATGATGTCACAACTTCCAAATGACGGGCAAAACTTTGAGTAGTCTTATTTATATTACTTACTTACTTTGTAAGCACAGGGGTCCAAAGATACAACCCATTATAGGCTCTGTGCCAACGCTGCTTTTTTTAGTGCAGAAATTTTCTGCAGCAAAAACACTGCTAAACTGCACCATGTAGCAGGAAAATGCACCACAAAACGCATGCTTTTTTGGTGCATTTTAGGTGCAGATAGTGGTCATGTGTTTTTGTTAGTATAGCCAATGGCTGGGAGGGCTAAAACCACAGCAAAAAATGCCCCAACAATTGACATAATAATTCTTTTGCCCTGACCCCAATCTGCACCTAAACTGCAAGGAAAAAAATCATTGTGGGTACAAGACTTCATAATTCTCATGGTGGGTTTACACACACCAATCATTGTGTCCAATATCTGAACAGATCTCTGGTTGCAGTGAAATCATGGACACATAGTTCCATTTTGTGGCTGTGTACAACATGGAGCAATGTATCCATGATTTCACTGCAACCAGAGATCTGTTCAGATATTGGACACAATGATTGGTGTGTGTAAACCCACCATCAGACATTGATGGAGATAGGCATGCAGTTTTGGGACAAAAGGAGACACAAAATGTTGCAAAAATGCAGCGTCAGCACAAGGCCTTAGATTGGCTTCCCTATTTCTACAGGCAGAGTTCAAAGCTCAGGTCTTATTCACACGCTGCATTATTTACATACTTTTTTAAGGATAAAAAATGAAACATTTCACAGCGCCAGCAAAGTGAATGAGATTTCTGAAATCATGTATGGCTTATTTCTTCCATGCAGATTTGAATCGTCAAAGTGTTATTTCAAATCTGCAGCATGTTACTTAAAGAAAAACTGTCATGTCAAAAAATCCATATGTAACTGCTATCATTTTTTAATTCCTTTTTCTAAGCTCTCTCTATTGATATATTTATTTTATTTATATTCCCCTCCTAACTTCTGTAAACTTCAAATAAAGAGATTCACTCCATCTGTCAATCACAGTGAATGATCCACTTAGTTCTCTAATATCCACTACCCATACGATGAATATGCATGTCACATATTCATTTTACTGCACAGGACATCAGTGTGTGTGGGGGGGTCTGTATTCCCCTCTCTGTGTTTGCAGCCAGTAAAGAGGTCAAATACAACACAGAAACTGTCACAGCAGGGATGCCTGCTTTGAGAGGGAGGGCATAATTACATGACAGTTTAACACAGCCAGGACTAATCATCTCTGCTTATAATGAAGAGTACTAATACAGTAGCTCTCTGCAGGGTCTGACAATGCTTATAACATGGAAACTACAAAGTTTAAATAATGATTTTACATGTTTTTATAAGGTCTGCCCAGGCACTATTCAAGGGTATTATTAGTATCATACTGAAAAATGACCTGACAGTGTCCATTTAAATAATTTCAGTGTTTTTGCAACGTTTTAATCTATTTAAATCAAAACATATGCTAAAATAAGCGTATTTTAAGCAGTGTTTTTCTTGATAACATTGAGAATTTGCAGTAGATTTTTCTACACTTAAACCCCCGTCACACATAACGAGATCGTCAGCGAGATCGTTGTAACGTCACAGGTTTTGTGACATAACAGCGATCTCGCTAATGATCTCGCTAAGTGTGACACCTAGCAGCGATCAGGCCCCTGCTGTGAGATCGCTGATCATTATAAAGTGCTCTGGGTCACTTTTAGGTCGTCGGTCTCCCGCTGGTCAGCACGCATTGCTGCGTATGACAGCGAGAGACTAACGATCAGCGATCTCACAGGCTAGTAACCATGGTAAACACTGGGTATCTAGGCAGCACGCGCTGCCTATATACCCGGTATTTATCATGGTTACCAGCGCTAAGCAGGGAGGACGCTGGTAACTATGATAAACAGCATAAAAAGAAAAAAGATAGCGGCACTCACCGGGCGTGTTTCAAAGGTGCTTTATTTGGGTACCCTCATTCCAGGGTCCCACTCAGGAGGGAGGGGGTGCAGAGACAGCAGAGGTCCGTGGAAGGGGTAGGAGCCCCGAAACGGAGATCCGTCATCTCTGCTGTCTCTGCACCCCCTCCCTCCTGAGTGGGACCCTGGAATGAGGGTACCCAAATAAAGCACCTTTGAAACACGCCCGGTGAGTGCCGCTATCTTTTTTCTTTTTATGCTATTATTGATGTGATATATAGCGGGCACCCAGAGGCGGCCAGCAATGCCCCACCTCGCATATACCCATATGAAAAAATAAGCACTTCTCCTAACTTAGCAGTGCCCAGTGAACAGGACTTTTTTTGACTATGATAAACAGCCAATGTTTATCATAGTTACCAGCGTCCTCCCTGCTTAGCGCACCCTCTCGCAGGGAGGGTGCTAGTAACTATGATAAACAGCGGGTATCTAGGCAGCGAGCGCTGCCTAGATACCCGGTGTTTATCATAGTTACCAGCATCCTCCCTGCTTAGCGCAGCCTGTAAGCAGTGAGGACGCTGGTAACTATGATAAACACCGGGTATCTAGGCAGTGCTGAGGAGATCTGTCTGTTTGACAGCTCCCCAGCGACCAGGTTACAACACACCAACGATACCTACAGGATCGTTATCGTTGTCGGGATCCCTGGTGCATCGTTTGTGTAATGGGAGCTTAAGAATCATAATGTGTGTATATACCCTATGGTTATTCTTCACAATTTGCTTTTTTTGTTGCCGGTAAAACCTGCTTTCTAGGCAGTAAAGAAGCTTTTTTCAAAAAGCAGGTTATGCTGCATTTTTGCTGTATTTTGTTGAAGATTATATGTGTCATTTTTCTGCAGAACGTGTTTAATAAAGTTAGGTTTTTTTAACTAAAAATGCAGTAACAAATACAGCTAAGGGCCCTTTCACATCAGCGTTTTTTGAAATTCGCGGTCAGCCGCGTTTTTTTTCGCGGCCGCACCTGCCGCAAGTGCAAAACTGCACTTGCCGCACCTGCCGCAAGTACGCCTATACTTTGCATAGCGTTTACCGCAACCGCGCCGCGAGTGCAGCCGGTATGCGGTAATCGCGGCAGATGTGGTTTTGTCACCGCATCTGCCGTGAATTTCAAAAAACGCTGATGTGAAAGGGCCCTAAAACAGATGGTTGCATTAATTGCTGTATTGTTGCATTTCTTCATTGCTTTGCATTAGTGAAAAAAACAGCAAAAATGCTGAAAAAATTGTCACCCTGGAGTTTTCATAAACACAGAAGATTTCTAACTGAGACAGAGAAAAAATAAAATCAATCATGTACATATACCGTAATTTCTTAAATCACATAGCTTTTGCTGGCAAAAACTGTAAAAAGCAGCTTTAAGGGTATGTGCACACGGGGGGCGGGTTAGTGGCGGCGGCGGCTGGGAGGACCCGCCAGGAAGCTCCGGAACCGTCCACCGGCTTCCTGGCGGGTATGTGCGGGGGTGACGGGCGGGTGACGGGCGGGAGCCAGGCGGTTGCACAGCGTGTTCTCGCCGGCGGTTCTGCAGCGGCTGGAAGCAGCACATGATTCTGCTTGCAGCCGCTGAAGAACCGGCGGTTTATAGAACATGCTCATTCTTTGCTAAACCGCTGGGAAACCTGCGGTTTAGCAACAGATGAGCCTGTGTAAACCGCCGCTGTGTGCACAGCGGGCGTCGGTTTTCATTGGTTTTAATGTTAATCCAAACGCCGGTTTGGATTAACATAAATTTACATAAAACTAATGAAAACCGACCGGCGGTTTCCGCTGATAAAACGGCCATAACCCGGCCAGTGCGCACATACCCTTAATTTGCATAAAAACGCTGCTGAAATATGTGTGAACATAGCCTAACGATTCATAACATTTCTATGGCCTCATTCACACTTGTGTGGTTTGGTCAGTATTTTACATCATATAAGACAAAGACCAAAAAGAAAAGGAAACAAAAAAACTAAAAGGCTAAATGGTACGAGTTTTTCTGCCCTCCTATGGAAGGCTTACAAATAAGTGATTGTATGTGCATGGCTTAGGAGAAAAATTATTTGCCCTGAGTCAGGAGAGTAAATCTCACAATCTCAGCTAAACTAACGATAACTTTAGAATTATTATTATTTATTATAGCACCATTTATTCCATGGCGCTTTACATGTGAAAAGGGCATACAAAGACAAGTACAATATTAATGAACAATACAAGGCTCAGACAGGTACAGCAGGAGAAAGGACCCTGCCCGCAAGGGTTCACAGTCTACAAGGGATGGCTGAGGATACAATAGGAGAGGGTAGGCCTGGCCGTGTGCTGGTTTAGTTGGCTGAGGCTCACTGCAGGTTGTCTGGCTTGTTGTAAAAGGTTGGTTTTCAGGTTCCCTTTGAAGGTTTCCATGGTAGGCGAGAGTATGATATGTTGGGGCAGAGAGTTCCAGAGCATGGGGATGCACGGGAGAAATCTTGTATGCGGTTGTGGGAAGAAGAGATTTTGGGGAGTAGAAAAGGAGATCTTGAGAGGATCGTAGGTTGTGTGAAGGTAAGTACCCGGAGACTAGGTCACAGATGTATGGAGGTGTCAGATTGTGTGTGGTTTTGTATTTCATCATTAGGGTTTTGACCCGAGGCCTCCGAGAAATGGGGAGCCAGTGAAGGGCTTGGCAGAGAGGAGAGACTGGGGAGTAGCAGGGTGACAGATGAATTAGTTGGGCAGCAGAGTTTAGGATAGATTGAAGGGGGGCAAGAGTGCTAGAGGTGAGGCCACAGACTAGGAGGTAGCAATACTCGAGGCGGGAGATGATGAGGGTATGCACAAGTGTTTTTCCAGTTTCTTGGTCAAGGAATGTATGGATCCTGGAAATATGTTTGAGTTGGAGTTGAAAGGATGTGGCAAGGGCTTGGATATGTGGCTTGAAGGAGAGGGCAGAGTTGAGGACCACCCTGAGGCACCAAGCATGTGGGGCTGGGGATAGTGAGCAACCAATGACTTTAATGGATAAGTCTGATGGAGGGGTAGAGTGAGGAGGAGGAAAGATAATGGCTTGTGTTTTGTCCATGAATGCAGCTCTGAAATATCTGCTACGAAGGATCAGTGCTGGATAAGAAATGCAATACCAATGTGACCATAGGCTCTTCGCACTAGTGTATCTATATACAAGCAACTTCAAAAAACAAAATTGATGAAGACCTATCGATCAATGGGGACAGCACTATTCTTACTGTCTCAAATATAGGTCAAATGGCAACATCCAACCAAGGACTACAATGGATAATCTACATTTGCATATTATTATAGACTTGTGTATGCTCTATGCATCTGCGTTTGCATGTGTTTTCAGAATATGAGCAGAATATTAAACTGCTGCTAATCTACCCTGGTACTAAAGGATTGGGAACTGAAACATACCACACCCCCATACATACCAGAAAGTCAGCTGATCCTGCCAAAGTCAGTGGGTTTGACAGGCTTTACTGTATGTGTAAGTTTATGACCACATTTAAAGGTGACTGTTTTATTTTTCTTAAGCACATATAGCATGTAGCTAATAGTTCTGCAATACTGCCTTTACCATCATTACTCTATGCTCAATAGTCAGCACACAGTCCAGCAGAGGTTATATGTGGTTATATTTTCTGCATATTTTGCAATTCAATCATATTATTGTAAGAGAAATCTGTTGGTTTGAGCCCAGACGCTACAGGATATCAAATAGATTACCACTCATAAGTAACGATATCAACAAGTAGGGTTATGGTCTCCAAATTAGGATCACCTTTAGCGAACTTACAGTTATATTTATACATATAGATAGAATTATTCTACAGAAAAAGACGGGCAACGCTGTGAGGAATCCTGAGTAGAGATGAGCGAACTCGTGGAAGTTCAGGTTCAGATGGTGATGTTGGACTTACTGTATTTTTCGGACTATAAAACACAGCAGCTCATAAGATGCACCCCGGTTTTAGAGGCTGAAAATAGTAGAAAGATTTTAAGCAAAAATGAGGTCATGACGCACTGTTATGGGGGGGGATCTTCTGATTATGGGGTAATGTTCCCAAATTATGTTCTAATGTCCCCATCCTGGGCACTTTCAAGGTATATATGTCCCCCTTCCTGGTATATGATCACTCATCCTAATATATGATCCCTCATCCTGGTATATGATCCCACATCCAGGTACATGATTTCCAAACATGGTATATGAACATTCATCCAGGTATATGATCTCCTAATCAGGTATATGATCCCTCCATCTTGGTATATGATCCTTCATCCTGGTACATGATCCCCCATCCTGGTATATGATCCCACATACTGTTATATGATCCCTCATCCTGGCATATGATCCCCGATCCAGGTACAAAACCCCCCGTCCAGGTACAAGATACTCCATCCTCAACCTAGTATACATGGCCCCCATCATTTAAAAAAAATAAACAATTATACTCACCTTTAGGCACTCCCACCTGCAGCAGCGATGTCCTCTTATGTTCTCAATCTAAACAATGATCACTGTGTGAGCGGAGTGCACAGCAATAAGGTCACTGTCTTGCGCCCCGCTCCATACACTGATCAAGGTTGGGCATAAGACAAGAGGACATCACTGCTGCAGGGGAGTGATGGTGAGTATAATCATCCGAAAAATTCACTGCTTCCCACGCCAATGATGATGCATGAGAAGCGGTGAATATCCAGACACACAATCACCGGCGGCTGCAGCAGCAGTAGCGAGTGATCACGGTCCCGGCTACTTACGTTAATTTAATATTCACCTCTCCTGATGCTCTCCCTGCACACCTCTTGGCAACAGCTTCATTGCCGAGAGGTGGGTGGGGAGAGTGCAGTGAATATTACTTTAGCTTAAACAGTGGGGCCACATGATAACCAGCCACAGCTGCAGCCTGCTCCAGCCTCCGATGACCACTCTGAAGCCACCACCCCACAGCACAGCATAGCAAATCGTACATTCAGACTATAAGATGCACTCCTCACTTTTCCCCAAAAGTTGTGGAAAAAAGTGCATCTTTTAGTCTGAAAAATACAGTATTTTTGCGATGTGTTCAGAAACCAAACCTTCCGAAACTACAGGTTGTAAAGGAAAAACAACAACAGCTTATAGTGCGCCTGTACACATGGGGTTGTTAGCAGGCGGTTCTTTTGCGTTTAAACTCACCTGGTCTGGTTATAAACCACAGCCCGTAGATAAGCTTATTAAAATCAAGCAACGGAATCCTCCGGTTCCGTCCTCGTGCTTCCTACGAGGTCTTCTCCGGGAAACACTAGTGACTGGCGGCGTCACGTGTCTCGTAAAGGGGCCGATCCAGCTGACGTCTTCTCAGGTGCTCTCCCTCCTCTGCAGCTCACTCCACCACTCTCCCGATAGGGAGTCAAAATGATACAAAAGGATGGAAGCGTGGTGTATGTTTGGGCGCTTAGGTAAGGAAGATCTCTGATGCTGGCTTCTTTTCCGGACTTTATTAAAATAATTGCAGTTATAATTATTCAAGCTTAAGGCTCTCAAAACCCACGATGCATTTCGACGTGCATACACGTCTTTCTCAAGTGAATCTTAAGCTTGAATAATTATAACTGCAATTATTTTAATAAAGTCCGGAAAAGAAGCCAGCATCAGAGATCTTCCTTACCTCAGCGCCCAAACATACACCACGCTTCCATCCTTTTGAAACTACAGGTTGGTGACCGGTAAACATGTGGTCGGAAACCCTGAGCCTTGCTTTCTATGCTACATGGTTTGGTGAGGGCCCAAAAGAGAGGCATTCTAAGATTCTGCCTTTCTGTGGCTAGAGCGGTGATTCCACGTCACTGGAAGGATCAGAATCTACCAACTATAATGGAGTGGTACTCTGAGATGGAGTCAATATATAGAATGGAAGAGATCTTGGCTAGGCTTCTACAGATGCTAAATGCGTTCACCATTACCTGGTCTGAGTGGATCTTATTTGTAGATGCCACCAATTATAATGAGCTGTTTTCCTAAATCTGGGAAGGTGATACCCCTATAACTGTTCATGTCAGACCTTACAATCCCCACTCCTTAGATAACAATTGCCATGCCACTAAGTTCTGGTTTTCATATTATTTCTCTCCTTTCTTTCTTCCACTTCCCTCTTTCCCCATTCCACTGGACGGCTAAAGGTGTAAATAAAGGTCAGAAAAGACCTTCTGAGAGTTTAGACGATATAAACTGTTAAAAAAATGATGCTATGTTATGTTCCTCGTTTTGAAGAGGATTTATGTATTTATACAAAATTTATATTTTTTTTACTTTCTATTAATTGTCTAGTTTTAAAGACAATACTCAAAAGCGAAGATGATATTTCTACGTCTTCTATGACAATAGAGAATGTGACATGCTCTATGTATAACACTGTGTAATCATTACGAAAGCTGATTATTGATTGTACTGTTCAAAACTTTATTTCTTTGTTCAATAAAAACAAATTTAACAAAACAAAAGAACTCAAACCTCATTGGAAGTCATTGATTGGCAGTTCGGCTATCTGTCCACATACGGTCAGCAGTAAGCAAAACATTTCCAGTGTTGGGAGAGCGGGGATTAATATTTTTTTCTTATTATTTTAAGACACTACACCCGAAAGCTCTGCTTTTTCCCCTAGTGTGAGCCAATCAAACAATGCTTGTGGCTCACACAGTGTTGCTCGCTCTAGTGCTTGGGAAATGGAAAGCACCCAAACAGGTTCACTTATCTCTAATCCCGAGTCACAACCACACAAACAACAGGGATATATTAGGGCATTACTGTATGAAAAAAGTCCTTATCCTACAACTTCAGATCTGTTGTAGACATCAACAGTGAAACTAACATTAACGGATTCTGCCGTGTGTGTTTGTGTTTGCCCAAGCACGTAGGAAATGTTGTTGACAACATTTCCTGTGTGCTGGGCAAAAACGTAATGTGTTTCAACCGTGACTGCATTTGGCATTGTGTTTGCAACGCGTTTCCCATATGAGTCTATGGGCTGCGTTCAGCTGCGTTAACGCTAGCGTTTGCTAGCGTTAATGCAGTGAAAACGCAATGCATGCAAACGCAAGGCAATGTGTTTGATGTGAAAAGGGCCTATGTGTTTTTACAAAGGCTGTGCCCACATGTGAGTTTGTGAGTGCTGCATTCTTGATGCAGATATCGCTAGCGTTTTTTTATGTGTCTGCAATTAAGTTGCCCTTTTTCTAACGCCCCAAAAAAAGCATCACAAAGGCATGGATATTTGTACAGTTTGTGATGCTTTTTTAAAGCGACTTCTGCAGCATAAACACTGCAATACTCACCCTCCCCAGCAATCCCATGGCAACCTCCCAGTGATCTCCGGTGTTTCGTCCTCCATGCACACCGGCTGAAGGACCTACGGATATCGTCCTGTCAAAGCCTGAGCCAGCGCACCATGTGACAGGCTGAGTCACATGGTGTAAGGTCCTGGCAGGATGATAAAGACGTCTGCTGTTGGTGTATGGAGGAAGAAACACCAGGGATCACAAGGGGAGGGTAAGAAATTGTCTGTTTGTTTGTCTGTGTCTGTCTGCGTCTGTGTTTATTAGTCTGTCTGTGTTTGTGTGTCCCCTTAATTGTGCTGTGTTTTTTGTGTTGCGTTTCTGGGGAACAGCTATTCTCCTTGTGGAGAGTATACTGCCAGCCGGCAGTAAAGAAACTTAAATCCGCGATGCTCCTCTGGAAAATTGCATATGCAAATTTTCACGTCAGTAAGGAAGTAGACAAACTCTAATGCCACCTAGTAAAGGTAGCAATCCTAAAAGTCATAATTGACTCTTTAACAAAACTTTTAATAGGACTTAAAATTTGTGCCATACTCTCCACAAGGAGAATAGCTGTTACCCCAGACCTCATCTTAGCCTCATATACAGCCAGATCAGAATTCCCACACACTGCACTGATGAAGGGCAATCACCCCAAAACGCAGCGTCTGCAGTTTGGGGTTCTGATCTGGCACAAATCCTAAGTCATATTAAAAAGCTTGTTAAAGAGTAAATTAAGACTTTTAGAATTGCTACCTATATTTAGGTGGCATTAGAGTTTGTCTACTTCCTCAATGAAGTGACAATTTGCATATGTGTTGCGTTTGTAATGTGCACAAATGCAATAGGCTTGTGCTGCTTTTGCTGCATTTGTGCACATACAAAAGCAACACAAAAACGCAGCACAAGTACAGTGGGCACACAACCTGTTTGAACTGCACTGCTAGCAAATATCTGCACTCTTATGTGAGCTTCTCTGCTCCTATCTGTCCCATTCTCAGACACATTTACAAGTGTTCTCCCTGTCTGAACATGGGGAGCAGGAAAGTTCCCACAGGAATACGGTCTAAAGTGCATGAACACAGCAGTTGAAAAAGCCCTTTCAGCATTCAGTCTGAGAGTAAAGGAACAAAGAAGAGGTAATGGAGTGCAATTAAGATTCATAAATTTGCAAAAGACTAATTAAAAAAATTAGTAACTCCTAAACCAAGCACCCCAGAAAGTGCCTGGTTTCTTTCATATTGGTGCCAGTGGATGGTCTTTTCTAATGATCAGGTATTTATGGTTCATCCTAACGCTGTCCTTACCCATTAAATTATTATCCATTGAACCCACGTATTCCAACGTAACTTGCAAACCAAGTCTTTTAGGTGTTCATGTGGTACACATCTGTAATATACAATGTTTTCATGAATACCACATGCACCTATTATAATCTATGGTGCTAGTCACATGTCCATGTTTTATCGTGTGTCCATGCAAAACACACGGAGTCTGTTGTTACCGGCACCAGTCCCCGCTGTTTACCCCCGACACAGAGTGGTCACAGACTGCTCCTGCAAGAGACATAATGGCGGGGTAAACACAGAGGGGAGCAGCTTTTCCCTCTGCAGAAGTCGACGTATGGCTGACGTCACGCTGATTCATAGCGGGCTTCCCAGCTACCTGATTGGGGAAGCCGGCTGTCTATCAGCGTGATGTCAGCTGTGCATCTGACTAATGACTAGTTGTGACGTCAGCGGAAATGCCAAAATTACCGACAAAGGGTTCTGTGACTGCTCTGGTGGGTGGTGTGCAGTGCCAGGCACAACAGGCAGATAGGTGCCAACTACCTGCCTGTTAGTGCTAAGTCACAATTTCCTTTTTTTGCGCTATCCCGAATATCTCCTTAAGCATCCATAGAAGTAGCTAATAATAAACAGCTACTGGTGCAATTTCTTAATATATCTCGATTGCTCTCAGTGTGAGAAACAAGATACAAATCTTGTAGTTGTGATACTTTTTAATAACTAACAAAAATAAAATAAATGATGTTATAGGCGAGCTTTCGAGACGACTCAGGTCTCTTCATCAGGCATGGTATGACAAGAAATTGAAAATATCTTGTCATACCATGCCTGATGAAGAGACCTGAGTCGTCTCGAAAGCTCGCCTTATAACATCATTTATTTTATTTTTGTTAGCATTAAAAGGTATCACAATACAAGATTTGTATCTTGTTTCTCACACTGAGAGCAATCAACATCTTCTCAACTGGCTAACACAGTACCAAACCTTTTTCTTTTAATATATCTCCAAATACCAGTTCGCCAAATACCATTTTTTCCTATTTGGGTGATATTTATGCCTCATAAAGCCCCTTTCTGTGTGCGACTGCAGAAGGAATCACTTTCTTCATGCTTTTACAAAACAATGAATGTATCACAGGGAAAGCTTAGAGTGCACCGTAAATAAAGCAGAAGATCAGCTAGCTTTGCTTTACAAACTTTAAGCAACCGGCATGTTCGTTAGTTTGTAAAAACCTCACGTTTTGGCCCAAATTCTAGCAACTGATCCTTTGACACAAAACCTTTATCTCCAAAGTGTATTTTCTAATCAGAATATTTGATGACAGCGCCAAGCATGAAGGAAATTCTAATCGTGAATATCAACATTAAAACACATTCTTCCAGGAATAGACGTGAGCCAGACACAGAGCTAGCAGTTTGTTCTGTAATCTTCTTACAGGAAGACGCAAAGAAATGCAAAGTGGCTGTGATTGATAAGTGTTTTCAAGAAATGAAATGTGTTTTCAGCACCAGAGCAAGTTAATGAAAATGACCTGTACGGAATGGATTAGCAATATAAAATCAGAAAGAAAAATGTAAAAGAAATAAATAAAGGCTCGTGCGACGATCGCTCACATTTTCAGAAACAAGGCAAGGTTATAGAAAGGTGAGAATTACAACAGCCTCCAAATAGCAGGGGTGTAAAGTATCCGTAACATTCACTCTTTGATAAAATTGCTTGATAGCAAGTGGTGCACATTAAAGAAGACCTGTCACTTGGCATTAATATAAATATATATACGCACAAAGGGTGATTATAATAGATTCATCAGGTGTTGCATTCTTATTACATTAAAGATATACATTTCACCCGTTTGCAAAATTAACTTCTCGAAAGGTCACATCTCAGAGTTTGTAACTTGCGCGTGCAGACTTGCATATCCCAAAATGGCAACTACGCATGAAAAAGCATTTTGAGCACTGTAAATCAATTGTTACCGTGCCACAAGCGTTCCCAAGACAGTACGAAAGTGATCTCAGAGCATTCTGCGGTGATATTGACAATTTAAAGGGAACCAACCAGTTGGATTTTCCCATGTGAAGTAAAGTCAGTGACATATTGATGTTAGCATGTTGAATCCAATCATACTTTTAGTTGAGAGATTGGATGCTGGATTGGCATAAAAAATGTTCTCAAAGTTGAAATGAGTGAACTGTTTGATTGACGTGTGCAGCAGGCGGGTCTATGTGGATCACGTCCTGTCAGCATCCACCTCCTGGGTCCTCCTAGCTTGCCCCCTTTTCTGTATTTAAATTTTGCGCCGCCCTTTGCCCCTGTTGGTGGCACGTACGCATTGCTATTGGAATGTTGTCATCATAACAATGGTATCAGAGTCAGCGCATGCATGTGCCGCACACATACCAGCAGCATTCAGCCAGTGCTCACACTGGGAAGCGAGCACTGTCAATCAGAAATGGGGAAAGGCCCCAATTATGCATGTGAGGAGACATAACGGTGCACCAAACTGTTGACCACACCAAGGGTACCCCTAAGCCTCCTCCTTTGCATACTAATTAAGATATTTTCTCAGGTATTGCACCAGAAACATGGTTGCTATAGGGCAGAAGTCCTCAACCTGCAGCTCGGGAGCCACATGTGTCCAACAAACCTCTACAAAGAGCAGATCTAAATGGGGGGCAATGTAGGAATCTCTGGATCATGGTATACTGCCTCATCATGATTTCTGGGGAAAATATTTGGCTGTCGTTATACCAGTAATGGGGGCTACGGGTGTCACTACTGTGGGGGGAGGCGGGAGCGTGATGTGGCTCGTGACCCCCTCTTTTGGTACCTTTACACGCCGCTACTGGATGGTGGCAACAACCGGGTACATGAGAGAAATGTATCTTGCACCGCCAATTCAACCCGTGGTAGCAGCGTGTGAAGACGGTGGTAGCCACCCGCCAGTAGCGGCACCTGTTTCCAAGCACTGCCCTAAAACAGGTGGCTACCCAGGCGATTGTAGCGACCTGTATCGGCGTGTAAAGAAGGAACAGAAGGGTTGTTTCTACACCATGTTATGTACCTGGTATGTACCTGGGGCGTGACACAGCCTCCGGGAAACCACCCCCTTTCAGCGATCATTGGAGGAAGCTCCTGCATTACGATTGGTTGTTGCTGCATAGGGCGGCATATTTAAGGAGCTGACCAGTCACACTACACAATTGCTCGAGCGTCATGTATTAATCAACCTCCTGCGCTGCCTGGCCAATCATGATGTTATTGCTTTGTCCTATCAGCATACGGACGTCTCGTAATCCACAATTGTGGCACGCCTATGTGTTGTCCCTGCTGCACCAGGTCCGCCCATATTAGCTTGTTGTAGCGGTGTGTAAATGAGGTAAGGTGCTCGGCAGAAGGTAACTTGAGACACCCAGCGGTGTATCTAGAGATAGATGTAACCTACTGTAGCGCACCTTGTTGCGGCGTGTAAAGGTGGTGCGATTACCGTTTGCAACCGTTTGTGAGTGCTCGTGCACGTGAAGTACCCGGTTGTTGCCACCATCCAGTAGCGGCGTGTAAAGGTACCATTAGAGCTGAATGTGGCTCTCGAGGTCAGAAAGGTTAAGGACCTCTCTTTTAGGGGCTAAGTCATAGAGAATTGAAAGTGCAATTTGGGGGTGACGGACTCCCATTAAAAATTAATGGAAAAATGTCAATATTAAAACTATTTTTACCCCAGAAAAAAAGGACAAAAACAATGATGATTTGCATAGACACTTTAATTTAATAGTTTTTGTTGTGCTCCTTGTTTTTCTTTATTTTGTTTTGTTTGGTTACAGTTTAAGACATTTTCTATGCAGAAATGTTTGGGGGGAAAAAAATTTAAAGAAAAGCCACAACTAAATCATGTGGTCTTTAAGAAAAATAAAATGCTGAACACACAAACCATCAACAAGAGCTATGTTTGTATTTTGTGTAAGAATTAATTGGCACAAAATAAAGCTGTGAAGGCTAAATTGGTAAAATTGGTGATAATTTAGCAGTGCAATGGGTTGCTATTGGCATATACAGCCTTTTAAGCTGACGTTAAGGGCCACACTAATTTATCACATTTACACTTCCTTACCAGAATGTCTTTAATGAATGTATGTGCATTTTCATTACAGAGCAACAATGGGTCCAAGTATAGGCAACATGGAACCTATGCAATTAAATATAATTAAAAAAATAAATAAATACATCACACAGATGTCATATACGATTATTTTAAACCCATGTGCACATTTTAATTAACACCTACGTAAATGCTTAACCTCATTGATGTTTTACCGTCTATTAGTAAATGTTCATTAAATAGAAAAAGAGTGTCTAGCCAAATATTAACCAAAATAGTAAACTTAGACATTTACTATTAAATATAAAGTAAAGCATCAAAAAGGGAAAAAAAATACACTGACTCCAAAACTAACAAAAATTTACTTTCCTGGCAATGTTTCCCTTGAATGTCATCCAAATTTATGTTCTATGTATAATTTTCTGCACATGCAAATGATTATTATTGAAAATGCAAGTCTTTGTACCCCGGCTTAGTCTCCTGCCTTTCACTGCATTCTCCTGTAACCTCATAATCACAGTGCAAGTAAAGACGGATTAAGCTGCGCACAACACCCCACTGACAGTGTGCTGCTAGCAAATTAGAAAATAAGGTCTGTCCGGACAGCTGCACAGATGTCACGAAGAGGATCATTTACAAGAGACTTTATTATATCCCAGTGACAATTCGCCAGAGCGGGGTCAATGGCCTACATCTGAATACGGCTCAACAGCGACTGAACTGACGGAGGTAAGTGACCGCAATCCTTGGAGGCTCGCTGTGCACCTTCGTGCTTTACACCTAGAACAGGGTCAAATGACCAGGACGAACTTTCAAGACCTAAGTTTTCCATATCTGATAAGCCTTGATGAAAATGTATCAACACTTAGGTTAAGTTCACAAGAGCGTAAAAAGAAAAATCAGTCAGATTTTCATCCAGAAAAGTGGAACAATTTTTCTTTAAAATTGTCATCTGTGTGTAGTTTATTTTTTTACCAATTTATTCATCATTTACAGATTTATTTACCTATGTTACAGAATTTTAAAGGGGACCAATCAGCAGCGTCATAATGGTGCTAGGATGCTGACTAAAATGATCCCTTTAGTGCAGAAATCCAAGGCTTGATTGTAGAATAATCCTTGTTCAAACCTTCAGAAATGGCACTATTGGTGCAGTGACTTAAGCATCGGGAAGGGACTTTGTAGATCGGGTCCTATCGATCATACATCCTCCTGCCTTGCCCCCTTTTCTTTGTTTAAAAATTGTGCCAGAGCCACCATTACTGCCGTTGGTGGCGTATTTGCAATGCTATTGTGAATTTGTCTTCAATAAAATTAGCGCACGCACATAATGTGATCTCTGGAGTCATTTTGTTACAGACACTGTGGAGACAAATATGAGTGGCAGGGGCACATGCACAGATTTCATTTTTCTTTCAATTACGCACACATCCCTGTCACTTATATTCGTCACCACAGTGTCTTCAATAAAATGGCGCCAGAGATTGCGATAAGCCGCTAATGGCGGCAATTTAAATAAGGGAAAGGGGGCAAGCCAAGAGGAGGAATTATTGGGGGACTCGAACCACAAAGTCCTTATGCTCAATCCATCGCACCAATTACGTAATTTCTAAATTTCAAAAAATTTGAACAAGGATTATTCTGCAATTAAGACTCAGATTTCAGCACTAAGGGCAGGGACACACTGTCCGACAGACAACCAAGTTTGACGGAGGAGTCTCGGAAAGGGCTGGAGCAGTGACCCTGAACGGCTTCTCCCTCTGTGGATGGGGCTGTCGGCTGCTTGTGTATTTGTGCAGCTCCACACTCCACGTCCTGACAGAGAGAAGCCGTTCAGGGTCACTGATCCAGCCCTTTCCGAGACTCCTCGTCAAACTCGGATGAATGTCCGAGCCCTAAAGGTATCATTCTAATCAGCATCCTAGCAACATTATGGCACTGCCTTTATTTTATAAGGGCAAAAACCTGCTGGTTGGTTCCCTTTAATGTATCCGTAGGTCTCATCTGATTTCCTAGTCAAATCACAGCATGCTGCAAAGTTTTTCACAGACAGATTCTGTCAGTAAAAAAAAAAAGAATCATGTGCATTGCCCCAATGAATAACATGGGTCAGTGTGCTATCCAATGAAAAATGGCTTATATGGTCACCTGAAAGAGCCCTATAAGGCTGATGAATTTGCACAGAAAGTACAATCTGCACACAGACCATGAATGTCAGACATGTGAAATCATCCTAAAGGCCCCGTTACACATAGCGATATCGCCTCAACGTCACAGGTTTTGTGACGTAGCAGCAACCTCGCCAGCGATATCACTGTGTGTGCCACACACAGTGAGCGGCCTCTTGCTGTGAGATCGCTGATCGTTAATGAATGGCCTGAACAATTTTTCGATCGGCGATAGGCATGCTGCATCGTGGTGTGTGACACGGGCAACGACCAGCGATCCCCATTCTGCGGCCGAGAACCTGACAGATCCCAACGACCGACACCCATTGCTGGTAAGTCTGCCTGTCTGCCATCTTACCAGCGACCACATAGCAATGTTGCAGCAATCCCGGCCAGGTTGGATCGTTGGGTGTATCGCTGGAACATCGCTATGTGTAACGGGGCCTTAAGTAACTAACAATCAACTTGAGGAATATTCAAAATGGTCTTTTTCTTTAATTCTCCAGAACATTACAAAGGTTCAAATCCTCAAAGAAAATCTGTAAAAATTCATTAATATGTATTGTACTATGAGTTGATGATATTCAGTGTGGAAATCGCAGTGAGCATTTGGAACTTAAATTTTCAATGTGTGCAATATGACCTAAAATAATGGGACACCAGTTTTAGAGAGGGCGCACACATTCAATATTTGCAGTAGAAAAATCTGCAGCACATACTGGAGTGCTGTCAGGGCAAACACTGTTTAAGGGTGGAGGCACACTATCATGCATCAAAAACGCTGCGTTTTTGATGCATGACAGTGATGCCAGTGCAGTGCTAGTTTGGTGCTAGTGTGGTGCGAGTGTGGTGCGTGTGGTGAATGTGCCTGGCTGTATGTAAGTGTATGTGGTGCGAGTGTGAGGTGTGAGTGCGTGTGTGCTGTTTTTTTTCTCTGCTGTCCATGGTCTTGATGGACCAAGGAACAACATTCCTGCTATCCCCATACAGTTACAATAATGTTTCATTGCTGTGACAGCAGCAGTGAAGCATTATTGTATGTATAATTTATTATTTATTGCAAAGTTACACTTATCAGCTTAATTTTACATGTTTTTACAATGTCGGCTGTTCAGGAGTTCATTCAGCACTGTGCTACCGAGGGGGAATTAAACCGGTGATTAAGGGTTAATCAGACGCTGGTGTCATGACACCATCTGTCCAGGGGTTGTCCCCCCCCCCCTGAATACATGGTGACATGACATCATGTGTCTGAATGGGTTAATTATTCTGTAAACCAACTTTAAGTTTATGTCGGGACAGAAAGAGCTGGGATTTATGAATGAAGCCAGGGCTTTAGCACCATGGACAGCCTCTCACAAATCACGGCTCTTTCTGTCCCGACATAAACTTAAAGTTGGTTTACAGAATAATTAACCCATTCAGACACATGATGTCATGTCATCATGTATCCAGGGGGGGAAGACAACCCCTGGACAGATGGTGTCATGACACCAGCATCTGATTAACCCCTTAATCACCGGTTTAAAACCCCCTCGGTAGCACAGTGCTGAATGAACTCCTGAACAGCCGACATTGTAAAAACATGTAAAATTAAGCTGATAAGTGTAACTTTGCAATAAATAATAAATTATACATACAATAATGCTTCACTGCTGCTGTCACAGCAATAAAACATTATTGTAACTGTATGGAGACTGCAGGGGCCAGTGATTTTGACAGCACACGGCTGCGATTATCGCACCGTGTGCTGTATGGGTGCGAGTTTGACTCGCACCCATATACTTATAATGGGCCCTCGCAAATCGAGAGTAATGCGTGAAACTCGCATTGGTGTGACCTGTATCATTGAAAGATACAGGTCCGAGTTTAATGCGAGTTTTTCTCGCTTTAAACTCGTGCGAGTAAAACGCCAGTGTGCCTCCACCCTAAAATACACATTTTTGCTGCATTTTTTTTACCAATCTTTTGAGTGGGTGAACAACGCTACGCTGAAAGAATTGACACAGGGCAGATCTGAAACTGCTTCACATCTGCAAGTAAAAAATAAGCCGCATGGGCATAACATTTCAGAAATCTCATACACTTTTCTGGGACAGTAAAACACTGCATTTCTTTTTAGGAAAAAATGGCATAGTACAGTTAAGGTGGACATGGTCAGGAAAGTTCAGCTTCTGCATATCTGATTGGAAACATGAACCACGTTGTGCCTTTTTTGTTCTATATTTGTGCTTGTAATAAAAATAAGTAAGAAAATTGCCTATTTTATTTATTGCAATAACATTGTTACAATACTGAAGAATTCTATATCAGATATATAATAGAGAATTTGGAGAGAGCGCATGCATTTACATAGATTGTCTTCAGCCATTTCCCGACAGATGGTTAGTTAGTGTTACAATCAGCATTAATATCCTGGATTGAGCATTAATCCCTTTCCTATCATTTCACTGACAAGTTGAGGACAGAAATGAAATGACCACCCCTCACCTTTTAAGCTTGTCCAGTTGATTCAGGATATAAGATAACACAAGTAAATCTGTACAATGAGATTAATCGTCTACATTTCTTTTCTATGGCTATTATTATAATAAAGGTCATAATTTCAGAAGTGTTAACATGGCAACTGCTGCAGACAATTCACAAGGTACACAGACTAGTTGGCAAAGAAAGATATGGTTTCACACAGATGTTATATATAGAGATGAGTGAACCTTTCAGGGGTTGGCGTTCAGGTGCTTTCCATGTCTCAAGCACTGGAGTGAGCATCGCTGTGCTCGGGTATTCTTGGTGCTCGGCCCAGTGCAAACAGTTTGCAGTGTTTGATCAGCTTGCACTGGGGGGTAAAAACAGTTTTCGGATGTAGTGTCTTTCTAAAATAGGCAAAAAAAAAAAATCCCCATCCTCCCGCCTCCGGAAGTGTTTTGTTTATGGCTGGCTGTATGTGGGTGGAAAGTCGAACTTCCAATCATTGACTTCCTATGAGGTTCAGGTGAACTTCAGGTCCCAAACACATCGCAAAAATAAATGTGGCCCTAACACCGGAACCTGAACTTCCAAAGGTCCATTCTTCTTTAATTATACAAGATCATTGCAAAAACATTTGTGTAAACCATAGGTCTCTTCTTAAGCCTCATACACATTAGACTAAAGCCAGCTGAACCTGTTGATATGGATGGGTTCAGATAACAGATTAATGTGTGTTGCAGTGACAGACATTCTGTAGTCAAGGGAAAATAACCATCCGGTAAGTGCGCTTTTGGACTGACGATCATATTGCCTCCTGGAGATAGGCATACATTTCTGGTGATGGATCACAGGAGCACTCAGCTGAATGAACACTCCTCTGAATGGAAGCACAAACAGACATGGCTGCCAGTCAAACGATCGTCCACACCAACATTCAGCTGACAGCCAGCTAATATGTATGGCTGGTTTAGACTTCATATTGCAAACTATATACTTAAAAGGGCTTTTTTACATAGAAAAACCCATAGCTCTCCTAAGCTTGATTCCTGATGCTGTGATCCACTTATCAACAAGGAAACAGCACTGAATACTCATCTCCCCAACATGAACGCTTAGCAATATAAATAGAGCAGTGAGAGCCTCCCTTAGCAGCAGTCTACCACTATGGCTTTTAAAGTGAGACCTTCTATTTCTTTTCAAACATTACAGTATCCGGATTAGACAGTAAAATGCTCTGTTAGTCACTTGAGTGGTGCTGACAAGTTTTGACTTCTTGTTTTTGAATCTCAGACATACCTTTAAAGAAACCAGTCACCAGTTTTTGTATTTGCTTATGAACCATTCACCATTAAGATCATGTGAATGGGGTTCTTGCAACCCCTTTATATACCTCGGAAAGTGTTTTATACTTGTCCTGTGCTGTATGTAAATTGCGTGGTCCGGTCCATTGGGTGTCTCCAGATTGCAATCAGCGCCACCCTGTTCCCTTCAAACACCGCTTCTTCTAACTATATGCCATTCGATGATGAATCTTCTCTATCCACACAGTGACTGAAGTCTTGCACCTGTGCAGTGTAATCTCTGGCTGTTCAATAGGACACAGTGAGGTCTCCAATTCCACTACACAGGCGCCAGAATTGCATCTAAATAAAGGAGGTGGCACTTGAAGGAACTGAAGCTGTACTGATCGCCATTTAAGGCCACTTCACACACACAGATATCTGAGTCCAATATCTGAACAGATCTCTGGTTGCAGTGAAATCATGGATACATTGCTCCATTTCGTGGCTGTGTACAACATGGAGCAATGTATCCATGATTTCACTGCAACCAGAGAT
Organism: Allobates femoralis; assembly: GCA_033576535.1. Lineage (NCBI taxonomy): Eukaryota > Metazoa > Chordata > Amphibia > Anura > Aromobatidae > Allobates > Allobates femoralis. The sequence goes on along the minus strand of JARQOC010000001.1, from coordinate 549,822,550 downwards.
CTGTTCAGATATTAGACTCAGATATCTGTGTGTGTGAAGTGGCCTTTAGAGACACCCATCAGACCGGACTGTGTCATTTACATGCAGAATGGGACAAGTGTAAATGCTTTTTCTGAAGTATGGAGGGGCACATCTGAAGATGTAAAGGGGTTTTAGGAACCCCTTTCATGTTATCTTAAGGGTGCGTGCCCACATAGTGGTTTAGTGACGTTCAAACCGTCAGTAAACCGCTGGAAAATTCAAGGAGCCTAGACTCCTGAGCTCAGAAGTCTCCAGCGGTTTTCCAGCGGTTTCTCAGCGGTTTTCCAGCGGTTTTAAGAGCTGTTGAACAGCGTTTTACAGTCGGTTTTTCCGGCGGTTTTAAAAGCGGTTTTCTATGGAGGATTTTGTTCATGGAAGGGTAGAGTAGTGCCTCAGAAACGCTCAAAAACCGCTGAGAAGAATTGACATGTTGTATGCTGCTAAAACGCTAGGAAACCGCTCAACCTCTGGCAGATCCGCTCACATAAACCCACTATGTGTGCACAGCGTTTTCTAAATTACATAGGGTTACCTGTAAGTCCTAACGCTGCTTAGGATTTACATAAATTTAAATAAAACCTATGCTAAACCGCCGGCGGTTTTCGCTGCTAAACCGACGTTAAACCACTATGTGGGCACGCACTCTAAAGGTTATGGGATGGGTTTATAAGCGAAACAACTGGTGATAGGTTCCGTTTAAGCTATGATCTCATGCTGCATTTTAACCCCATTTTGTTCTTCAGCCAAAACCGGGTGTCTTGGAAGTAAAATTGCTGAATTCAAAACATATTTTGCAGCATTTTTTCATCAGCATTTTGTACGTGATGATTACGTGATGAAACTTGTAGTTCTTAAATTCAGTCAGGAGAACAGTGTGTTCATTAAATTTCTGAAATCTCATAGCTTTTGCTGGAACTGTAAAAAATCTGCTTTTTTGCATAAAGTTGCTAAAATGATGCATATGATCATAAAGTTAAAGGGAACCTGTCAGATCGTTCTACCCCCCTAACCTATCACTACCTGTCCTGCACCATGGTAGCTGATCCCTAACCATCCCTCTCTGAGCTGAACGTGCCCTATAAAGTTTAAGGAAAATGATTTATAATTTACAAGTAGTCTCCGTCCGGAGACTGGAAAGGCGGGCTACAGGGCTCCATTCTCTCCCCCCCCCCTTCCTCGCTGGCTTTCTGCACGCCCCGCTGGGCATCATCAGTTGTTCTGTTGTTCCACCTCTTTTTGAATTCCAGCCTCCTCAGCTGCTATAATGAACCAGCTGGAATGTCATATCCGGCCGGTGCATTGTGAGGACTGATCACGTGTATGGCCCAGCTCCGGCACATGCGCAATGCGCATGTTGAAGCTGGGTCCGAACACGTGATCGGCCCCTACAATGCGCTGACGCGGCGTATCATAGTAGCATAGGAGGCGGGAATTTCAGCACAAGGAATGAGTACGCCCAGCGTAGTGTACTGAAAGCCAGCGAGGAGGGGAGACTGCATGTAAGTTATAAATCATTTTCCTTAAACTTTATAGGGCACTTTTAGCTCAGAGAGGGATGGTTAGGGATCAGTACCAAGGTGCAGGGACAGGAAGTGATAGGTTAGGGGGGTAGAACGAACTGACAGGTTCATTTTAAAGAGCAACCATCCTCCCTTTCCATAGAATTTAAAAACACCAACTGTAATCTAATTAACGTGAAAATCTTTCTCCCTGATGCATATCTTAAAGATTTTATCCATGAATAGAGAGTGAAAGATCAGTCCAGGAGAGAAGCAAATTTCTCTACGATATATTACGTAGATGCTTATTTTTATGCAAACTATTAATTTATGAAATCAAGAAGTTGTATGATGGTGGTGAAAGAGACAGAGAGTAGTGACCGCCATGCTGCAGCTTCTATCACTGCTTTTTGTTCCAGGAGTCATCAGGAATGGTGTGAAAGAAGCTGTGGTAAGTGATCACAACTAGAGATGAGCGAACCTTTCAAGGTTCGGGGCGACAAACTTCCTGGGGTTGATCAAACCTGTTCGGGTGTTTTAGTTTTGCAAAGCACTGGAGCGAGCATCGCTGTGGCCAGGTACAGTTGGTGCTTGGACCAAAGTGTGTCACGTGCAGTGTTTGTTCGGCTCTCACTGGGCTTAAAGGCACAATTTTTGGGTGTAGTGGGTACAAAATTAAGTTTGGAAAAAAGGAACCCTGCCCTCCCACTCGGGAAGTGTTTTACTTATGGCTGGCTCTATGTGGGTAGAGGCTGAACTACCAATCAGTAACTTTCCATTGAAGTTCGGGTCAAGTGTAGGATCAGCACCAAAAAGTTCAGCTGCACCACCTGAACTTTTGGTTTGTTCATCTCTAATCGCAACGCCCTGTATGATAACGTTCTGTTTCAGTGGTGATGATAGAAGCTGTGGGGAAGGAACTGCAAGATCATGTTCTTGTAATGCCCCTCAAACGAAACATCACAGGAAAAAAAACATACAAAAGCACATATAGATTAGCTGTAAGGATTCAAATAAGGAAATTTCAAATGATGCAAATAAAAAAAGAATAGGGGGTGTAATAGATATTTACAAAGGTTTTATGTACTGGAAAATACTTTAATGTTACACTGCTATTATTTAGTTTAATTCTAAAAAACACAGCGCTAACTCTTAATGAGCTTCTACCGCTAATAATATATATTTTACAATACAACAATTGGATGTTTTTTGAGTTATATAACATAGTGATATTTAATTTTTTTCTTTGTATAAAAAATCCAAAATGCTAAAAAAGGGTCTGGCTAAAGCTATCCTGCAGACCAGGTAAGAGATAAACTTATTATTAACATCTACATTCAATATTACGTAGACTGATTTAAAGCAAATAAAGGTGATCTGGAAATTAAATAAATGCCGTGTTGCTTGTTCGGGAAATGCGATCTGCCTGAGGGTTAGGGGTGGGATGTGACAGGCTGAATGCTCACCCCCGGAGCTGGTTCTGCAGCCACCTTTACATGATTAGCCTGTTTGGAATGTGGAATCAGAAAGCAAACCTCTGAAATGTAGAACATATGGAATTATTTTGTGAGGTTATACAATATGTCAAGACAGACCAATGTGCTTCTTGCACATTTCCAGCAGAATAATAAACATACTAGGAGATATCTGTAGCAAAACTGTCTCTTGTTTCTAAACTTCAGAATACTTGGGATGAAATCATTGAAAAGCCGAAGCCAGAATGTGCTTTTGTTTCAATTTCTGATACGGAATGAAAGGTTTATAGGCATTATATCAGACGTTTTATGAAAAATAATGCTTGTACGCAGAAGTCATGATGGTGGGGGGCTCGTGTATGTACTGGGGCAGCCAATATCCTGGAAAAGGGTTACAAAGGAGGAAGCCAGATTCATCATTTTCCATTTCTCACACTTGCATAAACTCTTTTTTGTGTATTAACTAATGAAGGCTGAAAAAAGGCACAGACTTCAAAATATTTATCCATAGTGGTGGTGGTCAATTATATGTAGCATGGTGGTCTAAATGTGACCCTTGACTCAAAGGGCCGCACATTACATTCACTCAGGGTTGGGTCATAGGGGAGCCATACATGGGGAAGATTTTTTATTTATTTATTTTTTAATTTTATCCAGCTGTTATATTTGTCCGTCATCCTCTGCATATACTCTTCTGAGATCGGCTCCATTTTTAGCAAAATACTTATGGAGGAAACAGCACAGGGATATAAAAAGTATATGCACGAATACCTTAACAAGAGACTGGAAATATGCTCAAAAATGTATATTCATTCAAAAAAGTATATCTATACAAGAACAGAATCTAATAGCATTAAAAAAAGTTATTAGATGAGTCGGGTATGCTTCTAATGATGTTAAGCTTTTTCTTAAGGCGCTTTACACGCAAGGAAATCCTGAACGATATCCTTGAAACGTCATAGATATGTGATCATTCCAAAGATATCAATTGTGCATCCTTGCGTGTAAATGAAAGATATAGGATGAAAAGATCGTTGGATCGTTCATCAAAGATTTGAGATCCTGACCTCAAATCTATCGTTCGTCGTCCAATTAACGTTCAGTTAACCAGGTACATTGTCAGTGTGGAAGGCAAGGAGAACGATATTGTTCAAAAGTCTCCTATTCCTGCCGCTGTCATGTACCGAAAGTGCATAAAAATAATTATAGGGCCGTGATTTCACATGTAAAGCCGCTCCTGCAGCTCTGTGATACATGTCGGCACGGAGCTGCGGGTGGTATATAAAGCCGGTGTTTAATGGGTTAATGTTAGTGTGCCACATGGCCCCAGAGAGTGTCCACACTCCCTTGGAGCCATGTAGGCTAAAAACATTTGCAGCGCTAGGTTATTTCATGTACTTTGCAGAAGCCGCACACTGTCAGCTCGGCTATATCCCATTCATAAAAAGCCGCCGGCCCTGTCATTCGATAGTGCGGCGTGAACAATTGCTAAACTCTCTGAATGGAGCTTACCAGGTCTAAATGCTAATGCGTAATGTAGATGCTGCTATCCAGGGTGCTGAATAGTTATACAGCACTCCAACGGCGGTGCAGTGCCCATAGAACTGCTGTATAAAAGCCGTTCAGCACCCTGGATAGCGGCATCTACATTACGCATTTAGCGTTAGTACCTGGTACAGCTCCCTATCTTATAAGAATGTACACATTTTGTTGCCTCTGAATCTATAAAGGAACATATACAGTAAGGAAACACCAGAGGAACAAACCAGAATGTATGTTAAACTTTAGATTCCTTAAAGTAACCCCCCTCCACACACACACCTTTTACTCATCACACCCTTGGCATTCTCTTGATGAGCTTTATGAGGTTGTTAACTTTAGTGAATTAAATCGTGAACTAGTTCCCAGTGGTGCCGATCACTTGCTGGGTGCTTTACCTCACTGTGCAACATAACTCATCTCAAAGTATCTCAATTAGGATGACGTGGTGAATGTAGAGAGTATTTTCACATTAGATTGTGAGCTCCAATCGGGGCCCAATTGCTGATGTATGTAAGGCGCTGTGGAATTAATGGCTCTATATAAGTGAATAAATATTATCATATATTATTATTATTATTTCATCTGAAGCAGTACTCCATCTTTCTCCTAATCGGTCACATAGCCCTTACCTTCTCAAGGTGTGTTGTGGGTCATTGTCATGTTGCACCATAAATGATGGTTCCACTAACTACAAACCAGATAAGATAGCATGCTGTGGCAGAATGCTATGATAGACGGAGTATGTGTGTGCTAAATTCTGAATAAAATCAACAATGTCACTAGCAAAGCATTCCCACAACATTCTGAACAAATGCTTTGGTGGGCACCACACCTGTAGAAACCATCTGCTCACTTTTTCTGTTTCATTGATTTCCACTTATTCTCTAAGTACTTCTCCCTCTCACAGACTTAGAGTGGAGCCCACTGGGACAGGGTACTCATTACCGGACCGGGGTACTGCTTGGGATGTCACGGCGGTCTTGGTCCAGACCGTGTCCCGGGTTCTCACAAGTAAAAGGGAATATTTACAGGGGATTGTTGTCGTGAAGCCACCCATGGGCTGTGGTCAGTAAGGGCACCACCGCTGCAGTGTATTTCTGTCAGGAGAATGGATGGATGCTGCATCAAGGTGGATGAGTCCGGGCTTCTCCTGACAGGGTGGAAGGGTAAAATACAGTTCTGTGTACTGGGAATCATACACAGGAGACTGGAGCAGGGTTCACTGGGTTTTACTGGCACGTTCTTCTGTACAACAATTCCAACAGTAAAGTTCTTAACACATTCACTTTACACAGGTAACTCCGGACACTTTGAACCCTCTGCAGCCAGGCTATCTTCCTGAGACCCTTCACTCTCTCTCAGTAACCTTTCAGGCTTGTTTCTCACTTGCTCTTCCGTGTGAGTTGTATGGCGGCAACTCGGTCCCATTTATGTGGCTTCCCCCTGTGTATGGGCAGCAAGCCAGGTCCTATGGCGTTGCTGTGCCTCCAACTCGTGCGGTGGGAACACTGACTTGGAATCAGTGTTCCCCTCCGGTGTGTTCGTGTACCTGCTTGTTGCTTCGGTCACCCAGAGCCGACACTCTGGTCCCAGCCTAGCTTAGGTGACCCTGTCTTTCAAGGGATCACCGGCTCGTTCCTACCCATGTGGTTATCCCGGTACAACCAGGGGAAACTACCCTGCTGGTAGTCGGTCAACGCTGCCGTACTCCACGGACCTGGTATCACCAGTCCGGTCTCTGTCCTTGCTTTCTGGGGGCTGCAGGCTAAGGAGCGGGCTTTCTCTCCATGGAACGGTGTCTCTGTGGATTCTGCGCCTCCAGGGAACCCTATCCCTCCGGGAAAGTGTCACTCTGTCTCTGCTCTTGGCTTCTCAGCACCCACTGGCCTACTAACTCCTTCCTCCTCTTTCCTTCCTTTTGTACTGGTCTACCACCTGACCTACTTCCCACCCACTTTCCTCTAAACCCCACCACCCCTTGCCCGCCTAGAGTCCTGGGCTCCGGGTTGGGTGTTGTGCTCTAGTGGGTGTGTGTGCTGTGAAGGTGTGTGTGTAACACTTGTCTCCTATGTGCCTGACTGCAGTTCCTACCTGTGGCCACTCTGGTCGCAGGGGCGCCACATTAGCTTCCTTACATGTCACATGATGCTGCTGCCATTCTCTATATCACAATAACTACAGCCCTCGATCTGGCCCCCCTCACATACAACAAAACCCGCACTCACAGGCAACCTTGGCTCACCAGCCTCACTAAAGAACTGTGTCGGGCGTCCAGGTCAGCCGAGCGGAGATGGAAGAAATCCCATTCAGCGGTGCACTTCGCCATGTACAAACAGTCATTCACTAACTTCAAGGCCGCACTCACCGCCGCAAAAAAAGCCTACTTCTCATCTCTAATAACCGCCCTGTCTCACAACCCCAAACAACTATTCAAAACTCTCTAATCCATCACCCTGCACCTCCTCCCTCTCCTCTCATCTGTGCCAATGACTTTGCCTCTTTCTTCAAACAGAAGATCAATAACATCAGAGAAAACTTTGACCCACTGTCCCCTCAGCCCTTCCCCATTGCTGCCCAGCCCTCTCCAAAGAAAGCTTGTCCACCATGACAGAAGATCAACTCTCCTCCCTTCTGTCAAGATCACACCTCACCACCTGCACCCTCGACCCACTCTGCTCCCATCTCACCCCGAACCTTGCCACAGTCCTCATCCCAACCCTAACCCATCTCTTCAACTTATCACTCACTACCGGCATCTTCCCCTCATCCTTCAAATATGCCTTGATCACACCCATCCTCAAAAAGCCCTCCCTCGACCCATCATCTGTTTCTAACTATTGCCCCATATCTCTTCTCCCCTTCACCTAAAAACTAGACACAGTGGCGTAACTACGGGATAGCAGCCGTAGGTCGTATAGGGCATGCCGTAGTCGCTTTGGGCCAGCTTGTGGGGGGCCCGGACCCAGCGCCGCTACGCAGCCGCTGCTATACCGGCAGCTGCGCCTGCGATACATTACAGGGGCGGACTGGCCCGGCGGGCCCCGACACTTTGGGGCCACACCCACTAAGTCCCGCCCCCATACCCCCCTGGGTGCTGTAGGGGGGGGCCCGGACGGAAAGGGGGGGCCCATTGGTCCCCTGAGCGCCCCCACACCACATGTCATACAAGGGGGCCCCTGACCGCTGCCCCCACACGCTATCCTCGGGGCCCCCGGCACTGACGAGAACGAGCGACAAATAACGATGGCGACCGCGAGGAGGACACGCCCCTACACGTGCGGCAGTGACGTCACCGGAAACTGTGAGGCCTCAGTTCTGAGTGGCGCTTGTGCTGTGACATCACCGGAGGGGCGGGGCCTCTTCAGTCTCGCGTGCAGCTCCTTCTATGGCTCCGAGGGGAGGATCACGTGACTAGCGAGCCGCTGCTGCTAATTGTCTGGGGCGGGATGTGATAATGGGGGCTACAGGGAGGCTACAGGTGACTTTACATGGGGCTTCAAGGAGGGAGTTGTGGTACTTACATGGGGACGCAGGAAGAGGTGGTGGCACTTACATGTGGATGCAGGGAGGAGTGGAAGTACTTACATGAGGCTGCAGGCAGCGATGGCACTTACATGGGGTGGTGGTACTTACATGGGACTGCAGGGAGAGTAATGGCACTTACATGGAGCTGCGGGGTGGGTTGGTGGTACTTACATGGGGCTGCAAGGAGGAAGTGGTGGTACTTAAATGGGGCTGTAGGAAGGGGTTCTTGCGTGGGGCTGCAGGGAGGGTAGTGGCAATTACATGGGGCTGAAGAGAGGGGATGGTGGTATTTACATGGGGCTGCAGGGTGGGGGTGGTGGTACTTACATGTGTCTGCAGGGTGGGTGGTGGCACTTTGGACTGCAGGAAAAGGGATGGTGGTATTTACAAGGGCTTGCAGGAAGGTTGTGGTACTTACATAGTGCGGTGTCAACGGGGGGCCTGTATATACCCACCAGGGGCTCTGTATACCACCACCAGGGGCCTGTATATACCCACCAGGGGCTCTGTATACTACCACCAGGGGCCTGAATATACCACCACCAGGGGCTCTGTATACTACCACCAGGGGCCTGAATATACCACCACCAGGGACACTGTATACCACCACCAGGGGCCTGAATATACCACCACCAGGGGCTCTGTATACTACCACCAGGGGCCTGTATATACCACCACCAGGGGCTCTGTATACTACCACCAGGGGCCTGTATATACCACCACCAGGGGCTCTGTATACTACCACCAGGGGCTCTGTATATACCACCACCAGGGGCTCTGTATACTACCACCAGGGGCTCTGTATATACCACCACCAGGGGCCTGTATATACCACCACTAGGGGCCTGTATACCACCACCAGGGGCCTGTATATACCACCACCAGGGGCCCTGTATACCACCACCAGGGGCAGAACATGTACATCTTGAACTGTCCGACCTCTCCTCATGCTCCCACTTTGACTCCCTACAATCCAGCTTCCGATCTCATCACTCCACCGAAACAGCCGTAACCAAAATCACCAACAACCTACTGGCCGCCAAGAACAAGCGACACAGTCTTTCTCCTCCTTGACCTATCTTCCGCCTTCGACACTGTAGACCATTCCCTCCTGCTACAGATTCTGGAATCTCTTGGTATCACTGACCTGGCCCTCTCCTGGATCTCCTCATATCTAACCGACCGGACTTTCAGCGTCACCCACTCCTACACCTCCTCTTCGCCCTACCCCCTATCTGTTGGTGTCCCCCAAGGCTCGGTTCTTGGACCCCTACTTTTCTTCATCTACACCATTGGCCTGGGACAACTCATTGAGTCCCACGGCCTTCAGAATCATCTCTACGCCGACAACACCCAGATCTATCTGTCTGGACCTAACATCCACTCCTTATTATCCAAAATTCCACAATGTCTGTCCGCCATCTCATCCTTCTTCTCTGCTTGCTTTCTAAAACTGAACATGGACAAAACTTAGTTCATCATCTTCCCCCAAAGTTGCTCTCCCCCTCTACCAGACCTATCCATCAATGTCAATGGCTGCTCACTCTCCCCAGTCCACCACGCTAGGTGCCTCGTGGTAATCCTCGACTCTTCCCTCTCCTTCAAGCCTCACAACCAAGCCTTCGCCAACTCCAGCTCAATAATATTTCTTGGATCCGCACTTTCCTTGACCATGACACTGCAAAAACACTTGTTCATGCCCTCATTTTCTCCCGCCTCGACTACTGTAACTTCCTGCTCACTGGCCTCCCCACTAGCTCCCTTGCACCACTCCAATCTATCCTAAACTTTGCTGCCCGACTAATCCACCTGTCTCCTAGCCATTCCCCAGTCTCTCCCCTCTGCCAAGCCCTTCTCTGGCTCCCCATTTCTCAGAGGCCCCGGTTCAAAACCCTAACCAAGACATACAGAGCCATCCACAACCTGTCCCCTCCTTACATCTCTGACATAGTCTCCCGATACCTATCCTTACTCAACCTGCGATTCTCTCAAGAGCTCCTTCTCTACTCCCCTCTTATCTCTTCTTCTCACAACCGCATGCAAGACTTTGCCCGTGCATCCGCTATGCTCTGCAACTCTCTCCCCCAATCGCCTACCCTGTAAACCTTCAAAAGAAACCTGAAGACTTCCGGTTCCGGCGCTGTGCTGATGGCTGCCTGAAATGAGGGCTCCTGTCCCTGAGCCGACAATCCGTCACAATCACCGGGTTTAAGGAGCCATCCGGGCCATATCCACGCTGGCGTCCACTCCCCGTACCACAGGGACTCTGGACAGATACATATTGAGGAGTACGGGCGGAGAGGAGACTGTCACCCGGCGCATCACGAGGCCGAGCGGGACACAGCTTAAGATGGCGGCGGAAGTGCGAGCCAGCGCCGCCAAAACGAAAGAACACAGCTGTGCTGCCAAATCCTCCGGGGGGCGAGGAGGCCAGACTGGAGGTACCGCCAGGAGCAGACCAGATCCGCCGGCGAGAGGTTTGAACGGGGGATCGTCTCCCGCTTCGGGAGTGGGCGAGACGCAGCCTAGGAATAACAATAGTAATGGCGGACAACGAGGGGGGACCTCCGGTGGTGAAATGGGGGACCCAGCCTCCTGTATGCACACTGTGGATGTGCAATCCTTAGCTACAGAGGTCGCACCATACCTTGCGGCTGATCTGAAAGCGGCGGTCAAGGAAGCTGTAGCAGAAGTGATTCAGGATCTACAGCGCACGGTATCAGCTCAAGGGGACCGGCTGCAAGAGGCAGAACGTAGATTGGGAGAAGCTGAAGACAGAATTCTGCGCTTGGAAGACCAGGTGGCGGGCTTGCAAAGGCAGGCGGTGTACTCGGAAGACAAATTAGATGATTTGGAAAACCGGTCCCGTCGGAATAATCTGCGTTTGGTGGGTCTACCTGAATCCATCTCACCTGGTCAACTGGACGCTATCTGGGAGGTGGAACTGCCAAAGGTGCTGGGTATGCAACATAAATGCAGAGTTGAGCGCTCGCACAGAGTGGGCCCGCCACGGGACCCGCAAGACAACCCGAGACAAGCTATTGCAAGATATCTGGACTACAAGGACAAAGAAACACTACTGAGGGAGTACAGGTCCAGAAGTCTCCCATTGATAGTGGGTGGCCACAGAGTCAGGTTATATGAAGACTTTTCGGCTTCAGTGGCACGTAAGAGGAAACTGTTCAGTCCAGCCTGCTCCCTGCTTTTTAAACAAAACGTGCGCTTCCAACTAGCGTTTCGGCTATACTCAGGTTTCGGGATCCAAAAGGTGTCCTGAAATCATTTACAGACAGTGCTGCAGCGATGCAATTTATTCAAGGTTGTGCTTCCTTTGGGTTTCATCGTCGCACGCCAGAGAACGGAAATTCCCCGAGATCCCAGACACAACGCTCGTACGCTGACGCTGTTACAGAGAAAATGGTTCCTGGAGGACGCGATAGTTACTCTGACAACGCAAATTGGACAACGCAACAGCGTCGCAGGCGTAATCATTGCTCCAGTGAGGAGGCCTCATCTAGAGACCAATGCACGGCGACAATACTGGACTCAGCTGAGATTGGGAACGCATCGGACGTGTGACACAGCAAGGAAGGATTGCTTTACAAGTTGTGACTTCCCTATGATGATCTTGGCATCTTATCCCTGAGGATGCATGGACAGACTGACGCTAATGGATAGCCATGTCTACTAAAGCTACTGGCAAGCGTTGGTTCCCATTTTCAATCCTCCCTCTCTGCTTTTTTGTTTCCGCTCATATGACGTTCCCACTTCACTCCCGTACATCTATATGTACTCCATATACTTTCTCACCGACTCAATCTCAATCTTGAACTTAAACCTCTTCACCCCCTTTTCATCCCTCTCATATACATATTTCTACACACTCCCTTCCCCTCCTCTATTCCCTCCACATTCACACAATTACTCTCTTGCCTCTCACTTCTATTTCCACATCCTCCTCTTCCCCCCCCCCCCGGTATTCCCCCCCTCTCCTTCCCCCCTCCACCTCGCAAATTCTCCCTCTCATTCGCTCTCCTATATGTCCCACTTTCCTCCTCTTCTTTCATTTCTCCCCTTCCTTTCTTTTCTCTACCTTTCTCTCTCTTCATGTCTCTTTTTACGTGAATATCATATGGTGAGAAGTTCACTCCATAGTCTGATTGCCCTAATGTGCCTCCCTTACTACTGGTGTTGTTTTTTTTTTTTTTTTTCTCTTTCTCTTTTTCTTTTCTTTTCTTTCTGGGAAGGGATGTATATTATATCTGAAGTTGGGGGTATGTATAAGCTTACATGTCCAAGGCAACATATACCAATTCAACGGCCTTCTTGGAATGGTTCCGTATATGTGAATATCAGGCGTAAGGCTCAGGGCGGGCCGCGTCAGCACAGAAAAAAGGAAGCCATGGGGTTAAGGAAAGACATTTTCCCGAGAGGAAACTTGTTTGTTGAAGTTCCCATCTCATGTGCCCGGCATGGTCGGGTGATGACTAATAAGGGGAGGGTTGTTTGTTTCAGTTTATTTTTTGTGGTTGTGTTGTTGCTCCCAATAGGTATATTACTCCAAGTATATAGTGCTGTATCATTGGATGCTCTGATTTCCCAACACATGAAATGGGTACTATACTATCTAGTCGTCAATCCGAGACTCTGGGGTGGGCTGGGTGCCTACTTTTCTCCTCATGACGTTATGAAAAATGGTTAGAGTAATAACCTGGAATGTTAAGGGGCTTAGGTCCCCCAATAAGAGACATATGGTGCTTAGACATCTGAAAAGACTTAAGGTGGACATTGCCCTTTTACAGGAGACACATCTTAGGCAACATGAGTTACATGCAAAAGCAATGGGTGGGAGCGGGATGGATTTCAGGTGCACAAGACCGTAAAGCTGGGGTATTAATACTAGTTAACAAACATCTAGCTCATACTGAGGTATCGGTATCTAGAGACCAAGAGGGGAGGGTACTACATTTAGTCCTGGAAGTAAAGGCTCAACGGTTAAGTCTATATAACATCTATGCTCCAAACTGCCCGCGGGGTCAGTTCCTTAGAGATTTACAGACGAGGTGGTTGGAGGATAGTGAACCAAATATAATAATTGGAGGCGACTTTAACGAAGTAATGACTGAAGATTTGGATAGGAGGAGGGATACCTACGGGACTTCCGGTCTTATAGGAGCACCTAGGCGGGGAGGAGCATTAGCTGACATGGTGAGTTCTTTGGGTTTGGCAGATGTGTGGCGAACTCTACACCCACAGGAGTTGGAATATACTCATTACTCGTACCCCCACTCGTCTTGGTCACGATTAGATATGTTCCTGGCGAATACGAAAATGTTGCGATCCATAGAGGGTGCAGAGATTGAGCCAATGGTCATCTCAGACCACAGTCCGGTGTCTTTGGACATCCTTGATGTTCAACCTAAAGGATCGGACATCCTGTGGCGCTTTCCCTCACATCTGTCGAAACTGGGAGACTTTAGGACCAGACTTAAAGAATGGTGGCTTGAGTTCTCGAGAGATAACACGGCCCACAAAGATGACCATACGTTGTTCTGGGGAGCGGGGAAGGCAGTGGTTAGAGGACAAATTATTGCTCATACTTTAACACAAAAGAAGAAGCTGACAAAACAGTACTCAGTGGCCAGCGCGAAAGTCACAGACGCTTACAGGACATTCCGCCTCACATGTAATCAGTCCGACAGACAGAAATGGACAGAGGCGAGGAAAGATTTTGACAGATTGGCAGAGACCAGGGAAATCATGATACGTGGTCAGCTGGACGTGGATCTAAATAGATTTGGCGATAAGGCGGGGAAGTTACTGGCGAACCTGGCTAGGGGTCGCAGATTACCTAATCCGATTATGGGACTACGTCGTCAGGGTGGGGAAGTGGTTACTAGCCCAAGAGACATTAATAATGTACTGGGAGACTTTTACCGAAAGCTTTATAGAGTACAGGGAGAACAAATGTCGGGAGGAGAAGAATGGTTACGAAAGATACACCTTGACTCGATCTCGGAAGCAGATCTGGACGTTCTTAACAAACCCATGTCGGAATCCGAGGTCGACTCAGCCATAAGGAAATTGGGTACTAATAAGGCACCAGGCCCAGACGGTTATACGGGGGAGTTTTATAAAAATCCTGAGAGAGGAGGTGACCCCGACACTGACGGGGATGTTTAATAGATTTACCATGGGTGACCCTATACCTGACGACACGAATATGGCCTATATTAAATTGTTGCCCAAAGGAGATAAAGATAGAGAAAATCCGGCAAATTACAGGCCTATATCTCTCGTAAATGTGGACCTTAAACTTCTATCTAAAATAATGGCAGACAGGCTGGCCCAGGTACTCCCAGAACTCATTGAGGCTCACCAATCTGGGTTTGTTAAAGGGCGTTCCGCAGTGACTAACATCCGCAAGGCGTTATTGGTGTTGGACGTGGTGCGAAATAGTGCCAGACAGGAGGGGAAAGATCCGGCCATGGTCACCTTGGACGCAGAAAAGGCGTTTGATAATGTCCGGTGGCCATGGCTGGATCTGGTTATGAATAGAATGGGCATAGAGGGCAGATTTCGTAGCTTTATTTCTAATCTTCATTCTTACCCTACTGCGAGGGTGCACACCCCGGGCTTCCTGTCACCGAAATCTCCGCTACAGAAAGGGACTCGGCACAGGTGCCCACTATCGCCTCTATTGTTTAATATAGCCCTGGAGCCCCTGGCGAGATACATTAATAATGCTAGCCCATTTTCAGGAATTAAAGTGGGACGCTGCGAGGTGAAATCTGCTCTGTTCGCAGATGATATCGTTCTCTTTTTGGATAACCCGGAAAGTGATCTGCCTATGTTGATTACGGGCATTGAGTCATTTGGAATCTTTGCGGGGTTTTCCTTAAACAGATGAAAATGCGAAATACTGAGTATTAGAAGGGGGGAGCTTTAAGGGAAACTGCGAACGCATTGGGAATTCCGTTGGCCAACTCTCACATCAAATACCTAGGGATCCAGTTAGGCAGGACACCGAGCCAGGTCTACACCCTTAATTACTCCCCACTTTTTGACAAAATTGAACAGGAACTGAAAAGGTGGGCAAATCTTCCACTTTCCCTGTTGGGTCGATGTCATTTAGTAAAGATGGTAAGTTTTGCCCGACTTCTCTATCCTTTACAAACGATTCCCCTACTGTTGAAACATGTTGACGTACGTAGGATTAACAGGGCATTCTCCACGTTCGTGTGGAAGGGAAAGAGACCTAGACTTCGTCTGGGTACGTTGATGTTACCGCGAGCTGAGGGGGGTACGAACGTACCTGACTTGAGGGGTTATAATCTGGCATGTTTGCTGCGGCACGTAGTAGAGTGGATCACAGCTGCTAACAGATATTCTGCTGGCCCACTTGAGGTGGAATTCTGTGCCCCTTGGGACCGTTGTTCCCTCCTACATTCATCCCTAGCAAGCATTCCGCCTCATATCAAGTCAGCCGTTGTCTGCAAGGACACAATTGCGGCATGGAAGGCGGTCAGGAAGAAATGTGGCCTGTCCTGGAGGGTCTCTAAACATCTTAATCCATGGGCCTTCCATGACTTTACTATGGGACGTAACAACGCACTATTCAGAGACTGGAGAAGGAAGGGGGTGTTGAAGATGGGCGATCTGCTACATAAGACGGAAGGACGTTGGATGACGGGGTTGGAGATTCTGGGCAATTTTGGACTGGGGGGGACACAGGGTCTCCAATATATGCAAATAAAAAATCATGTCATGGCACGACTACGTGATGTATCCAAGGAACTGTCCCCAAACGTTTGTGACAGGCTAATTAACATGGAATCTTCGCAGCTGAGCATCTCTTCCATATATAGGGAACTTAGGGTCATTCTGTCACCGAGTGGGGACTCGGGATTGTTCTCCGTGTGGAGGAGATATTTGGAGGATGGCTCAGTGCAGGACAGTATTTTGACAGGGTGGGATAAAGTACGGCGCTATGTTTCCAGTGAACAGTGGAGAGATTCACATTTCCGCATCATTCATGCGATGGTATACGGATTTAACTTCCCGCGTTCTGTATCCAATCCAGATCGCCTACTTAATTGCCCGAAATGTCAGCGGGAAAAAACTGATATGATACATGGTATATGGAAATGCCCTAAGGTCCAAGTATTCTGGAACATGGTAGATGCCCTGCTCTATAGTTACTGTAAGTATCACTATGCTATGGAACCCTCGAAATGGATATTCCAGGACTTGGAGACGCCTGGGAGTCACAGAGGGGCCTTGCATTTGGCTCATGTCCTTATGCTGTTAGCGAAACGCCTGCTACTCCTTTTCTGGCTACGACCGGATTTACCGGGAGAGTCTGACATGGTGATGGGCTTGGACAGAGCGCTGGAAATAGATAGACGAGAGCTGCTAAGAGATAAGGAGGCGATGATGGTGGCCTTCATGGAGAAATGGAGGAGCTTCATAGAAGCCAAGACCTCAGGGGAAGCGATACGTTATATCATGGTCCCACTTAAAGACACTTCATGGTACCTTCTGGAGGAATTAGGGGGGATTTTGGGACGACTAGATATAGGATAAGAAATATGTTATAGGGGAGTAAAGATAGGGACTCACACTTACAGATAGATTTATAAGATGGCAAGGTCTCGTACATCCACCGCTGGAATATAAACGGTATTAGATATTGAGACACAAAGCCTTGAGTAGGTGGTATTGGAGGGGTCCTTGCCCATACCTTGCGGCACTTAGATATTACTTGGAGATTTGGGAGCATTGTGGTTTTTGTTATATGATAAATACACCGATTTGACATGCAAAAATGTCTATATTAATGTTTGTTTAATTTTTGTATGATTGTCTTGCTCTGATTTTGTATATTATGATTATACCGAATGTAAACTATTTTTGTTGGAAGAAAACTTTGGTGGAAAATTGAATAAATATGATGTTTCAAAAAAGAAACCTGAAGACTCACCTCTTCCGAAAAGCCTACAGCCTACAATGAGACTCATCCACCGAACCACCACACGATCATCTCTACCCTCTCCTACTGTATCCTCACCCGTCCCTCATAGACTGTGAGCCCTCACGGACAGGGTCCTCTCACCTCATGTACCTGTGTTACTTGATTGTCCATTCCTACTTTACTTGTCTTTGTTTGCCCTTTCCACATGTTAAGCGCCATGGAATTTAATGGCGCTATAAAAATAAATAATAATAATAATGAAGACATCGCCGTTGGTACCAAACATGTCAAATTTTGACTTACCAGACTACAATACAGATTTCCACTGATTTAATGTACAGTTTATAAGTTGTTTGGCACAAACATGTCTTTTTCTTGTCTGCGGTCCTCATCAGTGGCTTCTTTTGATAATGTCCTCAGCAGTAGCATCTTTTGACTGTTTCTTGTAGTCACTTCTAGACAGATGAAGTTGAGATATGTCTGCTACTTGATGTTTGTATATCATTTATAAGGGCTTATATCTGAGGTGTTGTCAATTTCTGGTTTCTGAGGCTAGACACTCTGATGGACTTATCCTCTGCAGCAGAGGTCATTCATAGTTTTACTTTACTGAGACAGTCATCATGAGACCCACTTTCATAATAGCGATTGATGGCTTTTATGCCTGCACTCTAGGATACTTTCAAGATTCTAGCAATTTTCTGGACTGACTGATCTTCATGTCTTAAAGTAATGATGGACTGTAATTTCTCTTTACCAAGCTGGGTGGTTATTGGTATATTCTGGCTTAGAACAGTTATGGAGTAGGGCTCAGCACTGTATGGCCCTGTTTACCAACTCTGCAAAGCAAACCTGATGGACATGCAAACACCTTCTGAAGACTGGCAGTTATTACACACATGAACACTTGATGAGGCATACCTGTTAAATGAAAGCTGTTCGAGCTAACTACCTAATGAAGTTTCTGAATTGAATGCCAAGGGTGTGTCAATATATTCTCAAAGTAAAAGGGGAGGTTACTTTGAGGGATCTTAAGGCTTTAACATATATACTGTTTTGTCTTGTGCTTCTTTACTCCTTGTTTCTATGTGTGTTCTTTCAAGGTTTTTTCCATCTTCAGTCTAAATCTACTATTTGCCAGAATAAGAAATAGTAAACCTATTGCATGAACAAGTGTGCTCAAACATTTAAATGATACAGTAATGAAAAAAAACATGACATTTTGCCATTTTCACTTGGACCACAGACTATTATTTCTCATAATAGAATGCCTTGAATATGTTACCTATAGACATCAAGGTTTTTGTATTACCGGGATTCCTCCGCACTGACCTCAGGATATTGATTTTATTCTTTATTCACCCACACACCAAACAAAAGGAAGCCGATGCATTTCGTAGCCATGTAGCCACTTCATCAGGGCATTACTGAAGTGGCCACATGGCTCCGACGCATCGGCTTCCTTTTGTTTGGTGTGTGGGTGAATAAAGAATAAAATCAATATTGTCTCCTGAGTTCAGTGTGGAGGAATCCCGGTAAAACAAAAACCTTGCTTTCTTATCCTGGACGGGATCTGCAGCGACCCTTTACGTTTACAAGGTTGGTTGTGAACCCTTCACAACCTGAGTAGGTGAGTGAATTACTGCTATATTAACCCCTGGTATCCACATGTATTGCTCTATTGTCCCCTCCCCTTATATATTTACCTATAGACATCAAGAGATATTTCAAGTCTGTTTCCTACTTCCATGTGGCTGTGTGATAAAGCATCTCTATACCTGCTGCTAACAGAGCTCAGACAAGAACACAGCCCCCAAAATCATGTAGAGAAAATAATAAAAAGCATATCATTTGAAAATAAAAAAAAGTTTATAAATTAGAAATATGTTTTTCTATCTTTTTTTAAATGTAAAAAATATAGATAAAGCATCCCCTTTAAATGGAATCTGTCAACAAGTTTTTTTCTATGGCATTTGAATGTATGATGATGTAGGGGCCAAGAGCCTGATTTTAGTGATATGTCACTTACTATGCTTTGAATTTTTTTTTTCAATAAAATCAGTGTTTTATCAGCAGGAGATTGTCACTTAAGCACACCACTGATTAGCAGTAGTCAACATACAATGTAGACAGAAATCTGCCTATCAGTTGGGTGGGTGGTGTTATACATGGCTCAGCATTCAGAGGACTTCTAGATTTGCAGGAGAGAAAATTATGATTTTATCACAACTAATGCATCCAGTAAAGAAGTGAAACTTCACTGGAATCAGTGTCTCTGTCCCAACATCATGCTGCTGTCAGATAAGATAGCAAAAAGTCCCGCTTCCCTTTAGAGTGGTTAATTATGTTTATCTGTTGCTCATGTGTGTCTTTTTTACAGATAAAACTTTGTTCTATTAAATTACTTTCTGCACATTCTTTCATTCTATTACTGCTTTTAAATTTGAAATTTCTGAGAATAGACATCAGATAATTATAGGGGTGTAGCTGGTGTAGCTACCAACAATGCCCCAGGTTCTTTAGAAAAAAAGTACAAGTGTATACAGTAAACCTAACCTGTTCTACACTATATACATTTGTTTTCTTTCATTTCATGCTTTTGGCACATATGAATTTAAATGCAACTGCCATTATTAGGAAGTGGTTGCTCTGGAAGGTTAATGTGAAAATGTAAAGTCCCAATATAGCAATAGCATAGGAGATTACCTGTTTATAGGTGGTGATCCAAGAGCTGCAGGTATCACCAATCCCAAGAACGAAACCCTAAAGGGGGTGTCACACGCGTCAATGTCGTCAGCGATCTGATCGCTGACGACATTGACGGCTGATTGCTGGTGAGCTGTCACACAGACAGACTCACCAGCGATCAATTGACCAGTGACATCATGGAAACGATTTAAATATCGTTTCCACGATGTCCTGCTCCTGCTGCCAGCCTGCTGGAAGCGGGAGCAGCCTGGTCTCCAAGGTACACTGCGGGTAACTAGGCAGCGCGCGCTGCCTAGATACCCGACGTGTACCTTAGTTACCAGCCTCCTCCGCTCACCCGGTGAGCGGAGGAGGCTGGTAACTAAGGTACACAGTCGGGTATCTAGGCAGCGCGCGCTGCCTAGTTACCCCAGTGTACCTTGGAGACCAGCTCCCAGCGCTTGTGACAGGCGCTGGGAGCTGGAATATCGCTAGTCCCGGTGTCACACGCAGCGATGCTGCGTGTCCACCGGGCGACAATCGCCAGGTTTCAGAGCTGGTTCTGAAACCTGGCGATCATCAACCAGCGATTTATCGCTGGTTGATGCAGTATGTCACACGCGTCAATATCGCTGCAACGTCACGTGCAGCCGATATCGTGCAGGCGATATTGACGCGTGTGACACCCCCTTAAAATGCTGCGTTGGAAATGTCTGCACAATTGTGCCATTGGTCAATCTGTGGGACTGTAGGAAATTGAAGAGTGCATAAAGGGGTTGTCCAATCTAAAACGTAATTCATCAGTCACTCTATGTGACTACAGACTTACCAATCCTCTCGTGCATGCATTGTGTGCTGCAAGGATTCATGGTTTCTAAACTGGGAACGAACTGTATTTATGTAGTACTAGATGTTGGCCCGATTCTAACGTATCGGGTATTCTAGAATATGTATGTAGTTTATTTATGAAGATGTAAGAATAGTGTAATGAATACATAAGGATTTTTTAGGCAAAATATATACATTATCATTAAATGTTATTGCTGGCGCTGTGAGTGGGGTTTAAATTCTGCGCCAATATCGCGACGGCAATACCGGGCAGCCGCAACCAATGAGCAACGCGGCTTCATTCAATATAGCTGCACATGTGACACCTCAACAGCGATCAGTAAGGTACCATCACACTTGGCAACGCTCCAGCGTTACCTACAGGTCGTATCGTTGTCGGGATCGCTGGAGCATCGCCAAGTGTGACGGTACCTTAATGATCGCGATGATTTCAGAGCGGGGGCCTGGTCGCTGCTGCATGTTACACTGAGCGACATCGCTAGCGCCGGTAAAGGTACTTCCGTTGCGAGCGGGCGGGACATGACCGGCTTGCGCCGGTCATCTCTCGGCTGCGTCACTGCTGACTTCCGATGCGGGCGACGATGAGCTCCTCAGTCACGCCTGGGCCCCGGCATTTGGCCGGGTACATCGGGTGCTGATGCCGGCCCTGCTCCACTGCTCTGCCATTTTCCGCTGCTGAGCTGCCAGGGAGTAGTGGGTGGCGTCATCTACGGCTAATTATGTCTGTTTCTCTGATTGGTCGCGCCCGGCCGGCCGCGACCAATCAGCGACACAGGCTTTCCATTACAGAGAGACAGATAGACAGACACGATAAGACTATTATATAGTAGGATGCATGTTCCCAGCCAGAACCCCCAACTAGTGGGCAGAGCCTCGCTCTATACTAGTGCATGGAGCAAGGCCGCACACACTAGACAGCCGCTCCCATTAGTCGTACACTTCTGATCCATACACTTGTATTTAGCAAGGCCGCCCCAACTAGTTGTGTTGTTGCCAGGAACATGCATATGGCATAATTGCATTCCATGTTCCTGGCTTAAAAACCGGTAAATCCTTGCAGCACACAGTGCGGGCACTGAGGGGATTGATGTCTGCACTCACATCGAGCGACTTCAAAATTATCAGTTTTAGACCGGGCAACCCTTTTAAGAGAAAGAGTGAAATAGAGGAAAAGAAAGCAAGAAAGAAAGGAAGTGGGAAAGGAAAAAAAGACAACGAAAAAGAGAAATAAAATAAAGAGACACATAAAAAAGTGAAAGACAGAGAAAAATAAAGGAAAGGAAAAGAAGGAAGGAAGGAAGGAAGGAAGGAAGGAAGGAGAAAGAAAGGAAGAAAGAAATTACACACATGATTCGATCAAGCATTCTCACTCGGAGAGAAAAGGAAAGTATATCACAGCCAGATGTTGGGAGACGTAGAGAGATCGGAGGAGACGGTACTTCATAGGTTTAGCCGGCACATGTCCTTGAATCGATTATCTTCTGTCTTATCAGTTGCAATGGCACTATACTTTTTGTTAGGTTTGGCACCAAGATGTAACTTAACCAGAAAAGCATAATTTAATTAAATACTTTAAATAAAGCTCAATACAAACAGAAACAAAAAGGGGATATATAAAAAGCAGTGAATACAATCTTAGCTGAGTATTAGAAGTCTAGCATTAGTGATTGTGGCCAGCTCATACTCTATCCTGTGCATTTCACGAATACCCGCTGTTCTGCTAAGTCTATATCCCTTGGCCTTAACGACACTTTAAATTAAGCTACTCAAGAAAAGGTCCAATCTGAAAGGGCAGAAACTCAACATATAATTTCATGGACCTCAAAAAACACAAAATCCTCGAAAAGCAGCTATCAAAGTGATTTCAATCCAATGATCCAGTACAAAGTCAAAAGATGTAAGCTGTTCTAATCCAGTGCTCTCAGCTGCTTAAGATCCAGCCTCCACTGCTCGTTGCCAGGACTCAGCTGACATGTTCTTCAAAGAAGTGAAGCAGCACAGCTCAGCAATGCCTGTCGATGGGGACTCTTCAGAGGTTTTTATACTGACAGCTGTTTGCTTTGGGTTTATATACTACAAAAACAACTCGGGAGGCGGATGACATAAACGGCACCATGTTCCACTCCAAGGCGTTTTATTACAATGAGTTTCGCTCTGGGCGAGCTGCAGCAATCAGCACATTTTGACAGGACTTTCAGACTATGATGCCATTTTCCTAAATAGTTTGCACTTTGCCTATCTCTCTGGAGGAAGATTTATAGTGTACCTGTAGCAGTGCTACTGCCAGAGGGAGTAGGGGAGGAGAGGACATTATTCCTTTTTTCCCACTCTCCCTTTCTATGTAATTAACGACAAATTGTTTGCCTTAAAGATTTTTTTTCAGTGACTGCTAGAAGGATCCAGGACACACCGCACATGAATTACACTCAACTTTTCAATTTTACGTACCAGTAAATCAATTTCTTTATCGCACAGCTATAAAAGATGCCTATAAACAGATCTAATTTCCATCACCTTCCTGATTCTTTTTCAATGTTACAGTGTACAGTGCATGTATCCCAGTGCCGCAGAGAGTGCACATGTATTATACAGAGCCGATAGTCGAATAATCTGTCCAGCCTAAAGCCATCGTTTATGGGCATTATAGGCAGTGCAAAATATAGTCTGTTACCCACAAATTTAAAGGGAATATATCAGTAGGAGGCACCCTCCTATAAATGTTTTTTTTATATGTAAATGATCTGTTTTAATCAATTGGCCGAACAGTGATCTGCAAAAGGGGGCATTACCAGTGTGATGCGTGATGGCCGCACTCTGCTCCCCTGATCTCACTGCTGTGATTATAACTGACCCATCTTTAGGTTTCTCTCAGCTTCAGTTTCCATCTCAAAGGCAGACAGGGTTGTAATACAGCAGAGCTGTGAGAGCTGCAGCAAATGTATTAATAAAAAGACAAAGTTCATTTCAATTTTTCTGTGTTAATTACATGTCTCACACTTGTAACACAGTCTTTTTATTTAAAATACCATATATAATCCCCATGATCATCACCAATGGGGGAGCAGCACATATTACATTTCACTATCTTACCCCTCCATCAGAGTATATGGCCCCCGTGCAGGTACATGATCCCCCTTTACAGTATGTGGCCCCCACGCTGCTGAACACAATAAAATAATAAACAATTTAACTTACCCTCTGTCGCTGTCCTGCAGCACCATCTCTCCTCCGGTTTTCCTGCATGTTGCCGGTATCTAGTCATGTGAGCGTGCAGCAGTGATGTAATCACTGCGTGCTGCTCACTTGCAGGAAAACCGGAGGAGAGATGGTGCTGCAGGACAGCGACGGAGGGTAAGTTAAATTGTTTATTATTTTATTGTGTGCAGCAGCATTGGGGCTATATATTGTGAAGAGAGAATCATGTACCTGCATGGGACCATATACTGTGAAGGGGGATCATGTACCTGCATGGGGGCCATATACTGTGAAGGAGGGATTCATGTACTTCCATGGGGACCATATACTGTGAAGGGGAGATCATGTACCTGCATAGAGGCCATATACTGTGAAGGGAGAATCATGCACCTGCATGGGGCCATATGGCAGCCATATGCTGTGGACAGGGGGGATCAAGTACCTGCCTGGGGGCCATATACTGTGAAGGGAGGATCATGTACCTGCATGGGGGGCATATACGATGAAGAAGGGATCATCTACCTACGTGGGGGCTATATACAATTATAGAGTGATGGAGGGGGGCTATATATAATTCATAATTGAGGATATGAAATATGTAATCTGTTATCACACTGGACAAGGGAATGTCCGACAAGAGGGAAAAACGGAGGAAACATTTACGCCCAGGTCCAAAAAAAATATCTTCAGATGGAGATATGTCACGCTGGACAAGGGAATGTCCAAAAACGTGCGTGACAGCGGAGCACGGACCAAAGATGTCCGGTGTGTTACACAGAACAACAGACAGGGAGACACAGGGGGATAAATACAGTGGAGCGCAGCTCATAGGGAACTGGGGAGAGATGACCTGCACTCAACTCGTCGCTGAACAGGATACCTGGCCCTGATGTTAGCCCTCACTAGGGAATGGCCGGCGGGAACACTAGTCCACAACCACTGCACTATAGGAGACACGAGGGAAACGGAAGACAGACAAGGAACAAGGCAGCAACTTCACATCTGCTGTCACGTCACCAGACAGCAGATGACTTCACAACAGAGGAATCTCCAGAAAGCTTCCTTCACCTCCAGAAGCTTTGACCAGTATGAATTCAATCTCCAGCAAGGCATGCTGGGACCAAGGGATATATAAAGGAGAATTAGCAATTGCAGAAAAGCCACACTTAGCAAGACCTAAGAGCTTGCTGGCAGCAGACTGACATTACCTTTTCCACTGACTAAGGGAAAAAGGACGCTAAAAATCAAGTCTCAAAACAGACATGAGACTGGGGTCCAAAAGCAGTCATAAGTCTTCTTGGTAAGAGAGACTGTTGAGGAGAGCCATAGGATCAAATACTTAGTTAACCTTAAGACATAAGGGGTGGACAGAAACGATTCATAAAGTGTATTTTACATTGCATAAGCTTTGGTTTACATGGCTGCCATTTCCTGTTTCATCACACTGTGCCATGCTGTGCAAGATGGTGACTGGATCTATGACTACATCCTGTTCAAGAAGGAAGTTCCTGGAAGAAGCTCGAGTCCAGAGGAAGACCGACCAATCACAGAATGACACGTCATCGGATGACTTCATGGAGCAACCTACGTATCCTGATGACCTGAGGAACCAACCTATCCTGATAACCTCATGAATCCGCCCATGGAGTAGGGCTGGCCAAGCCCCTTACGGAAGGTTGTTATATTTTCATACCTGTTGAAATAAACTCACTTGGAGTCACACTTGGAGCCGAACAAGGAGAGTGTACATCTGACTCTGTGCATCTGGTGTCATACTTTCACGCTGTTACTTGGTCTATATCTATTTGGTCAGGGGCAGGCAACTTATTAAATTATAAAATATTAATCCATAACAAGACCATCGTGACATCTGTATTTCATGTGTTTTTTTTGTGGATTAAGAGACAGCCCTAATATAAGCCCTAATAGAAACCCATATTGCCCTGTTCGCATAGCTATTTTTTTACATTTTTCATTATTTATTTATTTTTTACAACATGTGCTACTTTTGAGCTGCATACATTTTAGAGTTAGCATATGCCCATTGAACTCTTTGGGGAGTGCTTAAAATATGCAATATACTATCAGTTCAGGATCAGTATCTGCATCCATTGATACTTTTACTTACAGATGAAAATGCCAATAAATGAAACTACAAATTCAAACACTGTTAGAATATTCATTTTTGTTATATGATCCAAATTATGGATGTATGACAAAAGATCTGATGAAATAAACCTTTAGGAAAAATATATGAAAAAAATATACTACCATCTACTATAGATCAATCACATTCAGATATCCCTAGACACCCTGGCAGCTGAAATTTCTGTGTGTACAGAAATTAAATAAGGGCCCTTTCACATCAGCGTTTTTTTTCAAATCGCAGCAGATGCGGTGAAAAAACCGCATCTGCCGCGATTACCGCATACCGCTGCACTTGCGGCATGGTTGCGGCGCAGTTGCGGTAAACGCCATACAAGGTATAGGCGGACTTGCGGCAGGTGCGGCAAGTGCGGTTTTGGTACTTGCGGCAGGTGCGGCCGCGAAAAAAAAATGCTGTCAGCCGCGTTTTTTTCGCGGCCGCACCTGCCGCAAGTGCCAAAACCGCACTTGCCGCAAGTCTGCCTATACCTTGTATGGCGTTTACCGCAACGCGCCGCAACCGTGCCGCAAGTGCTGCCGGTATGCGGTAATACGGCAGATGCGTTTTTTTCACCGCATCTGCCGTGATTTGAAAAAAACGCTGATGTGAAAGGCCCTAAGTGAGAAGCTGACAGTTTTTGGAAAAGCAATCTTTGACTGTGTACATCATCATTAGCAAAAGTGGTGCTAATACGTGCAAAATGTGAAGATAATTGCCCCTAAGGCAGATGGTCCATCTCCCATTCCAATTTCACATGGCACAAATGGAAATGCAATATTTTTCATGGCATATCTACAGTGCCTTGTGAAAGTATTCGGCCCCCTTGAACTTTTCAACCTTCTGCCACATTTCAGGCTTCAAACATAAAGATATAAATTCAAATTTTTTTGTGAAGAATCAACAACAAGTGGGACACAATAGTGAAGTGGAACGAAATGAAATTGGATATTTTAAACTTTTTTAACAAATACAAAACTGAAAAGTGGGGCGTGCAATATTATTCGGCCCCCTTGAGTTAATACTTTGTAGCTCCATCTTTTGCTGCGATTACAGCTGCAAGTCGCTTGGGGTATGTCTCATCAGATTTGCACATCGAGAGACTGAAATTCTTGCCCATTCTTCCTTGTAAAACAGCTGAAGCTCAGTGAGGTTGGATGGAGAGCGTTTGTGAACAGCAGTTTTCAGCTCTTTGCACAGATTCCCGATTGGATTCAGGTCTGGACTGTGACTTGGCCATTCTAACACCTGTATACGTTTATATTTGAACCATTCCATTGTAGATTTTTCTTTATGTTTGGATCATTGTCTTGTTGGAAGATAAATCTCCGTCCCAGTCTCAGGTCTTTTGCAGACTCCAACAGGTTTTCTTCCAGAATGGTCCTGTATTTGGCTCTGTCCATCTTCCCATCAATTTTAACCATCTTCCCTGTCCTACTGAAGAAAAGCAGGCCCAAACCATGATGCTGCCTCCACCATATCTGACAGTGGGGATGGTGTTTTGAGGGTGATGAGCTGTGTTGCTTTTACGCTAAACATATTGTTTTGCATTGTGGCCAAAAAGGTTGATTTTGGTTTCATCTGACCAGAGCACCTAATTCCACATGTTTGGTGTCTCCCAGGTGGCTTGTGGCAAACTTCAAACGAGACATTTTATGGATATCTTTGAGAAATGGCTTTCATCTTGCCAATCTTCCATAAAGGCCAGATTTGTGCAGTGTACGACTGATTGTTGTCCTATGAACAGACTCTCCCACCTCAGCTGTAGATCTCTGCAGTTCATCCAGAGTGATCATAGACCTTTTGGCTGCATCTCTGAGCATTCTCCTTGTTCGAGGTGAAAGTTTAGAGGGATGGCCGGGTCTTGGCAGATTTGCAGTGGTCTGATACTCCTTGCATTTCAATACGATCACTTGCACAGTGCTCCTTGAGATGTTTAAAACTTGGGAAATATTTTTGTACCCAAATCCGGCTTTAAACTTCACCACAACAGTATCTCGGACATGCCTGGTGTGTTCCTTGGTCTTCATGTTGCTCTCTGCACTTGAAACAGAACCCTCTGACTATCACAGAGCAGGTGCATTTATACGGAGACTTGATTACACACAGGTGGATTCTATTTATCATTACCAGTCATTTAGGACGACATGGATCATTCAGAGATCCTCACTGAACTTCTGGAGTGAGTTTGCTGCACTGAAAGTAAAGGGGCCGAATACTATTGCACGCCCCACTTTTCAGGTTTTTATTTGTTAAAAAAGTTTAAAATATCCAATAAATTTCGTTCCACTTCACGATTGTGTCCCAATTGTTGTTGATTCTTCACAAAAAAATTTGAATTTATATCTTTACGTTTGAAGCCTGAAATGTGGCAAAAGGTTGAAATGTTCAAGGGGCTAAATACTTTTATAACGCACTCTATATATTAAGAGGTCGAGACTACACATGGATATACCTGTATTCAGGGAACCTAATCAATTCTATTGCTGCAATGTTTTCCTGTAGTGGCAAACTACAGAAAGGTCAGATATTGTATCAAGTAGCTAGGTTGAAAAATATGCTTGAAAATATGGTGGTTATAGAATTGCAATAGAAGGTTCCTGTTGAAAAATATGACACAGTAGAATTAGACCTTCAATTGTGTCTTTGCATATGATTAGCCATCTTTCTCTTACCTCAGAAGAGGAGGGGTGAGGGGTCTTAATAAGACCCTATATAATCCCACATCAAGAGAAACTGGTCAGAACCAAGGAGAAGCATCATGTATCACAGATCTCTCCACATTTTCCATAGTATCTGCCAGAATCCATCACAGATTTAATCTGTAAGATATATCTCTACTTGTCCCTTTTATTTTATACAGTGTTTGCTTTTATATACAGGTAAAATATATGTTTATAGTGTGTTAGCCAGTATATAGAAAAATATTAAAAGTTGAGAGTCCTAAGTGGTTAATACCTTTTAATGGCTAAGTGAAAAGATAGTAATAAATAGCAAGCTTCCCAGACTACTTAGGTCTACCTTTCAATACCAGTAATTTCATGTCAATGGTGCTGTGATCAGAGTTACAAAAATGTTTAGCTACAGGTAGATCCATCCATTTTTCTATAATAGTGTGGGGATGAGAATTCATTCTTGTTCTCAGCTTTTGTCCTGTCTCCCCCACATACAGACGCCCAGTTGGAAATTTGGTACATAATAGTTCAGTACACCACATGGTTGTGGTGCATCTGAAGGTACCTGGGATCTTGTTGTCCTGATGTGAGCCAGGAATCTTTATATTGTCTGTTGTCATTGCAAATGGACAGGTTTTCACTCTTTCTGGTTGCAGGGAAATGCTCCTTTTATTATTGGAGAGGACAGCAAGCTTTTGACAATGATGCTTTTTAGATTAGGGGCTACCTAAAACACAGATGTGGGGAGTCTGGAAATATTGATTTTAGTCGGGCATCCTTTTGCAGTAGTGGTTGTAGTTTCCAAGCAGCTCATCTCAACACCTCCAGATTTGGATTGTAGGTGACTACGAGAAGGACCCAGCTGTTTTCTTCTTTAGTTTTGCAATGTAGGAGATGATTTCTTGATATTTTGGTGGCTCTTGTATTCTTATTTCATTTGTTCTTGGATGGTAGCCCTGATTCAAAAAGGTCTTACTGAGGCCCCAAAGGTGATTGCCTCTATATGTAGAGTTAACAAATCTGATTGAATGGTGTACTAAATTATACATTATGTACCAACTGTCCAACTGATCGTCAGTATGTAGGGGAGACAGGTCAAAAGCTTAGAACAAAAATGAATTCTCATCGCCAGACAATTAAAGAAAAATGGATAGACATTATTTTAGTCCTGGTCACAGCACCATGGACATGAAACTACTTGTATTGAAAGTTAATTTAAAATTTCAGAGAGACAGGAGAGTCTGAGAATACAAACTTATGATGATCTTTGACACGTTCAGAACAAGAATGAATGTGTCACAAGGATTAATGTTCTTTTATATCAATTAGGAATTGTACTTCTCAGAACATTTGGGGACATCAAATCCTGGACCAGACCTCAATTAGAGGACAATAAAACCTTCACCTTTCTTATCTATGAACTCCTCCAATATTTACTGTCACAGCTGTTTCTCCCCTCCTTATACTGATAAGGTAAAAAATGTTTGTACCCTGTTAGCTAGTAGATAGAAAAATATTAGAATCTGAGAGTCCTCAGTGGTTGATACCTTTTAATGGCTAAGTGAAAAGATGGTAAACATAGCAAGCTTTCGGGACAATGTGGCCCCTTCGTCAGGCAGACAGTGACACAGATTCTGAAGACACATACATATATATAGAATAAAGGTGTAGAATCCGGTGCCACAAAATTTATTTTTATTTTCAAAAAATTAAAAATCACACATTCTCCAGAGGAGCTTCTGGACGCGTTTCGTGGGTCTAGCCCACTTAATCGTCAATAACTGAAGAGTGTAAGCTCTTATAGCCAGGAGTCTCCTCTCTTCTGTAGAGTGTAAGCTCTTAAGGACAGTGGTGTTCTCTCCTGTAGAGTGTAAGCTCTTGTAGTCATCAGTGTCCTCTCTTCTGTAGTGTTCAAGCTCTTATAGTTAGCAGGGTCCTCTCTCGCTCTCTCTTTCTCCTGTAGAGTGTAAGCTCTTATAGTTAGTAAGATCCTCTCTCTCTTCTGTAGAGTGTAAGGTCTTATAGTCAGCAAAGTCCTTTCTCTTCTGTAGAGTGTAAGCTCTTAATAGTTAGCAGTGTCTTCTCTCTTCTGTAGAGTGTAAACTCTTATGGTCAGGAAGGTTCTTTCTCTCTTTCCTTCCCCCCATGTTTATGTTTAGAGCAATTATAAGCTTTCCACTTTTAAGATTTGCGTAAATTAATTCGCTGCAAATAGAATTTTTGTAAAAGATTAAGAAACGTCAGAAGCTCACATTTCAAACGTACCGCTCATCTTTACTCTTTTATTTAATCTCATATCTAAAGTATTGCTTCTCTTTTTCCCACCCACCCAGTGGTCCTGCCTGTCTTTGGTTAATTGTCATTATGGCTCCAATGTCACTATTTGACCACTGAGGCAACTGCCTTGATCATACAAGAGCAGGGGGAAGAGTTGAATATGTATTTTTTATTTTATCATAATGTTTTTACATACTCTCCTTTCAGAAGTATTACAAGTCCAACCTTACTGTTAATACTATGATAATTACACCTATTTATAGTTAGAGCAGTTAGTACATTACCAATGTAAGTATGAGGTACAGTTAGGGCCAGAAATATTTGGACAGTGACACAATTTTCACGAGTTGGGCTCTGCATGCCACCACATTGGATTTGAAATGAAACCTCTACAACAGAAGTCAAGTGCAGATTGTAACGTTTAATTTGAAGGGTTGAACAAAAATATCTGATAGAAAATGTAGGAATTGTACACATTTCTTTACAAACACTCCACATTTTAGGAGGTCAAAAGTAATTGGACAAATAAACATAACCCAAACTAAATATTTTTATTTTCAATATTTTGTTGCGAATCCTTTGGAGACAATCACTGCCTTAAGTCTGGAACCCATGGACATCACCAAACGCTGGGTTTCCTCCTTCTTAATGCTTTGCCAGGCCTTTACAGCCGCAGCCTTCAGGTCTTGCTTGTTTGTGGGTCTTTCCGTCTTAAGTCTGGATTTGAGCAAGTGAAATGGATGCTCAATTGGGTTAAGATCTGGTGATTGACTTGGCCATTGCAGAATGTTCCACTTTTTTGCACTCATGAACTCCTGGGTAGCTTTGGCTGTATGCTTGGGGTCATTGTCCATCTGTACTATGAAGCGCCGTCCAATCAACTTTGCAGCATTTGGCTGAATCTGGGCTGAAAGTATATCCCGGTACCCTTCAGAAATCATCCGGCTACTCTTGTCTGCTGTTATGTCATCAATAAACACAAGTGACCCAGTGCCATTGAAAGCCATGCATGCCCATGCCATCACGTTGCCTCCACCATGTTTTACAGAGGATGTGGTGTGCCTTGGATCATGTGCCGTTCCCTTTCTTCTCCAAACTTTTTTCTTCCCATCATTCTGGTACAGGTTGATCTTTGTCTCATCTGTCCATAGAATACTTTTCCAGAACTGAGCTGGGTTCTTGAGGTGTTTTTCAGCAAATTTAACTCTGGCCTGTCTATTTTTGGAATTGATGAATGGTTTGCATCTAGATGTGAACCCTTTGTATTTACTGTCATGGAGTCTTCTCTTTACTGTTGACTTAGAGACAGATACACCTACTTCACTGAGAGTGTTCTGGACTTCAGTTGATGTTGTGAATGGGTTCTTCTTCACCAAATAAAGTATGCGGCGATCATCCACCACTGTTGTCATCCGTGGACGCCCAGGCCTTTTAGAGTTCCCAAGCTCACCAGTCAATTCCTTTTTTCTCAGAATGTACCCAACTGTTGATTTTGCTACTCCAAGCATGTCTGCTATCTCTCTGATGGATTTTTTCTTTTTTTTCAGCCTCAGGATGTTCTGCTTCACCTCAATTGAGAGTTCCTTTGACCGCATGTTGTCTGGTCAGAGCAACAGCTTCCAAATGCAAAACCACACACCTGGAATCCACCCCTGACCTTTTAACTACTTCATTGATTACAGGTTAACGAGGGAGACGCCTTCAGAGTTAATTGCAGCCCTTAGAGTCCATTGTCCAATTACTTTTGGTCCCTTGAAAAAAAGGAGGCTATGCATTACAGAGCTATGATTCCTAAACCCTTTCTCCGATTTGGATGTGGAAACTCTCATATTGCAGCTGGGAGTGTGCACTTTCAGCCCATATTATATATATAATTGTATTTCTGAACATGTTTTTGTAAACAGCTAAAATAACAAAACTTGTGTCACTGTCCAAATATTTCTGGCCCTAACTGTATGTACAGACTGAGGAGATAGCGCCAAGTAGCGGTCACTTTGCTATCTTGTATATTCAAGCAGACTCAAGTTTCAGATAGACAATGCCCACTTAGTCCTCTTACATTTTTGCCTGTTCTATTAATGGAGCTGAGCATTGATCTTGTCTGCCTTATGCTCCTTTACACATGGCTGTTTTCCAGTGGGTATTTTTTTTCTTGTCAAAAATGCCATTTTATGAAAAAATTTCACAATTTTTTCTTAAGGCTACGTTCACATGATGAGCTTTTGAGAACTTTTTAATGTTGCACAATTTCTGCACCTATTATGTAAATTAGGTTACTAGCGTTTTTGTGTGCATTTTTTTTACTTGATGTTTTATCGCATTTTTCATGCTGCATTTTTTTTGTTACGGTTTGGTGTGTCATGCTTTAAAGCACCACTCCAGCATTTTTTTTCATTGCAGTGCTGTAGTGCTTTCAATCTAAGTACCCTGAGCCCTATGTTATACTCACGTTCCGCCACCTTCATCCCTTTCCAGTGGCCCTCTAGTGGGTCTGCGGGGATTTGTGACCTGACGGCTGCTCCAGTGTTTCATGGAGCGCGCCAGAGGTCACTTTTCAATACATGTCTATGAAAGCCTCATTCTAGCTAGATAGTGATGTATGGAGCTATGTAACTTTTGATTTACTGCCAGTCAATAGTTCCGAGCACAAGATAGTACCGTGGGACTGGAGTGGGGTTGGTAAGACTCAAAGCCACCGGAAGGTGAGTTTATGACCGGGGGCAGGGGGCTTACATTTTACTTTTAAAGTGCCTTTGCAGTAGAAAAAAAATGCTGTAGTGGTACTGCGTTGTTTATGATACTAATATTTGGCTTTGACAAAACTTTATTGACATTCTTAGGGGCGGATCACATTTGTTTTTGATGCATTTGTGCAGAAATGTTCTAAAAACGCATTTGAGGTTTTTACCTGCGTTTTTTCAGCATCCAGTGCAAATCTGTTGGGAAAATCTGCACAGAAAACTCATTGTACACTCAGGAAAAATTGACATGCTGCTGATTGGAAACACACACCGGAGGTCAGTGTACGCATAAAAAAAAAGCATGAGAAGCAGTGAGCATGAGATTTCTATTAATCCCATCCTCTTTACTGGAAATGTAAAGCATTGCATTTCTGATCCAGCAAAAACACGCAGTGTCAAATGCTCACCAAAAGCTCATCATGGGAACGTAGCCTAAGGGCCGCTTTACACACACCAACTTCTGTGACCAACTTCTGAACAGATCTCAGGTTGCAGTGAAATCATGGACACATTGCTCCATTGTACACAGCCACAAAATGGAGCAATGAGTCCATGATTTCACTGCAACCAGAGATCTGTTCAGAAGTTGGTCACAGAAGTTGGTGTGTGTAAAGCGGCCCTTAAGCTTTGACATGGCTTTATGTTATGTTTTTATTTATATTTTGTTACCTCATTGGTAATACATGAAAAAAATACACCACAGCAAAGGAAAGTGAGAATAATGCTTAATACATTTTATAGCATTTTTAGGAAAAACATGACATTCATGTGCACTTTTTATAGTTTCAATTCAAAAGTTTTTTTTCTGTAAAAATGCTGCAGCCGTGGGAAAAAAAATCTGAAAATATTAAATGGAACCTGTCATCTATTGATGGTACCCAAATCATGTGCAGCATGAATAAGACTGGCTGCATTACTCTGAAAGTATGTGGTATTTTAGAGAAAATGTACTTTGAAAAGTGTCTCAGATGATGAGCCTAAGGCTCATCCACTTCTTCCCACCCCACTGTCCTAGATTGACGGGTCTCTCGCTATGCCTATATAATAGGGACCCTAGTTACCCGCTGTGTACCTTGGATACCAGCCGGTGAGTGGAAAAGGCTGGTAACCAAGGTATAATTGGGTATCTAGGCAGCATCACGCTGCCTAGTTACCCGCAGTTTACCTTGGATGCCAGCCTGCAGACATCGTGGAAACGATATTTAAATCATTTCCACGATGTCGCTGGTCCAATGATCGCTGGTGAGTCTGCCTGTGTGACAGCTCACCAGCGATCAGATCGCTGACAACATTGATGTGTGTGACGCCGGCTTAAGGGCTGGAGTCAAACAAGCGTATGACTCCTGTGAGGATCACATTACACTGCCCAGGGCCGGTCACAGCCCTCCAGACCTAAGCATTTCTGCTTCATATATTCTATACAGTTGACACGTTAAGGTCAGGAGAGCCAACAGACAGTCCAGACATTTTTATGTCATCCTCGTGGACCTCATAGGCCGTGTCACTCCAACCCTTCCAAGTGACACTAGAGATGAAAAATGACTCTTTTGTACAAACTGTGCTGAACTGGGAACTACTGATCTGTGAGCCCAAGGTACTGACCACCACTGTACAATAATTCGTAGGATGTCATAGTTGCAGGGTATCTCAGAGAAGGCTGCGTTGCAATTGAAAATGACATTTGCCTACTCTCTGATGCTTCAGAAGTGTGGGAAATGGTGCCAAAAAGGGTATTTTTTTTGTGAACAACGAATAGAATCTAAAATTTTTGAATTTGCATGAAACCCAAACGTCAGGGATTATTTTTTCAGATAGCAGAGGATGTCCGTGAAAGTTAAAGGAATGTATTGTGTTTTTTATATTAGTTATCACGTTTTAACCCCTTCACCACCCAGCGATTTTTCGTTTTTTTGCTCCCTTGCTTCAAGAGCCATAACTTTTTATTTTTATGTCAATATAGACACATGATGGCTTTTTTTTTGCGGGATGAGTTATACTTTCAGATGCAATAATTTATTTTACCATATAGTGTACAGGAAAATGGGAAAAAAATTCCAAGTGCAGTAAAATTGCAAAAAAAAGTGCAACTACACGTTCTTTTTTTGGATTTTTCAGTCAACCCTGTTCACTATATGGTAAAACTGATGCGACGGTGTGATGAATCAGGTCAGTACAAGTTCATAGATACCAAACATGTATAGTTTTAATGGTATCTAAGTGGTGAAAAAAAATTAAAAGTTTGAAAGAAAAAAGAATCACACTTTTGCATGGTCTACGACCTATAGTGTTATTTTTCGGGATCTGGGGCTGTGTGACGGCTTATTGTTTTGTGGCTTGAGTTGATATTTCTAATGATACCATTTTTGGGTGCATGCGCTGTTTTGATTGTCCGTTATTGCATTTTATAGCAATGTTGCGGTGACCAAAAAAAAATAATTTTGGCATTTGGACCTTTTTTTCTGTTACGCAGTTTACAGCTCTCATTAATTGATTTATATATATTCATAGATTGGGCGTTTCTTAATGCAACAATACCAAATAAGTGTATTTTTTGTTTCTTAACACTTTTATTTTGAATGGGGGAAAAGGGGGGTGATTTGAACTTTTGTGCGTTTTTTTCATGTTTTTATAAACTTTATTTTTTTATTAATTCTTCATTTTACATTGCCCCATAGGGCGCCACACTGCTCCAGCATCTGATCGCTTGTAACAGGTCCCGATGACTGCAGCATATCGGGACCTCTCACAAATGCGCACTGTGAGTGGTTGGCAGCGCTTGCCAACCACTCACAGGAAGCGAATGCTGATAGCTTCTGGGGTCTCGGCAGGACCTCGAGCTATCACATGATGGCTGGAGATCTCGCTATCTTATCGTGGAATCTCCGATCACAGCGGGGAATGGAGCGTTCCCCGCTACGGTGCCTTTAGATCGCGCGGTCACTGAATGACAGCACGATCTAAGAGGTAAGTCTGACATATCAACTGTTGAGATCAGCTGTGATGTGCGGGGAAATGATGTGAGGTCCACGCCGGAGCTTACATCAAACACCGAGAACCAATCCATGATGTACATTTACGTCATGGGTTGTGAAGGGGTTAAAGACTTTAAAATGATTTCCTGAAGGAAACAGCAGCTTTCCTATTCTTTTTGTTTAAGATATTGTTAAAAAGGCATTTTTTGGCATTAATGTTCAAACATATAATGGACATCAATGATAGAGGTCATAATTAATTGTTTCAATAGCAAGAATCACTAACACATTTTAATGGATGATAAGGACATTAGGTCTGGGAAAAAAAAAATCAGATGACGCCAGGAAAACCTGAAACAATGTCAAAAACTTTAAGTGGCACTTTTTTGGTCAACTAATAAAACGTTTTATTCCACGCTTAATTTTGTGGTTTAATGAGTCAGTATTGTAGGAGTGTACATGCGTTTCAACACAGTTTAGCCAGAGCTTAAATATTCACACAGGATTTTCCAGGTACAGTTCCATGCATTAGGTCCTGGAAAATGCACTGACCTAAACTGCACTTTGTTAATGGGATTTTTACAGATCTGGAATTTGCAGTAAGGCTGGTTTCACACTGCGTATTTTTATCATCAGTGGCTGTCCATTGTAAAACGGACAGCCACGGATCCGATTTGGCCCCCATGTTACCCTATCGGTTATTGGATCGGATTTGGCTTAATTGCCATCCGATTTTGTCGGATCCGACATGATCCGTGGCCCATAACATGGGGGCCTATGGAGCACGGGTCCGAGATATCATTGGATGGTTTCTTGTTCTTGGACCCGATATTAGTGTACTGAGCATGCTCAGTACATTAAAATTGCTCCTAACCATCTAATGTCACTTCCACAATGTATATATACATTGTGTAAATGAAATTTAAGTGAAAGCAAGTGATAAAAATAAAAAAAATCGATTCTCACCTGTCCAGCGATCCCCTGATGTGTGGCGTCTCCGGATGTACAGGACCTGGCATTACATCACAGTCACATGACCGGTTACTGCGGTAACCGGTCATGTGACTGATGACGCTGAGCGGGTAGCCCCACCCAGCCAGGTCCTTTCAGCATCCGGAGCTAGATGCCGCACATCGGGGGATCGCTGGACAGGTTAGCATCGATTTATTTTATTTTTAACACTTGGTTTCACTTAAATTTCACTTCCGCAATGTATTTATACATTGCGGAAGCAAAATTACCCTGCACAGCTCATTCTGTGTCCGGATCCGTGATAATCACAGAAATAGGTCACCCCCTGTGGTGTCCGTTCTTGCCCGTGGGATCCTGCAAGAAATAGGATTCCACGGACAGGAAAAAATATGCAATGTGAAACCAGCCTAAAGCACGCAGCTTTTAATTTCCAACATGTATGTTGGGAAATACCCAGTGAGTCTTAGCCAAACATATCCACATCCGATAATGAGCCAGACATGTGCCAACATTGCTGACCACTGAATCACTGTTGACCACATATTTTACAGAAGGGAGCTCTGTTGTTCTGCAAATCTGGGCTTCCTCAATCCAAACTGGGATAACATCTGCCTAGAGTTTATGTTCTGTCTGTATTTGTCTAGTTTTTCTCCCACACTTCAAAGAAATACCAATAGGTATTTAGATTGTGCGCCCCACTGGGGACATTGCGTATCGACAATGTCTGTAGAGCGCTGGGGAAATATGACGACAATATGTAAGCAATAACCATAAATACTCAGCCATAAATAATCCCTAATGGCACAAATTTGTCCACACAACTGTATAGATATATTCTTGTATATAGTTTGTTTTTCAGGAATCGGTTTCTTAGAATACTCTTTGTATGTAAATGAGAAAAGCCATTTAGATTTCCTGATCCACTTACAATGCACAGAGCTTGGTCCGTAATGTCTGAATGATTACAATGCTTTTGAAATGAAACCATACTGTTTTTGTTCTACATTTTCTCCAATGACTTATTTATTAGTTTTATGTAGCGCCTTTTTTCTAGCAGCAAATGCATCATGAAATAATAATAGTTATGAAATCCACCCAAGAATGAACAGTTTAATTAAAAAAATCCAGTCTGATTCACCGCTGCTGTCATTATCATCAAAGAAAGGAAATTAACTACTTTACAGACAGTTGTTTTGCGCTCACGTACTTGTCGACTGTTGATATTTTGTGACTGTCACTTGAGATTTTGTTGCAAGTGAAACTTCATGACTGTACAGAAAATGAATAGAACTAAATGAGGAAGATTAGGTCTCTAACTTGCTACAAACATTTAGCAGGATCTCATTTTATGGGAATCGTACCCAATGAAACAGGCAGCCACGATAGGTGATAAGTTCCACTTCAATGGAAGTCTTCAAATTGAGGATGGACAGACATCTGTCTGGGATGATTTAGTGCATCCTGCTTTGAGTGGGAGGTTGGACCATATGACGCATGAGATCCCTCCCAATGCAAAATGTGAAGATAAAAAAATTCTAAAATTTTTTTTTATTTTTAATTGATTTTCAAAGTTTGGAAAAAGTGCAAGTTTCAGTGTTGCCTGCCTTTACATTTCTCCTTGTAACTCAGGCTAGAAATAAGATAGAGAAACAAAATAAATACCATTCTAAACAGAACTGTACAGGCTTTCACCATATATGTCAGAAGAGTATCTTTGTAAATATTTTACCCATCCAAAAGCAAACACAAAATTTTAAAAGCATTTCTGAAAAAAACGTATAATTTAAAAATTCCCAAAAATGCACATGTATCTGCTGTGCTCTTAGCCACATCAGTACCAAAATTCAAGTTGGGATCACGATGGGATCATATTTTAAAATATTTAACTATTATAGTGTCAATGGGTCATTCCATATCAAGTGATCAAAATATGAATATTTTTTTTACCTGACGTCTTTAATTTAAAAAAAAAAAAAATTATATATGAAGTACAGCTTTAGTTAATTACAAATGAAAAGTTTTTCATTTTTTTCTTCATCAGTTAACTTTTTAAAGATTTTTAAAGTTTTAAAAAAAGCGAAAATTTTGGCCTGGTATGGCTTTACGTTTTTTATCATATCTCGGGCTAGAATTAGGATAATGAGGTGGTAAAAGCATCATTTTTCTCAGAACGGTACAGGCTTTCATTTGGTATGTCACAAGACTATGTTTCTTAATATTTTGTTAATAATTTTGTTATATTATATTAATCTGCATGTTCATAAGGTTCATTAACATAATGAGCTGGTCTATGACTCACTGAATGTCTATCACATACACAATCTGACAAGATAATAGGAATCTATAGAACTGTTACTAATGCCCAACAGCTCAGACCACTTTATGCAAGTATACATATTATTAACAAAATATAACAAAAGGACATCTGCTGTTACCTGGACAGCCCGAGATCCTGTAATCTAAAAAAGTGAGACAAATGCGCAATAGGGTCTTATCTCTAAATTATAGAGGTATATATATATGGCAACAAGGGCCTGCTCACTTGATCTGGTTATGTAAACCCACAACCAGTATGAAAGCTTTGTCAATAGCTGCTGCTGGATCCACACATCCACGGGTCACCGTGGTCAGAAATCAGCATACAAGGACGAAGTGTCGTATGATCCGCGCTGCTACCAAAAGGAAGACCAGAATAATGGATCGTCTGGTTGAAGTTAACTCTTTAATCCTACATGTTTCGGAGCCCCTCCTGGCTCCTTCCTCAGGGAAATATCTTTCAACCAGACTATCCTTTGTCCTGGTCTTCCTTTTGGTAGCAGCGCGCGATCATACGACACTTCGTCCTTGTATGCCGAGATCCTGTAATGACCCAGCTGTCCTGATTCACTTCCTGCTGGCGATGACCCAGTGAGGTTACCAGCAGAAAGTGATCACTTCACATGCCTTCAGATGTGGAGCAGCCCATCTGAAGACAAGGGAAGCGATCACACTGTGCAGTGCTGAGGCACTCTAGTGGGCAAAGTAAAGTATGAAAAAAAAATTTAAATATGAAAAAAACACAAACACAAAAGTTCAAATCACCCCCTCTTGCGCCATTGAAAATAAAATCGCCTTGTTCAGAAATGCCCGATGTATCAAAATATAAAATCAATCAGATCTGTAAACTGCGGAAAAAATTCCAAACGCCAAAATTATGTTTTTTTGGTTGCCACAACATTGCAATAAAATGCAATAATGGGTGATCAAAATAACGCATCCACCCAAAGATGGCATCATTAGAAACATCAGCTCAAGATGCAAAAAATAAGCCATAACACAACCCTAGATCCCGAAAAATGAGAATTCTATGAGTCGCAGAAAATGGCGCAAAACTGCAATTCTTTTTCTTTAAAAACTTCAGAATTTTTTTCACCACTTAGATAACTATAAAAGTATACATGAGTGGTATCTATGAACTCATACCAACCTGAGGCATCATACCGACACATCAGTTTTACCATATAGTGAACATGGTGAATCAAAAAAACAAACAAAAAACAAACAGGTAATTGCATTTTCCTTTTCTACTATATTGTAAAATAAATGATTTCATCTGAAAGTTCAACTTGCCCACAAAAAACAAGCCCTCATATGTCTATAGTTACGTATAAATAAAAAAGTTATGGCTCTTGTAAGAAGGGGAGGGAAAAACGTAATATGGAGAATCGCCCGGGAGGTGAAGGGGTTAACTATGTCAGATTCTTATAACTTGGTGTTGAAGGGGAATGAACAGCTCTTTTAACATTCATTATCTACGGTAATTAATATTTGTATTTCTCATGAAGCAATACTGGAGCATCATTTATTGCATTGTGCAGATCCTCAGTTACTCATTGTGAAAATTAATGATTA
This sequence comes from Allobates femoralis, assembly GCA_033576535.1. Taxonomy (NCBI): domain Eukaryota; kingdom Metazoa; phylum Chordata; class Amphibia; order Anura; family Aromobatidae; genus Allobates; species Allobates femoralis. The sequence goes on along the minus strand of JARQOC010000001.1, from coordinate 549,781,111 downwards.
ATTTAGGAAGTGCATTGAACGATGCTTCTGGTCAAGAAGATGTGCACATTTCAGTCTAAGGGCGGCTTCACACTGCGGCGTGATCCGGTCAAGGGCTGTCCGGGATGACCCGGACAGCTGCAGACTGGATTAGCACACAGGACTGGAGGGCGAATATGCCCTCCGGTCCGGTGTGAAGCCGCACGCAGCTGCAGCCGCTGACAGGTCAGGACCGCGGCGCCACGGTCCTGACTTATCAGCAGCGGGAACTGCGTGCGGCTGCACACCGGAACGGAGGGCATATTAGCCCTCCAGTCCTATGTGCAGATCCAGTCCGCTGCTGTCAGGGTCATCCTGGACAGCCCCGGACCGGATTGTGCCGCAGTGTGAAGGCACCCTTAGACTGCCTTCCGACGAGGTGTATTTGGCAGCGTAATGTGCAGTGGTGCTTTTTTGCACGCGTTTATGCGCAAAAAAGCGCAACAGCATGTACATACCACACTTTTCCCGGTGCGCTTTTCCAGAGGCCAATTTAACATGTAGCCTATGGGAAAAGCACGCCGAAAAAAGCTCAAAGAATTGCCATGGCAGTGAAAGCGTGCAAGCAAAAATGTGCACCTAAATGTGGCGTCTGCACGCCTTTCAGCAAAAGCCATAGCTTTTGCTGGAAGGTAGTGATGGGCGAATCCTAAATTACTCGGAATCGCTTGACTCTAGCGAGTCCGAGCCCAGGACTCGCTACTCGTTGCGAGTCTAGCGAGTCCAATGTTAATGAATGGGGAAGCGAGTAATAGCGAGTAGTGTGAGATTTACAAATCGCAGATGTGTCTCGGAAGCTTCAGCCTGAAGCAATCCTAGTTGTGTCATTTATTTGCATTGCTAGTTTACTTTGTAAGTAATCACTGACTCGCACAGATAAGATCCTGTCTTCTCTGTGTTCTGGCTGCCCCAGCTCCAGGGTCCTAGAGCCTGCCTGCTGCCTGATGTAGCAGAGCTGAGATTGTTCTCAGTCTGCTCATTCCCTGTGTACAGACATGAATGTCTGTGCACAGAGATGATATAGCAGAGCTGAGATTGTTCTCAGTCTGCTCATTCCCTGTGTACAGACATGAATGTCTGTGCACAGAGATGATGTAGCAGAGCTGAGATTGTTCTCAGTCTGCTTATTCCCTGTGCATAGACATCTATATTTATGCACAGGGATGTAGCAGAGAGGACATCGCGTTTTGGACTGCGTCGGACGGAAGAGGATTTTTTTAATTAAAGATGGAGTCCCTAATGGCTTTTTTTTTATTTCTAATAAAAAATTTTCCTTGTGTTGTGTTTTTTTTAAAACAATTTAATAGAAATTCATGGCGGTCATGTCTAATATTGGCGTGACCGCCATAAATTTCGGGCTTAGGGCCAGCTGATAATACAAAGCTGGCCCTAACCTCTTTATTACCCAGCGTGCCATCGCTACTAGGGCCGCTGGAAGAGCGGGGTTCAGCGCCAGAGGATGGCGCTTCAATGAACGCGCCATCTTCTGGGGCGGCTGCGGGCTGCAATTTGCAGCGGGGGGTGCCCAGAAAGCTTGGGCATCCCTGCGCTGCGGATTCCAGCCCCCAGCTGCTTAGCTGTACCTGGCTAGACATAGAAATTGCGCGGAGCCCCACACATTTTTTTTAAATTATTTCATGAAATTCTGAGATTCTGACTCTGAGACTCTGAGACTCTGACTCTGAAATTCATGAAATAATTAAAAAAAAAATGCGTGGGGCTCCGCGCAATTTCTATGTCTAGCCAGGTACAGCTAAGCAGCTGGGGGATGGAATCCGCAGCGCAGGGATGCCCAAGCTTTCTGGGCACCCCCCGCTGCAAATTGCAGCCTGCAGCCGCCCCAGAAGATGGCGCGTTCATTGAAGCGCCATCCTCTGGCGCTGAACCCCGCTCTTCCAGCGGCCCTGGTAGCGGTGGCACGCTGGGTAATAAAGAGGTTAGGGCCAGCTTTGTATTATCAGCTGGCCCTAAGCCCGAAATTTATGGCGGTCACGCCAATATTAGACATGACCACCATGAATTTCTATTAAATTGTTTTAAAAAAAACACAACACAAGGAAAATTTTTTATTAGAAATAAAAAAAAAAGCCATTAGGGACTCCATCTTTAATTAAAAAAATCCTCTTCCGTCCGACGCAGTCCAAAACGCGATGTCCTCTCTGCTACATCCCCTGTGCATAAATATAGATGTCTATGCACAGGGAATAAGCAGACTGAGAACAATCTCAGCTCTGCTACATCATCTCTGTGCACAGACATTCATGTCTGTACACAGGGAATGAGCAGACTGAGAACAATCTCAGCTCTGCTACATCATCTCTGTGCACAGACATTCATGTCTGTACACAGGGAATGAGCAGACTGAGAACAATCTCAGCACTGCTACATCATCTCTGTGCACAGACATTCATGTCTGTACACAGGGAATGAGCAGACTGAGAACAATCTCAGCACTGCTACATCAGGCAGCAGGCGGGCTCTAGGACCCTGGAGCTGCACAGAGAAGACAGCTGGACTGGCTCGCAAAGAAACAGCAGTTATCTGCGAGTTTCCCTGCTATCACTGGCACAGTAGCCAGTGATTACTCGCGAGTCTAATGCAAACAATGGCAATCCTAGTTTTGTCAGCGTTTCTGACAAAACTAGGATTGATATTGATTTGCATTGGACTCGTGCGAGTAATCACTGGGAGACTCGCAGAGTACCGAGTCCTGCGAGTCCCTTACTACGCGCGAGTAACGAGTCCTAGCGAGTAGATTCACCCATCCCTACTGGAAGGTATATCTAGCTTTGTTTGACACTGCTTTTACGCGAGCCCTCAAAAGTGCTGCGTAAAAGCAGGAATACGCGGCAAGTACGCTGTGTCTGAGCATAACCTAAAGATCCTTATATACAAAAGATAGCTGACGGCATAACGATTTTTTCCCCAATAATTCTCTCTCCTGACTGCTTGGCTGAGCATTCCTGTCTGTGGGGAGACTACTTTGGTTCTTTATGAGTGAACTGTTGCTAAACTCCTGTGGAGATGGCGTCTCTCCAAAAAATAAAATGATTAGCAGCTGAATTTAAAGGTATCCTGTCACCCCCAAAACGCCTATTAAGCTATCCAAACATGTCCCAGCAGCATATTATCAATAATCCCACTCACCTTTTTGCTCAGAAAAGCACCCAGTAAAACTGTAGAAAAACATTATATTACTTACTCATTATGAATGTTAAGGCGCGGTGGCTATATGCACTAGTCACCCAGGCGGGCCATCTTTGTCCTAATAGCACGCCTCAATAGGCGTGATCTGCAATAAATATTGTAATCAGCGCCTCTCTCCTCTCCTCGGCACTCTAAAGGCTGTAAAGGGGCTCTAATGACGCGAATCGCGTCATTTCCGGCAGCGGGTGACGTCAGTACACCCACGCCGCATGCGCAATGCGGTGCTTGAAGCCTGCAGAGCGGTGCAGGTGTGTTGACGCCACCCGTTGCCGGAAATGACGCGATTCGCGTTATTAGAGCCCCATTACAGCCTTTACAGCGCCGAGGAGAGAAGGGAGGGGCTGATTACAATATTCATTGCAGATCACGCCTATTGAGGCATGCTATTAGGACAAAGATGACCCGCCTGGGTGACTAATGTATATAGCCACCGCTCATTAACATTCATAATGAGTAAGTAATATAACGTTTTTCTACAGTTTTGCTAGGTGCTTTTCTGAGCAAAAAGGAGAGTGGGATTGTAGATAATATGCTGCAGGGACATGTTTGGATAGCTTAATATGTGTTTTGGGGGTGACAGGATCCCTTTAAGTAGGATGACTCTTTGTTCCCCAACATTATCTGTAAGAAAAGTTGAGACGTTTCTTCTGTTCTATATCATCAGCCAATATTGGCGGATTCAGCTGACTTTAGTCTAATATATATTGTTAAAGAGTCAGCCTGTGTTGGGATATGCACAACAAGAAGAATGGTAGCACCTAGTTACCATTTTATTCACAAAGGTATAACAGTGGAATAGTCCTAAAGATGCCTAACACTAGAACTACTGTACTCGTGACACCTACATAGAAATACATAGTGTGAAGTAGTCAAAATGACTACCTCAGTAGTTCTAGTGTTAATGACTATTATTCTTGGGAATTAAAGCAAAAATGACTAAGGCCGGCTTCACACCACGTTTTTTCGGGTCCAGGTCTGTCTGGTGTGAACCAGACAGACCCGAATTCGAAATTGTCCCCCATGGATCCCTATGAAATGTAGACATTTTTGCAAAAGCCAATTACAGACGCTGTCACTGAAAGTGAGCATCTGCGATTTGCAATTGGCTGTAATACTCAAAAAGAAGTGAGCGGCCTCTGCAGCGCTCACTTCCTGTTAATTACCTAATTACGCTGTTAAGCATCCAAAGACGGGGATCAAGAAGCCAACACTGAATGGTTGCAGGACTCATGTCATGTGGGCTCGGGAAAAGTGACTTCTGACATCGCTAGAACCACGCGAAGGTGAGTATAGGCTTTTTTATTTTTATGGGGACGAACATGGGTGATGAGAAGGTGTTGTCTGAGTAGTGGACATTTCTTTAATCCAGGACAATGCTTATGCAAAAATGTTATTTATTTATCAAAATTCCAGCTCCTGACTGCTCTCCCTTCTCTCAGTGAAAGGGTGCATTTAGACAACTGTATAAATCGGGTCGTCAATTGGACCACAATGCTCGGACTGGCTGCGGCTCTCCCAGTCTGAGCTTGATGCCTTATATATACTTCTGTGCTGCTGTTGGTGATGCACAGCCAGTCCAAGCATTGCGGTACGATCTCCAATCGATTTACAGTTAGGGCCAGAAATATTTGGACAGTGACACAATTTTCGCGAGTTGGGCTCTGCATGCCACCACATTGGATTTGAAATGAAACCTCTACAATAGAATTCAAGTGCAGATTGTAACGTTTAATTTGAAGGGTTGAACAAAAATATCTGATAGAAAATGTAGGAATTGTGCACATTTCTTTACAAACACTCCACATTTTAGGAGGTCAAAAGTAATTGGACAAATAAACATAACCCAAACAAAATATTTTTATTTTCAATATTTTGTTGCGAATCCTTTGGAGGCAATCACTGCCTTAAGTCTGGAACCCATGGACATCACCAAACGCTGGGTTTCCTTCTTAATGCTTTGCCAGGCCTTTACAGCCGCAGCCTTCAGGTCTTGCTTGTTTGTGGGTCTTTCCGTCTTAAGTCTGGATTTGAGCAAGTGAAATGCATGCTCAATTGGGTTAAGATCTGGTGATTGACTTGGCCATTGCAGAATGTTCCACTTTTTTGCACTCATGAACTCCTGGGTAGCTTTGGCTGTATGCTTGGGATCATTGTCCATCTGTACTATGAAGCGCCGTCCAATCAACTTTGCAGCATTTGGCTGAATCTGGGCTGAAAGTATATCCCGGTACCACTTCAGAATTCATTCCGGCTACTCTTGTCTGCTGTTATGTCATCAATAAACACAAGTGACCCAGTGCCATTGAAAGCCATGCATGCCCATGCCATCACGTTGCCTCCACCATGTTTTACAGAGGATGTGGTGTGCCTTGGATCATGTGCCGTTCCCTTTCTTCTCCAAACTTTTTTCTTCCCATCATTTGGTACAGGTTGATCTTTGTCTCATCTGTCCATAGAATACTTTTCCAGAACTGAGCTGGCTTCTTGAGGTGTTTTTCAGCAAATTTAACTCTAGCCTGTCTATTTTTGGAATTGATGAATGGTTTGCATCTAGATGTGAACCCTTTGTATTTACTGTCATGGAGTCTTCTCTTTACTGTTGACTTAGAGACAGATACACCTACTTCACTGAGAGTGTTCTGGACTTCAGTTGATGTTTATGAACGGGTTCTTCTTCACCAAATAAAGTATGCGGCGATCATGCACCACTGTTGTCATCCGTGGACGCCCAGGCCTTTTAGAGTTCCCAAGCTCACCAGTCAATTCCTTTTTTCTCAGAATGTACCCAACTGTTGATTTTGCTACTCCAAGCATGTCTGCTATCTCTCTGATGGATTTTTTCTTTTTTTTCAGCCTCAGGATGTTCTGCTTCACCTCAATTGAGAGTTCCTTTGACCGCATGTTGTCTGGTCACAGCAACAGCTTCCAAATGCAAAACCACACACCTGGAATCCACCCTGACCTTTTAACTACTTCATTGATTACAGGTTAACGAGGGAGATGCCTTCAGAGTTAATTGCAGCCCTTAGAGTCATTGTCCAATTACTTTTGGTCCCTTGAAAAAGAGGAGGCTATGCATTACAGAGATATAATTCCTAAACCCTTTCTCTGATTTGGATGTGGAAACTCTCATATTGCAGCTGGGAGTGTGCACTTTCAGCCCATATTATATATATAATTGTATTTCTGAACATGTTTTTGTAAACAGCTAAAATAACAAAACTTGTGTCACTGTCCAAATATTTCTGGCCCTAACTGTATATGGTCATCCAAATGCATCCCTACAAATAGCAGCAAGGAGGGAAAGGGGTTTGCACGCAGATCTCCACCGCTTAAAGTGGGGAGAAAGTATCTTGGTGAAGCAGAGAAAAGTGGCAATAAATGAGACGAAAGCATATGAAGAGAAAATAAGTGCAGGAATGAAGATGTGAAGAAAAATAAGCTAATGAGAAGCACCCTGCATGAATATAGACCTTACATTCAGCCTATGTTACAGAGAGGGATATTCCCACAAAAGAAGACGCTGATATTTGAGTCAGGCAGCAAACTGCAAATCAGCCGGTCTTAATTAGGCAGTCTGAAAATTAATCCTTTACTTACTATGACAATTTACAGATATAATAATTTTCATGATTGGTTTCTCTTTTAACTTATATAATTGGCTAAGATTGTGTGTGCAAAAAAAGAAACCTTTTAAGCTTTATTAATCCTATGTGGCCTTAATGATTTGGTGGTTTTGGTTAAAAATCCATATAGCTAGAAATTGTAGAAGATTTCATGGTCAACTATCACATAAACAAAGGGGCAATGCATTTGCAGAGGCACTTTCAAGAGGTAGACACTGGTTCAAGATGAGTACATTCTGCCACAATTATGGTTTACAGTCCTCTGTGCCAGGAATATACAAGTATGTCATATTTATGCTTTGCACTGCATCCAAGCTGGAATAGTTGTCATCAGTGTAAAGTTTTTTCCCCTCATTAGTCTTTTACTCTCAACATGGTTCCAGATAATGTAGCATAAAATCTCGCTCATGACTTCATAACTTATTAGTACAGAGGAAGGAATACCGGAGAAGATATTGTCCCTGCACCATGTGCTTTTGGGACATTGCTCTTGATAAGTAATGTCGAAACCTATGGGAGTAATCATCTTCACGCACAGACTTTGCATGCTCCATCATCATCACGCGGTTTCTATAGTCATAATCAGTCTATTTTCGTCAGAATATGAGAATATAACCCAGTTAGAAACCATTAGCTTCTCATTTTCTAATTTACAGAAAATCTTTTGAGGAACTTCCATCCAGTGTGTGATGTAATCATAATGAAACGCTCGTTACTTGGAACAAAAAAAAGGTTTGTTTTCTTGAATTGGCAGCCAACATTAATGGATGTAAAACCAAAATGACTGATAAACAACACACGGCTGCTAGCAGGATAACTACTTGTGGTAACAGATAACTAATGATAAAACATGTAGACTTGTATTAATAAAGTTGTAGACCTTCTGAAATGTTGTATTCAATGTTGTATTGATCTGAAGAATACAGATCGGTTGGTACTAGCTATGACCTTAGTGCCATAACAGTGTGGGAGGAAGACACAATGTGCACATTATGCATCTACATTGAATCGAACATATGCAATCACTTTAATACATATGCACTATACTCTAAAGAGATAAACTGAATTATTAACAGGTTATTTTTCAGCCAGAATATCTCTTACATGTTTTTAGTGGGTCTTTATGAGATAAAAGGAGTTTTCATAAGCCAAGAGCCAAACAGACTAGACACCTATTGTAACCCTTTATCAAAAGATGTAGTAATCATACTACGGATTGATATTCCACAAGATACCGTACATGATCTCTACAAACATAGCCATTACTTTTTTTTCAGCAGATATGTATGGTAGTAATATAAAGTTGTTGAATTTTTGAAGCAGAGAGACTATGCCGTAGGGCATTTGGTAAAGATGCGATGGACCTCTACCTGCCAAGTTGCCTTCAAAACTCCTACTTGGGCCATTAAGAAAAGGTACAACATGTCTATATCTTAAGGCAAACTGGCCAAGCAGAACTAGAGTTGTTGCAATGGAGTGCCATTTAGTCAGTTTGGATGATCATAAACATTTAGGGTGAGCTGGCTCCCAAAGAATAATTAGTAGCTAAAAATTAAACTAACTTCATCCAGGTAATGCATCACAATGCTGCTTCTGTCTATAAATTTGTATTATATTTATGATCCTCCATTTTATAGAAATCTATCGATCAGCAAATGTTTATGCAAATTAGCTAAGAGGATTATTATTATTATATAATTAGTGCAAGAGGCTTGGCCCCAATGTACAGCTCTCCAGCCATTCTCCTTATTTCTCCTCTTACCACTTGATTTCTGTCATGTGTCCTGCTCCTCTGTCTAATGGCGGGTTTACACGTCGCGATATCGCAGTACAATTTCAATGAAAAGTCACGTGATTCGATCGTTGGACCCGATATCGTTCCTGCGTTGTATGGTGTGAACGTCCAATACGATGCAGGAACGATGTCAATGCGATATCGGGGATTGAATGAGCGTGCTATTCAATGCCCCGATATTGAAGGGAGATTGGAGCAGATCGTGCTGTGTAAACGCCCAATTACGATGCGATTTGAAACGTCACCCATTCACTCCCATGTTAACTATGCGATCCTGGGTTGGGAGGCGGAGACATCGCACGGACGTTGTATTTCGATATCGCAGCATGTAAACAGTCAATGCGATGCGGGAGGAACGTGCACTAATTGCGCGCTCCCGCGCCATTGAGTTGCGATATCGAAACGATATCGTGGCGTGTAAACCCACCATAAGATCTCATGCAGACATTGTAATTCCCTTGGGTGGCACAGGTGGAGATCCTTACTTGGAAGGATGGAGCCTGAGTAAGGCTGGTTTCACACTGCGGTCAGATCAGGTCAGGTTCGATCAGGTTTTGTGTTTCAAAACCAGGAGTGACTCCAAAACCTAGAACAGGTGTCAATCTTTCAATTATAGTTTTTCTCTGCATGTTCCTCTCCTGGTTTTGGTACACAAACCTGATCGAACCTGATCAGTGAAAAACTGCAGTGTGAAACCAGCCTAAGAGCTCAGTCAAGGGAGCAGACTCAGACAAAATGAGCAGTCACCGACACAGTCAGGGCGGTAGAAAAAAAAGAGGGAGAAAGCTGTAAGATCCCGCGTCTAATCAATAATGAGCATATTTGCATAAACAATGAATTTCTGGAAAACATTGAATTTCTAGAAAACAGAGAGTGACATATAAATGTATAGACATAAATATTCAGATGCTTTATATAGATGTTATTTGAGGATCTAAAAACCTATCAACAGGTTTCCTTAAAAGGGGTGTTCTCAAATTATTAACCCATTAACCCTCAAATCTGACATGTCACTTTATGTGGCAATAACTCATCAATGTAATACAACATATTCCAGTAATTTTTTTTTTCATAACAAATTATACTTTATGACAATGGTAAATTTAGGGCAATATTTTTCTAAATAAACACAAAAACACATGGTAACAGAAATTTGACAAAAATTACCCATTTTCAATATTTGAATAATTATCTCCTTAAGGGTGGAAACACACTATCCTACTTACATGCGAGTGTCTCGGACGGGACTCGGATCAGTGACCCTCAATGGCCTCTCCCTCTGTGGATGGGAGTGTGATGCTGCACAAAAACACAAGCAGCTGACACTCCCATCCAGAGAGGAAGAGGACGTTCTGAGTCACTGATCCGAGTCTCGTCCGAGAGACTCGCATGTAAGTAGAATAGTGTGTTTCCACCCTAATCCAGCTAGTCCCACCACACAAAATAGTTAATAAATAACATGTCTTCTTTACACCAGCAGCATCTGTAAAAATGTTCATTTATTTTGTTAGGATGTTAGAAGCTTAGAAATTGCAGCAGTCATTTTTTCAAGGAAATTTGCAAAACATGATTTTTTTATGGGCTTATTTAGCTCTGAAGTGACTTTGGGGGACTTATATATTGGGAAAACAGCCATGATTGGTACCAACACTGATCGTGACTTAAGCAGCAGATTATCAACTATAGTGTCTAACTGCTGAGTTTTCACCCATGGGGTGATGATATTCACTTATATTTGAGGTCAGTTTTAAGTAGGAGTGGTGGTCACTAAGGGGTTAAATTGCAATAATTAGTCAACATAAAAATAAGGAACTTTTTCATTTTACTTGCTTTTTCCTTCTGCTGTCATTCTCTTACAATGAGAAATTTTATCTTGCATAGTGCACAGCTGGGTTCCATGGAATTTGGCCACTAATGCCTCCCTAGATCCTGGGTGAGAATGTACAGTAGTTACATCCCAGAGAAAAGTGAACACCTAATAATCCTTCCACCTCTCTCCAGCCCATTGACTTCTATACAGCAGTTAACTGATCACCTCCCTCCCCCTCTGACAAGCTGCTGTTTGAAAAGTTGCGTGCTTGTAATTTTGCAAGATTTAAGAGTAGCTCTCCTAATTATGGTTCCATTGAGCTTATTCAAATGCCCCGTTAAGGTACCGTCACACGGGGAGATATCGCCGGCGATGTTGCCAGCAACCGAGGGGCGTGGCCAGGTTGCGGCGACATCGCCGGCGAATTGCCGCGTGTGACAGGGCGATAATCAGGCGATGAATCGCCTGAGTCACATCGCCAGGTTTCCCAACAATGTTGGGAAACCTGGCGATGTTGCTCAGGCGATTCTGCCTGATCGCCCTGTGTAACGCGGCAACCCGCAATGTTACGGGCGATTCCGCCTATCTACAACATTGCGGGTTATCGCTTGCTGGGTTGCTATGCGACCCAGCGAGCGATAGCCGCGTCAACTAGCCGGCGACATCGCCGGTAAGTTGCTCAGTGTGACAGCTCACCGGCGATGTTGTCAGGGATGCGCGCTCCCGCGATCCCCGGCAACATCGCCGGCGATATGTCCCTGTGTGACGGTACCTTTATCGTTATCTCCTTTGGTAAATGCATGAAAACAGTGTAGACCCCAGAACAAATCAAACCAATAACCTAAGCCTCAGCACATTCAGCTTTGTTCACACACACCACATTTTTGCTGCAGTTTTTTTCCTGCAGCCAATACCTGCTCTTTTGTCAGTAAAAGTGTGGTGTTCAAAATGCCTGTTTTTTTTTGGTGGGCGGAGGGGGAGTTGCCTTTCTTTAGGACATTTTCTGAGTACAGATTATGTGTGTACATTATATACAGTGCATGTTTAGTAAAGTTAGTTTCATTCATCAAAAAAGCCACAAAAAAATTGTTGTGAGGTTTTGCAGTGTTTTTTTCACTTTTACATTAATTTTTACAGGCGGAAAAAAAAATAGCAAAAACATTTAAAGAATTGGCTTGTCACCGTTTCTCAAATTTAGTCAGAAAAAAATACAAGCATGTGCATAAGATTTCAGAAATCTCGGCTTTTGGTGGTACTGTAAAAAGCAGCTTTTATTTGAATAAAAACCCTGCAAAAATGCTGCATGTGAACATAGCATAACACATCTACTAAAACTGCAGCTTGAATGGTTATTCGAGGAAGATAGTTGTATTGGGACGAAGTGTCTCAGGATCCGCTGCTGAATGAATGAAACCAGAAAACTGGAATACTGGTTTCAACCGGTGTTCTTTATTCCTACGCGTTTTGGAGCGTTACCGTGCTCCTTCCTCAGGGACAGGTTTTTGTCCCTGAGGAAGGAGCACAGTAATGCTCTGAAACGCGTAGGCATGAAGAACACCCATTGAAACCAGTGTTCCAGTTTTCTGGTTTCATTCATTCAGCAGCAGATCCTGAGACACTTCGTCCCAATACAACTATTGCTCGCCACGTCTATCGTGGATGTGTAGGTCCTGCAGCAGCTGTATGTAATGGGGCGACAGGTGGATGAGTCGGGCAGCAGAATTGAGGATGGTTTGGAGGGGTGCAAGGGATGAAGCGGGGAGGCCGGTGAACAGGAGGTTGCAGTAGTCGAGGTGGGAGATAATGAGGGCGTGGACAAGTGTTTTGGCAGTGTCATGGTTAAGGAAGGAGCGTATTCGTGAGATGTTTTTAAGCTGGAGGTGGCGGGAGGTGGCGAGAGCCTGGATGCGTAGCGTGAAGGAGAGGTCAGAGTCGAGGATTACACCGAGGCACTTAGCGTGGGGGACAGGTGAGAGTGTGCAGTCGTTGACCGTGATGGTTAGGTCGGATAAGGGGAAAACAGAAACAGAACCACACCTGTCAATGGTTTGTGTCCAGTATAGTGACTCAGCCTCTTGGAAAAAAATTTGCCTGACATGCAGTAGCACACATAAGCCATTGACAGATGGCACTTATTTTGGAAGAAATAATTTTCCTTTTTTCCTAATCTTGTAATACACCTTTAAGACTACTTGCAGAGTAACTTCACTTTTAAGTTAGGATGCATTGGAACAATAGAAAAGCATTGCTCGACCTCCACATTAAAGGGGTTGTCCAGGCTCTTTGGATAATTTCTATGTGTATCTAGGCTGCAAAATGTTGACAGTTTGTAAGTTTGAAATATACATCATGTCAATATTTTGCATAGTTACCCAGATATCACCTATGTGTGTCTGCCAGGGAACAATCGGGGGGGGGGGGGTTGTTTGAGTTGGAGCCTGCATGTAAATGTAGAACACGACATTATGCCCAGACTCCTCCAAACACGCCCTCTCCCCCAGTCTCAGTATTCCAGGCCACCCTCAGGCTCCTACATGTATATTACAAACTGTAAACATTTTGCAGCCTGGATACACAAAGAAATCATCCAAAAAGCCCAGACAACCCCTTTAAGTCTCTCAGCAAAGATGTCTATAGTTAAAATTGATGTTTAACAGAGGAATTTCATTTTTAGTATTATAAATCTTGAAATAACCCTCTGTGACTTGATGCATCCTATTTTGCAGAAAACAAAATTAAAGAATACAGATGGCATTACATCTATCTACAGACTGTCACAAAACAATCATTGACACCAGCATTATAAATTGAATATTGTTAGGTCCATACTCTCTAATGCTTTATGCATTGCAAAAGTTTCCAGTCACATCTAAATGGGCATTGATTCATGAGCATCTAAATGGAAAATGTCCATCACTTTTGTAAAATCTATAAATGACTTGTCAAGCATTTGGGAAACAGAGCATTTGAAACCTAGCATGGAATTGTAGGGCCCTGGGAATAAATGTGATAAGGAACATGTATGAGCTGGAATAATTTTACATAATTTCCTCCTCAAATTTATGGTTGTGTTTATTACCAAGAGAAACTACAGTCATCAATATGTTGCATCTTAAATGTGGACCTGTCATTAGATTGATGCTGCCCACGGGAAGTCTGGATCAGAGCTTGGCTGCATGATTTTAAACTATGTTATTTATGAAATCCTGCAGCATATCCAAGCAAAACACTTGGCCTCAAAGCCGGTTGGGGACTATAGAGGGAGGGTTGACTCATTCAGTGATGTGCTCGGCTCGCTTCTCTGCCCGCTCTAGCTGATTGACAGGTCTCTCCATATGTACACACATTGGAGAGACAGGTCCAGCTGAAGTGGGACTTAAGGCCACGTCACACGCATCAATCGTATGAGCGATATTGTTAGCGATCACGTGCACGCGCGATCGCTAACAATATCGCTCACATCGCTGGTGAGATGTCACACAGACAGACTCACCAGCGATGTGGACCAGCGAGATCACTGGTAACTATGGTACACATCGGGTAACTAGGCGCCGCGCGGCGCTTAGTAACCCGACGTTTACCATAGATACCATCTCCCAGCATAGGCTCTGCCGCTGGGAGATCGTTCATCGTGGTGTCACACACCACGATGAAGCAGATTGATCAAGCGTTTATCGCTTGATTTGAGGTCATGATCACAAATCTGCGATGAACGACCACACGATTTAAAATCAAAAAATCGATCGTTTACACGCAGCGATGCCCGAAACGATATCGCTTAAGCGATCAAAAAAACTGATCGCTTAAGCGATATCGCTCAAGAAATTGAAGCGTGTGACGTGGCCTTAAGAGTATAAGAGATGGGACCACATCAGACAAGCAAAGTCTCTCTTTCAAATTCCAGACTGGCTTTTCAAACTATGTCTTATTCTAAAATGCCGCAATCACACAGCCAAGCTCCGATTATTGGGACCTGTGGACCCGGCAGGAATAATCTAATGACCAGTTCTTTCTAATAAACAGATTACATCTACAAGGTTTCCACCAAAACGAAAACTGTTGAAATAAATTGAGTATCCATCCTTAGCTGTCTCCATAAGGTAGATAGCAAGTTCCCAGACCTTCTCTTAGCCCACTCACACAGCCAGATCAGAATATCCCACACACTACACTGATGAGGGGCAGTTACCCCGAAACGCAGCGTCTGTAGTTTGGGGTTCTGATCTGGCACAAATCCCTCAGTCATATTTAAAAGCTTGTTGGAAAGCGATTATGACTTTGAGGAGCTGCTTAAAGGTGGCACTGGCGTTATTCCACTTCCTTAGTGAAGTGCCAATGTGAATATCTGTCTAAATTGGTATGTGGGAATCCTTCTTTAAAGGGATCCTGTCACCCCCAAAACACCTGTAAACCTATTAAAACCTGTCCCTAGAGCATATTAACACTTTCCCTACACTGTTTTTACCTCCTAAATGCAGTAAATGACATTGCATAAAAACGTTTTATAAGTACCTGATTACTGATGATAATGAGTGACTATGCTATTCATAGTCACTCATCCAGACTGCCCCTCTGCTTCATAGCACGCCTGAATAGGCGTGATCTTCATAGCAGATTCAAATTGCCGCCTCCCTGCTGTGCCCTGTGTCGTCCGAGGCTGCTGTGTGGCTGGGTGACGCGATCCGCGTCATTCCCCGCGCCGGGTGACGTATTTACACCGGCGCCGCGCTGTCGGCTTCAAAATGCACACTGCGCATGCCCATGCGCATGCGCAGTGCGCATTTTGAAGTTTACAGCGCGGCGCCGGTGTAAATACGTCACCCGGCGCGGGGAATGACGCGGATCGCGTCACCCAGCCACACAGCAGCCTCGGACGACACAGGGCACAGCAGGGAGGCGGCAATTTGAATCTGCTATGAAGATCACGCCTATTCAGGCGTGCTATGAAGCAGAGGGGCAGTCTGGATGAGTGACTATGAATAGCATAGTCACTCATTATCATCAGTAATCAGGTACTTATAAAACGTTTTTATGCAATGTCATTTACTGCATTTAGGAGGTAAAAACAGTGTAGGGAAAGTGTTAATATGCTCTAGGGACAGGTTTTAATAGGTTTACAGGTGTTTTGGGGGTGACAGGATCCCTTTAAAAGGGAAATTATGCCGAAAACTCAAAGGAGCCTGATTTAAAGCTTTTACTCCTGAAAACTCTCGTAAAATTTAGTCACGTTAGCATGAATCAGCTCTATCAAAGTTGGTGTAACTGGGGAGTGATTATGCACGCCCGTCAAATTCATTAAACAGGCTGGCATTTTGTACGCTAGAAATGCTACTCCAGTCTTTGATTAGGGAAGCATTTCTGGCACATCACTCAGAAGAGGAGCTGAATTCATGTAGCATACATTTGGCTGCTTTATCTCAGCATGTGTGCGCTACGCCAGTTTTGATGAACCGATCTCATTCAATACTCTTAGGGAATGCCATGTGTCTGTCTCTTACATATTGGTTTTCTTGTTGACTCTAGCACTTGACATAAAAGCCCATCAGCCTGGCACTATTACATACAACGGATATGTTACAACATTTTCTGACTGGAGACCACTTCAGGAAAGGCTCTTTTTAAGGGAAGTCATTGGAAGAGATCTTTCCCTGAAGCAGCTTTGAGTGGGCTTGGAAGATCAGTGGTGGGGGTTATACTAGGTTATGAATATGGGGGATTAACTGGCAGCTGGTTTACTAGTCCTCTAGTGATAATCCCCTGGTGATAAAACATTGATATCATCAATCAGCCTAGCAGGTGACATGCTGCTCTCAGATTAGATGACAAAACACTAAGGGCCGCTTTACACTCACCAACTTCTGTGACCAACTTCTGAACAGAACTCTGGTTGGAGTGAAATCATGGACACATTGCTCAATTTTGTGGCTGTGTACAAATGGAACAATATGTCCATGATTTCACTGCAACCAGAGATCTGTTCAGAAGTTGGTCACAGAAGTTGGTGTGTGTAAAGCGGCCCTAAGACAGGTACCCTTTGATTTTTTTTTATGGTTTATGTTATTAATTTTGTTTTATTTTAATTTATTCAATATCTATTCTACCTAATAGAAAAAAAATTCACAACAGATTGTCATTAGTGATGAGCGAGCATGCTCGGCGCTACTCGTTACTCGCATGAGTATCCTGGTACTCAGGATGCTCGGCGAGCATCGAGTACCGCCGAGATGCTTGGACTCTTCACTAATAATTATCGCTCTGACACAAATACACAGCTTCCTTCAGTGCTCACAGTGAGCTGGCACCTCACAGAGAGCCGATTGATTGTTAGGGTCCCTCTGGGGGGGCACAGCAAGGTGCTGTATGCTGTGACGATTTGAAAAAGCCCCCCTCCTGCCCTTTCCCAGAAACACTCGTTTTATAGCCGGAAGTATGTGGGCAGAGCCTTTCACTAATTGACTTACCTTGGGCTCTGTGCTCGGTCGAGCACCCGAGCATCTCGGGATGCTCGACCCGAGCATTTTAGTGCTCACTCATCAATAATGGTGATCTTAAAAATTCCTTCTGTGGTTGCATCAAGAAGAAAGCAGTGGAAACATGATGATGGAGCTGTGACCCCAAATTCTGATGCTTAGTATTTATTAAGCTTATTTAACATTCAGGCTTGTATAATGCCAACATACTCCGCAGCACTTTACAGCCATTATCATAATTGTCCCTATTGGTGCCCTTAAATTTGCTATCAGTTTGTCTTTGGAGTGTAGGAAGAAACTGGACTTACCTAGAGGAAAACAAGTCAAACGGAGAAAACATATAAACTTAATGCATATGTTGTCCTTATTGGTATTTGAGTGCTAGCTAATGAGTCACCAAGCTGCCCAGTAATATGTGAACATCAACTACCCCATTGTGTTTGTTCCTGTTAAAATTCAATGTCGAAGAAGATATTGTGCAAAAATACATTTGGTTTTGACATATGGAAGTTTTGTAGTCAATGTTACAGAGAAGAGCTGAGCATCATCCTACAAGCTGGTAATGCTCTTCATCAGCACTAGGTTGTAGATTTGTATGGCTATCTGTGCAGATTATTTGCTTTAGAAATTTTTTTACACCAAATCTGCCCTTCTTGCCAGTAAAATGCACCAAAGAAGGCAATGCGATTTTCAACACTTATGTTGCATTTTTGGTGCATTTTTCCATGAGGAAAAGGAGGAGAGAGATCTGGTAACCAGAATTAATTTCCGGACAATGGGTAAAAAACACTACAAACAATGCCCCAACAATTGACATGCTGCAGATTTTATCTGTACCAAATTTGCACCTAATCTGCAAGGAAAAAATAAGCATCATGTGTATAACTTTGCTGGCTTCAGGATAAGCATGCAGATTTTTGACAAAACTGCACCAAACCTAATTGTGCTTCAAGTTATAAGTTACTGGCAGACAAAGAAATTAGACCATTTTAGTCATGCGGCAGTAACTTGAGTAGCTCTCATACCCATGGTCTGGAGCCTAAATAGCCCAAAGGTTCCTTTTGGCCCATATGAGAATATCAATACTATAAGACACCTGTAATAGTTGGGGAGGTCCCAGTTGGAGACTTTGTATTTGGACCCACAATTTCAAAATACATAATACAGTACACTTTGGTAAAATGTCAGACCTTTATATAAGAAAAGGTGTGTTACTAATGTTATGTCCTTAAGTCGCATCATATAAAAAATGCAGTGTATATGCCACTGACTGTTTAGACAAGGATAAACAGAACATACTTGTGGAGTTGAAGTCAAGATTCGCCTGATTTCCGCTGAAGGCCTTGTGAGAACATTGTAATTAGATTGCTAAAACCTAGGATTCCAAGCTGTTCTGAAAATCACTTTTCAGACTCTATTCATCTATCGTGCTTTATATTTCTCTACCTAGAGAAAATGAATTCACCAGCCACTGAGCTCTATAAAAATCAACTATAGAAGGACAAACCACTCATGCCAAGCTGCTGCCTGTGAACGCATATGGATGACTGAGGCAAGCAGCTCTTAAGGAAGGGCTGAGGGAAATTTGTTTTAGATGCAGCTATATATCAGTTTTATGATGATTAATTCCTAATCTTTCTTCTTTTTCCTACTATGTAGCATGGATCCCAGTGGATTTTATTTTTATTTAAAAAAATTGCACTGTGTCTCATTGTACTTTCATATTAGGCGGGTGTTCACTTAATGTAACATTGAGTCCTACACTTCACTGCCCTGAAATTCAACTACCTTCAATGATATGTATTACAGACTAGTCAGCTGTCTCTAAGGGTATGTGCACACAGCATTTTATAGACATTAACGTACCTGTTGAGCTTTTTATGCAAATGACATTTCAAGAAAATGCCAGCAGTGTTTTTACTAAGGCTGGTTTCACATTACGGATTTTTCAGATCCGATGCTGTCCGATCAAAATCGGACAGCATCGGATCCGAATTTGGCCCCATGCAGCCCTATGGGCATCGGACCGAATCGGATGTGCACTAAATGCCATCCGATTTGGTGCCGATCCGATTCTGTCCGATTTTATTATCGGTGCAAAAATCGGAGCCTGCTATTTTTGCACCGAAAATAAAATCTGACAGAATCGGATGGACCAAATCGGATGGCATTTAGTGCACATCCGATCTGACCCGATCCCTATAACATGGGGCCCTATGGAGCAGGGTCCGAGGAAACATCTGATGTCTCCTCGGACCCGATTTTTAGGAGCAGTAAAACTGCTCCTAACTGGGAGCACAAGGGTTAAAAAAAAAAAAAAACCTTATGCTCACCTCCCCACGAGCCCCCGCCGTCTCCAGCCGTCTTCCTGAAGGCTCCCGGTGGCTTCCGCAGGTCTCCCGGTGGCATTCCAGCATGATGGGGTTACCTGGTAACCTCGTGACTTGACTCAGCAGGACCTGAACGCAAGGAAGACTCTGAGCACCGGAGCTCGGGACACGGGAGCCTTCAGGAAGACGGCTGGAGATGGCGGGGGCTCGTGGGAGGTGAGCATAAGGTTTTTTTTTTTTTTTTAGCCCGGAAAGGCTACGATTTTATGCCGGAATCGGATGCCTATTTGGCATCCGATTCCAGGCATCAGAAGGGAGCCGATGCTGTCCGAATTTATCGGACAGCATCGGCTCCCTTCAAAATCGTAATGTGAAGGTAGCCTAAGTCTTTTCCAACGTTGTTAGAAGAATGGAGGAGTCACTTAACTGCTTTGTGGCTTAGTAAGATTGAAGTGGCTACAAAGTTGACAAGACTGAACACGTTTATGGCAAGTCATTGTTATGTTGTTATGGAAATATTAATTTATAATTCATTTTTTTAAGGTATTTTTAGCTATGTTCCAGGCACAATCACAAAAGAGTGTCCATACACATTACCCAAAGTCAACTGAACACCAGGTTCCGAGGGACTGGCTGACTTATGTGTATGGTTCAATGCAAAAATATGATGCATTTGTATGAGGCTACCACACAGTGTCACAGGTTCTTGTACTTTAATAGGGAAACCAGTAATGTAAACTTTGCAACCAAATAATCCTACATAAGTAATTGTAATACAATTTTATTTAAAAAAAGATACAACAAAACCACAATGAGTTTCAGGGCCAAACCAGCTCCAGCATTAGTTGTAAACAAACCATTTGAATTTTAGTGACAGATTTCAAGAGTAAAAGGACACCAAAAAAGATTTGGGTGAGATAATTAAGGATTAATGACAAAAAATACACGATTAAAAAAAAAAAGATAACTTATAGATGCTGCATAAACAACTAATAAAATGAAATTCAATAGAAAAAAAAAGTCACTTGAAATAGTTTAGCCATGATGTTTCTCTTTATGACCTGGAAGACAATTAATTTAGGTAATGGTAATAAATTGTAGGATTACTCAGGGATCTATTAGCAAATGGGAGCACAGACAAATCACTGAAACCAAGTCTAAAGGCGAACAAGTCTATAATTATTACACGTGGCAGATAAAGTTAAGTGCGTCAAGAGTAAGTTTATTAAAGGGAACCTGTCACCCCCTCCGGGGCCTTACGTCCCCGGCGCAGTGTGCACAACCCAACAACTGAGGTCAGATGATCTCCTCACATAGTGCCTGTGTATAGCGGAGGCCCCAAATTCCAGCCCCGCAGTGTGTTATGATGTATTCACACTGCAGGGCTAGGGCCTCCATAACACGCAGGCGCGATGTGAGAAGATCATGTGACCTCAGTTGTCGGGCAGCGCACACTGCGCATGCCTGAGATATGATTGCACAGCGTAGGCACCGGGGATGTAAGGAGCAGAGAGGAGGTGGAGCCCAGAGGCCAGGGGGGAGGGATGATGGACAGCAGAAAGTCATTTGAGAACTTGGTAAAGAACACACCCACTGGTCCGAGAACAGGTATGGAGCCAAATTTATAAATCTCATTATTTAAGTGTCCCTGGGGACATTACGCATAAGAGCTACCTTCACAGAATGCAGCCTTAGTGCTGCTGAAGGTGGCTCTTTTACCTTCATAGGCCCCCGGGGGGATGACAGGTTCTCTTTAAACAGGCAGCTACTGAAAGTCTCAAGAAATACCATGGAGTAGATTGAAAGGGCACTGACCTGTAGTAGCTGCTGGTGTCTTTTCCTTTGTCCGGATGATGGTGGTTGGAATCCCGGTGCTCAGCTTATAGATATAAGCATGTGGATTCAGGTAACGGATGAAAGCGGCACTCGTGGATCTTTTGTTCCATATGCTGTTTATTGATCCAGTTTAGGATACATCCATCTGGGAGGGTGTGCAGGGAGGGAGTGTGCAAGCAACGGTGACCGTTTTCGAGGATGATTCCTCTTCTACGGGCTCTCAAAGAGGCGTCGAGCCCGTAGAAGAGGAATCATCCTCGAAACGGTCACCGTTGCTTGCACACTCCCTCCCTGCACACCCTCCCCGATGGATGTATCCTAAACTGGATCAATAAACAGCATATGGAACAAAAGATCCACGAGTGCCGCTTTCATCTGTCTCAAGAAATAGTTGTCACAAATAATAAACTCCCAGAGGCCTGGAAATGGGAATTCCCAGAAAAACAAGTACAAATACTATTTAGTGCAACTTTAAAAAAGTCCCAATCTCCAGAGAGCTGCAGACAATTGTTCAGTAAGTGCTCAAAAACAAGTCCAAACACTAGTTAGTGCAGCTTTAAAAGAGCCCCAATGTCCATAGAGTCTCAGAACAAACAACCGTTTAGTAAGTCAGGGGCAAAGCACAGGCAGCTGGAAGCAGGACAGTAGCAGGAGGCAGGTGAGTATTGTTGGAGTCCAGAGCAGGGGCGTAACTACAACAGGTGCAGGGGTTGCGATCGCACCGGGGCCCCGGAGCCTAGGGGGGCCCCAAAAGTCCCTTTGGCCCATAGAAAAAGACTAATACTATTAAAGATTTGCAATAATTGGGGGCCCCATTGGAGCTTTCGAATCGGGGCCCGAGGGCCTGAAGTTACGCCACTGGTCCAGAGGTAATTGCGGGACAAGCTAGAAAGGATCAGCAGGAGGTGGACCAGACTGGTAGAGTACAGGAAACTAGGGATTCAAACTAAATGCTCAAGCGTAACTAGATGGTAGACAGAAGTTTATAAAGGCAGAGGGAAGGATTACATATGATCAGGAGCAAAGCAGTGGACACCATTTTGAAAAGGCGCAAGATGCAGAATGTCAATAGAGATTCAAAGTCCTAACTGTAATATATTCACAGAAATACGTCAAAACAAATTATTTTCTCTGAAGGACTTACTCATCTTGTTGAAAAAAATAGTATGTTCAATAATGAATGAAGTTCATTCAGAAGCACAGACAACTAATATGGATTCTTAACCTACGGATGCACGGATGCACCTGATTTGGGACTCTTTCTTCCCACTTCCTCTCTGGACACCCTCCTCCTCCTTCGCTCTCATATGACGTTCTCCACTGTTCTCTCTACACTCTCCCTACCCCTCTTCCTAACCCCTCCTCCAGCCTGAAGATGGGGCCCTCCCTGCTTCAGGTCCGCCCAAGATCTCCTGGCCTGGAGTTGGAGTGGTGTTGGATGCAGGTTTTTGTGTCTCAGATTTGCGACCCCTCTCACCTGAGAGTGGTGACTCCACACCTGTGGAGTAGGTGCAGCATCACTCTGGTGACCAGTCCGCAGGGGCGCCACAGTAGCATACAGAGAAAGAAAATATGACTGTGACTGCAAGGTAGAGGGGACAGTGTAATCCTGAGCTGTCCCTCCAAGTAGGGATCCTTAGGCTAACACTTGTCCCTAAGATTACCCCTGAAGATGGCAATGACTGGGTCCTGTACCTGGCTGAATATGACTCACCTAGATGACGCCCTCCCCCACCTCAAGGAAGTGAAGGGGGTGGAGAGCAAGGAAACACATGGGGAACCCAAGCAAGACAACAGGTATAGCAACGTTCCAAGATGAACTGCAAATAGAAGGTTTTTGCTGCAAAAACAATGACACCACAGCTAAACAACAGTAAGCTCCTCCATAGGTGAGAAAACAAGTTATATTACCGGCATGGAGTGAGGTCAAAGGCAGGTGGATATAGTGGAAGAGTAGGGAAGCCACAAGCTACAGCAGAAATGAAGAATAAGAGAACATCCAGCAGTGAAAACATCCTAAACCCATTCACCATAGAAGAGGAAGCACAACAGTAAAACTGTCAATTGAGCTTTACAGAAAGCCTGCAATTGATAAAACATCCAAGACTTTCTGACCTCAGGTCCCCCAGAGGTGAAAACAGGATATGGAATACTCAAGCCATCGTGGAAGGGCAAGGGTGAGGCAGATATGTAATTGGAGCAAGGATGGATGAAATATAAAAGCATACTGGCTTACATTTAATCATATAACTTCAGTGATTTTATTGAATGCCCTGGGATTTATTGGCCACGATTAAGCACAGCTTTTTGTGCCAGAATTCTGGTGTAAAAAGCATTGAAAAAAAATGACAACATTTGGGTGCAATGTTAAACTACAATAACACTCAGTCACTTTCAGTGTTTTATATTATTTTTGCCAAGCTCTGGCAAAGTGGGTGGAGCTGGTCTGGGGCAAGGCATGGCAAATCAAACTCATGACGAGTCCTGGCGTTCCTTAGCCACAAATTTTATGGCCACTTTACACACACCAACTTATCTGTCCAACTTCTGAACAACTTACTGGTTGCAGTGAAATCATGGACACATAGTTCCATTTGTACACAGCCACAAAATCTAACAATGTGTCCATGATTTCACTGCAACCAGAGATCTGTTCAGAAGTTGGACACAGAAGTTGGTGTGTGTAAAGTGGCCCTTACAACAGCCCTAAACTAGAGTAAGATTTGTAAGGAGGTGCACACCAGTTTTCAGACATACCACATTTATTAGGAGATGCATTAAGAGACTCAGTACCATCTGACTCAAGCACATCTCCTCACCCAGAAAAATAGAGACCAATGTGTTGAATCTGTATATCCAAAAATTCTCGCGTCTGCACAGCATCTGGAATCTATTGGGACACACTAACACAACGTAGTCTATTGGTTGGATGGAATTACAGGAGAAATTACCATCATATTTCAATGTGCAATGTTTGGAATGCTGTGGGCAAGTAGTTTCTCTTTACAAATTAATCTAGGTTTGTTTGATCGATTATATAATTCCTAAGTGGCACGACCTACATTTAAAATTTTGCAAATACAGTTAATCAAATAGATAACAAATCTAGATGTGTAAGTAAGGAGAAATGTTATATCAAAGCTTTACATAGTATTATGGATTTAAAAACTATTGATTGTGTGCTGTACTTTTACAGCAAAGGCAGTTTTTTTGACCCACATCTCCTGCTACCCTTACTAGAAAGTAAGTTGATTCTTATTTATGTCAAAAGCAGTTCGGGGTCAAAGTGTTTTTAAGCAATTTTTTAGATACCGTATATACTCGTGTATAAGCCGAGTTTTTCAGCCCAAAATTTGGGCTGAAAAGTCTCCCCCTCGGCTTATACACGAGTCACTACGGTACCTCTGGGCTGTGGAGGCTGGAGGAGGCGGGGGGGAGGCTGCTGTATGAGCGGCCCCGTCACGTGGGGGCCGCTCATTAAATATGTACTGCTTCCCCCTGTCAATCAGCGGCAGGGGGAAGCAGTGCATATAGCCCCCAAATGCTGGCACTCGCCCCCCCTTGTAAGGGCCCCCCCCCGCTGGTTATATTACCATCCCGGTCTTATGATCAGCGCCGCACCTCGGTGCTCCTCGGTGCTCCGTCCGTCCGTCCTGCTACATCCGGGATCTCCGGCCGTCGCAGGCATATGACGTCATCGCGCGACGGCCGGGGATCCCGGATGTAGCAGGACGGGAGCAGCGAGGACGGAGCGCCGAGGAGCGGCGCTGATCAGAAGACCGGGATGGTAAGAGAAGCGGGGGGGGCCCTTGCATGGGGGGGGGGCGGAGTGCCAGCATTTGGGGGCTGCTGGATACCCCCAGGGGGCTGCTGGGGACCCCTGGGGGCTGCTGGGTACCCCCTGGGGGCTGCTGGGGACCCCCTGGGGGCTGCTGGGTACCCCCTGGGGGCTGCTGGGTACCCTAGGGGGCTGCTGGGGACCCCCTGGGGGCTGCTGGGTACCCCCAGGGGCTGCTGGGGACCCCCAGGGGGCTGCTATATGTACCCCTGGGGGCCTGCTGTATACTACCACTGGGGCTGCTGGGGCTGCTATATACTACCACTGGGGCTGCTGTATACTACCACTGGGGCTGCTATATACTACCATGGGGCTGCTATATACTACCACTGGGGCTGCTGTATACTACCACTGGGGCTGCTATATACTACCACTGGGGCTGCTATTATACTACCACTGGGGCTGCTATATACTACCACTGGGGCTGCTATATACTACCACTGGGACTGTATATACCATGGGGCTGCTATATACTACCACTGGGGCTGTATATACCACTGGGGCTGCTATATACTACCATGGGCTGCTGTATACTACCACTGGGGCTGCTGTATACTACCACTGGGGCTGCTGTATACTACCACTGGGGCTGCTGTATACTACCACTGGGGCTGCTGTATACTACCAGTGGGGCTGCTATATACTACCACTGGGGCTGTTGTATACTACCACTGGGGCTATATACTACCACTGGGGCTGCTGTATACTACCACTGGGGCTGCTATATACTACCACTGGGGCTGCTATATACTACCACTGGGGCTGCTGTATACTACCACTGGGGCTGCTATATACTACCACTGGGGCTGCTATATACTACCACTGGGGCTGCTGCATACTACCACTGGGGCTGCTATATACTACCACTGGGGCTGCTGTATTACTACCACTGGGGCTGCTGTATACTACCACTGGGGAGGCCTGTATACCACACTGCTGGGGGCTGTATACCTGTGCTGGGGTCCACCCTCGGCTTATACACGAGTCAATAGGTTTTTCCAGATTTTTTGGGCAAAAGTAGGGGGGTCGGCTTATACACGGGTCGGCTTATACACGAGTATATACGGTATGTCACTTTCATACTATATGAATGCACCTTATGAACGAGCTGAAACAACTCTGAAACGTGTAGTAGTTTTCGATTCATTTTGCCTAAATAAAATTATACTGCAATACTTTATGGATCCTCTAATATACTAACAGCACCCAATGATATGAGCATCAGTGCCAAACAAGCAAAGAGTGATTAAAGGAAATCTCCCAATTTTGTCTTCAAAAATACAATAATTTCTATTGATCCCGATCATACATTTTTAGAAGTCATAGAGGAGTTCTAAATGAATATATAACAGCACAAGGACACACGCTGGGAAACTTTCCATAACATCAAAACCCAAAAGGAATACTAATATCCAGAGTTTACATTTTTATTTAATGTCTATAGGGCCTTTAGAGTATTTTTCTTATCTTTACTTTTTGATGCATATATTCTAAATGGCACAAGAAACACTTTACGAGAGTTTTTAGGCCAAAATGCATCGCCAATTCGTACGTATTACACACCATTTTGCTATGCTTGCACTGAATGAATTTAAGTAAAAATAAAACACATTACATGAGAAATAAACGAAATGTTTGACCAAGAAAAGTAAGTTTAATGGGAACATTTCACATGCAAAAAAATGTCTGAAGGTTAATAGCATTCTGAACATGCCCGACGCCTGAAGAGAAAAAACCTCGCTGCCGGGAGGAAAAGCGCTTTAATTCTCCCAACAGTGTTCCAGCTCAGTCACAGGGAATGAGCCGGTTCAGTCATTGCTCTGTGTATGGAGAGAAGTGGCTGGAACCATCCCCAAACTGACTGACAGCCACTCTGCATTAGAACCAGCTGTCAGTCTGTGCAGGGGGTGCGGTTTTAGGCGCTGCTCTCCATACAAAGAGCGGTGACTAAACCTGTGCTGCTAGTGACTCCGTGAGTGAAATCAGAACACTGCAGCTTCTTTTCCTCCTGGCAGTGGGGTTTAATAACCTGCAGATTAACCTCATATCTGGAGGTTAATAGCATTTTTGCACATTACAGGTGTCACAAGTCATTAGGAGACTTGTAACCGCTCTGTTTTATTTGCTTTGGAACAGCAAGAGTTAATGTTAGTTTCCCTGTTGGTAGCTTCTGCATAGTGCTGGGTCAGGTGATGCTGGTTGGTGACCGCTCCAACTTCCCATTAAATAGTCACATGACCCATCATCTAATGTCAGTAATAGATTTACTCTATTCTGACTATGGTGGAGGAAGGAACAAGTCTGTTGTTGCAGAAAAGGGGCCGCCTGCAGTCCTGGTGCTTTGCAGCAAGGTTAAGGTCGGTGTTGGAGTTGTATCCTTATTGTCTAACCCCCTGTCTATTTGCCTTCCCTGCATGATATTGTAGCACTGCAGGGGTTAATGTGCAACAGTAACAACACCAAGGGTTAACTCCCCACGCAACCAACTACACTACACTAGTGCCTCCAGGCCAGAAAAGGGAGCTAAAGCAGCTCCCCTATATATTCTGGTGTGGAGAGGAAGTGAGTAGCTCAGTCCTTGGGAGAACTGAGGAAGAAGGACTGTGGTATTAAGGAGCTGCCTTAGGCTTCTCCACAGTCCGCTGCTCAATTCCAGGCCTAGCCAGTGTCTGAGGAGAGGAGTCAATAGGAACAGAGGAACACGTCTGGGAGACTGAGTTACCCCATAACTCGCCCCAGAGGAGCGCAAAGACTGGATACCGGATCCGAAACTGTGACTGACACAAGCAGCACAGTAAACACCGGACTAGTGGAGGTTATAGATCTGCACTGTACCACAACGAAGCAACACGGCGGGGTCAGAAACACACGGATAAGACTCAAGTTGCCTAGCAAGGGGGTACCTGTGAGGAGAGACAGGGCCACACACACAGCGCAGGAGTGGGAAGCCAAGGACCCGGTCAGGTGGGGGAGCAACCCGGCCCCGGTACAGACTCTATGGACAGTACTCTGCTTAACAACAACTGCAGTAAAGATTTGGAAAACTACAAAACCGTGAGTCTGTGTGATCCTTGTACTCAAACCCTATGTTCCTCACAAGCGGCTATCATATCCACCACTACCCCTACTCTGCATCATCCATAGACTGTTACTGCCACTGCCCTGGGGAACCAGGCTCTACCCATGGGGAGCCGTTACACCTCAGGCTGCTATCCATCATCCCCGGAGGTTCTGCAGCAGCAGTGGTCACCCTGACCACACACCATGGGTGGCGTCACGACTTCATCCCTGTAAATAACCTCCCAATCCTTTTATTGTAGACCCGGGACACGGTCCGGACCATGGACTGCCATGATATCCTTCCCCTGTGATAACCCGGTCCGGTACCGAGTACTCCGTCCCAGTGGGCTCAACAATATTATCTGCAGAGGTGTGGCTAGCGTCCTTGCCAGCCAAGGGCTAGCCAGATGTGGGCAGTTTAGGGACAGACACAGGCTAGTGTAAGGAGGTATCCCATGCCCGTTCCCTATCGTGAAGGTCTTCCTCCCCGTTGTCATTATGTGTTGCACCATGCGCTGGTCATCCCATGGTCCAGCGTCACAACAGGATCACTTGAAGGTGTTTGGTCTTGGGCTCTAGCCCATGATATTATAAATTTATGGCAGAGGGTTAAAGCTCCAGAGTTTTAGCAGGAACAGGTCTTAATCCCAGCTCTCACATTGCCAGGAACCTTCGGAAGAAGACACAAAGATTATTATTTTTATTGCTTGTTTTCTACCTTGCTGGTAACATAGTGTTTAATGAATGCTAAGCAATGAAAAGAAACACTGAAATTGCCGACGCTTCTGTAGGACCTGGCAGTCACATGCTGAAGCTGTTGAGCCCTAGCAGAACCAGATGATCTTTGCTTGTGAGGTGTAGTACAGCAAGCGTCTGTTTTCCCCTGTATCAAGGGCACTTTTGGGTGCCTTAGTTACAGTGGAAAAAATTAGCAATAAAGGAAAACAAAACAATGCTCTCCAAAGATCTTATTTTTTGGTGGGGGACATTTTGTAAAAGACAAAAAATGTATACATATATATTATATATAAATATACACATTGAAATATATTAGACACATAAAGGAAGAAAAAAAAGTCCTCACCACATAGAAAAAATAGATTTTTTTATTATTGGATTTTTTACAATACATACGGTAATTTAAAAAAAAAATACCTACACATTACATATCTACATAACCATAATAACATACGGTTATTTGGTATAAAGAGTGGACAATAAAAACAAAAGTAAGAAAAAATAACACTATATATATATATATATATATATATATATAAATATATATATATATATATTTGCATTGTATAGAAACATTTACATAGAGTTACACAGAGGTTTATATATACCCCATAGCTGTGCTAAGAAAATCTATATGTCCTGCAAAAAAACTAATTCTCACACATACACATCAGTGGATCAATGGAAACAAGAAGGTTACAGCTGCTGGAAAGAAAAAGCAAAACCTTTAATAAAAAGAAGTTAAAGGCTTCGCCATAAAGGGGTTAATCTGTACACAAAAACACCACAACAACCAGTGCCTTAAATGCGTTATTTGTTGTAATATAATGATGGTCTACCGGGCTTTACTGGGTAAAAATAAATTGGGAAAACTTTTGTCTAGTCTTTAACAAGCCACTGAGTGACATCAGCACAACACCACTCGTGGCTGGTGGCCAAGTCCTTTTGTAGAAGATATGAAAGCGTGAAGGATGTCAAAGCCGACATCCTAGACAATCATCTTTTCAAAGGGAATTCATGCATGTCACTAAAAAATGCAGCAAGCCAAAAACAATATAGTGTAAATTACGTATCAATCAATGGGGGTTATAGGAATTAAAAAGATGCCCTTTATCTAAATTCATACAATAGAGTTCTGTCCTCTCTAATGCACAGCAATGACTATAGTCTTAGCTGTCTGAGAACTTTTTCTGCAGAATAGTCTACTCTCTCGAGGATAATATTGCTCTTTAATAATCACACATGTCCATTTTGTTATTACATGGTTATATACTGTACAGTTATAGGTTACAAAGGAGATCAATAATGTCTGATATTCATAAGGGGTCAGGCAAAATCCACACATTTTTTAGGTGTTATAGACGTGAACGAAAAGAAGAGTGCAACAGATCTATACCTGCTTTTACTCTGAGAGCAAAGAGCTCAGTAATAATAAATAAGTAAATGTGTCCCTGGTGTCTTCATGAAGACCGGAAGGGTCTGGTGTATTGAAAAAATCTTCATATGTACAAGAGTCCTCTTTATCATACTGTGTCAACTCACAGAGGACAGTATACAAAGTGGATTGCATACTGTCAAAGGACAAGATTGTTTTTTTTATAAGTGTGCATCCATAATTTGCTGCCATGAGAACATACCATTTCAACAAGACATTTTTGCTGCAATTGCAAAAAAATGCAATGCAGGTGCAATGTGTACACACAGCCCAACTGGTAGTTGCATGAAGACAACCCCCGATCATATGCCCTGTTCTACTGACAGTCAATTTACATTAAATGCTGGAGGAACGCCGCCAGGAACAAATTCTAATGGCAGTCCATGCAACCTGCTCTGAACATACTACGAT
Organism: Allobates femoralis; assembly: GCA_033576535.1. NCBI lineage: Eukaryota > Metazoa > Chordata > Amphibia > Anura > Aromobatidae > Allobates > Allobates femoralis. Next base: position 549,750,537 of record JARQOC010000001.1, on the reverse strand, counting down.
ATTCCTACTTCTTAGTAGGTCATATGTAGAGATGGGCAAACCCGTAGAAGTTGGATTTGGCGGATCCGAATTGTCTTTAAAATAAGTCTGGGTTCAGGATAGACTTGACCCAAATTTGAGCTTGAACCCCAAAAAAGTCTATAGGGACCTGGAACTTTAGTGCTATAAAATGTTGGTAGTAAGTCTAAGGGGGCTGTAAAAGAAGCAAAATCGAGATTAAAGCAGGAGAATCATTCTTACCAGTCTCCGTGCTGCAGTCACACTACTGCCAGGTCTGCTCATTAAGCTTCAGGAATATTCACTGCATCCACACCCACTCTCTGTGACAGCTTCTGTAATTGATTGTTGCAGTTAGACTGATCCCCCCCTCTGTGCTGGCATCTGTGATTGGTTGCCATACACATTAGTGTATGGCAAGCAAGCTAGCATTATATTCGTGTAAAAATAAATAAATATTTGAAAAAATGCTGTGGGGTCCTGTATTGATACACAGCTCAGATAAAGCACATGGCTGCAAGCTGCAGCCCCCAGTCTTGTGTGTTATGGGTATCAAAATATGGAGGACTCTACTTGTTTTTTTTTTTTTTTTTATTATTTAAATAAATAATGAAAAAAATGCATGAGGTCTCCTCCAATTTTGATACTCAACCAAGATAAGGCACACAGCTGGGGGTTCATATTGTCATAGTTATTGGACCCCACCAGGCTAATGGCCGCTTTACATGTCCCGATATCTTTGTCCAACAATGATAAACAGTCACGTGCTTCGTGCGTTGGCGCCGATATCGTTCATGCGTTGTGTGGTGTAAATGACCAATTCAATGCAAGAATGATGCCAAAACAATATCGGGGAAGGATTGTGCAGGCTCTCCAACTGCCCGATATTGGATGGACGATCTGGCAGGATCGTGCTGTGTGACAGCCCAACAACAATTTGAAGCACAACTTCCCCTATTCACTCCCATGTTAAATGGTCGTTCCCTGGCTCGCTCGTACAAGGGGGCATATACATCGCAGTTGTGTTGCCTGCCGATATCTCCCTGTGTGACAGCTCCTATGCGATCTTGGATTACTGCCAAAAATGTGCGCGCTCCCGTGCCGTTGTATCCAATATCGGGACGTGTAAAGCTCCCATAAAAACAGCAGTCACCTCAGAAATGACAAATTAGCTACCCAGTCCCCTGTCAAGCTCCGAGTCTTGCTCCAGCAATAATGTCCCACTGTAATGACCTGTGGGTCTCCCACTACTTATGATGGCAGGTCATCGCTTCAGTCAAAAGAACATTTTCACAACCAGTGATTGGCTGCAGCGGTCACACGTTCCTGTGATGGACATCATCACACCAGAAGTATCAGAGGCAGACCATGATGACGGACTTGGACAGTTTTAATAAAGGAGCAGGCGATCAGGATATTTTTTTTTAACCTACTACATTTTTCAAAACAAATTCCCTCCCAAGACAATCAATTTGGAGACTGTAAAAATAAAGCAATTTTCATTCAGATGTAACAAAGTCACAGATAAAAACCATTATATTCTTTCGTTATTCTCTCTTCTTCAGAATATATTTAGTGCTCCTTATTCACAGAATAACAAATGATTGGGACAGATTTGTTTTCTTAGGAGCCTTCGCTTGTTATCTGATGTGCTTCTTCAGATTGCCATCTGTAATATGTATATTGCTTTGGCACAATCAAACAACAAACATCTTGTGTTACAAAAAGTGCACTTTAGTTTCATCTGACTTTACTAGATCATTTCAGTTCCCAATAACCGCGCATTTGATGACTGAAATAGGACGTAAGCAGCAGATTTTGATAAATGACACCGCTCCATGCACCACTCCAACTGTCCAATTCAACCTAGTGACATTCCTGAAATTGGAAATTGACATATGGAGGAGACTTAAGTTGACAACTTTAATCCAAAGACACCAAGAAAAATAAGATCACAGGACTCTGTACATCATCTTTATGACAAAGGTCTGTTGGCCATCGCTCAGTCAATAATGATGACTCTAGATTGCCGCAGCAACGTCCCGATTTTTAATCCACTTTTGAATCCTGTAGACAGTGAAAAATGGTAGATATCTAATACAGATCAGCAGAGCTGGGCTGCAGTAAAGCAATTTAATAAAGCATTATATTCTATATATAAAACAGCAATAAAACACGTTCGGTTTTCATAACACATATTAATACCAAGATGTCAATAAAATATTGTGCTAAAAATGCCAGAACTCGGATTAAATAAAACAGATAAATATAAATTACATCTTCAGCAGTGCAATTTGAGGCAAGTAACGTGTGAAAAATTGTAGTGCTGTGGGGGAATTAATGAAGAGCCCCTGTCAATGTGCCCCATGAGGTGCAAGAGCTCCTTTGATCAAGATCTGAGAGCGGATATCTAAGGCCTCATTCAGACATGGATTTTTTTTACATACATATTTAATTCAAGTTTTTCAGGGATAGAATACACATCTATTTTACATGACCACTTTTTTATTGTTATTATTCTGTTACTACAGTAGTACTAATCTACTATTTTATCTAGTGTCTGCAAAAGAAAACAACTGAGAAATGACTGCATCTGATCAAGGATACAACTTGTCCTTTCAAATCAATAGGTCAATGAAATAAAATAGACAGCACAAAGATGCCACATGTCACATCCCCACCAGAGCCTGCACCTGCCACTTCTGCTATGGTTACTAGGCACCACCGTATTCAAACTGTAGGCGGGGATGGTGATAGGGGTGCTACATCTCCTCCAAAGACCCCTGCAACTTCTGCTGCGATCAATACACACCGCCATATTCACCCTGTAGGTGGTGCTGATGATAGGGGAGAAGGTTTTGCAGGAAATTCTGGTAAGTGCAGGCTCCGCTTATCCACTAGGGTTAGAGCGGCTGGGACCAGTGGTACTTCACAGGCTGACAGGGCTAACATGTGGGCATTCCAGATGAAATCATTAGCTCCTAAGCTCCAGCCTATCAGAAATACCATACCCTACAAATACATTCAGCCTTTTCCTTCAAACTGCCAGAAATAGTTTTTGGTTTTCCTGACTGTTTTGCATCTGGTGTTTACCAGTTTTACCTCAGCCTGTTTTTGTACTATTATTCCTCCTCACGATTTTGTACTTTGCTGCTATCTCGGTTTTGACCCAGCTCCCTAACTATGCTTTTGGATACTGTTTTTGTCTTTATCCTGGCCTCCTGGCTTTAACACTGCTTGGCGATCGTCCTGACTATGCTTTCAGATACAGTTTTTTGTCCTTTTCCTGACCTCCCGGAGTTGACTTTGCTTGGCTACCATTCCTGTCTCTGGACTGCTGTTTTCAATAGGTAGTTACCTTCTTGACCTTGTTGTAAATTCAGATCTTTGTATAGGGGCTAAAGGGTGTCATGGTCACTTGGGGATCTGTCTAATTGAGCGGCTTGCACTGGTGTCTTGGACGGATGTCACACCACATGCTGTTAGGTTTTCACTAGGTAAGAGAAGCTCAGATTTTTTGTAAAAATTGATACCAGGACCCCAAAAAAAATGGATGAGAAAATGATCCACTAACTTGATAAAAATGGCCTTGTGTTTTTCAAGACAATTCTTGCTAAAGAAAAAACATTTTGAAAAGTGTCATGGATGGGACCTAATATATGTTGTTTTAGGGCTTGGATTAAAGGGACTCTGTCAGGTAATTTTTCAGTATGATACTTATATTACTCTTGAATAGTGGCTGGGCAGCCCTTTTAAAAACATGTAAAATGATTACTGTACCATTTGTAGGTTCCTTGCTATCAGAATTTTCACACCCTGCAGGGAGCTGGGGTATTAGTCTTTTCCATTAATTTTACAGAGGATTAGTCCGGCTGCTGTTGTGTTATTTAAATATCCACATTCATCCAAGCTGGTGTTCTGGTCCTCCCCTCTGTGCCCTGTGCTAAGGAGTGGGGGGGAGGTGTTTTGTCCTCCACTGTGTGTGCTATCTGTAAGGGCACCGTTACACGTCGCAACATTGCATGCAATTTCACTGGCAATTTCCTGGTTGCAGAGAAATCATGGACACATTGTTCAATTTTGTTGCCATGTACAAATGGAATAATATGTCCATAATTTCACTGCAATCAGTGAGTTGCAAGCTATTTATCTCTGTGTGTAACGGTACCCTAAGAGATTTCTATCATATGAACGCTGGCTTTCCTGTAGACAAATAATGTGTGTATCTGCTGAGCAAATGATAAAATGTTCTTAAAATCATATAGAAATATCTCAGACTGCACACACTACACACATTTCTCAGATACACACAGTGATATGAAGAGCTGCAGCTAAGCACACACCTCCTCCCCCTCCTTTTGGCTCTGTCTGCAGACTCTTCAATGAGTCACACAGCATAAAACCCAGGAGGGCAGGACAGCATAAAGATGTATGAATATTCATTCCTTGGGGAGTGGGTAGTAGAGAGCTCACTGTGATTGACAGATGGAATTAATCTTCAATTTTGAAGTTTACAGAGGATAGGAGGGGAGTATAAATAAAAGAAATACATGGATTGAGAGCTTAGATAAAGGAATTAGAAAATTATATCAGCTACATATGGATTTTTGACCTGACAGATTCCCTTTAACTTTGCTAACATTCCAAATACAATCCAAATTAATGGGATACTTTATGACGCATTCAAAGGCATTGATTAAAAAAAAATTCCATATGAATTTTTGTTAGAGCTAAAAAAAAAACAAATCAGCTGAAAGGAGGATGAACATTTATTCTCCAAGATCCCTAGCGGAAAGGTCGCATTTATACCATTAAAACAGTGAGGCTAATCCTTGTACAGATCGACAACACAGACTGTAGAAATTCAAGCATTATTCTCGGATTTCTGTCACAGAGCTTCTGGTAAAACCAAAGTCGGATGAGTAATAGGCAAATCCAGAAACTAAATATTCCTTTATATTGTTCAATTAATTGAGCAGAAAAAAACGAATCCATTGCAGCATTCTGGTCGTATGTAGACATTGATGGAGACCTATATTCTGCTTGTGGCATCAATTGGTCATACCAGAAAACACCAGTCACAGCCCTTGGATTATTTCTCAGAAATAAAGCATCCTTTAACCCTTTCAAGACATAACGATTTTTCATTTTTGAGCTTCCTATTTTATATTTTTCAAAATCCATTTAGATAATTTTCCATTTTGACAGATGGAATATATATACAACCCAAAAATTATGGTATCACCGTGCTCGGAGGATGTCCATTCAGTTGTTTAATTTTGTAGAAAAAAAGCGATCAAGACATGGCACAAAACTAAAGTCATTTCAAATGGCAACTCTCTGCCTTGAAAAAACACTATAAGAAATCTCGAAAAAAAAAATGTGCTAGCCAGTAATGGTTACTTTTGTAGACCAAGCAGGAAAACTTATGGAATCACTCAATTCTGAGGAAAAAATTATGGAATCACCCTGTAAATTTTCATTCCCAAAATTAACACCTGCATCAAATAAGATCTGCTCGTTAGTCTGCATCTAAAAAGGAGTGATCACACCTTGGAGAGCTGTTGCACCAAGTGAACTGACATGAATCATGGCTCCAACACGAGAGATGTCAATTGAAACAAAGGAGAGGATTATCAAACTCTTAAAAAAGGGTAAATCAACACGCAATGTTGCAAAATATGTTGGTTGTTCACAGTCAGCTGTGTCTAAAATCTGGTCCAAATACAAACAATATGGGAAGGTTGCTAAAGGCAAACATACTGGTAGACCAGGAAGACATCAAAGCATCAAGACTGGAAACTTAAAGCAATTTGTGTCCAAAACAGGAAATGCACAACAAAACAAATGAGGAGCGAATGGGAGGAAACTAGAGTCAATGTCTGTGACCAAACTGTAAGAAACCACCTAAAGGAAATGGGATTTACATATTTACATACAAAAAAGCTAGACAAAAGCCATTATTAACATCTAAACAGAAAAAAACAAGGTTACAATGGGCTAAGGAAAAGCAATCATGGACTGTGGATGACTGGATGAAGGTCATATTCAGTGATGAATCCGAATCTGCATTGGGCAAGGTGATGATGCTGGAACTTTTGTTTGGTGTCATTCCAATGAGATTTATAAAGATGACTGCATGAAGAGAACATGCAAATTTCCACATTCATTGATGATATGGGGCTGCATGTCAGGTAAAGGCACTGGGGAGATGGCTGTCATTACATCTTCAATAAATGCCCAACTTTACATTGATATTTTGGACACTTTTATCATCCCATCAATTGAAAGGATGTTTGGGGATGATGAAATCATTTATCAAGATGATAATGCATCCTGCATTAGAGCAAAAACTGTGAAAACATTCCTTGAAAGAAGAAACATAAGGTCAATGTCATGGCCTGCAAATAGTCCAGATCTCAATCCAATTGAAAATCTTTGGTGGAAGTTGAAGAAAATGGTCCATGACAAGGATCCAACCTGCAAAGCTGATCTGGCAACAGCAATCAGAGAAAGTTGGAGCCAGACTGATGATGATGAGTATTGTTTGTCACTCATTAAGTCAATGTCTCAGAGACTGCAAGCTGTTATAAAAGCCAGATGTGGTGCAACAAAATACTAGTAATGTATTTGAGTGTTGTTTTGTTTGTTTGTTATGATTTTTATATAATATAATTTTTTCCTCAGAATTGAGTGATTCCATAATTTTTCCCCCTGCTTGGTCTACAAAAGTAACCATTACTGGCTAGCACATTTTTTTTTTCAAGATTTCTTTTAGTGTTTCTTCAAGGCAGAGAGTTGCCATTTGAAATTACTTTAGTTTTGTGCCATGTCTGTGATCTGCTTTTTTTTCTACAAAATTAAACAACTGAATGGACATCCTCCGAGGCAGGTGATTCCAAAATTTTTCCAGGGGTTTATATATATATATATATATATATATATATACACACCGGTACTTATAAAGATTAAAATCAGAGAAACTGAAAATTTTGCAGTGGTCTCTTAATTTTTTCCGAAGCTGTACATTATGAGCCCCTATATATATAGTATGAGACCCTACACAGCCCTTGTATTTGCTCCAGTCTCCAGTGCACTGACACAGCAGACTTGATGACATGACAACATTATGTTAGCTGTCTTAGTTGCACACGGTGATTGGTGGAGGATGGAGCTGATGGATCCGTCCTTCACCAATATTTTTGTCGTTATATGCCACTCCAGCATGCAGATGGCGGCAGCATCATGATGTGTGCCATGGAGGGAATGGTGCAAACTATGGACCACTGGTTCCAGCCCTATGGCTGTCTCGCTCCACAAGCCACAATACAGCAACCAGAGGGCTGTATTTGGCCCACAATTCACACTTTGCCCACTCCTGCTCTAAGGGAATTAGTAGCTATGAATTGCTTGTACTATATACTGCACACTTATATGATTTACAAGACGTACAGTCGAGAGACATGCCGAATTAAACCGATAGTTCCATCCTGCACTTCCAACAGCTAAATTGGATCCAAATCATTTGGACATCTTTATAACAGCAGGGCTATTCTAAGGGCAGGAGAGAGGGGTCACTCCAGGCCCACTCACACAGTGGGGCCCTCCCAAAGTGACTGCCATTCTTAAATTTGCAGGCGTGCAAAGCACGAAGATACAGTTGATCTCTCTGGAAGAGCAGGGGAGCCATGGACTGTCTGCCCTACCGATTTCTGTTCTGTAGGCTGCAGGACACTTTAGGCCTGCAGCCTACAGAACAACAGGAGCACACACAGGAACTTAGAAGCCCTATGCAAGTGGCATCATGATATCATCTTGTCACTCCTCCTGCATCAAGATGCTCACTGTGCCAGCAGATTTACGTGGAAAAATGCTTAGGGTTTGAGTTTTAAGGTTTATTTATGAGTCAGCACATGTACTGAACTGGGGAAGTTTACCTCGTGAGGCCATCATATAGAGTGGGAGTCAGCCATAGGAGAACATTCTCTACACTAGGCCTTAAAAGTGTGTTCGTACATCCCACGTCTGGCTGGTATGACCTTGTATATAATTTAACTTAGTATAAGAAAGCACAGTCTTGTTTTTAATACAGAGGGCCTCTGCAAGGAAACGCATACCATGCGGTACACGTTTCATTGCAATGGGTCCCTGTGGAGGAAAGTTGTCACTGTCAGGATCTTATCTCCTGACCATATACCACAGACCATGGTCACAGGTATAGACTGGATTGATAATTAGACACTGAATACCTGACATGACAAATATCCCAGATAGGCATATCCTCACAAGGCCATCGTGCAACTACATCCACTGTCCCACTATACAGACAACAGTTTTTTTTTTACATAATACCCCAGTACAGGTAATATATAACTGATTGTATGAGTAAAGATTTTCAGAAGTAACATCAAGATTTTTAATTGGTCAAGAATTTCTACATAAAAGTGGAACTTATTCTTATGGGCTTTGTACGAAGGCATTATTAGTGCTTGGTGTCTGATTCCAGCAAAACTTTAGACTGGAGGGTAATGCTATTTGTAAGACCAGCATGACAGTTTCTACAAAATATTAGGATGGACTACAATTATTACCAGATAGTGTGAAACAAATCTGTAATTACATACTCCAATACATTAGAAAGGATTTGTGTGCAATCAAGCAGACGCTGGTGTGCCACTGTTACAATTTCTTAAACAACAGCAAACCAACTAGCAATTTAGGATGGCTTTGGGCTACTAAGAATGAGCAGCTGGCCACAAATGCTAGAATGTATAATCTACTTTTTCTGATTACCATGGAAGTCACTCACAGATACTTACTTTAAGTGCTCCAGGCAGTTTTTCACTAATACCAACAATCTACAAGTAATCTGACATTGTTCTATAGTCGAAACTGAAGGGTGTGCTGATGTCACCAGTGGCCGCAGAAAAAGAACAATTTTTACAAAATTGTTATGTGGTTTTCATTCTCGTATATAACTGTAAAAATAAATACTTTTAACAACTTTTATGTGGAGAGCCATATAATTGAACCCCATGCATTTAGACTCTCACCATTTCACTTTTCTGGTAGACAAAAGAGTCACACTGGACCATGTTCTCATCGAAGAGGTGGCCACTTACGGAGGATCACCTTACAGAGTATTTAGCGTCAGACTGGTCTATCAGAATTAAAAAAAAATCCTCACAGGTCCAGATGCAATAGATTAGCAAATAAAATAACAGAAACCCAAAGGTCTAGCAGAACACCTATTTTACACTGTTTTGGGAAAAAAACAACTTGCTGAACCATAACATATTCTATTAGGCGGTATTAGTATTCACTCTGCGATTTAGGCATGCGTTTACAGTATACACTGACCTACAATACTTTAAATAGATACATCAGTGTTAAAATCAATCATTTAAAAAAAAAAAAAAAAACATAAAACGAGTGTTAAACATAAGAAGTTTATTTTCTTTGAATACTGCAGTTTAGATAAAAGTTAACTGTGGCTTTTTAGGCAATGGAAAAAAGGAAGGTTTACACTTTTGCTGAATACCAAAGGATTCTTATGATGACAGATGCCACAAAGCGACAAATTCAAGAAACTGCGATTACATGGCCTGAAATTATTATTGCACACAATAACAAAAAATAAACTTTGATATACAATTAAAATGGACCTGCAAATGTTTGGTAGAGATTGCGATGAGTCCTCTGCATATGGGACAGGGGCGTAACTACCGGCATAGCAGACGTAGCAGTCGCTTTGGGGCCCGGCCCTTGTGGGGGGCCCGGACCCAGCGCCGCTACGCTGCTATCCGGTCAGCTACAGGCCCCCAGTGTGTATATACAGGTCCCCCACTCCTCCTCTGCTGCACACGTCACCTGTAAAGGAATACATCATACTTACTTATCTCTGCCGGCTGCCGCCGCTCTGCACCGCGCTCCGTCTTCATCCAGCTTCTTCCTGGTTGTGACGTCATTTCCTGCGCCCGGCGGTCACAACCAGGAAGAAGCTGGATGAAGACGGAGCGCGGTGCAGAGCGGCGGCAGCCGGCAGAGATAAGTAAGTATGATGTATTCCTTTACAGGTGACGTGTGCAGCAGAGGAGGAGTGGGGGGCCTGTATATACCCACCAGGGGCCTGTATACTACCACCAGGGGCTCTGTATACTACCACCACCAGGGGCCTGTATACTACCACCAGGGGCTCTGTATATACCACCACCAGGGGCTCTGTATACTACCACCACCAGGGGCTCTGTATACTACCACCACCAGGGGCCTGTATACTACCACCAGGGGCCTGTATACTACCACCAGGGGCTCTGTATACTACCACCACCAGGGGTCTGTATACTACCACCAGGGGCCTGTATACCACCACCAGGGGCCTGTATATACCCACCAGGGGCCTGTATACTACCACCAGGGGCTCTGTATACTACCACCACCAGGGGCCTGTATACTACCACCAGGGGCTCTGTATATACCACCAGGGGCTCTGTATACTACCACCACCAGGGGCTCTGTATACTACCACCACCAGGGGCTCTGTATACTACCACCACCAGGGGCCTGTATACTACCACCAGGGGCCTGTATACTACCACCAGGGGCTCTGTATACTACCACCACCAGGGGCTCTGTATATACCACCAGGGGCCTGTATACTACCACCAGGGGCTCTGTATACTACCACCACCAGGGGCTCTGTATACTACCACCACCAGGGGCTCTATATACTACCACCACCAGGGGCCTGTATACTACCACCAGGGGCCTGTATACTACCACCAGGGGCTCTGTATACTACCACCACCAGGGGCTCTGTATACTACCACCACCAGGGGCTCTGTATACTACCACCACCAGGGGTTCTGTATACTACCACCACCAGGGGCCTGTATACTACCACCAGGGGCCTGTATACTACCACCAGGGGCCTGTATACTACCACCAGGGGCCTGTATACTACCACCAGGGGCTCTGTATACTACCACCACCAGGGGCTCTGTATACTACCACCACCAGGGGCTCTGTATACTACCACCACCAGGGGTCTGTATACTACCACCAGGGGCCTGTATACTACCACCAGGGGCTCTGTATACTACCAACACCAGGGGCTCTGTATACTACCACCACCAGGGGCCTGTATACTACCACCAGGGGCCTGTATACTACCACCAGGGGCTCTGTATACTACCACCACCAGGGGCCTGTATACTACCACCAGGGGCTCTGTATACTACCACCAGGGGCCTGTATATACCACCACCAGGGGCTCTGTATACTACCACCAGGGGCCTGTATACTACCACCAGGGGCCTGTATACTACCACCAGGGGCTCTGTATATACCACCACCAGGGGCCTGTATACTACCACCAGGGGCTCTGTATATACCACCACCAGGGGCCTGTATACTACCACCAGGGGCCTGTATATACCACCACCAGGGGCCCTGTATACCACCACCAGGGGCCTGTATATACCACCACCAGGGGCCCTGTATACCACCACTGGGGCCTGTATATACCACCACTGCGGAGGCTGCTGTAATACTGCTGGGGCCTGTATATACCACTGGAGAGGCTGCGGTATACCACTGGGGCTGCTGTATATACTGCTGGGGCCTGTAAGGGGGTGTGTCTTGAAGGGGCGTGTCATTTGGGGGGGGCGTGTCTTGGAGGGGCGTGTCATTGGGGGCGTGTCTTGGAGGGGGCCCCGTTCAAAAGTTTGCTATGGGGCCCTGCCAGTTCTAGTTACGCCCCTGATATGGGACCAAGTTACCCAAGCCTGGTGCATTGAATATGACAACAGCCAAGTGTTCTTACAGTCTCAGTGGTTGGACCCCATATAATTCTATTTCATGCTATAAAACAATACTTGTAGAAAACCCCAGTACAAGTGGTAACAAATACACAAACTAGTAATATCTGTTAAGACTCCCACAAGACATTAGACTTCTGTTGGCTTAATCCACTGATATCGACTGGTGCGGCCAACAAACTATTGTATGTGGAGGTACCGGCCAACTGATGGTCAGGAATTGGAATATGTTGATTGAACATGTCCAGTTTTGGACTGGTGATTGGATTGTCCACCATAATGTAAGCCACTGGCCATCATGTTGGTCAGCAGCTTTCTCATAGAGAACACGGAGCACTTGGCCGAGCATGTGTGTATGGGGGTGTCAGCTGAGATTGCTGTCGGCCAAACAATGGGCCAAAGCATTATTCAGCTGTCAGCCCTCTAATGCAGTGTTTCTTAACCAGGGATCGAACCCCAGGGGTATAGTGTGTCGGTATCAGGGTTTCGGCGGAGCCTCCGTCACGGTGGTCAACACACTCCCGACGGCTGCATGTAGATTTATCACTAAAGAAGGGTTCGGTGAATGTGCATATGAAACTGGTGGGTTGGGTACCTCAAACAAGGTTAAGAACCACTGCTCTAATGTGAAACGCCAGCTCTGCTTTGTAAGGTGACACTTTAGTAGTGTTTTTAGTAAAACATTCCCTGGTTGATCATAAAGCTTTTTAAAGGCACCTTTTCCCCTATTCATCTTAAAATAGCTGTCGGCCAACAAAGGTTCCACAGACAGCTCTCTCTCTCCATTCACCGGACCACTCTGCCAAGTGCTCCCATTTTCTCCATGATAGACCTGCTGCCAGATATTATTATTATTATTATTATTAAGTATTTTTATAGCGCCATTAGGTTACATGGCGCTTTACAAGTGCGAGGGCGCTTTACAAGTGAGACATCTGAGGCAATGGCTTATCGAGAACAAAAGGATCAGCAGTCTAAAAGCGACAAACCGAATTACTATCACCCCAGACAGCATCTGTTGTGGAGTCGGGTCCCCCATACATCTAAAACTGTTGACCAAATCAGTCAATATCAGCTGACGTTAGTCTCAGTGTATGAAGGCCTTAATACTAACCTTTTTAACTAATTCTCATATCTGTTCAACTTTAAGAAAGTTAAACAAGGTAGCTCCAAACCTGAGAAAATGGGTACACTGCAAGTTTGTGGTGGGGAAATCAAAGTTTTTCTTAGAGCTAACACTTAGGCTGGGTTCACACTTGCGGACCCCTCCGCAGCATCCTGCAGAGGGGATCCACAAGCTGACCGCAGCCACTGCAAGCCCCTATGTTTATAATGGGGATGCACGGTGGTGCGCTTGACTGCGCAGGACGCTGTGGAGGGGTCCGCAAGTGTGAACCCAGCCTTATCAATAACTAAGTGTTGTAGGGAAACAATTTAAAGGCATAAATGCCCATTGATTTATTCAAGTCATCAAAACGTTTGCCTTTGGCCGGGTTCACACATCTGACATTCACTTTCAGAGTACGGACTGACTGTGGGTCTCCTGACCCCAATTTAAAAGCCTCATATATGCTTATGAGGCTACCAAATTCAAGTCAGGAGACTACAGCTGATCCAGACATTGCAGTCCATTCTCAGACCATGAATGCCAAAAGTGTGAAACAGGCTTAACTGAGTAGATAGGTTTAGGCCTGGTCAAAGCACAAAGGTCACAAGTAAAATCATAGAGTGCATGCACAAGTGTCCTTGAACTAGGCTTAGTCAACGAATATGCACACAGTTTACCTTCTCCATTATTCTTGCCATTAATTTTGTGGGCAGTATAACAGAGGTTTTATGACAAAATAAAATACCTCACGTTTTCCAGGAATTTTTGGAGTAGACCTCAAATAAACAGCAGCCCAGAAAAAACAGAAGTCGATGAAAACCTTATGTCGAGCAGTCTTTCATTACAACGAAATGCATTTTAACACAATGGTCTTTCTTATTAACCTAGCATTAATGCACAGACTGTATCAATAAGGATTAACCACAAGCATGCTGCTTCAAAAAAAAAAAAGGCAGGAATGTCACTGTATGGTGGGTTTAATATGCATTGCAATCATTCCTTAAATAAACCCTAGATGCAAACACAGAAGAAAAAACAAACAGCAGCGCTAATAAAAGATGCTTTGTGTCAAACAGCAAATGGCAAGAGATGCATGTGTGTCTTAAAGTGCAGCGAAAGAAAATCTGTTGCCTGTGAGCAAATAAATAGAATAAAACTGATTATTAAAAGGAGTAAAAATTAATAATCCTGATGACCCCCTATGACACTTAAGCATGTGCACAGTTCTTGTAAAGCTAGTTTCAATTTGTCCTCATGCCTACCTTTTGTTTCATTATGAACATGCATCAATCTGTTGTATTAAAAGGAATCTGTCAGCAGGTCTTTGATGTGTAATCTGAAGGCATCATGGCTTTTGGGTGACACAGCTATGTATGTGTCTTGTACGGCATCCTCCTGTGTCCCACACTCATACCTACCCGGTTCGCGCTCCCACAATGCTCCTTCAGGCTGCGGCGCCTTCCCGGCCTGTCTCCTCCACCTCCTCACTTCCAGGTTGCGGGGGAACGAGTAAAGGACGCGGGCTGCTGTCAAGTGATTTAAAGGGCCAGTACACCCTTCTCTGTAATTACCTCTCAGCCAATCGCTGACAGGTCTTTATATACTTAAGACCCTCACTTCCCTTGGGAGGTGCCTGGGCAACTTTGTTCATTGGTTAATTGCCAGTTTCAGGTCCTTGACCAGCACCAGCGCATTTGCTTAGTCTTGTCAGAATACTAATACTGTGTTTCTTGCTTCTAGCACTGGAGTCCAGTCTACCTGCCATCCACCCTCAGATCCTGATGGCACCCTCTGACCATCTGGACCTATTCTTGATAATCCAGTTCCGTGTTCCCCCTGGATTCCTCCAGCAACTTGGTCTTCCTTCCGCAGTTCCCTGGACCCCTCGCTCCCTTCCCTCCAGTATCACTGGTACCCTTGGGTCTGACCTTCTTGTCATTGTGCTGTTTCACTTGAGCCTCCATTGCTGTGCTGGGATAATCCCTGTACAGGGGTCTGCTCTTTGGTACTCCCTCGGGGAAATTCGGTATTTCGGCCCAGAGGACTTTCCTTGAGGGTTTCCCAGTCATTGTATTCCAATAACGCCTTCCCATTTATCTGACGTCCTTGTCTGGCTAGTTTCTGGGTTCAGCTTCCACAGTATCACCTGTGGTCAAGTGCATTCACTAACCTCACTCCTGTCTGCCCTGGCGTGACATGTATCTTATCAAGCTGCCTGTTGTTGTTTACTTGCAATGATTGCTTTAGTACTTGGACAATATAATTGCTAGGACTGCATTGCCTCGTACATGGAAGAACGGCACGTTCCCTGCTGTGATTAGCAGATCACTGTCTGTAGACTTTGTACATAGAGAGTCTGGTGTGGGCGGGGGCAACTCTTCGAGCTTTGCTGCATTGCCAAATCTAAAATCTCTGAATGTGTCAGAACTGCTGCAGGCAGTAATCTAAAGGTACCGTCACACGCAGCAATATTGCTTGCAATTTCACTGGAAATTTGCTGGTTGCAGTGAAATCATGGACACATTGTTCTATTTTGCAGTGTACAAATGGAACAATGTGTCCATGATTTCACTGCAACCAGCAAATTGCCAGTGAAATTGCAAGCAATATTGCCGCGTGTGACGGTACCTTATGTGATACATTGTTGGATTCAGGGTCTCTGCCTACGTTATGTTGCTCTCAGAAGAGGTAGCAAAAACCTGTTGAAGATTCCCTTTAAGCACATGCCACTTTCAAAAAGACAGCCTACACGCCGTCTGATTAGAAATGTAAGTACCGTATATACTCGTGTATAAGCTGACCCGTGTATAAGCCGACCCCCCTACTTTTGCCCCCAAAACCTGGGAAAACCTATTGACTCGTGTATAAGCCGAGGGTGGACCCCAGCACAGGTATACAGCCCCCAGCAGTGTGGTATACAGCAGCCCCAGAGGTATATACAGCAGCCCCAGTGGTAGTATACAGCAGCAGCCCCAGTGGTATATACAGCAGCAGCCCCAGTGGTTAGTATACAGCAGCCCCAGAGGTATATACAGCAGCCCCAGTGGTAGTATACAGCAGCAGCCCCAGTGGTATATACAGCAGCAGCCCCAGTGGTTAGTATACAGCAGCCCCAGAGGTAGTATACAGCAGCCCCAGAGGTATATACAGCCCCAGAGGTATATACAGCAGCCCTAGTGGTGTATACAGCAGCCCCAGAGGTATATACAGCAGCCCTTAGGTAGTATACAGCAGCCCCAGTGGTGTATACAGCAGCAGCAGCCCCAGGGGTGTATACAGCAGCAGCCCCAAAGCTGTATACAGCAGCAGCCCCAGGGCTGTATACAGCAGCAGCCCCAGAGCTGTATACAGCAGCAGCCCCAGGGCTGTATACAGCAGCAGCCCCAAAGCTGTATACAGCAGCAGCCCCAGGGCTGTATACAGCAGCAGCCCCAGCGCTGTATACAGCAGCAGCCCCAGGGCTGTATACAGCAGCAGCCCCAAAGCTGTATACAGCAGCAGCCCCAGGGCTGTATACAGCAGCAGCCCCAGGGCTGTATACAGCAGCAGCCCCAGGGCTGTATACAGCAGCAGCCCCAGGGCTGTATACAGCAGCAGACCCAAAGCTGTATACAGCAGCAGCCCCAGGGCTGTATACAGCAGCAGCCCCAAAGCTGTATACAGCAGCAGCCCCAGGGCTGTATACAGCAGCAACCCCAGGGCTGTATACAGCAGCAGCCCCAGGGCTGTATACAGCAGCAGCCCCAGAGCTGTATACAGCAGCAGCCCCATGGCTGTATACAGCAGCAGCCCCAGGGCTGTATACAGCAGCAGACCCAGGGCTGTATACAGCAGCAGACCCGGAGGTATACAGGCCCCCCATCAACCTCCAGGGCCCCCCCCCTTGCGTGGCAGCCTGTAAAGGAAAATCATACTTATCACTGACCTGCGCTGTCCCGCTGCTGCCGACACACGATCCCGGGCTTCAATCCGCGGCTTCCTGTGGTCGCGGGCAATGACGTCATTGCCCGCGACCACAGGAACACGGAAGACGCGGATTGAAGCCCGGAATCGTGTGTCGGCAGCAGCGGGACAGCGCGGGACAGTGATAAGTATGATTTTCCTTTACAGGCTGCCGCGCAAGGGGGGGGGGGCCTGGAGCTTGATGGGGGGCCTGTATACCTCCGGGTCTGCTGCTGACTCCTGGGGAATACCGTATATACTCGCGTATAAGCCGAGGGGGGACTTTTCAGCCCAAATTTTGGGCTGAAAAACTCGGCTTATACGCGAGTATATACGGTAGCTTTATTGCAGGATTAGCTTTTATTCAGACAAATGATGTAGAGCTTACTAGCAATTAATGGATGAATTTTGGTTTGTGTCCGAGTACAGTCCATCTATAAGGGCCGCTTTACACACACCAACTTTTGTGACCAACTTCTGAACAGATCTCTGGTTGCAGTGAAATCATGGACACATTGTTCCATTTGTACACAGCCACAACATCTGTTCAGAAGTTGGACACAGAAGTTGGTGTGTGTAAAGCGGCCCTAACAATTGACCCATGTATGTTGGAGACTTTCCCTTTGCATGTGCAAACTGGAGATTGAACTGAACACTGATTGAATTCAAGTCAATGTTCATTACTTTGTTAATTTTCAGTCTCTTAAGCCCCCGTCACACATAACGAGATCGTTAGTGAGATCATTGTTAAGTTCCAGATTTTGTGAGGTAACAGCGATCTCGCTAATGATCTCGTTACGTGTGACACTTAGCAGCGATCAGGCTGCTGCTGTGAGATCGCTGATCGTTACAAAGTGTTCTGGGTCATTTTTAGGTAATTGGTCTTCCGCTGGGAACGCTGCATCGCTGTGTTTGAAAGGGATAACGGCCAACGATCTCAACACTACGCCCGAGAGTGACAATTCTCAATGACCTCTGTATCATTCCGGATCGTTGCTGAGTCGCTGGTGAGATCTGACTGTTTGACATCTCACTGGCGATCCCAAAGTGACGTACCCGCGATCCCCAAGAATCGTTATTGTTGTCGGGATCGCTGTTGCGTCGTTGTGTGTGACGGGAGCTTTAGATATGCAATTTGTAACTTGCTTCCAATTTCAGATTTTTCTCCTTGTGGCATGTCCATACACATAATGCATTTTATTTTTAACAATGAAAAAGGGGCAGGGATAGAAGAGAATATCAGCCCTACATGAGCAGTATGCCGCAGGGTCCATGCCAAAATCAGCAACACAACCTAGTTACACAGACTTTACCACCATAAAATGGAAATGTTTAATTAAGACAAAGAAAATTGATTCATTTTACATTTAGAAAGCCAAAGAATAAATTAAAAAATAAAAGTCAGTGCAAAAATGTCCACATCTATTATCAGCTTAACATGGCTTCAAATATAAATATAGACACATTTGGTATTGGAAATTCTTTTATGATTTTTTTTTCTGTGGAAGCAATTGGTTGATATAACCTGATGCATTGTCTTCATGGGTAAGAAATTTCATGCCACAGCAAAAGAGCAGAGAACACGTTTAAACCTCACTGGTAGTTCTGGGTGACTTAAGGAAAACATTAACATATGTGTACATGAGGAATAAAACTAATTCTGGGCTTTAAAAGAAATATCCTGTATTTTTATTAGTTCCCCTTTATTTTATTTTGCTTTATTAGCTACCTTTGAGCTAAAGGATACTGTCAGGAGTGTGTGGAGACCTACTGTGACCTCCGGGTTACTGGGATCAGAAGGTCACTGTATTTGGCTGATCACTGGACCTCTTTAGAGCTTGCTTGGTGATTATACTGGGTAGAGCAGAATTATTTCCTTATAGTGCCATAAGAGTTTAGAGTTCATTTCTTATCCTGCTGAGAATCCTTGTAGCTTTAAATCTCAGCAATCAGATTATGATCACTCCCTTCCTCTATTTAAACTCACTTCTAGCTATCTCCTATGCCGGTTATAGATCTTCTAGGCTGGACACTCTGGTGAAGTGGTTTCAGATGAAGCTGTGGAGTTCTTGCCAGTAGAAGCTGTGAAATGCCTTTCTGGAAAAGCTGTGGAGTTCCTTTGCTTGTGTTTTGTCCTGTTTGTTTGTCTCTTTCCCCATGTTCTCTTATTTGCAGCAGTAAGACTAGCATATTGCTGACCTACTCACTAGCTAGAGTTAGGCCAGGATCAGCCAGGGACTAAACACGTGATTACTCATGGGGGAAGGTCCCATCTATGGATGATAGGGAGCGCAAGGCTCTGGCTTAGGTAAGTATTAAGGGGTGAGCCTTATTTTGGCTCCCAATCACCAGGGCCTTCCATTTTACCTTCTTCCTGGTGTTACTGTTGCATCGCACACCTAGGGTCTTCTCGATGTGGCGAGACATGTAGAGACTACATTTGCATAGACTATAATATTTCTTATACAAGGCCTGCCGAGACAGAAGGGATCTCTGCTCTCTGTTACTATACAGCATGTTTAAAAGCAGCAGTTTTTTTTCGCGGCCACAACTGCTGGAATCGCACTTGCCACATCTGCTGCACACTTACCGCAAGACCCATAGACAATGCATGGGGCTTGCCACAAGTGTGCTGCAAGTGTGGCCGTTAGGCGAAAAATGCAGCAGATGCGGTGTTTTGACCGCAACTGCCGCATTTTTCAAAAAATGCTGATTTAAAAACTCTGCTCCTCCCTCGGACCCACGCTCATAGGCCCCCATTTTAAAGGACACGGATCGGATCAGATTTGGCCTAATTGCCATCCTATTTTGTGGTATCCGATTTTTTTCTGTACCCAAAATTCGAGCAGTCTCCGATTTTGGGTCCAGCAAAAAATCGGACACAAATCGTATCCCACAAAATCGGATGCCAATTAGGCCAAATCCGATCCGACTCCCATAGGATAACATGGGGGCCAAATCGGATCCGTTCCTGTCTGTGGGGTCCTACAAAATGTAGGATCCCATGGTCAGGAAAAAATATGCAATGTGAAACCAGCCTAAGGGCCCTTTCACATCAGCGTTTTTCGTAATTCGCGGCAGATGCGGTGAAAAAACCGCATCTGCCGCGTTTGCCGCATAACGGTTCCACTTGCGGCACGGTTGCGGTTTTTTCCATAGGAAGTATAGGGGGACTTGCGGCAGATGCGGCAAGTGCGGTATTGCACTTGCGGCAGGTGCGGCAGAGAAAAAAACCGCGGCTTACTGCGGTTTTTTTCTCTGCCGCACCTGCCGCAAGTGCAATACCGCACTTGCCGCATCTGCCGCAAGTCCCCCTATACTTCCTATGGAAAAAACCGCAACCGTGCCGCAAGTGGAACCGTTATGCGGCAAACGCGGCAGATGCGGTTTTTTCACCGCATCTGCCGCGAATTACGAAAAACGCTGATGTGAAAGGGCCCTAAGAGGTAAAAGCAGCTCTCTGATAAGATATATTACTAATTTCCATTATTCACCTGTACTGACTAAAAACAGACTACTGAATCTGAAACTTAGTATAACAAAAGCCCTTAATATTTTGCAGAATTTTACATTATGTATTCTCCTTCAAGTTAATTTATGAATGCATTTAATATACATGGCGCCAACAAATTCCACAGTGCTGTACAAAGATTAGCCAAAGAATACAATATAGATGTAACAAAGTTGCTGCCAACCAACAAATAGCATAAAATAACCAATAATGATTGCTAAAGTAAATACTTATAAAAGGAAATTTAAACATTTTTGCTCAAAGACGAAAGAACATATAAATGCATATTTATAGGAAAAAAATCATGTGGTATAAATAAGAACCTTTTATTCTTTTTAATACAGAGATCTAAAAGGATCAAACATCTATTTAAAGGTTTATGTTTATATTTGCCCGGCAGTATATAATGTTTTTTTCTTGGGAGAATATATTTAATAATTGCATTATTTTTATGAGGGTGTGCAGTTCACAGATGTGACAGCTGGTGAATAATTTCTCACACCCACTCAGCAGCATGGAATTCCGAGCGTTGCTTATCCCCCAAACACAAGAAAACTCACAAACTGATATTATCATATCCAGCCTGGAATGATTGATTGGGTTCACAATTATGACATAAGGCCTTTGTTAGTAAAAGGTCTTTTTTTTCTTAATGTGTGTACACAACAGAGACCTCTTACTCAATGTTTACTCCTTTCGTAATCATGTTAACCTCTGATGGATATGTAATCTCCTGTGAAAGATCACTCATGGGACTAATGACAATGTACTAAAGGATACAAGATTCTCAGATTTGGAATAGTTCCTGTCTTTTTGGTACCATATTTATAATCATTACAAGCAGTATCCATTAACCGTGTAATTTAAATGGAACCTGTCTCCAGCTTTTTCCCCTAAACTGCGACCACTAGTAGTAATCCCTGATATACAGCATTCTAGGATACTGTATATAAGCCCCCATGCCGACCTGTATAACATAAAAAAAACCTTTTATTATTACCTATGGGGCGGCCCAGTCCAATGGGCGTCACTGGTCAGGATCCAGTGCCTCCTCTATTCTTTTGATTGCCGTCCTCCTTCTCTGCTCTGTGTAGATGACGGAAAAATGAACGAGTTCCCCATTGACTTCAATTATAATCGGGTACTTGGATCACGCCCATCCAAGCAACCAACTGCTTGTTTAGTACCGAACACCCGAAAATGGTAGTGATCACTCATCAATAGCTATAGTCACTTCTAAAATCACTGATTTGATGGTCAAAAAAGAGCTATCTAGAATACTGCTGTCATTATTATTATTATTATTATTATTTATTTATAAAGCGCCATTAGGTTCCATGGCGCTTTACATTGAGGATGAGGGAGACAAGAGCAAGTACACTAAATCTAGGCGATCAGGACGTACACGTACAGGAGGGGCAGGGACCCTGTCCACGAGGGCTCACAGTCTTAAGGGCCTGTCACACGTGTCAATGTCGTCAGCGATCTGATCGCTGACGACATTGACGGCTGATCGCTGGTGAGCTGTCACACAGACAGACTCACCAGCGATCAATTGACCAGAAACATCATGGAAACGATTTAAATATCGTTTCCACGATGTCTTGCTCCCGCTGCCAGCCTGCTGGAAGCGGGAGCAGGCTGGTATCCAAGGTAAACTGCGGGTATCTAGGCAGCGCGCGCTGCCTAGATACCCGGCGTGTACCTTAGTTACCAGCCTCCTCCGCTCACCGGCTGGTATCTAAGGTACACAGCGGGTAACTAGGGACCCTAGTTATCCGCTGTGTACCTTAGATACCAGCCGGTGAGCGGAGGAGGCTGGTAACTAAGGTACACGTCGGGTATCTAGGCAGCGCGCGCTGCCTAGATACCCGCAGTTTACCTTGGATACCAGCTCCCAGCGCTTGTGAGAGGCGCTGGGAGCTGGAATATCGCTACTCCCGGTGTCACACGCAGCGATGCTGCGTGTACACCGGGCGACCATCGCCAGGTTTTAGGACAGATTCTAAAACCTGGCGATCATCAACCAGCGATTTATCGCTGGTTGATTCAGTATGTCACACGCATCAATATCGCTGCAACGTCACTCGCAGCCGAGATCGTGCAGGCGATATTGATGCGTGTGACAGGCCCTTAAGAGATTGACTGGCAACCCTTATATATGCAGTAGTTAACTTCCTGACATTGACATCATTACACAACTAAAATTTGTTTTTAGATAGTGTTCATATTATGTGCTAAACATATGTTGGCGACTCCGTTCTGTATGAACCACTAATTAATGGGATTCAGATGTGTTGTTGATTCAGCCATAGTCTATTTCTCTAAAATATGGTCCAATGCATACATTGTTAAACTGTGTTTGAGCTTTTTTCACATGTATCGTCTAATGGTGCTGTCACACAGCACGATCTGGCCAGCGATGTCGGAAGCGATGCGCGGGTGCCAACTCGCTTCCGACATCGCTGGCCAGCTGTCACACAGCATCGCTGCGGCCGGCGATGTCGCAGCGACGCGGGCGGTGACATCGCTCGCTGGGCTGGGCTCAGCCCAGCGAGCGATCCGCAGCAACGCTGCGGTATAGGCTGGATCGCCGCTGACATCGCTCTGGCGATGTCACACGGCGCGATCCAGCCTTATCGCGGGTCGCCGGTTGCCAGGTTTATGGTTCTTCCCGTAAACCTGTCAACCTGCGACCAGCGATAAAACGCAGTCGCGCCGCTCATTTACACAGCGCGACGTCGCTAGCGACATCGCTGATACGTCACTTTTTCGGCGATGTCGCTAGCGACGTCGCCAGGTGTGACAGCACCATAATGCTGGCTTCACACCACAGTTTTTGCCTGTCTGTCTGGATCCTGTAAGTTGCAGGAGCAGACGGATCGGCAGGGATGTGTGAAAAGCTGCAGCAAGTCATGCAGCCATAGGAACTAATGTTAAAGTTGGTTCTGGAGGGAGAGAGAGACTGGGAGGAGAATAGCATTTGTCCTGAGCATGCTCAGTAACTAAAACTGGATCCAAAAAACAATTCTGTTTTTTCCTGGATCCAGCACCATAGACTTCCATTATATGTGATCGCATTAGATTCATTTTTGTACGTTTTGTCCGGTGCGCCCCAAAACGGTGCAGTCTCTGATTTTGGGGGATTGTAAAAACAGGACAAAAAATGAATCCTGGACTGAATTCAATAAAACTGATGGCTATATATGACCAATCCGGCACAATAGGGATGCATGGAAGGCAAAAATGGATCCTGTTCTCTCCTTTTCAAAACGGGCAGAACAGGATGCCAAACAACGTGGTGTGAAGCTAGCCTTAGAAGACTAAAACTACACTTTTGTTTCCTACTTTAAAGATGGATACTGTTGAAAAAAATCTTAGTTTCAATGTCTCCAAAACAGAAATGCAGTCAAAACTGATAACTAAAAATATCAATAGATAGGATAGATTGATGATAGCTGTCAGTTAAATAATGCCCCCCCTATATATTGAAAGCTTGCACCCTTAAGTGCCTTTCATGTGGCACTAAAGAGTGTTTAGCCTTGTAGTTAACTCTAAAATAAATAATTAATACATAAAAAAAACTAAGGGTCCCTATAGCCATCCAGCATTCTTTTATATTATTTATTTATAAATAAATAATTTACAAAATAGAGTAGGGCGACCTCTGTTTTGGATTTCCAGCCAAGATTGATCTGCCAGTTGCAGTCTACAGGCTGCAGCAGACTTTACCCTAGCTGGCTATCAAAAATAGGGGGGACCCCATGTAATTTTTTCATTAATTATTTATTTTTGGGCGAACTACAAGATTAAATACCCTTTAGTGCCACATGAAAGGAACTAAAGGGTGCAAAAAATGTACATAGAGTAATGTAGCATGTAAAAGATGCTGTTAGAAGCGTACAGCACACAAACGGCACACAAATGACACAGGGATTGTACACTGATGTCACACGAATTGCACACTGATGTCACAAGGGCAGTAGATAGACATCAGACGAGGGAAAAATCGCACTACCATAGCACCAATACGACATGCATATTGACACTCACATCACACTCAAAGATGTTTTCAGGAGAAACAGTGAAGCGATATTTCACATGTAGATGTGAGTGAACCCCAATTCTCAGTGGAGATCAGGCACTGCCTAAAGCTTCTGTATGAAAGCTTCTCGTATCAGCAGCATATTCTCCTTTTCCTAATAAAAGCATATGACCGTTCAGAAGACCTGAATGTGCATATACATGTGGGGGTAGTGAAGAAGAGGGAAGCGGTCACTTGAATGCTCGGCTTTTTGAAAGTTGTGTGGGACAGAATAAATGCAGTTTAGGAAGGCAATTGAGGTTGCGCTTATCACCTCAAAAAATCCTATGCTGTGTGGCTGCCAAATCATTTACTCAACCCTGTGAAATATTGACACCAAGATTTGCTGGAGACACTGATTCTTATCACAGTGTTAGATCGTTATGACCTTTTACAATCATTTCATCAGCTTGTGTTTCAAACATCTCAAAGACGACTGCAGTTTCCATAGGAGGGAATTGAAGCATCCAAGGTTCGGTATTCTTTAACTATAAAATTACTTATACATAAAAGGGAACCTGACAGCTCCCCCATGCCCTCTAACTCACCAGTATTTGTACATTTTGTACTAAAAACCAGGCCTAACCAGCTCTTTACTGTGCTTTAATCGCATGTTTTCTAATCCCTTTTTTTAATATCCTAATTAGGCTTTTGACCAGTCATTGGGATCTTAGCTTCCTCTGTGGGCATGACGACATGATTTGTAAGAGAAGGCATCATCACCAGCTCCCTGTTAATGTCGAGCACGCGTGCAGCTTTCTTGGGAGCGCTACATCGTTGTGTTTGAAAGGGACTATGACCAACGATTTCAATGCTACGCTAGGAAGTAACAATTCCCAACGACCTCTCTATAATTCTGAATCGTTGCTGAAGTCATTGGTGACATCGCTGGTGAGATACCTGTTTGACATCTTACCAGCGATGTGAAAAACAACACACCAGCGATCTCTGCACATCGTTATCGTTATCGGCATCGCTGGTGCATCGTTATGTGTGACGGGGCCTTTAGTGTCGCAGTAGATTCGTTTTCTTATTATAGTTTTACTATATAGTGATTATGGTGAATAAAAAAGCAAAAAGAAACAATCATGTAATTGCACATTTTTTTGCAATTTCACCGCACTTGGAATTTTTTGCCCATTTTCCAGTACACTATATGGTAAAATAAATGATTGCATCTGCAAGTACAACTCGTCCCGCAAAAAAACAAGCCCTCGTCTGTCTATATTGATGGAAAAATAAAAACGTCATGGCTCTTGGAAGTAGAGGAGCAAAAAACTAAAATAAAAAATCGCTGGGTGGTGAAGGGGTTAATTGTGCTAATGCTCTGGCCATGATCTGTAATGAGCAGGGTGGGGTAGAAGGTCGGCTTCGACTATAAAGTGTTGTAAATGGTAAATCCTGTATTGTCTATAATATTGTTCATTGTAAGAACAGGAGGTAAATGTTTATAAAGAGGCTCAGTAGCCAGAGTAAAAATGGATTTTGCCTTATGTAAAATGGTTGCTTTAGACTTAAAAGTCTTCATGGAAAGGCTTCCATCAGTTGCTTTATAATCTTTGGACAGTACGGGCTCCTCAGTAGCTTTGAGTCATCTTCAAGAACAGTGGGTCCAGCACATCCATAAAAGTCAGACTTTGTTATGAATTAATCCATTAAAAATTGAGAACACGTGACGAGTGACGCGTTTCAAACCACACTAGTTCTTTGCCATAACATACAATTGCGTTCATGCTGTATTAAACTATAATAATTAATGTTTGGATTTTATGGATGAGCTGGACTGCTAACCTATAAGCTTAGGACGTTGGCCCTCAATATGAGATCTGTGGAGGGTAGAGTGTTAGATCCCTACTTATTTCATATTCACGACCTGAATTGACTGATATTTTCTCCTGCAGCTGAGGATCATAGTATGAATATTTTGTACAGTTCTCTAAGGGCCCTTTCACATCAGCGTTTTTTGAAATTCGCGGCAGATGCGGTGAAAAAACCGCATCTGCCGCGATTGCCGCATAACCGCTGCACTTGCGGCTGACCGCGTTTTTTTTCGCTGCCGCACCTGCCGCAAGTGCAAAACCGCACTTGCCGCACCTGCCGCAAGTCCCCCTATACTTTCTATGGGGATTACCGCAACCGCGCCGCAAGTGCAGCGGTTATGCGGCAATCGCGGCAGATGCGTTTTTTTCACCGCATCTGCCGCGATTTCAAATAAACGCTGATGTGAAAGGGCCCTAAGAATTAGACTACTAAATAGTTAAAGCTGTATAGTTTATGATAACATCAATTGAGAAAGTGAATCAGAGTAAACGCTGCATAATTTATTGATAACTATATGGAGTGGTGCCCACTGATATGTGTAAAGTTTTCCATAGCAAAGTTTCTATAAATGGCTAAGAATGATGCCTAAGAGCATATCTATGAGATGATATCTGAAAATGGCACTGCTGTATGTGTGCATGCAGTTCACAGGACAAGACGCATGGAGAAATCAATGTATGGAGCTCATGCTGAGAGCGGAGTTCACGGACATGGCAAGGTAAACACAGCTGCGTCCTCAAATTCATAAGTCTTACTCAGAGAAACCATGAAGTCAGATGTATAGTCAAAAGGGGATATTTCTTTCTAAAACCATCACATTTTTAATTTATAGTAATTGACCAGATCCTTCCTTAAAGGGAATGTCACATCGAGAAGGCCTGTTGTCCAAATGATGTTTTTTTATGTTAAGGAATTATTCTCAGAATCATAATGTGTTCTCATTTTTCTCTACATACTGGATTAATGATGTGTGCCAATACATTTCATTTCAAAATTCTGTTTATAGGTTTTTAGTAGAACAATTAGAAGTAAGAACAAACACATTAAAAAAAAATATATATTCAGACATGTTGTTACAACCAATTGAGGACGTTAAATAGATGTCTAAAGTCTAAAGGCCCTGTCACACATAACGAGATCGCTAACGAGATCGCTGTAACGTCACAGATTTTGTGAAGCAACAGCGATCCCGCTAACGATGTCGTTATGTGTGACACGCACCAACGGTCTGGCCCCTGCTGTGAGATCGTTGATCGCTACATACTGCTCTGGGTCATTTCTAAGTCATCGCGCTCCCGCTGAGAGCGCTACATCGATGTGTTTGACAGGGACAATGACCAACGATTTCAATGCTACGCTATGGTGTGACAATTCCCAATGACCTCAGTATAATTCTGGATCGCTAGTGCGTTGTTTTTCACATCGCTGGTGAGATACCTGTTTGACATCTTACCAGCGATGTGAAAAATGACACACCAGCGATCTCTGCACATCGTTATCAGGATCGCTGGTGCGTCGTTATGTGTGACTGGGCCTTAAGAGTCGGTGTTGTCGATCATTATTTTCATGCATACAACAATGACTCCAATTGGGTTGCAACTTAATGTGCTAAATACAAGAGCATCAGAGGTGCGTCAAATGAAAGATTTAACAAATACAGCATAAGAAGAGATAGATTAGAGGGGGAAAAGACTGAAAGGTTAAGAAAAGATATGATAGTAATGAAGAGGGATGGGCGAAGTATACTGGCTAACACGACAAAGTGTAAATGAATATTAGATCAATTAAGGGATAAGCGGTCATTGATTCTGAAGTGTATCCACGGACGCCAGAGTTCTTTAAAGGATGCTTGAGTATGGTTTACATCTGCCACCACTTCAGCCATGTAATATAATTGGTCAATTTTCTCCAAAAGCTGTGCCAATACAACCTATTTATAAATCTACACTGATTTGCAGCTATTATTCCTTAACAATGACCCCCAAGGACTCTTTACCCTCCGTTACCCCATGATCCATGCTCCAATAGCAGTACATTTATAGCACCAATAGCACCACTCCAGATGTTTTTTTTATATTGCACTGTTGAAGTGGTGCTTTAAATCTAATAGTGGCTTCACACCTGGCGACGTCACTAGCGACATCGCCGAAAAAGTGACGTATCAGCGATGTCGCTAGCGATGTCGCGCTGTGTAAACGCGCGGCGCGACCGCGTTTTATCGCCGGTCGCAGGTTGACAGGTTTACAGGAAGAACCGTAAACCTGTCAACCTGCGAACTGCGATAAGGCTGGATCGCGCCGTGTGACATCGCCAGAGCGATGTCGGCGGCGATCCAGCCTATACCGCAGCGTTGCTGCGGATCGCTCGCTGGGCTAAGCCCATCCCAGCGAGCGATGTCACCGCCCGCATCGCTGCGGTGTCGCCGGCCGCTGTGATGCTGTGTGACAGCTGGCCAGCGATGTCGGAACCGAGCGGGCACCCGCGCATAGCTTCCGACATCGCTGGCCACATCGTGCCGTGTGACGGGACCATAAGTCTTGTTCGCCCTTGTCTTATACTCCCCTTCCAGTTTATTCATCTTTTCCCAGTGTCACACCGGTCGGCAGGGTTGGCACCAGGTTTTTGTGGGCACCTTTAACACATACCATAATTCACAATTATAATATAGAGGCTGCAGGCTGTATATATTTATAA
Organism: Allobates femoralis; assembly: GCA_033576535.1. Taxonomy (NCBI): domain Eukaryota; kingdom Metazoa; phylum Chordata; class Amphibia; order Anura; family Aromobatidae; genus Allobates; species Allobates femoralis. The sequence continues at coordinate 549,721,561 of JARQOC010000001.1, read as the reverse complement.
TATGAAGGTTGCTGCTGGACTGTATATATATATAATATAGAGGCTGCTGTTAGGCTGTACATACTATTTGGAAGCTTCTGCTGGGCTGTGTATATATACTATATGGAGGTTACTGCTGGGCTGGCTGTACACACACACACACACAAACACACATACACACATATACATAGTACATGGAGGCTGCTGAGAAAGAAAGAAAGAAAGAAAGAAAGAAAGAAAGAAAGAAAGAAAGAAAGAAAGAAGAAAGAAAGAAAGAAAGAAAGAAAGAAAGAAAGAAAGAAAGAAAAAGAAAGAAAGAAAGAAAGAACACAGTCACCTTCCATGGACACCCCTGACACTGAATGAAGAGAAGATTCAAGCCCCCGCAGTATGAACTTCACGATACTGCAGAGCATAGGCCCGGTCACCGCGGCTATACTTTCACATAGCTATTGCTATGACTGGGGCCTGAGGGGGCCCCCAAGGACCAGCTGGGGACCCCAGTTTTAGCTGCAGCTATGTGACAGTATGGTTACGGGGACTGATCCTCTGCACTAGTAATGGCAGGGGACACTGTCTGGCCAGTGGCGCAGATGGTGTCCCCAACGGCGAGTTGGTCTTCCCAACTTGCTTGGGTGCAGATGCTGGCCCTGCCAGATGGTCTTCAACAATTTCTGACCTGCCGGCAGCTAAAGTGTTTCATGGAGCACGCTTGAGGTCACAACTCAGTGCAACTATATGTGAGCCTTGTTGTGGCCTTGATCTGGCCTCACAGAGGTCCATTGAGACCTTGTGATGTAACTTCTGAATTCCGGTAGTTCATTAGTTACTGTCACAAGATGGTGCTGCGGGAGTGAGTATATGACAGGGGGTAGGAGACTTAGTTTCAAAGCACCACACCATAGCTGAAAAAATAAACACTATTGTGGTGCTTTAATAGGCCGACCCATTTAGCCATGAAGATGATGCAGAAAAGGGGCAGAAGGAGATGAAAAAAGATACTAAGGTAGAAGAAATACTGTGCTGGGCTTGTACACTATATTATCAATAGTCATGAAAATCAGCTTTTTAAAATAAAAAAAGCTTTTATGAGAATAACCATTTATACATTTAAAAAAAATTCTAGTGTCACAACATTATACTAGTGCTTGTCAATGAATTAGAATATCATCAAAAATCAATGTAATATTGCCATGTTTCAAGGCGTTTCTGGGAGCCCTGAAACACGTTGACCCTTTGATGTCTCGTGGAATAAAGTGGGACGGTTTTCAACCCTTCATCCTCCCGACTTTAATTTTCAGAAATAATGATCTTTGAGTTTTCATAGGCAGTAAGCTATAATCGTTAACATCACCAGAAAAAAAAAAACAGATCACTCTGTTTGTAATGACTCTATATAATGTATACATTACACTTTTTGTATCGAATTACTGAAATAAATTAACTTTTTGATGATATTCTTATTCATTAAGATGCACTAGTATAGCTATAAAAAAAACTACAAAATATTAAAGTTTTCACACTGACATTGTATTACTTTGATCTGTAAAGATCACTACTTGGAAGTCATTTCATTATCTTCCTAGGTACAATGAAAGGTAATACCTCTATTGTAAAGATGGAGGGAGGGAGGAAGGAAGGAAGGAAGGAAGGAAGGAAGGAAGGAAGGAAGGAAGGAAGGAAGGAAGGAAGGAAGGAAGGAAGGAAGGAAAGAAGGAAGGAAGGAAAAATGAGAGCACAGGGAAAAAGAAGGTAGAAAGGAAGATGTGGGATTGAGGAAGACGGGGGAGGACGAGGAAGGCAAATATTATAGATCACTTTCATGTATTTCTGGAAGTTAACCCCTATACATTAGATAAGGTATAACTTGCTGATTGCCAGGGGTCCAACTGATTCCCAGAAATAGTGATCATGCACACAACTGATCCATTTACTCTTAATGGGACCACCTGGATTTGCCCAGCCGCTCGCTAGACTGGTGTTCAGCACTCTTGCTAGATTGAATGGAGAACCAGTGTACATGATCAACTATGTCCATTCACATGGGGCTCTTCAGAACCCAATTTCCATGTGATCAATAGGGGTCTCAGCAGTTGGACACCCAGTTATTGAGAAGTTATCCCCTTGTCCAATGGATAGGAGATAATTTCCAAACTAGAGAATAGCCCTTTAAGGAATCAATATTTTCACAAATATATTGGACAAGAACACTGCATGCCTTAATGAGAGGAGTCTTTGCGTCAATACTTTGTGTCATCTTATTCTGTACTTGAGCATTGACGCTAGTGTGACTCATCACCCCTCCTGTAACTCAGGAACAGTAAAGAGCCTTGGACAATAGGCAACCTACTGTTTCTTACCCAGCCTTATGTAAATGCATGAAAGTCAAAAAGATATTGTGTAACCTGTGTTCACGGCAAGAGAGGCTGTCAATGAAAACGTATTATGGTTTACAGCTGTTCTTTACAAAGGCTTTATAGGCATCACTGGGAAGTTAAAAATCGAAGAAATGCTTTCTAATGTTTCACTCTGAACACATATAATGAGTGTCTCTGCCGAAACGAAGAGGAAATTCTTCAACAAGAGAAGTAAATGCAATACTTCTATTAAGCTATAAGGATTTTTAATACCATGACTGCATTGGAAAGTTTGACAGTTGACACAATTAAAAGGGGTTATTTGGGATTTATGAATTGATGACCTAGTTATAGGATAAAATTTGTGAAGATCCAACACCAGGAATATTGACAGTCAGCTAATAATTGTACTGGTAAGGGAAGGGTGTTATCAATGAATCAATGGATGGGGTAAATGGGAGATGAACTACAGAACTCAGCAGTGACCACTAAATGTACAGAGCTGCGGTGCTGCACTCCACACTCTGCTTCCAACTCTTTGCTGCCTGAGCAAATCATTTGATCAGTGGGGGTGCCGAGTGTTAAGGGGGTGTCACACGCGTCAATGTCGTCAGTGAGATGATCGCTGACGACATTGACGGCTGATTGCTGGTGAGCTGTCACACAGACAGACTCACCAGCGATCAATTGACCAGTGACATCATGGAAACGATTTTAATATCGTTTCCACGATGTCCTGCTCCCGCTGCCAGCCTGCTGGAAGCGGGAGCAGGCTGGTCTCCAAGGTAAACTGCGGGTAACTAGGCAGCGCGCGCTGCCTAGATACCCGACGTGTACCTTAGTTACCAGCCTCCTCCGCTCACCCGGTGAGCGGAGGAGGCTGGTAACTAAGGTACACAGTCGGGTATCTAGGCAGCGCGCACTGCATAGATACCCGCAGTTTACCTTAGTTACCAGCTCCCAGCGCTTGTGAGAGGCGCTGGGAGCTGGAATATCGCTAGTCCCGGTGTCACACGCAGCGATGCTGCGTGTCCACCGGGCGACAATCGCCAGGTTTCTGAGCTGGTTCTGAAACCTGGCGATCATCAACCAGCGATTTATCGCTGGTTGATTCAGTATGTCACACGCGTCAATATCGCTGCAACGTCATGTGCAGCCGATATCGTGCAGGCGATATTGACGCGTGTGACACCCCCTTTAGGACCCCAGTGATCTCATATTATTATCTATTCTATAGATAAGTCATCAATATGCAAGTTCCACACAACTCCTTCAACCCTAGTACTTTTTTCAGTTATCCAGAAAAGAAATGTAAAAAGAGAATTGAATATTTGACTACACCTAAGGATTTGTAGTATATTAACAAATTTAAAACTAATATTAACGTGCTTAATGAAGATAGTCATAATAAGATCTAGTCATCATGCCTGCAGTTTAATTTAAAGGGTTTGTATCAAGTGTGTAAAACTACTCCCAATCCATAGGATGGTGATAATATCCTAATCTTTGGAAATATAACGACTTGGACCCCCACCGATCAAGAGTTGTACTTTGCTATGTCCAGCAGGAGGGCACCAAAGGTGCATTGGTGCCCCCCTGCTTCATACATATAGGGTTTTTCAGGGTTCCATTCTTAGGCCCATTGATGGCCCCATTAGTTGAAACCCCAGTGATCAGTAAGTTCCCTTCTGTCATCTGGATTGAGGATGACTTCAAATCTTGTCAAACTCTTTAATTCACAGTTGTCTTTAAAACAAAAGTTCCACTATGGGGCAAATATTAACACTTCAAAAATGGATTGCAATATGATCAGTTCTACAATACATTACTATAATTTTTTTTATAGTAAAAAATATTTTAGGTCTATAAGAAATTCAATATGCGCAATTCATCTATTGTAATGCCTGTCAGCAATGCAACAGTTAACTACAATAGTTTATTACAAATAAACATTAAACATTTTCCATTCATACATTGCAAGGATTTAATCTATTTCATGGAAGTAACTTAACTCTGCTGTTCTGTTCAAGTCTACTATACACTAAAAATATTCCGGTCATTTTTGACCGGACCAATTAAAGTCTTGATTTTTACTTAATTTAAGTGTTTTATTTGAATACCTGATGCATTATTTTACTGTATGTGAACATGATTGCTCATAAACAAATGAAAAATGAAAAAAAAAACCTTCAAATCCGGTCATTTTTGACCGAACAGAACAGCAGGGTTAAAGGGTACTGCCATCAGATACTGCTATTAACCTGCAGCCATAAAGGTAATCTACAGGTTAATAAAGTTATGAAAGTGCCTGTCTGCCATGCTGAAAAAGAGCAGTTCCTGGAAGAAAATGAATTTTGTTCCTCCCAGCAGCCTCCTCCTTTCAGTAATGGAGGTCCGGCTACAGTCACCGCTCAGTAAACAGTGAGCAGCACTTGTAATCATGAGCCCACTCTTTGACTGACAGCTAGCTCTGCAGTGCATCTGTCCAGGACCAAAGTGCTGGAGCATGCTTAAAGCTGCCACTTACTATATATTGAGCGGAGTCTGCAGCTGTGCCGGGATGCCTCTATGGGCAAAAAATGGTGGCACCTGGGAGGAATGATGTTCATTTTCACATGGGAGCAGTACTTTCAGTATAGCGGTTGTCCACCTTCATAATGCTATTAACCAGCAAGTACAGTAGAAAGTAATGTATTTTTTTCTTCCAGAAACATTGGCCAGTGTTTTCGGTACTCAAACTCGGATCCATTAAAATGAGCGTGGCTTAACTGCAATTCTACACAACTCTTCAGTTCAGTACACAGCAGATTGATGAATGAGTCTGCCTATGTTAATCCCAGACACCAATGAAACTCTTGGGCGGGATGTAAGAATTTTCAATCTGAACAGAGTCCAACGAGGCCATGTGAGTCGGCAAAGTTTGTATAAAACTCTGCGTGACAGTCAGGCATTACAGGCAGAACGTAGCAAACTTTCCTAATGCTCAATGTTAGGTGCTTCTCTCACCCCATTTGCAGAAACACTGAATTTGGCTAAAATGCAAAACGATTGCCGATAATAAGCAATACAGCAAGAACCCTAGTTATATCCTTGGCGCTCCCTTATTCTACAGTTCACCCTATGTCTGGAATTTAAAGGATCTCATTAAGTACTTAACACTTTTTCAATTTGTCTCATAATATCAGAGATGTTTAATAGCTTTTACAATTTATAGCCGAAACTCGGAAAAGCACAAAAACAAAATACCAACATAATGACAAAATGCAATGCTATTGTTGGAGGCTAATGAGGCATGTTCCAGGATACAGAAACTTCATAGCATGGTGGGCAGGTTTGACATTGCTGAGAAAATTCATGAAAAGAAATCCAGCATTTCTCAGAAATGGTCGAGGTCACGACTCTTGTGATGCACTATGACTATAGGACTGACAAGATGTACAGTATGTATCGTTGCTATTAGTTGACTTAATAGAGGTTAAAAAGAAAAAACCTGCTTACCTGCATCATAGTAGCTCATTTCAGTGGGTGCCATGTAATGCTCCTCATTCTGAAAAAAAACAAGACTTCTGCTACTTTTCCAAACAGCCAGTCAGCACTGTGAGATCGGGGAGAGTGCTATCAGGCCACCGCAGCTATCTTAGCATGTCCGCCACCGTCTGCTGCTGCATTGCTGTGCCGGCCACAAAGCGCCGCCGGCCCATTTCTGTGGGGGATCGGCCCTAGATGTGGGCTATACCACCAGCCCAGGGGGCACTTGCCCCCCTGCCACCTGGGCCAGTCCGCTCCTGACCCCAACCTTTCTGACCTTGAGAGCCACAATCAACTATGAGAGAGGGTAGCGAGCTGCATCCAATGCCTGCTCCCCCTCACAGTAGTGACACCCAGAGCCCCCATAACCTGTATACTGAGACAAAGCTTTTCCACAGAAATCATGCCGAGGCAGTATATTAAGATCCATGGGTTCCCAAACTATCCTCATTGAGTACCCTCATTGAGTATTGAAGCACCTCCTGACAGGTTGTATCATACTGTCTCAAGCTTATCATACTTAAATTATCTCTAAAAGCCCAAAACCAGTATATGGGCATCCACATCTGCTCTTCTATGTGGGGTTATTCACACAATTCATCATCTTGAGACCTGCTCTTCATAGCTGTCCGTTAGATCTGATGCTTTTGCACCACGCAGGAAAGACAGCCGAGAACCACTCATTAAGAGCTCACGAGCCACATGTGGCTCCCGAGTCACATGTTGGGGACTCCTGTTGTAGGGAGCTATCCAAATAGAACACTTTTAATCTGTTAAGGAACATGTAACACAGATTGCACATTAAATATCTAGTAGAAATAAACTAACTTAAAATAAACAGGTATTACATTTCTGTGTCTATGATAGGGCCGAATTTCCCATGTCTGTTATATGCAGTACTCAGACTGCAATTACCTTTCCAGATGGGAGTTTTCGGACCAGAACTAACTGCATCAACATACGATGTTGGGCTAAATAATGCAGTCTGAGAATGGACTGTATATGGTGGATGTACAGCATGAGTAAAACCCAATGCTTAATAAAACTACTTTTGATTCTAGTGCAAAGATGTAGAACACCCAATTTCTCCGATAATGACCTGGCTCTATAACCGACTGTCTCCTTGCTCACCACATGTCTGCCATAGGCCTTGTTCACACATACCATCCGTTTTTGCCTTAAATCCGTTTTTGGGAACACTTTGGGCTGTTTTTTTTCACAGTCCAAAAACGCAATGCGTTAACTCATGGTGCACTAAAGTATCAATGCGTTTTTTAACAACACATGCGTTTTTGTTCAGCATTCCAACAAACATTGCATGCAGCGTTTTTTGGGTGCTGTAAAAAAACGCATGCTTTTTTTAACATAGGGCCCTATGGAAAACGCTTGCGTTAACGCATGGCAAACATAGGCACGTGCGTTAACGCATGCGTTAACGCATATGCGTTTCTAATGAAAAAATGAGTCCAAAAACTTGCCAAAAACGTTCTGGACCTCAGGGGACACTATTGGCACCCTTAGAAAAACGGATCAGTTTTTCTAACAGCTAAAAAAAACAGATTGGTATGTGTAAACAAGGCCATAGTCGATTTTTTGCCCGACTACAATGCCTTTCAGCTGACTTGGCACTGCAACCTTGTGTCTATACTCTCTCTACAACTGCTGCTTACTGTAAAGAAGAAAACAACCGGAGTTTCCATGTGGTAAATTCAATTCCACTTTTGGGGATCAAGAGAGAATTATTTGCCTGCTTGATTCAGTCTACAAACTGAAGGATTTAGACTCCACAGCGAAATCTGAAACAAGGCCCATCTACTGACTATTTTACATACTGTTTTCTAATATGACAGAATGACTATTAGGCTGGAGTCACACTGGGCAAGAGACATGTGAAAGACTTGTGAAAGGTTCAAATGCATCATCCAGCACTGCTGCCGGCTCTCCAAAAAAGGAGCATGCAGCATGTATTCCTATCCAGCTGACACGCTCCTGTCCAAAGAGTCAGCGGCCATGCTGGGTAATACATGCGAGACTCATGCAAGTCTCTAGCCCAGCATGAACCCCGTTTTAGGACAGTTTAGGCATCAGGGTCTCAATGTGATTGCTACCTCTGCAACCTTTATAGCTAAACATAAAATAAAAAAAAACTCATGCTCTAGAACTGCAAACCCCCTTTTTCAGCACTTTGAACCCTTAACCCTACAATACCTACCATAAAAGAGTTATCATAATGGCCACTATGCCTGTCTCCAGTTTGGTGTCAAACTTTTACTGTACAATTGCCACAGTCAATTTTAAGTACTTTACAAATTTCCTTCCCCTTCTTCCAAGAACCTTCCCTTTCTCTTAACACGTCTATATAAGAGGGCTTGTTTTTGTTTTGTTTTTTTGTGTGATAAGTTGAAGTTTTGCATTACGGTACATCACTTACTTGACTAAACAATGTACTGTCAATTGTGAAAAATAAATCAAAGTAGGATAAAATAGGAAAAAAAATTGCAATTGTGCTATTTTGGGGGATTTTGCTTTTACGGTATTTAATGTATGGAAAGCTATGATCCTCCAAGTCAGTACAATTATGGTGATACCAAATGAATAGAGCGTTTCTTTTCATTAACTGGTTAGGGTTTCTATTTTCCAGAACCCCTTAACATTTTTTCTTTTTGTCCATTGTTTTCAGCATGACAAGTGGACCGTATTATGGTCACCAAATTGGGCTACATAGAATATATTTATACTTTGCAGGTGCAAAGACGAAAAAAAATCAATTCTGGTGTTTTGATCCTATCTTTGCGTCTTTATGATGCTCATCACTTGGGAAAATTACCTTTTTATTTCGAAAGACCAGACTTGTATGTGACAATACCAAACATATTATATATATATATATAAAATATATATCTAAGGGCCACGTCACACACACAGATATCTGTGCAGAGATTGTTTGCAGATCTCTGGTTGCAGTGAAATCATGGACACATTGTTCCATTTGTACACAGCCACAAAATGGAACAATGTGTCCATGATTCCACTACAACCAGAGATCTGCGAACAATCTCTGCACAATTATCTGTGTGTGTGACGTGGCCCTAAGTCATTGTTTGAAATGGATAATATATATATATATATATATATATATATATATATATATATATATATACACATATATTTAAGTCTTTGTTTGAAATGGTCACCAGTAAAGCCCCATTTGCAGAGTCAGATGCCATTTATGTTACATAGTCAGCATTTCCAGCATGGATAGTGAGCTCAGCTCCTGAGTCTTTTCCATGCATAGTAACCCAAGTGCAAATGTATATGTACAGAATTTTGCACAAAGGGGTTAAAGAAAATCTGTCAGCAGGTTTTTGCTATGTATTCTGAATATAGCATGCGGTAGAGGTTAAAACACAAAATTCAATGGTGTGTCTCTTATCAGGATGCCTGCTGTTTACTTTTTATGACTGTTTTAGCATTAGGACCTTATCATTGCTCGGACTACATTGCCTGGTGTCTGGTAGCCCGAATCCTCCGCCTGTGATTAGCAACTCACTGTATATAGACAGTGTTCACATAGAGCATGTGTCAAAACTGCTGCACCCAGAAAACTAAGTGATACATCATTGGATTGTGGGTCTCTTTAACTTACATTGTGTTGCTCTCAGATAAGGTAGCAAGAACCAGCTGACACTGATACAAGTAGAGATGTAAGCAGAAAACAGGAGGCAAGTGTGCTGGTGCTTCAGATTGTCACTTAACCTATGATAGAACTAATATGTTTCAAATTGAGAAGCTCTAATAACTTTCTTTTATATATTCTGTGATACCAACTTCTATGCAGCGAGGCCGCCGCAATATTGCTACAATACTGTTAAGTCCTAATGCACCAGAAAAACAATCAATTCTAAAATAATAGCTTTACCTATAAATAACCAAACTCTAACAGAAAAAATAGCTTTGACCTCCACGGTGAGATAAAAGCCAAAACAGTCATATTTGATACGCTGGTCTAAATTTCTTTTTATTTTTACATTTATGCACTTCTACCTTAGCCAAGTGCTTGCAAAAAAAATTTGGAATGACAGCATATGTAACCAAAAGATGAATGACTAATAATTGAACGTGGGTGTCAGTCAAGCATCCAGGCTTCTGCATGTGCGAACAGGGAAGGGGAGAGACGGTATTTTTTCCCCAACCCCCTCCCCCTTTAAATTAATCCATCAAGATTAATACTTCAAAAATGACATTTGATGTAGAAGTTAGTTCTAAGGAAGATAAGGAAAGCAGAGAATTTTCCAAGTCTGTGCTCGCGCTTTAGATTGCCATCTCGCAGATAAACGCGCAAAGCAGAAAGTACATTACTCCAGCTACCATTAAAAGGAAACTCGTGCAAACAGAATTGAAGGCGCTTCTTACAGTAAAAAGTAATTCTAAACAGCTGCTAGCTGTTCAAAAATTGCATTTAGAATACAGGTAATACTGAGTGCATAAAAAGTGTCTGACAGATGAATTATGGCATTATAAAACTCTCATTTAATAAAAAAAAACAGTAGATAAAGAGAAAGGAAGAAGGGATGTGTTAATGGGGTACTCCATCTATGGCAAGTAACAGCATTGTCCAATCTATCAAAATATAAAATAAATTAATCCAATCAGTAAAAGGCATAAAAAAAATCAAGACGCCAGAATTATTCAATCAAGAAAAATAAAAATCTACCCCAAAATGGTATCAGTGAAAATGTTTATTTTATTTTTATTAATTAACTTTGGATACACACTACATCCAAAAACTGTGAGCGAGCTGATTAAACATGCAGCATGCACTGCGCCAAGCCCCAACTGTACCCGTCCACAGCGATGCTCCAGTACTTTGCAAATATAAAGCACCCTAACAGGTTTGCTCAACATCGGGAAGTTCAGGGACCCGAACCGAACCTTGAAAAGTTCATTCATCGTCCTGACTTGGAAAATCATATTACCCAATCAGTTTTACCATATAGTGAACATGGTAAGTAAAACCAAAAACAATTGTTGAACTGCAATTTTTTTGTTATTTCAACACACTTGGATTTGTTTCCCACTTACTGACGCATGACATGACAAAATTGATGATGTCACTCAAAAATACAACTTGTTCCGAAAAAACAAGCCTTCATACAGCTATGGGAATGGAAAAATAAAATCATTATGGCTTTTTAAAAGAAGAGGAAGAAAAACAGAAGTGCAAAAATAGAAAATTGCATGGTCATGAAGGGGCTAAAAAGCACTCCCATTAACTTTTTTCCCCAAACTGTTCGCCATGTATTTAATGAGAATGTGCGGAGGTCAATGTGAAGGTAGGCGAACCAAAGTCAACCGGGACATCATCGCCCATTGTGATTGGAGGATCCTGTGTTCAGCTGTATATAGGTATTCCCTGACACTGACACCTCACCTCTGATGATGATGATAAAGACTGATGTTCCTGAAAGATCAAGAAGTAGGAAGCTTAAAAAATAAAAATAAAAAAAACACACTGGCCAGTTTGAATATTGCCAGACTACTAATTTTTTAATATTATTTATTTTTTAATACAAATCGTGACACAAAGATAAAGAACAAATGAACACATACCAAATGAATAAATTAAATAAAAGGTCAATTTCTGATGATCACTTCAAATTCAAAATCCAAGTGAGAACACATTAAATGGTTCATTTTAAATATTATCTGTGACACCAATGACTTTTGAACAGAGAAAATCTATTCTGTTCAGTTATTTGCTGCAAGGATTTTTTGACACTCGACCTTCCATAAAGTATTTCCAATCTTCCAGCACCTAATATTTTTATTCCTTAGATAACTGGAACCACAGTTACACGATTACATGGTATGACTGAAATGCAGGAACAAGTCAATCAAGTTCATACCTCCGCGATGAGCTGCCTACACTCCACAGAGCTGTAAAATATCTAGAAAAGTCTATTCACACCATGAAATACAATGGTATTTGAGGTTCAAAATTTTGAGCTGAAAAATGTCTAAATATATCTTAATCATAGTTGGACTCCTGTTTTTATGACGTGAAGCTGCAAATCCCCCGCATAGAGTTGGATTTCAATAAAAAAAAAACAACTTAAAAAAGGAGCTTAGAATCCTACATCATCGTCATTATTATTATAATAATATATTCTTAAGCGCCTTCAATTTCAGGCTGGTGGAAACACTAATAGGACTTTAACCATATAACAATTATAAGTATATAGCAAGGTAAAAAAAAAGCATACAGAAAACACCAAAAAGTAAAGGCATAGTTAAGTATATTATTTACAAGCCAATCAGAACTTTTTAACCTGTTGATGATCTATGTTGTACATTTTTTATCATAGGTCACCATGGGCTGTAGGAAGCTGGCTTATTAGCTAAGCCTGCCTCATATGTGGCAGATAGTGATGAGCGACTGAAATCATTACTATTTGCTATTCGCAGGGACAGTACAGTATTCGTGATACTCATTACTCAGTGAGTATCGCTGGTGCTCCTGAGTCATGTGTCGATCGTGAATGATCTGACACAAATTGCTGCCTCCATTCAGTACACAAAGGCAGTCGGCACCCCAGTTAGAGCAGATTGAATGCTAGGCACAGCAAGGTGTTTTATGCAGTGAAAATTCCAAAAATAAAGCTCCAGAAATGCTCATTTTATTATGGCCGGATGTGCATGGGTGGAGCCTGTCATTAATTGACTAACACTGGACTTGCTATTTGGATGATTACGCTAGTATTACAAAGTACTCGTTACAAGTATAGTGATTATGAATAGTTCGCTACTCGCTCATCATTAGTGGCAGATACCAGCTTGGTTACATAACCGGTATCTGCCGCGTCCTTTAAATGTTGCAGTTTAACCATGTATATACTATAAAAACTTGATCTATCAGAATATAAGTGTACATTCTCTCAGTGTTATTGATGCTACATGTTTTTGCTGTGTCAAAAATGCATTGTTTTACAGTAGAAATCAAGTAGATGGGATTAACAGAAATCTCATGTCCGCTGTGCTTCTTTTTCACACTGCGTAAATTCACCTGCCGTGCGTTTTTACAAGCTGCAGCAAGTCAATTTCTCTTGCGGGTACACTGAGCTTTAGGTGCTGAATTTCCCCATAGACTTGCATTAGATGCAAATAATTTCAGGGTAAGTAAATGTACATGCGTTTGCAGGGCGTTTTTGCAGTGTAAACAAACAAAAAAAGCATCTAACCAAGACATATCTAGTATCAATAACGTTGGCTGAAACACAGGCAGGAGAACAAACAGGAATTTGCCCAAAGCAAAGAGTTTAACATGTCAGTAGTGTAAACACAAACCCACATATACAGACACAAAAAATCTAAATCAAAATGTATCTCTTTTTGCGTAACTCAAAATGTAGCTAGATAGATAATGAAATATATTAGATAGATTATCTACAGTTCCCAACCCCCTTACATATTATACACTTGCTCTCTATAGTGCCTTTCACATGGCACTAAAGAATGTTTAGCCTGGTTTAACTTAATAATTCATTTAAAAAAGCAAAGTAAGTTTCCCCTATATTTGATAACCAGCAAAGGTAAAGCAGACAGCTGCAGGCTAATATTATCAGGTTGGGAAGGTGAAAGGTTATTGGGTCCTTCACAGCCTAAAAGTACCAGCCATCAGCTGCCCCAGAAGAGGCGCCTCACATAAAATGTGCCAATTCTTAGTCTCCGCATAGTCTCTTCCACCGATTGCCAACAGAGTAATCAAGGGTAATGGTAGTTGGTATTGATTTCAGCTCTGTAGTGTCAGCTGAAATCAAGCCATGGTGTTAGTAATGTACTGTACATATATCAGACACCCCCAACTGCTATTTGAAAAGGTAAAAAGAAAAAAAAATACAAAAAGATTTTTTTGAAAAAACATTAAAAAATATATAATTTCATTGAATATAAAAAGGTAAAAGAATAACTTAAAACAGTGGGGAACAAAGCACAAAAGAACATTCATGACAAACATCAGAAAAAGGGGCATTATAAGAACAATAGTGTGGTATTCTCTACACAAATTATTTAAGGTATAGCAGACAAGTGTATGATAAGTTATAAGGATAGGTAGTGCACACATCAAAAGAGAAAAATACCATAAAGGAAAGAACAACACGTAAATGAGGACCCCCGGACTTTTACATTTGTTTCGCCTTTCGCTTTCTCAAGGAGTCTCCAAAGGTGAAACGTATGTTGGGCTCCTGGGATCCATATTTTTGTGTTCTTCTCTCCTTTATAGTATGTTTCTTCTTTGACAAATGCACTACCTGTCCCTATACTTTAATCATACACTTGTCTGCTAATATTAAGGAATTAAACACAGACATTTCTACCTAAATAGAGCATGGTACTACAAGTCTATGGATTTAGGTTTAAAATGCATATATAGAATACTATTTTGGCCTTGAATAACTTGTTTCTATAAAAAATACACTACACGGGAATATACAGGCTAAAAAGTGTCAGTGTACATGAGGCTCGCTATGACTACAGGTAATCAATAGCCATACCCAATGTGAAAGGTAGAAGTAAATATTCTGAGGATCAATGAACAGTTTTCCTCATGCAGAGAATACACAGCATGGTAACTGTAGAAACATTTCTGGGCAGACATTTAAAAACAGAGTGGTGGATATAAAACATATTGTACTTATAATGTATCATTTTCACAAACCATCACTATAGTCCTTAAACATGTTTACCCAAAAACAAAGTACATTTTAAAGTTAATTTTAATCAATAGATCTTGGAATAATAATAATTTCCACAATTGGATGTGTTAAAAAAAATGTTCCTGTGCTGAGATAATCTTATATATGTGACCCTGCTATTTGCTGTGTAATGACCATGTCTGACCGTACAGGGAAAGGATCTGATGATAACACATCTCCTGGGGAGGAAGTAAAAAAGTATACAATTATTACAGCATGGGATCACAAATGTCTCTTTGAGGTAAAATATATTTTAAAAATTGGCAGGGAAATATTTTATCTCACAAAAAGAATCGTCTACGATTCCGTGCTATACTGTCTTTATACTTTTTTACTTCCTCCCCTGCCCAGGAGATGTGGTATGATCAGTCCAAGACCCTGCACGGTCAGACACATCCATTACACAGTACATAGCAGGGACACATATATAAGATTATCTCAGCACAGGAGATGTGGTATGATTAGTCCATGACCCTGTACAATCAGACACATCCATTACACAGTACATAACAGGGACACATATATAAGATTATCTCAGCACAGGTGATGTGGTATGATTAGTCCATGAACCTGCACGGTCAGACACATCCATTACACAGTACATAGCAGGGACACATATATAAGATTATCTCAGCACAGGAGATGTGGTATGATCAGTCCAAGACCCTGCACAGTGAGACACATCCATTACACAGAACATAGCAGGACACATACTGTATATAAGATTATCTCAGCACAGGAGATGTGGTATGATCAGTCCATGACCCTGCAAGGTCAGACACATCCATTACACAGTACATAGCAGGGACACATATATAAGATTATCTCAGCACAGGAGATGTGGTATGATCAGTCCAAGACCCTGCACGGTGAGACACATCCATTACACAGTACATAGCAGGACACATATATAAGATTATCTCAGCATAGGAAATGTGGTATGGTTAGACCATGTCCCTGTATAGTAAGACACGGCCCTTACACAGTTCATAGTAGGAATACATACAGTTATATAAGATTATCTCAACATTGGAGCTGTTTTTCAAGCACATCCAATTGTTGAACTTATTTTTATTTCACGATCTATTGATTAAAATGAACTTTGTTTATTGGATAACCCCCTTTAAGAACTCGCTAGGTTGAGTAAAGTCAGCTGACAGTCTGACAAGATCTATTAATTAACTTTAAAAGTAACTTTTTTCATGGGAAAACCCATTTAAAGCAGGTCATTAATGGCTGTCCTAAAGCCAAAAAGACAAATAGTTTCATCGGAACATCCATAGCAAGGGCAAATAACACTGTTCTACAGCCAAATTGATTAAGAGACAAAAATAATTTAACTCAGTGTTGTGGTGCTGAAAACTAATATGATGCTTAAATTTGCTTGTTGGGTCTTTTCAAAATTCAGAGGAGCTTGTAATTATTCATCACACTTTCATGCACTTTTAGAAAAATTATTATTATTATGTATTATTTGATCATCCTTATTGAATTGTTAGTAGCCACCCTATTACATCATTTATTTAGCCTATTGAGCCTTCATCATTCTATCATCTCAAGGTGACCAATCAAACAACACCAACTCAGCTCCAATGGTGTAATCCTAATTACAGTTTTATAATCTAGTTTTATAAATGCTCTGTGCAAATTATACAGTTTTAGGATTTCGTAGCATACTAAAGTTTCTATATGTTATTTTCTGATATGCTTTATTCTTGCATTGATAAAGTGGATAATTTTTGCTACATATGGAGAGAAGACACTTTTTCAAAGGTGAAACTTGACTACAATGATAAGGACAGCCTACAATTTGTATTTTGATAGACTTTGGCTCCACAGATATGCTGCAAGTAGATCTGCATCATATCTTACCTAGTGGTTGCATGGGAAGATGCAATTTATACCCTCTGCAGTCCCATGATCTGGATAAAGCCAACTAAACACACTACAAATTGCTATTTCTGCATGGTGCCCCCCTTAAGGAAAGAGTTTCAAAGAAGAAGAAGTGGACTTTATAATATTCAAATATTTCATCTGCAAAATGTCCACTACCATATACAGAAGAACCGCCGGTTCCAAAAACACCAGAAACATTTACAGTCAAGTTAAGTGAGTAAGAAGATGGCACTCGGTGTCATGAAGCATGTTCTTCTCATGACCCAGACAACTTTGTCAGCAACATCAACTGAACTACACCTTATTACACGAAGGTGAACTGAACGATCTTGTTAGAGATTTGGATCTGCCCAAAAGTAAGGCTGAGCTCTTCCAAGCTACAGCAGTAGAATCTCCTAGCAGGTGATGTTCAGATTTCAACAACATCAAAAGATTTATTGAAGCTCTAATAAGTCATAATCTAGATAAATGGAGCCTCTTTATTCATTAGGCCTAAACAAGACTAAAAGCCATTTTGCTGCATAATGACAATGCACTACCTTCAATCCCAGTTGGTCATGCCATCCACATGAAAGATACATATGACAATATGAAACAAATATTGAGGTGCCTTAACTATTACCAACATTTGTGGCCCATCTGTGGTGAATTAAAGGTGGTTGCCCTCTTACTTGGTCTCCTGTGGGGATACACAAAGTTCTGCTGACTTCAGTGTGAGAAAGTCATACAAGAGAATATCACTACAATAAGAGACTGTCCTCTCCGACATTCACTTCAGCCAGGGAGTAAAAATGTCCTGCATTCAGCACTTGTTGACCAAAATAAACTTTTCTCATCAGCATTGCATATCAAGTTGGACCTACTGAAGAACTCTGTAAACGCAATGGATACAAATGCAAAATCATTCAAGTATCTCATAGATAAGTTTCAAAGTTTGAGTGAAGCAGAGATGTACACTGTGTGCAGAATTATTAGGCAAGTTGTATTTTAGATGATTATTTTTTGTATTATTGATCAACAACTATGTTCTCAATCAACAACAAACAAGAAAACCACGATAACTCCTTCAATAAAGTGCATAAAGCGAAATTTATTGTACCGATACCAAAAGGATAGGCATGGGGTGTACCCAGAACCAGCAACGCAGTGCGGTTGGGGTATACCTAAGGTCACTCAAAATATGCAGTGCAAAATACGCTAAAACATGTATTACAGACTAAACTATATTATAGAATTTTTACAGATTTTTAGACGTTATTGCACATACTTCGGAGCAAATAACACTAGTAATACATTAGGTCAATTAAACAATGATCATGGGGTAGTCCACCACTGGTTACAGAACCTGATATAATGAGCATGTATAGTATCATTTGTTATCATGCTCATACTCATACCATTAATCAAAAAATCAGGACCCTAGCCACCAATTAGCATAAAGTGCACAGTTATAGCACAACCATAATGATACCTATAATGGTCGACGGCACCTGGCTTGCGGTCCTCAAACACCCACCATTATAGGTATCATTATGGTTATGCTATAACTGTGCACTTTATGCTAATGTATTACTAATACCTAATGTATTACTAGTGTTATTTGCTCCGAAGTATGAGCAATAACGTCTTAAAAATCTGTAAAAATTCTATAATATAGTTTAGTCTGTAATACATATGTTTTAGCGTATTTTGCAATGCATATTTTGAGTGACCTTAGGTGTATGCCAATCACACTGCGTTGCTGGTCCTGGTACACCCCATGCCTATCCTTTTGGTATCAGTACAATTAATTTCACTTTATGCTCTTTATTGAAGAAGTTATCTTGGTTTTCTCTGTTTGTTATGTGGCCAAAAGGCATGACTCCTATCCATGGTAGTGATAGGTTACAATTATATGTATTGAGATTCTACCTATCCTTATAGATTAAGGTATTTGATTATGTTCTCAATCAACCCAAAGACTCAAGCTTAATATTTTTGGAAGTTGGAGTGGGCTTTTTTTTAGATTTGGCTATCTTAGGAGGATATCTATTTGTGTAGGTAACTATTACTATGCAGAATTATTAGGCAACTTAATAAACACCAAATATATTCCCATCTTCACTTGTTTATTTTCACCAGGTAAACTAATATAACTGCAAAAATTTAGAAATAAACATTTCTGACATGCAAAAACAAAACCCCCAAAAATTAGTGACCAATATAGCCACCTTTCTTTATGATGACACTCAACAACCTTCCATCCAGAGATTCTGTTAGTTGCTTGATCTGTTTACGATCAACATTGCGTGCAGCAGCCACCACAGCCTCCCAGACACTGTTCGAGAGGTGTACTCTTTTTCCTCCCTGTAGATCTCACATTTTAGGAGGGACCACAGGTTCTCTATGGGGTTCAGATCAGGTGAACAAGGTGGCCATGTCATTATTTTTTCTTCTTTTAGACCATTACTGGCCAGCCACGCTGTGGAGTAGTTGGATGCATGTGATGGAGCATTGTTCTGCATGAAAATCATGTTTTTCTTGAACGATACCGACTTCTTCCTGTACCATTGCTTGAAGAAGTTGTCTTCCAGAAACTGGCAGTAGGTCTGGGAGGTGAGCTCTACTCCATCCTCAACCCAAAATGGTCCCACAAGTTCATCTTTGATGATACCAGCCCATAAGAGTACCCCACCACCACCTTGCTGGCGTCTGAGTCGGAGTGGAGCTCTCTGCCCTTTAATGATCCAGCCTCTGGCCCATCCATCTGGTCACTCTCATTTCATCAGTCCATAAAACCTTTGAAAAATCAGTCTTAAGATATTTCTTGGCCCAGTCTTGACGTTTTATCTTATGTTTCTTGTTCAAAGCTGGTCGTTTTTCAGCCTTCCTTACCTTGGCCATGTCCCTGAGTATAGCACACCTTGTACTTTTTGATACTCCAGTAATGTTGCAGCTCTAAAATATGACAAAACTGGTGGCAAATGGCATCTTAGCAGCTTCACGCTTGATTTTCCTCAATTCATGGGCAGTTATTTTGTGCCTTTTTTGCCCAACATGCTTCTTGTGACCTTGTTGGCTATTTGTTATGAAACGCTTGATTGTTCGGTGATCACGCTTCAAAAGTTTGACAATTTCAAGACTGCTAAATCCCTCTGCAAGACGTCACAATATTGGACTTTTCAGAGTCAGTCAAAACTCTCTTCTGACCCATTTTGCCTAAGGAAAGGCATTTGCCTAATAATTAAGCCCACCTTATATAGGGTGTTGATGTCATTGTGACAAAATGGACGCATTTAATGTATAACCTATGAGGATTTCTTATCTAGACAATATTGTATTTTGGTTTGCAAACTTGTACTATGCCACTCATGGGTTACACAAGATTTCTAGGAGCCTGCTAGTATTTAAAGTGGGTAATATAATTATCTGCCTTGTGATGGCTCACTCATTGTTCCTACAAGTCTTGTAGATGACTGTTAGTGTTTAACATGTGTAATGTAATTATCTCACTTGTTTGTCATAGAAGATCAGAGGAACTTAATCCTGTTATAATGTCATTGTATTATTATGTGGATTGTTGACTCAATGTAAATGGCCTTAGCCACCATTGTTTAATGTCACGGATTGCAGACTAAATGTATCCTGCTAGGTGCTATGTCAGTCAGTATGTGGCTCTCCCTTGACAGGACTGCAATACTACTAGAAATGTTTTAGGCTTGAGATCCAGCCAATGAGAAGACAGTTTTAATCCACCAATCGTGAAGTCCCCAATATCCTGCAATGAGGGCTGAGAGTATATAAGGAAGACTGTTCATTTTGACCAGCAGATTGGATACAGGCAGCTAATCTAGGATCTTCGGGTCCAATTGGCAAGCTATAACCCCAGGCCTAGGCATTTTGGTGCCGACCAAGGGGATCAGAACTTAGATTATAAAACCAGAAGGACTTCAGCATCAAATGATCGGATTCAGCTGGGATAACAAAGACTGCATAAGGACGCAACCCAGGTTAGGACGATCCAGTCACCTGGCTAAAGACTTTGCTGTGCTATATTCTAAACGTTGGTGAGCCAGCGGAAGGGTGAGACTCTGTTGCCTGTTACATTTTGTGTTTTGCTGGTTATGGGTTATATGCTGTTAACTGTTTGGGGAATCCCGGCTGTAACATGTCCTTAAACATTTATTTCTTATATTTGAACCAAGATTTATTTGCCACCAAACTGTGGAGCAGTGAGCGACGAGCACGGTGAGAGATTTTACCAAGCTGTTTCAGCTATGAACAAAAGATATCAAGCAAAATGAAATCCATCAATTGCTTGCAGATTACTGTTTGGCCAATTGTAAGACATGATCTGATGCAGGAGTACAAAATACAAGTAAAAAAAAAAGAGTTATTGAATGAGAACTACATTTTGTAATGCATTTTCTGTAACTGTTTTTAATTTGCCATAGTGTTTACACCGGTTCAAGATATTTAAATTGTTCCTATGTTTCCTTTCAATAAAGATCAGAAAATTGGTAAAACAAAAAATATTCTGCATATTTATATTTGCAAAAATAATAACATACTGAAACTTTTTTGCAATCATTACATATAACAGTTAAGGAAAACTTTTTGATATCATAGAAACAAGAGCCAACTAAAAATTTTAAGGAGGTCAAAATGATTAAGAAATGGCTCAATTCATAACAGAGCCTGACAACTTTGGAAAATATGCAGAACAGTGTTGTAGTCGTCTTAGTATAAAGTTAAAAGATATTAAAGGGAACCAACCACCCCCAATGACCCCCCCCCGGACTATTAATATCGGTCCCTACACACAGCACATACATGTGCTGCAATGATTTTTGCTAAAAAAACTGGTTTTTAAAACTTAAGATAATGCTTTTCAAAGTTTAAAACGAAGGGACGGTTGGGCGTTACTTATCTGTGTCAAAAGCCGGGTTGCAGCTGTCACTCATCCCCCCGTGTCCCACAGCAGCAGTAACGGCCAGCCCTTTTCAGCGTCACAGCCCTGTGCACGGGCTCGCATGCCCGTGCACACGTCATCATCTACAGCCGTGTTGGGAGCGCGCGCTCTGACTTCCACAGCCGAGCGCAGGAAGTCAGAGCGCGCGCTCGCTACCCGGCTGTAGATGATGACGTGTGCACGGGCATGCGAGCCCGTGCACAGGGCTGTGACGCTGAAAAGGGCTGGCCGTTACTGCTGCTGTGGGACACGGGGGGATGAGTGACAGCTGCAACCCGGCTTTTGACACAGATAAGTAACGCCCAACCGTCCCTTCGTTTTAAACTTTGAAAAGCATTATCTTAAGTTTTAAAAACCAGTTTTTTTAGCAAAAATCATTGCAGCACATGTATGTGCTGTGTGTAGGGACCGATATTAATAGTCCGGGGGGGTCATTGGGGGTGGTTGGTTCCCTTTAAACTCTTTCTAATTACATTGTAAATATACAATAAGGAAGTTGTTTTGTGTTTAATTTCTAAAGAATCAAGAAGTAGACTAAAGGACATTTCTCTTGTGATGACGCGTTATCAGACTATAATAGCATCCTGCTTTTGCATAAAAATTCAAGGCCTGGCCAGATCTTTCTATAGAGTTAAATTCAGGTAACTACATAGTGTAGTTTCTTAGAATTAAGACATTAATATATACAACCTTCAGAACAATCTTAAGTTACATCAAAATAACAGCTTACAGCTTCTTTAGACTTACTGATGCATTAAAGTGTTTATTTCATAAAAATGGCAGAAAACACTTATAAGTTGCAAAATGTTTGCACAATTTGAAGTTGCAAAAAAATAGCAACTTTTGTTATATTCACAACAGTTTGAAGCAGTTCTGACAAGATGGGGAAGTCTGGGGAGGATTGGGGCAGGGCTATGTCCACCCATTATATTCTTCAAAAGTGTTGGTGTTTCTAATGTATCATAGCATTTCTGGTGAGGCACACATCAAATTCAACCCATCTTAGGGCCCTTTCACATCAGCGTTTTTTGAAATTCGCGGCAGATGCGGTGAAAAAACCGCATCTGCCGTGATTACCGCATACCGGCTGCACTTGCGGCGCGGTTGCGGTAAGCGCAATGTAAAGTATAGGCGTAATTGCGGCAGGTGCGGCAAGTGTGGTTTTGCACTTGCGGCAGGTGCGGCCGCGAAAAAAAACGCGGTCAGCCGCGTTTTTTTTCGCGGCCGCACCTGCCGCAAGTGCAAAACCGCACTTGCCGCACCTGCCGCAAGTACGCCTACACCTTACATGGCGTTTACCGCAACCGCGCCGCAAGTGCAGCCGGTATGCGGTAATCGCGGCAGATGCGGTTTTTTCACCGCATCTGCCGCGAATTTCAAAAAACGCTGATGTGAAAGGGCCCTTATCTGTGCACATGCCTTATTAAGACTGGCGTATAAAGCGTAAAGGGTTTAATTAATTGGGGCCTTGATGTTTAGTCTATTAAGCAATACAACAATGTCCAAGAACATTTCTGGCTCTTTAAGCAGAAAGTTAGGTTCAAAACGTGTGGCTTAGGGGTTGCATGTGGTCTACTACGCCATTCTCTGTGTCCAACCATCTGGTCCCAAACATTCTTGCATAAGTCTTGCATGACGCATATATTTTCCAAGTTAGAGAGCAAAGGAGTGGTGTGCAACACTGGGCCATAAATGTGTAGGTACTAATAGTACACCACATGGGTTTTTTGGATCCACATTTATTGGCAGATCAGGGTCCTCCTGATTTCATTATGGGACTTGACAAAACATGATTTATGGTGAGCAGAACAGGGACCTCCTGATTTCATTATGGGACTTGACAAAACATGATATATGGTGAATAGGTGGCCAATGCTAAGCCGGGCTATAGGAATTTTAAGCACTCAAATGTTTCAGCAACTACCATCTAGAATGGAGAATCTGGACACCTGAGTGTCTTACAAGTGGAAAGTGTACATCTCAAACATTCTGGGATTGGTTCAATTTTACAATGTGGATTTCAGAGCAGAAAAGGTTGCTCAAACCTTGTCTAAAAGCAAATTCTCATGAGAGTATTTCTTGCATATGTGCTGCTCACTTTAAAAGTCAAGACAGACTCAAAGTCCTTTGTTTCTATAAACCATGTTCATACCCTAGTCTTATAAATTTTTTGAAAATCAGATTCGGCCATTTAATGCATAATGGCTTTGTTAAAAAGGTTTTTACTGGATAAGGAAGTAAATTGACAATTTCAAGCAATTTGCAATAGGTGCTCTACATGCATTTATTTCCATCTTAGAAATGACTCTGGTAACAAGTACACAAGACAAGAATAGTTGGTGTAAATTATTATTTTGTGTCACTGTGTGAAAGTCATAAAATCCAATTCCACAGGCACACGTAAGGCTGCTAGATGGGAGCGGTGGAGACAGGAAGTATCAGCTGAGCATTTCGCTTGCCACTTTCCATTGTATGAAATCAGTGAAGTGCGAGATCACTCGGTGAGTAAGACAATTGTACTGCGCTGATGCATATACCTACAATACTGCATAGGGATAATAAAAATAATACACATAGCAGGGGCTCAAATTACTGTGGCATACTTAAATAGCTTATTTGCATTTTTAGAATGAAGAGAAAAGTCTGGCTTTCAGAGGCTTAATACATCTGCTAAATTTGGGTTTATTTTTCTTGCATGTATAAACATTTCGTTAGACCTGGACCTGAGATTAATATCTAATACAATATTTGCCAAAATTCTTTCTCCAAAAGTAGAGAGAGTTTCTAGGCTGCTGAAGGATAGAGATTATTCTTCTTTTACTGGACAAGCCAACCTTAAGGCGGCGTCACACGCATCAATATCGTGAGCGACATTGCCGAAAAGTGACGCATCAGCGATGTCGCTCACAATATCGCAAGTGCGTCGTGCTGTGTAACAGCGTGACGCAACGGCGATCTATCTCTGGTCGCAGGTTGACAGGTTTACCAGCATGAACGTAAACCTGTCAACCTGCAATTAGGCTGGATTGTGCCATCTGACACCGCAATAGCGATCGATGTTGGCGGTGATACAGCCTATACCGCAGCGTTGCTGAGGATCGCTCACTGGGCTGATCCCAGCCCAGCGAGCGATGGCTCCGCCCGCATCGCCGCCGCATCACCGGCAACATCCTGCCGTGTGACATTTGGCCTGCGATGTCGGAAGCAAGCGCGCACGCGCACATCGCTTCCAACATCGCAGTCAAGATTGATGCGTCTGACAGCCCCTTTAGATATTCAGGACTCAGATTTAAGACATCTGTGTTCATCTGCTGCAGCTTTACTACATTATCAGTGCATACTTCTACATTGACATGAGCTGCAGCTGACAAGAGGCCACTCATTGGCTGCAGCCGGCACGTCACTCAGCAATGTCATGTTGCCACTGGGAACAGAGGTGGCAAAAATCGCTGGAACAGTGCCGTAGGTGAGTGGACACTTTTTATTTGAAATTTGGTCCTGAATTGGCAAGCTAGGGTTATCCAGTAATGGACAAACCTTTTAAAATGCTAAATCAAACATTTAAAATCACTTCTTTATGCTAGTAATGGTCTGTATTTCCATCTTTCGGGAAACTACAACTTCCATAATGCTGTAAGAGTTGCTGTTCATGCATGCTGAGAGTTGTAACTTCAGTTTGAGTGGGAAACGCATTTTTGACATACAGATTTAGGGAAGGACATCCACAGTGTATTTTCATATCATGGCATTGCAATTAATTTCAGCAGATTTTTACTAGAGATGAGCGGACCCATGAAATTTGAGTTCTGTTGGTTCAGCCAAACTGTTTTTAAAGTTCCATTCTGGACCAAAACTTGTCCTAAATCTCATTGGAAGTCACTGATTGGGCAGTTCTGCTCTCTGCCAACATACAGCCAGCCATAAACAAAGAACTTCGGGAAAGGGAGGGAGGGGTTTTGTTATTTTCATTTTTGGTATACACTACATCCAATAACACAGATTTTACTCCCAGTGCAAGCGATTCAAACACTGCAAGCGTCTCGTACTGAGCAGAGCACCAAAGAACAGCGATACACACTCCAGTGGTTTTCGTAAGTAAAGAACATTGAACATTTTTTTAAAAGTTGTGTTCAGTACAAACTTCAAAGTCTGGATCTCTCATCCCTAATTTTCACCAAAAAACTGAGTCATATCCCACACAATTAAGAATATGCAGATTTAGTCACCAAATTCCATTAAAATATAACTGCACACTGCCAGTGCAAAAATCTGGCCAAACCCACCTCTATATGATCCTATATTACCACAATTAGTGAGCCCAGAACCTAAATCTTTCAGGATCAAAATTGCTTAAAATAAACAAAAAGGCAACAAAGAATGATTAATTTGGCACAACTTGCCAGCCATGTTTATTCCTCATCACACCTCATTTTGGTAGACTTTACACTAGCATTTTTTTTTATACACAGTAGTCACACGGTAAATATATGCGGCACCTTATAATACTGCTTTAATCCATGCTCCCTTTTCTTAGCAGCTTTCCAAACTGCCCATGAAGGTGCACAAAGATCTATAATAAAATTTGGCACACAGCATGTACTTTTTAAGCTCTATTTCGACTATATTTCTGGTGCATAAAGCTCCCCCACTGTGTGTATAGCTGGCAACACACAATAAATATTCATCAGATTACTTTTAGTAGAAATCAGCGAGCAGCAGTCAAGATCAGGCAATAGGAGGAAGCAGCATGGGACTTTGATTTGAGAAGCAAAACTTTGTGATTAACTCAGTACCCCTCCTGGATGAAGCA
Source organism: Allobates femoralis (assembly GCA_033576535.1). NCBI lineage: Eukaryota > Metazoa > Chordata > Amphibia > Anura > Aromobatidae > Allobates > Allobates femoralis. Next base: position 549,695,287 of record JARQOC010000001.1, on the reverse strand, counting down.
AGCTCCCTCAGTTGGTCTTTGCAAGGAAAGCCTTGATCGTAAACTATGTGTTGTGTCATAAGACGGACAAGGATGTAAAATAATCCTTTTGCGGTGAACGATAGTACTGATAAATTTTGGGCTTTAAAAGGAAAAAGATGGTGATGGTTTTTATATTATTATTTATTTAAATAGCGCCATTGGTTCCATGGCGCTTTATATGTGTAAGGGCAGAACAAGGACGAGAACATAAATAACGACAAATAAATCATACAGATACATTAGGGCAGAGATCCTGTCCACAAGGGCTCACAGTCTATAGAGGATGGGTCAGAGACAGTAGGAGGGGTAGAGGTGAGATGGTGCAGCGGATTAGGTCTCAGTGTGGGTTATAGGCTTGAAGGAAGAGGTGGTCTTCAGGTTTTTCTTGAAGGTTCCCAGGGTAGGGGAGTGTCTGATGTGGTGTGGAAGAGAGTTCCAGAGTATGGCGGCTGCACGAGAGAAGTCTTGTATGCGATTGTGGGAGGTGGAGATGCGGGGGGAGAAGAAAGGAGTTCATGAGAGGAGCACAGATTGCGTGAGGGGTGGTATCGGGAGACCAAGTTGGAGATGTATGGAGGGGACAGGTTGTGGATGGCCTTGTATGTCAAGATTAGGGTTATGAACTTGGATGTCTGGGAAGTAGGGAGCCAGTGGAGGGCTTGGCTGAGGAGGGAGACAGGGGAGTAACGGGGTGACAGGTGGATGAGTCGGGCAGTGGAATAGAGGATGGTTAGGGAGGTGCAAGAGAAGAACGAGGAGGCCGGTGAAGAGGAGGTTGCAGTAGTCGAGGCAGGAGATAATGAGAGCGTGGACAAGCGTTTTGGAAGTGTCATGGTCAAGGAAGAAGCGGATCCGTGAGATGTTTTTAAGCTGGAGGTGGCAGGAGGTGGCGAGGGCCTGGATGTGGAGCTTCAAGGATAGGGCAGAGTCGAGGATTACACCGAGGCACTTGGCGTGGGGGACGGGTGAGAGTGTGCAGTCATTGACAGTGATGGTTAGGCCTGGTAGGGGGAAGAGCGACTTGGGGGAAGACGATGAACTCTGTTTTATCCATGTTGAGTTTGAAGAAACGAAGGAGATGGCGGACAGGCAGTGTGGGATTTTGGATAGCAGGGAGGTGATGTCAGGGCCGGAGAGGTAGAGCTGGGTGTCGTTGGCGTAGAGGGGTATTGGAGGCTGTGGGACAATGAGTTGGCCTAGGCCGAGGGTGTAGATGGAGAAGAGTAAGGGTCCCAGGACCAGTCCTTGGGGAACTCCAACAGTAGGGGGTGGGGCGAGGAGGAGGTGTGGATGTGGTGATGCTGGTTTTAGGAAATAATGGTCTTCTCCATAACATAATTCTGGAGCAAGTTTTTTATAACTCTAAATTTGGTCATTTCTCTGTAATTCCCATTGTGTTAATGTATTCAGAAATGTATGTAGTCTTGGCAGTTATTGGACAGTGTCTGAATGTGCAGGGACACATCCTTTGAAAGGGAATATGCGAACAGTTTATTTCACGTAATCTGGAAAGCAACTTAATGTAGAGACAGAGACCATGAATCCAGAGATGTGTCACTTATTGGGCTCCTTGCATTAGTTTTAATAAAATCAGTTATCAGCAAGTGGTTATCACTAGAGGACTAGTAAACGTGCTCCCATGTTAGTCCTCCATATTCATGAGCTACTTATAACTACTTCTCCCACCACTGATTGAAAACTATCTGCCTGTGCACTGTGTATACAGAAATCTGCCAATAGAAGTGTGGGAGGGGTTATAAAGATCTCAGCATTCAGAGAACTGGTAGATTACTGGAATTCTGCAGAGTTTTAGATGAAAAGTTTAGCTTACTGCAATCATGCTACCAAGCTCTGAGTCATACTGCCCATAGTTGTGGCATCATGAATCCAATAACAGTTCAATTTAACATTTATCTCCTTTCTACTGTCTTTGTAACTCCCATAGATCTATATTAAAGGGAATCTGTCAAAAGGTTTTTGCTACCTCATCTGAGAGCAGCATGATGTAGGAAAAGAGACCCTGAATCAACAATGTATCAATTAGTTTACTGACTGCAGCAATTTTGACAAAACAGAGTTTTTAGATTTAGCAATGCAACAGAGCTAAAAAAGCTAGCCACACTTATACCAGGCTCTGTATGTACATGTCTACAGACAGTGAGCTGCTAATCACAGAAGGGATAGGAATTAGAGCACCTGGCATGAGGCAGCTAGTCACAATGATAATTATCAAGTGATAAACATTCAGTTTAAGTAAAAACAGCTCACAGTGATACATCCTTGAATTCTGTGTTTTAACCCCTATATCATGCTGTCCTCAGATTGCATAGCAATAACCTGCTGACAAATTCACTTTAAAGGGAACCTGACCCCTAAAAATGCACCCCATCCTATAAATACTTGTCCCTGCACCTTCCTATAAGGTTTCTAGCTATCCCTCTCTTTCCTATTTGAGTTTTTGCAAAGTTGAATAATACGATTTATTACCTTACAAATGTGAGGCTTCTGCTGCCGTAAGGAATCGCAGTGGGTGTCCCCTCTGCCTCCTTTTCGCCGCCTCCCCAGTTGTTTTTCATGCCCCAATGGGCGTGAAAATGAATGTAGATGATCCTGTCTCGGATCGATGGACGGGCTTGCCAGTATGACACAAATCGCGTCATTTCAGGCGATTCAAGTGTTTATAGGCTGGGGCGATTTTTAGGGGTCAGGTTCCCTTTAAGATGTAGAGGTCATGCTGACAGAATAAATAAGGACTTTGGATACAGTAGTCAGACTATCCAATGTGACATTTATTTCCGATAATGTGATGAACATTTTCTACTGGAATACGCCTTCAAGTTTGTTTTTTGTTTTCTATAGATTTTTTTTAATGTTGTGATGCCATCATTCTGGTGTCAAATGATGTTTCTCCAGGTTGCCCAGCAGCCTGAAATCTCTACATACTAAGCACACACAGACCGTTGTCATAAATCACTCACAAGCCTGCTGGCTACTGATCCACTGAAAATCAACACGATAAAGAACAGAGGAATACATATTTCATTGCAATTAATAGAATGCCGTCACATTTATAAAACATTTTGCCCAGAGCAATCTGGGCAATGATTAACCACATAATTGGTATTTTCACTACTCTACAGTGCAAAGACAAAAGAATATGCTAATTGCCTTTAATATGATCTTCGAGAAGCAGTTTTTGTTCAGGGATCTGAATATAATACTAAAACTTTAGGCTTAGAAATCAGATACATATTTTGTCAGAGACTGTGGGGAGAACGGATCTTGTAATTGATAATGATTGCGGGTCATCTCTGGAACATGCCTTTGTTCTTTGTATGGAGTGAATACAAAACAGTGCATGGTTACAGCTCCTACCCAGATTTTCATTTGGTTCACAAAGGCGCAGATTGTCATCCTGGCTGGTGCTGGAGCCCAGAACTCTACTATGAATGGAAGCCAGAAAAAAATCAAAATAGAGGGAATCAAATCTGATGCCATGGGAGAATTTATTTTTATTTTTATTTTTGTTTTGTTTATGGTTTCATAATTTGCCTGTCTTCCTTGCTTTAGGACATGACACGGACTTTAAAGGAGTTCTTCTGATTTTATGTACCGTAATATGAAATTAAATTTGAAACTACACAATGGTCTAATACGTATATACTGTATGTGTTTAGAAGTGTGCTGGAATGCTAATATATGTATCTTACATACTGTCCTGGTATAGTGATGGCTCAGTTCACATGCACAAAGTAGGCTCACAATATATTTTTTACAGTATTGTTTCTTTATTAAACACATGACGTGTTCTACGATAATTTCTGGACTTTTCTCTTTTTTTTGCACAGTTTACCTTCTATAACCTGTGGCTACAGAATGAGTTAACAAAGAGTCTGGCTGTCAGAATAGAAGTGTCAGATCAGGTGACTTAGCTCCTAACTTATTTGTCATTTATGGAGCTCCCCTCTTATGATAACATGGATGTTTATCTAACCTTTGATGTGATCATAAATCATGAGCTCAGTAATAGACAAAAGACAAACTCCATATCCCATCAAGCTCACTGATTCTTTAGGCATAAGTACCCACAATCAGGAATGCCTATGTTCTAGACAAAGTGTCATTCCTCCTTTGGAAACACTAGTGCTCTTTGCGAGAGAACATGCTGTCAGTGCCCATGATCAGGATTCTGGGTGCAGCGTATTTTCGCTGTATTCTCCCGCTGAGAACATTACCATCTCCGAAGGCATAAATTGACAGGCTGCAGCTCGGGAAGCTGTGACGCATGTCAGTATCCTTAGTGTCAAAAAGAAGCACAGTGGACAGGAGATTTCTATAAATGCATCCACTGTGCTTGGTCCCTACAACTTAATGTTTTAGACAAACCAAAAACACACTGCATCCAAAACGCTGCTAATCCTGATCACGGGCAATGACCCTAAAGGGGTCCCATGAAAGAAAGAGTACATTTCAATCAATAGAACTAACAAGAATAATAAATTCCACCATTGATTGTGTTAAAAAAATAGTTTTTGTTTTGCTAAGAATCTTATAAATGTGTCCTTGTTATGTACTGTTATGTGGTATGTCCGACCATGCAGAGCAGCTCCACTTTATGGTTGGCACATACAACAATTCCTGACCAGTGGAGACAGCATAAGCCCTTTCACATCAGCGTTTTTTTAAATTTGCGGCAGATGCGGTGAAAAAACCGCATCTGCCGCAATTACCGCATACCGGCTGCACTTGCGGCGCGGTTGCGGTAAACGCCATGCAAAGTATAGGCGTACTTGCGGCAAGTGCGGTTTTGCACTTGCGGCAGGTGCGGCCGCGAAAAAAACCGCGGTCAGCCGCGGTTTTTTTCGCGGCCGCACCTGCCGCAAGTGCAAAACCGCACTTGCCGCACCTGCCGCAAGTACGCCTATACTTTGCATGGCGTTTACCGCAACCGCGCCGCATGTGCAGCCGGTATGCGGTAATTGCGGCAGATGCGGTTTTTTCACCGCATCTGCCGCAAATTTCAAAAAACGCTGATGTGAAAGGGCCCTAAGTCACTTATCATAAGTAAGTATGCAGATGAAACAGAAGGGACACACGGCTGCTGCTTTTAGAGGTAACACATTTCCCTACCTATTTTGTCACAGGAGTGAGTGCTTCTGTCACGTAACTAGTCCTGCAAGCTCTTCAAGTCAGTAACAAATGCAGAGGCTGCTGGAGCTCCTATGACAATAAGGCTACCTTCACACTTGCGTTCCCCTCCTTAGCGTTCTGCAGAGGGGATCCGCAATGTGACCGCAGCACCGCAAGCCCCTATGTTTATAATGGGAGCGCACGGTGCTGCGCTTGACTGCGCATGACCGTGCGCACCCATTCACTGCCATATGTGATCTGTGCGCAGGCGGATGCCTGCGCACAAATCACCCAGTCTCGTCCGCACCAGAAATGCAACATGTCAACATGTCAATACGTAAATATTTCTATGCGAATCTCAACATCTATCATGAAATATAACAATTCGAGAGTAACAGACTGCATAATAATGCATATTAACAACTGAAAAAGTATCCCAAAAATGTCATATGTGGTCAGGAAAGCTAATACCGCTTGAAAGAGTCATTCTCTTCTCAAAATCAGGCATTCTACAACAGGGCTCTAGATTGAAAATGTAGATAGAAATTTAAGCCAAGGTAAGGGAAAAAAAAGACTTCAGGAGGGCGAACATCATGCTCATATTAGTACAGACACATTTTGATTGCAGTTGCCCACTGAAGGTGAAAAGAAAGATGAGAAAGCAAATTTCAGGTGATGCCTTTATAATGAACTGCCGTGCCACAAGGACTCCAATTCTCTATTAATTCTCAAGGTTATACTTCAATTCCAAGATAAATAAATAAGTAAAAGTGTATAACTAAAAGGAACCTGTTGAGTTATTAAAGGATCAGAAATGTGATCATACAGAAACCCTGAAGTGTATTAATTGCAGTGGACTAAATGTGAATTGAGACTGGCGGAAAATCGGCAAATGAGTGGATGCTTACTTAATTAATGATGTTGCCCTGTCTAAAATGATAAGTCTGAGGTCACTCTGTGTGTCGCTTTATGTGACTGCAGACTTATAAACTCTCCCAGCCCCCGCACTGTGCGACTTTTAAAACTATGGTAATATATTGGGAGAAGAGCATGGGGCACTTCGGTACCGCTACGATCTGTTGCCATATACAGATTCAATGTGGACCAGGTGCATACACTCTGGACTGGTGGTGCACACTTAAACAGTTCAATAAAGAGTTCAAGCAGTAGAAAAATGAGCGGCACTCACCAGTATACATCTTCACTTTATTCAAGCCAGGTTACAGGCAAACATGGTGGGGGGAGGGAGTGTGGAGGACAGGTGACAACGGGCACCGTTTCGCAGCAATCAGGTCTTCTGACTGGAAGAAGCGGCTCATTGCTGCGAAACAGTGCCCGTCGTCACCTGTACTCCACACTTCCTCCCCCCACCATGTTTGCCTGTAACCTGGCTTGAATAAAGTGAAGACGTATACTGGTGAGTGCCGCTCATTTTTCTACTGCTTGAAAACTATGGTAATACAATGTGTTAATTTTTTTATTTCATTTCTTTTTTTTCAGATGAGAAATAGTGGGGCTATCCAAGTTACGTTTATTTATTTTTAATATTTTTCAAAATATTCTACTACATGTTTAAGGGACTTGAGCCTGCAATCACTTGATCACGTGAATTACTGTGTTTCCCCAAAAATAAGTCATCCCCCGTTCCTTTTCTTATGTTCAATCTGTTTATTAAAGAATTTTTTTTAGATTGGATAAACACAACATCATCACGTTAAAGTGATTGTCAATTTCGATACAGAAATGAACATCCTTATGCAATCATGTATGTATAAAAATAAGCATATACAGACAAGTAACATAAAGTATCTACATAGTTGTGTAGAATATCTAAAGAAGAATAAAGAGTAGCATAGAAGTAGAGAAAGAGGAGTAAGTAAATGTAAGGAAATAGGAGGAGGGAAATGGAGGAGAGGAGTACTAGGAAAGGGAGAAGGAAAGCCAGCTAAAGAAACAAGAATCAAGTGGAAAGATAAGAAGAGAGGAGACTATAAGAGCCACTCTCATTTTGACTACAAAGATATATTCCTCAGAATAACCATAAGGTCAGGTGACCAAGGAAAGCAGGTCAAGTGAACAGGTCCAAAAACCTTGGTGAATCCCTGAAAAGTATCAACTCATTCCACCCCAAGGTGAACCTGTGATTAAGGCCCGAAGCATCGGCACACAACTCCTCCATCCGACACAATTCCACCATTTCAGCGTACCATTCCAACATGGTTGGAACGTCAGCTGACTTTCAATGCCTTTGAATAATTGTCCTAGCGGCCAACAGGCAGAATCTTAGAATGTCCATTTTACAGGTTTTGAGGGAGCCAGGGATAACAATGCCATCTCAGGAGAACGCACCAAATTCCGTCCAGTAATGATATTATAGTTCTCAAATATCCTATTCCAGAATCCTGTGATGTTTTTACAACTACACCAAATGTGGATCTCAGTACCAGTCTCAGAAACTCAACGCCAGCACGTCTCCAATGTCTCGGGGAAGATCTTATGAAGCTTATGCGGAGTCATACATCACTTGGCCAAGATTTTATAACTGGTGTCTTGAGCTGCACAAGGAGGAAAGTCTGGATTAGAGAAAAGGGGGGTGAGAAGACTCAACCCCTGTCCCTCTGGACTATTGTGCAATAAATCTCTCCAAGTCCTCAAAGAGTCCAATGTCAACTCCATGAAAGAGCCTAGAAGTGGGATGAAGACACCAAGATATTTAATTGCCTCCCTCTTCCACCTGAATGAAAAATTAGCTTTGAGATGAGTGAATTCCCCATAGGAGAGAGAAATATCCATGGCCTCGGATTTAGAACCCGTTCCTTTTTTTTTGAAGAACAGCATGCCACTAATCAGAAGACGGGCATGCAGCTGTGACTCATTCCCTGCCCACCCGCCGCTGTTGTCCAGTGCCCACGGCTTTATTCAGGGCGCCGCTTTGCCTCAACTGCCATACCGTAGATATACAGTAAAACCTTGTCCAATCAGAGCCCAGCATCTGCGCGTCAATCAGATCCCAGCATCCACACGCCAATCAGAGCCCAGCAGCCGCGTGCCAATCAGAGCCCATGCACCGACATCACCTGCTAAGCTCTGATTGGTGCGCGGATGCTGAGATCTGATTGGAGCACGGATGCTGGGCTCTTATAGGAGCGCGGATGCTGGGATCTAATTGGAGCATGGATGCTGAGCTCTGATTGGCTTACATCTACGGCAGCGGAAAATACAGCGCAGACCGTGGAGGACTGGTACAGATGATGGGGGCTGCAACAGGATGATGGGGGCTGTAATGGGATGTTGGAGGCTGCAATAGGATGATGGGGCTGTAATGGGATGATGGGGGCTGTAATGGAATGATGAGGGTTGCAATGGGATGATGGGGGCTGCAATGGGATGATGGGGGCTCTAATGGGATGAAGGGGGTGCTGTATTGGGGGCTTCAATCGGATGATGGGGGTGCTGTATTGGGGGCTGCAAGGTGATGATGAGGATACTGTATTAGGGGCTGCAAGGGGATGAAGGGGATGCCATATTGAGGGCTGCAATTGGATGAGGGGGATGATGGGGATACTGTATTGGGGGCTGCAAGGGGATGATGGGAATAACGTATTAGGGGGCTGCAAGGGGATGATGGGAATACCATATTGAGGACTGCAAGGGGATGATGGCGATACTATATTAAGGGTTACAAGGGGATGATGGGGTTAAGTATTGGGGGCTGGAAATTGTTGAACAATAAATGTGAATTCTTCTTCATGAAACAATAAGACATCCCCTGAAAATAAGACCTGGCACATATTTGGGAGCAAAGAGTAAATAAGACACTGTCATATTTTTAGAGAAACAGGGTATAGACAGCAATACTTTTGATTTTTTCTCTGTACTTGAATATTGACCTCCTGTGAAGCCCAAGCAAACTTTGAGGGTGTATCTAGATGGTAATGAATCGGCACCACATGATATTATGTTATTGAATCCAACAATCTGTTGCTTACTGGACTCAAACTGAGAAGCAAACATATTGACAAATTCTCTTTAAATAATTGGATGTATTGGAACCAATTTTCCAATATGTGTACCTAACAAGGAAATATCCAAGACTACATCTTCAGGGAACCTGACACTTGGATCAAGGTGTCCAAACCGTTGGCACAATTAATCAGATACCAGCTACAGCATTGCAGCCAAATATGTTTTACTATCAAACACTTTAGCTCTTCAGAGAAAAGTGTTTAAACATCTGGTCAGGAGAGAAGAGATTATTCTGATGCAGCTTGTCTGCTCCATGCTTTAAGTGATTGACAAGTCACCCACACATTGAGTATTTGGTGAGTTCTTTACCTCAGTATCGGTAGCCAAAACCAGGTGAAAAAAATCTGAGAAAAAGTACGATGGAAATACGTCACAACGTCTGCATATTTTGCCCATTTATGGTTTTCGCGCACAACTACTGAGGTGAAAAACTTACCAAATACTCAACATGTGCATGTGGCCTTAGAAGTCCTAAAGGGTATGATCTTCAACACCAAAGGAAAGTAGTAAAAACTTAGACTTTAATCATGTAGGACAAATAAATTGGCAGAATGTGAACATATTAAAAAGACCAATAATGTGTGTTTTGGGTAGAAAATCCTTTAATCATAGCTACAGCTTGGTGTGAGGTACTTCACTAATGGCCCAGTCACACATAACAACGCACCAGTGATCCCGATGTGCAGACATCTCTGGTGCGTCATTTTTCACATCGCTGGTAAGATGTCAAACAGGTATCTCATCAGCGATGTGAAAAACGACACACCAGCGATCCAGAATTATACCGAGGTCAGTGGGAATTGTCACTCCATAGCATAGCATTGAGATCGTTGGTCATTGTCCCTGTCACACACAACGATGTAGTGCTCCCAGCGAGAGAGCAACGACATAGAAATGATCCAGAGCAGTGTGTAACGATCAACGATCTCACAGCAGGGGCCAGATTGTTAGTGCGTTTCACACATATCGAGATCGCTAAAGGGTATGTCACACGCGTCAATATCGCCTGCACGATCACGGCTGCACGTGACGTTGCAGCGATATTGACGCGTGTGACATACTGAATCAACCAGCGATAAATCGCTGGTTGATGATCGCCAGGTCTTAGAATCTGTTCTAAAACCTGGCGATGGTCGCCCGGTGGACACCTAGTTACCCGCTGTGTACCTTAGATACCAGCCGGTGAGCGGAGGAGGCTGGTAACTAAGGTACACATCGGGTATCTAGGCAGCGCGCACTGCCTAGATACCCGCAGTTTACCTTGGAGACAAGCCTGCTCCCGCTTCCAGCAGGCTGGCAGCGGGAGCAAGACATCGTGGAAACGATATTTAAATCGTTTCCACGATGTCTCTGGTCCATTGATCGCTGGTGAGTCTGCCTGTGTGACAGCTCACCAGCGATCATCCGTCAATGTCGTCAGCGATCATCTCACTGACGACATTAACGCGTGTGACACCCCCTTAACAGGATCGCTGTTGCATCACAAAATCTGTGACGCAACAGCGATCTTGTTAGCGATCTCGTTATGTGTAACAGGGCCTTAAGTAGCAAATGTTGTGGGTGGGATTGACAAAGCAAATGGAATTACACATGTAAACATGACTTAAATAATTGTTTGAATACTGTATTTTTTCCCCAGATAATGAAAACACATCATACTATAAGACGAACCCAGGTCCCCACAAAAGAAACCAGGAACAAAACATTCCATAGTAATGAAACCTCCATAATTAGAAATAAGATGAGGTAAGATTTGTGCTTTGTGCACGCGTTCAATATTTGCAGCAGATACCACTGCACCAAACACCTGAGTCTTGGCACGAAAAATGATGCATAAAATACATGTTTTTTTGTGCATTTTTTATACATTTTCACTTGCATGTTTTTCCATTCACCGAATGTGTGAAGAACTTTACAAAAAACTGAAAGAACTGACATACTGCAAATTTGAAAAAACGCCTACATAGTTCAAATCTCCTTCTATGGTAAAAACGTGTCAACAAAGTATTGGGTAAACAAATCCTAAATAACTTTAGAAAAAGTCAGTTTTGCATTGCAAGGTGCAATGCATAAATGAAGATTTACAGTGGGCATGGAAAGAATTCAGACCCCTCTACATTTTTCACTCTTTAATTGCAGCCATTGGGTAAATTCAAAAAAGTTCTTTTTTTTTCTCATTAATGTACACTCTGCACCTCACTTTGACTGAAAAAAAACAGAAATGTGCAAATGTATTAAAAAAGGAAAACTGAAATATCACACGGTCAAAAGTATTCAAACCCTTTGCTCAGTATTGAGTATTTGCACCTTTTGAGCTCGTACAGCCATGAGTCTTCTTGGGAATGATGCAACAAGTTTTTCACCCCTGGTCATTCTTCCTTGCATATCCTCTCCAGTTCCGTCAGGTTGGATAGTGAACGTTGGTGGACAGCCATTATTATTATTTTTTTTTATTATTATTATTATTATTTATTTATTTATATAGCGCCATTGGGTTCCATGGCGCTTTACATGAGGATAAGGGAGACAAGAACAAGTACACAAAATCTAGGCGATCGGGACGTACAGGTATAGGAGGGGCAGGGACCCTGTCTACGAGGGCTCACAGTCTACGAGGGGCGGGTTGGGATACAGTAGGATGGGGGAATGTCAGGTATGAGGCGGTCGCCTGGGTCTCATGGCAGGTTGTAGGCTTGACGGAATAGGTGAGTCTTCAGGTGACACTTGAAGCTTCTCAGAGTAGGAGAGTGTCTGATGTGTTGGGGCAGGGAGTTCCAGAGTATGGCAGATGCCCGGGAGAAGTCCTGGACGCGGTTGTGCGAAGAGGTGATGAGTGGGGAGCAGAGGAGGAGTTCGTGGGAGGAGCGGAGGTTGCGTGAGGGTAGGTATCGGGAGACCAGGTCGGAGATGTATGGTGGGGACAGGTTGTGTATGGCTTTGTACGCCATGGTTAGTGTTTTGAATTGGGATCTCTTGGAGGCGGGGAGCCAGTGAAGGGCTTGGCAGAGGGGGGAGACAGGGGAGTAGCGGGAGGACAGGTGGATTAGTCGGGCAGCGGAATTGAGGATAGATTGGAGAGGTGTGAGGGAGTTAGCCGGGAGGCCAGTGAGAAGGAGGTTGCAGTAGTCAAGGCGGGAGATGATAAGAGCATGAATGAGTGTTTTAGCAGTGTCGTGGGTGAGGAAGGAGCGTATCCGTGAGATGTTATTGAGCTGGAGCCGGAGGGATGTGGTGAGGGCCTCGATGTGGGGCTTGAAGGATAGGGAGGAGTCAAGGATTACCCCAAGGCACTTGGCTTGAGGGACTGGGGAGAGGGCGCAGTCGTTGACGCAGATGGATAGGTTGGGAAGTGGGGGGGAATTTCTTGGGGGGAAGACTATGAATTCAGTTTTGTCCATGTTGAGTTTAAGGAAGCGAGCAGAGAAGAAGGATGAGATGGCGGAAAGACATTGTGGGATTTTGGAGAGTAGGGAGGTGATGTCAGGGCCGGACAGGTAGATTTGGGTGTCGTCGGCATAGAGGTGGTACTGGAGGCCGTGGGACTTAATGAGTTGCCCTAGGCCGAGAGTGTATATGGAGAAAAGTAGGAGTCCCAGGACTGAACCTTAGGGGACTCCGACAGAAAGGGGGTAGGGTGAGGAGGAGGTGTGGGAGTGGGAGACGCTGAAGGTCCGGTCCGCTAGGTATGAGGAGATCCCAGAGAGGGCAAGGTGGGTGATGCCGAGGGTTTCCAGGATCCGGAGAAGAAGGAAGTGGTCAACCGTGTCGAAGGCGGCAGACAGGTCAAGGAGGAGGAGGATGGAGTAGTGGTGCTTATCAGGTCTCTCCAGAGATGCTCAATTGCGTTTATGTCAGGGCTCTGGCGGGGCCAGTCAAGAATGGTCACAGAGTTGTTGTGAAGCCACACCTTTGTTATTTTAGCTGTGTGCTTAGGGTCATTGTCTTTTTGGAAGGTGAATCTTTGGCAAAGTTTGAGGTCCAGAGCATTCTGGAAGAGGTTTTCATCCAGGATATCTCTGTACTTAGCCACATTCGTGTTTCCTTCAATTGCAACCAGTCATCCTGTCCCTGCAGGTAAAAAACACCTCAATAGCATGATGCTGCCACCACCATGTTTCATTCACTTTTTATACTGGGATTGTATTGGGCAGATGATAAGCAGTGCCTGGTTTTCTCCACAGAGATCGCTTAGAATTATCAACAAAAAGTTCTATCTTTGTCTCATTAGACCAGAGAATCATATTTCTCATAGTCTGGGAGTACTTCATGTGTTTTTTAGTAAACTCTGTGTGGGCTTTCATATGTCTTGCACTGAGGAAAGGCTTCCATTGGGCCACTCTACCATAAAGGCCTAACTGGTGGAGGGCCACAGTCATAGTTGACTTTGTGGAACTTTCTTCCATCTCCCTACTGCATCTCTGGAGCTCAGACACAGTGATCTTGGGGTTCTTCTTTGCCTCTCGCACCAAGGCTCTTCTCCCAAGATTTAGTTTGGCTGTACAGCCAGATCTAGGAAGACTTCTGGTGGTCCCAAACTTCTTCAATTTAAGGATTATGGAGGCCGCTGTGCTCTTAGGAACCTTGAGTACTGCAGAAATTCTTCTGTAACTTTGGCCAGATCTGTGCCTTGCCACAATTCTGTTTCTGATCTGCTTGGGCAGTACCTTTGACCTCATGATTCTCATTTGGTCTGACATGCACTATGAACTGTGAGGTCTTATATAGACAGGTGTGTGCCTTTCTAAATCAAGTCCCATCAGTGTAATTAAACACAGCTGGACTCCAATAAAGGAGTAGAATAATCTCAAGGAGGATCAAAAGGAAATGGACAGTATGCGACTTAAATATGAGTGTCTCTGAAAACTTATGACCATGTGATATTTCAGTTTTCCTTTTTTAACAAATTTGCAAAAATTTCTACATTTCTGGGGGGTTTTTTTTGTCAGGATTGGGTGCAGAGGGTACTTTAATGAAAAAAAATGAACTTTTTGAATTTACCAAATGGCTGCAATAAAACAAAGAGTGTAAAATTTAAAGAAGTCTGAACACTTTCCGTACCCACTGTACAAAGGAAGTTTAGGGCTAAAAGTAACTGCACAATTTTGTATCGTGGGAGGAGGCGTGGTGTTTTGCAGTGCTAGTAGGGTGAATGGGATTTCTCAGGTCTTATGCACATGCTGCCTGTTTTTTCCTTTTAGTTGTGAACTATGTTGGTGTTGTTTTGGATTTGCAGTATGTCAGTTCTTTCAACGTTTTGCATAGTTTTTCACCCATTCGGTGAATGGAAAACATGGAGGTGGAAACGTATAAAAAGTGCACAAAAATCCTTTCCATCTTATGCATTGTTTTTCATGCCAATACTTTGAGCATCTTCAGCAGAGTCCTCTGCACAAAAAACCAAAGTGTGCATGTGACCCATCTTAACTCACCCTATTCCTACTTATCAGATTATCATGGAAGTTTAATTACAGTACTATGGTTCCTGGATTCTTTTGTCTGAACCCAGGTGCACCTCATAGTTTGGTGCGCCTTATAGTCTGAAGAATACAGCATGTCTATAATTGTATTAGCACGAGTTTGTAGTTGATCTGGGATGTATACCGCGCTGACCAGGAGGATTGGATAAAGGTTCTTTATTTAACACCACATCACACAACACACGTGATAATCCTTTTGGACTGGGAAGATGATGCTCCACAAGGATTATCACACCCATCAGGGGTGAATAATTGCACTACAGGCGGGGGAAAGAAGCCACAGGGAACACCCTGTGTGACATCTCAAGAGCTCAGAAGCCGCAGATCTAGAGGTATATAAAGCACTTTTATAAACATTCAAAGCACACAATTTTTACACAAAGGGATAGGTATAATAGCATAATGATGGTGCAGGGACAGGTATTAATAGGCTGGGGGTTATTTTTAGGGGTCAGGATCCCTTTAAACAAAATCAGGAATGTGTATTGCTATGTGTACAGCTTGAATGTATATGTCAAATGGTAACATCGACATCAGACTTCTACAACAGTTTGTTAATAAGTGAAATAGTACGTATTATACCTGTTCATGACCTACCCAACAATGCCAATACAAAAGTAGGCATTATAGATTATTCTATTCACAAAAGGAATTCATCACCCTAAAGAACCTATTCCAGAGAGCCCACAATGCACTAAACAATAACCATTTTCTTGCTGCACTTTAAATATTTAATGTCAGAGTACTTGAATAAGCGCCATGTACTTTCCTGTTTTCCATAAATATGACAAATGTAGCATATTAAAGGCATGGTTGGGAAAATCTGTAAAAAGCAAGGTCGCCGCAGTAGGGTATCCTTGGATACTGTAAAAACTACTTGAAAGGAAGTGAGAAAAATATATGTAAGAGAACAGCTCCTTTATGCTAAATGTGTCACTTACAGTTGTAAATGCTATTCCTGCTCTGTATAAAACTGTTACCAGAGTGCAAGGCAGCTGAGAAATATGATGGCGTGGAGAAAAAGTAGAGTCATCTTAATTTTTGGTGCCATTTTTCCATTTTTCTTGGGAGAGCTACTAAAGAGCTATTTTTTCATAGAGAATATTTGTAGATAGCATAACATTTTCAGAAACAGGCCCCTTTTACATCAGCGGTTTTCGCTGATCGCGGCAGTTGTGTTGAAAAAAACGCAACTTCCGCAATTACCGCATAACGGCCGCACTTGCGGTTCACTTGCGGCAAGCCCCATACAATGTCTATGGGGCTTGCGGTAAGTGCAAACCGCGTTTTTTTCGCGGCCGCACCTGCCACAAGTGCCAAAACTGCACCTGCCGCACACTTACCGCAAGCCCCATAGACAGTGAATGGGGCTTGCCGCAAGTGAACTGCAAGTGTGGCCGTTATGCGGTAATCGCGGCAGTTGCGGTTTTTTTTCACCGCAACTGCTGGGATCAGCGAAAACCGCTGATGTGAAAGCAGCCTTAAACAGTTTTACCCAACACCAATCCTCAAGAGCTACTAACAGTGCATGTTTTAAGGCTATCCCTAGTACTGCACAGGTAATGGAATTATCACCAGTACAGGGATTATATTACAATATTGACAATACTAAGGAAATCCTGAAAACATGACCTGTTGGTGGTTCTTGAGGATGGAATTTAGTGAACACTAGTCTAAATGTTGTGGAAGATTTACTCTGATCATGGTTGATACAATTGGTACCCATGTCCCATATAAGAACAAGAAAATGTTGGATTAAGAAGTCAAAATTTATTTTTTCAACTCTACATAGCAGTGGCGTAACTTGAAGCTCATGAGCCCCAATGCAAAAGCTCTAACGGGGCCCACAATTATTGCAAATCTTTAATAGCAATAGTCTTTTTCTATGGTCCAAACCGATCGCAACCCTTGCACATGTTTTAGTTACACCCCTGCTACAGAGCCTTGAATGAGATATAAAAATCATCTCCTGTGACCAATTCTCCATCAGTTTCTTGGAGCCAGGTTGATATGAAGTATACTGCAATAACACATACATTTCTAGGATTATAACAGAGCTACGCTTTTAAAAGATCCCGTCACCCCCACTGACATCTTAATGAGTGCATGTATACTCTAGTAACTCACGGTTTTGAAGATTAGGATGGGGTCAGCACCACCTTGCAGCGTCTCCCATACAGCCTGGGGAGATTTCACCGCTGCCTGCAAGCTTTCAGCCCTTGGATAGCTGTGAAGGTCTTGTGCTCATTCCCTTATGTTTGATGAGAACTCTCTGTTTGGATGACTGTGAAGGTCTTGTGCTCAGTCCCCTATGTTTAATGAGAACTTAACAGGTTCACCCCTGGTTAGAAATGGGGAAATGTAAATATAAGAGGATCCCCTAAGCTAGCCCGAGGGTATCAGTATAGTGATCCCGATGAATAGGTATTAAACTTATTATCAGGAAAGAGAAGAGGGTAAGTCGAGTAGTGTACTGGCCTATGACTGGAAAAAATATTTTTAACCTGTGAGTAAAATGGTTTTTATTGTATATATTGTAAGCACATAGTACTGTACTGTATGTATGTAATGCACTTTGATCACTTAATTGCACTGTCACTTTAAGAGCTGTTTTGGTTTCAGCTCCATAATCTTAACTTCACACATGTTCACTAATTAAGTTTGTGACGTCATCAGTGGGGGTGTATAAGTTGCCTAGTGCAACAATACACTCTGAGGACTAACCTGCTGAAGCGCCTTATACGGCGCGAAACGTCGTGCCCCCCGTCCTCCCACCCGCATGCCACCACCTGCTGTGTGCACTGAAGCACAATAAAGAACCGCTGTTTATAGAAGCTCTGAGTGCGACTTCTTTTTCTTCTCCTATAATACAAAACTGGATGTGACGTATCGGACTTTTGGGAGTGAGCACCAGAGCGTGCAGAGCGGTGCAGCAGGGAGGACCCTCCTCATCATCCTCCATAGCCAAGGGCTGAAAGCTTGCAGGCAGCGGTGAAATCTCCCCAGGCTGTATGGGAGACGCTGCAAGGTGGTGCTGACCCCATCCTAATCTTCAAAACCGTGAGTTACCTGAGCTGAACCTTTTTGGGGTATTGTGCACACTTGCTGAACACAGCATAGCAGTGAGACCGTGCTGATAATGCAGCAAGACATGGAGGAAAGTGATTTAAGTGTGGCAGAGAAAGTATCATTAGCGGGAAGGGAGGACACAGGCAGTTTCTTCACTGATTGTAATGTGAAGGATGAATTTGAAGTGCTGGCCAGTAAAAGCCTTGAGTACAGGATAAACACACTGGCTGAAAAAGAGGTGAAGCTATACTGGACTGTGCAATCTCTGACTGCATATGAGCAAAGCAACAGAGTACCTAGAGGTTTGAGGGTAATGAAAGAGCCCTCCCAGTACCAAGATGATGCCCAATTTGTAGCAGAATGGCAGCAGATCCAAGCTGATTGCTCAAAACAACTTTTGGCCTTAATTGTCAAGCGTAGTATAAAAGATCATGAGTCTGTCACAGCTGAATTAGATAAAGCCAAAGAGGAATTACAATCTCGGTTTTCTGACAAGCAATGGTCCAACTTCTGTGAAAAGATGCATAAGAAACTAATCCCTATTCAGAATGACATTAAACAGAGAAAAAGGGACAAATTTGTAAGGGATAAAAAGGACTATGACACAGGCCACATTTTCAACTGGGTGAAGCAAAATACTGCTTTTGAAGGCAGGAGAAAACGTATGTATATGAGGAGAAACACCACAAATAAGAATTCTGATTCAAAGAAGAAAAATAAGAACAAGAAAGGATTCTGGACCACTGATTCGGACTCTAGTGGTTCTGAGGCCGTGGCCGGTCGTTCTACACCATCAGGACGCACTTGCATGGATGATCGTAACCCTACCCCGGTGGTCCCTTTAGGAGGAAGACTAGGAGGGGGAGGGGGAGGAGGAGGGGAGTGGGTAACCCAGGGCAACAAGAGAAAACAGGTGTCATGGAATTAACCCCTCAGTGCCCTCTGATAATACGACTGTGATCAACCTGACTGATAAATCTCTGTCTGTACATTTGATATCTGCCCTTAAAAAGGGTCTTAATTACTGCATTCCTGAGAGTTTTAATTTAGTTGATTTTAGGGTAGATCTGTATAAGTCAACCAGGAAATTACATCTGTATAAGCATTTTGAAAGCCAGAAAGAATTAGGTGGAAAAGAAAAAAACTATAAATCTAATAAAATTGGACCTTTGGGGTTCAACCCCCTCAAGTCCAATCTGAACGAAATTGAAAATGACGCAAGGACGTTGGTGAGTATCACTAGTAAAAACACAGTGGAGGCTCCCATAGTCTCAAAAACAAATGAGGGACCCTTCACGGGAGGTCTGAAGTCAACCTTCTTCCCCCCTACTGTCCAGGGTAATGTGATTGATCTATTTCAGGATCAGGTGGCCAGGGAGGTTGAATCATTGATTTATTCTGAGACCGCAAAAAATCTATCTAAAAAGGAATGGGAAGCTCTCAAAGAATTGAGAACATGGGAGGACGTTATAGTCCGAAAGGCAGATAAAGGGGGTAATGTAGTCTTGTTGAAAAAAACTGAGTATGTAGCAGAAGCATATAGACAGTTGGCTGATGAGGTTACTTATCAACCCCTCACGTTCGATCCTACACCAAGGACCAAAATAAAATTAAGATCTATGCTAAGCAGAGCAATTTGCTCGGGTGCGTTGACTGCAAAAGAAGCCGAGAAGGTGTTCCCTGAGTTTCCGTGTAAAGCTCACTGGTACTACCTGCCAAAAATCCACAAATCATTGGACGCACCGCCAGGTCGACCGATCGTGTCAGGAGTAGGTTCAATTACTGAACCACTCTCACGATGGCTCGACTGGCAGTTGCGTCCTCTGATGAAGGAAATCCCCTCTTATTTAAGAGACACTAGCGCTTTTATAGAGCTACTGGGAGGTATGGATTGGCAGGTTGGATTTAAATTGGCGTCAATCGACGTGGATAATCTATATACCAGGATTCCACAGAAACTCGCCATTGATGCAGTGAGGGAAACTTTGAAGGCTACTGATAAACCCAAGGAATTGCAGGACTTCATTCTGGAAGCCCTGGAGTTTGTATTAACTAACAACTCTTTCAAGTTTGGGAACCAGTGGTTTACCCAGCGCGTTGGGACCGCGATGGGTACACCAGTGGCCTGCACCCTGGCAAATATTTTTCTGGGCTTTTTTGAAAATAAATATATCTATTCATCACAAAATCCGTACCTAAAATTTATTAAAACCTATTATCGGTACGTGGATGATGGTTTCTTGGTGTGGGATGGCGGAGAGGAGGTATTCTTGGAGTTTGTTAACTACTTGAACAGTGAAAATGAGATGAACATGAAATTCTCCTCAGTGCTAGGCGGAGATGTTCTGGAGTTTCTGGACGTGAAAGTTACGATCAGAGATGGAAGGATCATCACTGAAAATTATCGGAAAAAAACGGCTACTAACTCCGTACTCCATTATGAGAGTAATCACCCCTTTCACGTTAAAAAAGCTTTGCCATTCAATCAGGTAATGCGTTTGAGAAGAAATAATAACGAAGATGATAGATATAGAGAACAGGTCCAGGAGTTAAAGAAACGTCTTAGAGAGAGAGCGTACCCTGATGATTTGGTAGAGGAGGCCGTGGTAAAGGTTGATGATATCTGGAAGGAGGGTTGGAGAAAGACCGTAGGGAGTAAAAAAGAAAGAAAAAAGGAGAAGAGGTTCATATTCAACTTCAAATTTGGACCTATGGATAGGGCTATAAAAACGGCCATATCTAGAAACTGGTACATGATAGAAAGCGATAAACATCTTAAGGAGGTCGCTTTGAGAAAACCCCTGGTTACGCATAGACGATGCAGAAATATTGATGATATGATAGTACGGAGACGGTTTACTGCAGAAAAAACTTGGTTAGAGAGAGGCTGTCCAGTAGGAAATTTTAAATGTGGGAATTGCTCCGTTTGCGACAAACACGTTACGACCAATCCGGTGCAGATAGGGCATATTATGCATAACCTGAAAGAATTTATTTCTTAACATAGTTTTTAAGGTTGAAGGAAGACTTTAAGTCCATCTAGTTCAACCCATAGCCTAACATGTTGATCCAGAGGAAGGCAAAAAAACCCCATGTGGCAACACTAAGCTCCACATTGGGGGAAAAAATTCCTTCCTGACTCCAGATACGGCAATCAGACTAACTCCCTGGATCAACGTCCTATCAAAGAATCTAGTATATATAACTGGTAATATTATAGTTTTCAAGAAAGGCATCCAGGCCCTTCTTAAATGTTAGTAGTGAGTCACTCATTACAACAGCATGTGGCAGAGAGTTCCATAGTCTCACTGCTCTTACAGTAAAGAATCCGCGTCTGTGATTATGATTAAACCTTCTTTCCTCCAGACGTAGAGGATGCCCCCTTGTCCCCGTCTCAGGCCTAAGAGTAAAGAGATCATTAGAAAGGTCTCTGTACTGCCCCCTCATATATTTATACATTATTATAAGATCACCCCTAAGCCTTCGTTTTTCCAAGCTAAATAACCCCAAGTTTAATAACCTGTCTTGGTATTGCAGACCCCTTAGTCTTCTAATGACTTTTGTCGCTCTTCTCTGGACCCGCTCTAGTTCAGCTATGTCTTTCTTATACACCGGAGACCAGAATTGTACACAGTATTCTAAGTGTGGTCGCACTAGTGACTTGTATAGAGGTAAAATTATGTTCTCCTCATGAGCATCTATGCCTCTTTTAATGCATCCCATTATTTTATTTGCCTTTGCAGCAGCTGCCTGACACTGGCCACTAAATGTGAGTTTATCATCTATCCATACACCCAGGTCTTTTTCAGAGACAGTTTTGCCCAGTGTTTTACAATTAAGCACATAATTATACCTTTTGTTTCCTCTGCCCAAGTGCATGACTTTACATTTATCCCCATTAAAGCGCATTTGCCATTTAGCTGCCCAAGCTTCTAGTTTACATAAATCCTCCTGTAATATAGAATTGTCCTCCTCTGTATTGATTACCCTGCAGAGTTTAGTGTCATCTGCAAATATTGAGATTCCACTCTGTATGCCCCCTACAAGGTCATTAATAAATATATTAAATAGAAGCGGGCCCAACACTGACCCCTGTGGTACCCCACTGTTAACTGTGACCCATTCTGAGTGTGTTCCATTAATAACCACCCTTTGTTTCCTATCACTAAGCCAGTTCTCAACCCACTTACACATATTTTCCCCTATCCCCATTGCCCTCATTTTATGTATCAACCTTTTGTGTGGCACCGTATCAAAAGCTTTTGAAAAATCCATATACACCACATCCACTGCATTTCCTTGGTCCAGTCCAGAACTTACTTCTTCATAGAAGCTTATTAGATTAGTTTGACAGGAACGGTCCCTCGTAAAACCATGTTGATAATGGGTCATGAGGTTATTTTTGTTCAGATACTCCAGTATAGCATCTCTTAGAAAACCCTCTAGTATTTTACCCACAGTAGAGGTTAAGCTTACTGGCCTATAATTTCCAAGATCAGTTTTTGTCCCCTTTTTGAATATTGGCACCACATTTGCTATACGCCAGTCCTGTGGTACAAACCCTGTTATTATGGAATCTTTAAATATTAAAAATAATGGTCTATCTATGACAGTACTTAATTCCTGCAGCACTCTGGGGTGTATCCCATCCGGGCCCGGGGATTTGTCAATTTTAGTGATTTTTAGACGATGCCGTACTTCCTCTTGGGTTAAGCAGGTGACATTTAATTGAGACTTTTTGTTATCACTGATCATATTGTCTGTCATGGGATTTTCTTGTGTAAATACTGTTGAAAAAAAGTCATTTAGCATATTGGCTTTTTCCTCATCCTCATCCACCATTTCACCCAGACTATTTTTAAAGGGGCCAACACCATCATTTTTTAGTTTCTTACTATTTATGTAGTTGAAAAATATTTTGGGATTCTTTTTACTTTCTCTGGCAATGAGTCTCTCTGTCTCAATCTTTGCTGCCTTGATTTGCTTTTTACAAATGTTATTTAATTTTCTGTATTTATTTAATGCCTCATCACTACCTACTTGCTTTAATTCCCTAAATGCTTTCTTTTTGTCACATATTGCACTTCTTACCGCTTTATTTAGCCATAGTGGTTTCCTCCTATTTCTAGCATGCTTATTCCCATAGGGTATATATTGTGCACATGTCCTATTCAGGATGCGAATAAACATCTCCCATTTGTGTTGTGTACTTTTATGTCTCAGGACATCGTCCCAGTTTATTGCACTAAGATCATCTCTCAACCGTTGGAAATTTGCCTTCCTGAAGTTTAGTGTCCTTGTGGCCCCTTTACTACACGTCTTAGTAAAGGATACTTGAAAGCTTATTAAGTTATGATCACTATTACCCAAGTGACCTCCAACCCGTATATTTGATATGCGGTCTGGCCTGTTGGTTAATATTAGGTCCAGCAGTGCCCCCCTTCTTGTTGGTTCCTGAACCAGTTGTGAAAGATAATTGTCTCTCATAGTTTTCAAAAACTTATTACCTTTGCTGGAACTGCAGGTTTCTGATCCCCAATGTATTTCAGGGTAGTTGAAGTCCCCCATAATAATGACTTCTCCCTGAGTCGCTGCTTCATCTATTTGCTTTATGAGGATATTCTCCTCCACTTCCATTATTGTTGGGGACTTATAACAAACCCCTATCAGTAAATTATTATTTTTTCCCCCTCCCCTTATCTCCACCCACAGGGACTCTACATTTCCATTAGATTCACCTATATTATCACGCAGGATGGGTTTTAAGGATGATTTTACGTATAAACATACACCTCCTCCTCGCCTATTTGTACGGTCATTTCTGAACAGACAATAGCCCTGTAAATTAACAGCCCAGTCATGGCTCTCGTCCAGCCAAGTCTCCGAAATCCCCACCATGTCATAATTATTTTCCAATAAAATCAATTCTAATTCCTCCATTTTGTTGGTGAGGCTTCTGGCATTAGTGAACATGCACTGTATGCATCTCTCTTTACCTCTCTTCCTTCCTACTAGTTTGACTGTTCTAACCCCACCCCCCATGCCACCCCCAATTTTATTACTTGTGCCCAGGTTACTGTTTACACTATCTTCCCCTCCTATACTGATCTGATAAGTAATTTCATGGTTCTCTATGCTTGGATAGCTGTGAAGGTCTTGTGCTCATTCCCTTATGTTTGATGAGAACTCTCTGTTTGGATGACTGTGAAGGTCTTGTGCTCAGTCCCCTATGTTTAATGAGAACTTAACAGGTTCACCCCTGGTTAGAAATGGGGAAATGTAAATATAAGAGGATCCCCTAAGCTAGCCCGAGGGTATCAGTATAGTGATCCCGATGAATAGGTATTAAACTTATTATCAGGAAAGAGAAGAGGGTAAGTCGAGTAGTGTACTGGCCTATGACTGGAAAAAATATTTTTAACCTGTGAGTAAAATGGTTTTTATTGTATATATTGTAAGCACATAGTACTGTACTGTATGTATGTAATGCACTTTGATCACTTAATTGCACTGTCACTTTAAGAGCTGTTTTGGTTTCAGCTCCATAATCTTAACTTCACACATGTTCACTAATTAAGTTTGTGACGTCATCAGTGGGGGTGTATAAGTTGCCTAGTGCAACAATACACTCTGAGGACTAACCTGCTGAAGCGCCTTATACGGCGCGAAACGTCGTGCCCCCCGTCCTCCCACCCGCATGCCACCACCTGCTGTGTGCACTGAAGCACAATAAAGAACCGCTGTTTATAGAAGCTCTGAGTGCGACTTCTTTTTCTTCTCCTATAATACAAAACTGCATGTATACTCTAGATACACAGTAGCTTTTCTCCTACCTCTTTGTTGTCTGTTACGGTTATTCCTCTTGAATATTCATGAATAAATTGACATCTAGGTAGTACTAGTCCCCATTACTAAGTATTGTATATTGTATACATAAGTATTGTCCTACTTGTATGAACCTGCATAGTCAGTTTTGTTTTGACAGTCAATATTTGGGAGGAGCACACCGTTAACTGGTAACACCCAATTCATTCATAAATTTCTACTTGGAATAACAGAAACACGGGACAAAGACAAAAATAGATTTCCGAATTATAATTTTGTGAAGCATTTATTTAGATCAAATTGTCATAAAAGTAAAGTCTTCTTTAAGAATTGAGAATTGGTGATACTGGGAAACATGTTCATTGCGTCCTTGGACAAATTACGACTCATTTATGTAATACTGGTAAAATGATTTCTGATTCATTAATATATTAATCTTCTACATTAGACAAAACATAATTTTACCATTAAAATAATGTACATTTTTATTCTTGTGTCCAGATATCGATTGTACATATTTTCTATGGAGTCCCCTAGTGTTCTTTTGATGTGTGCTCAGAACATCGACCTCTTGTCTAATCCTAGTAGACAAGCAGAGATTCATTGTTCAGTAGCTTACATGGGTTTTCACACGAACAAAGTAAACTGTATTTAATAGATCTTGCAATAGTAATATGTTCCACAATTGGATGCGGATAAAGAGAAATTCCTGTGCTGAGATAATCTTATATATGTGTCACAGCTGGTTACTGTGTAATGGCTGTGTCTGACCATACAGGGACATGGTCTGATCATCTCCTGATTCAGGGAAGAAGCTGAGGACATTATAGACATAGCACAGTAAGTAATCACAAATTCTTTATTTGAGGTAAAAAATACATAACAACAGGCAGGGAATTGCTTTACTTTACAAAAAAAATCATATATGATTCACTGCTGTAATGTATGACTCTTTTGCATCCTCCTCTGCCCTGGAGATGAGGTATGATCAGACCATGTCCCTGTATGGTCAGATACAACCATTACACAGTACATGGCAGGGACACATATATAAGATTATCTCAGTACAAGACATGTGGTATGATCAGACCAGGGCGTAACTACAATAGGTGCAGGGGTTGCGATCGCACCTGGGCCCTGCAGCCTAGGGGACCCCAGAATTCCCTTTGGCCTATAGAAAAAGACTAATACTATTAAAGATTTGCAATAATTGGGGGCCCCATTGGAGCTTTCGCATCGGGGCCCCTGGGCCTGAAGTTACGCCACTGGATCAGACCATGTCCCTGTATGGTCAGATACAACCATTACACTGTAAATAGCAGGGACACATATATAAGATTATCTCAGCACAACATTTTTTTAATCACAACCAATTGTTGAACTTATTGTTACTTCATGATCTATTGTTTAAAATTTACTTTTTTTTATTGCAGAACTCCTTTAAGTAACCCATACGTAGAGTAAGGCAAGCTGACAGTCTAATAAGAATGTAGGCCTCCTAAGACAAAGGTCTAGCCTGTTGTTTTTGTTCTACTCACAATAACCTGTTGCCAGAATGGTCTTTAGGCCCATGTAAACATTAGATTAATTTTGGTCGAACATACCAATATTGGTGCACTTGACCATCAGTCTAATGTATATGGAAAAACTCTCAACTCTCCCCCCTTAGATCATGTCAGAGGAAATAGGGATCCAGAATGTCCAATTTCAGACCACCAATCCTTTTATTTTTGTTGAGAAAAGCCGCTGACACAAGACTTTGGCAGTGGCACCATAATAGAGAACACTGAGGGATTCTGTGTATAGAGGAGCCATGACAGATAACTAGGGATGGGCGAGTCTACTCGCTAGGACTCGTTACTCTGCGAGTAGTAAGGGAATCGCAGGACTCGGTACTCTGCGAGTTTCCCAGCGATTACTCGCACAGTAACGAGTCCAATGCAAATCAATGGCAATCCTAGTTTTGTTAGAGACTCTGACAAAACTAGGATTGCCATTGACTTGCATTGGACTCATTACTGTGCAAGTAATCGCAGGGAAACTCGCACAGTAACGAGTTCGGCTGTCTGCTCTGTGCCGGGCTCGGGTCCTGCGGGCTGCCACAGCTCCAGGGTCCTAGAGCCCGCCTGCTCTCCCTGTGTACAGACATGAAGTCTGTGCACAGAGATAATGTAGCAGAGCTGAGATTGTTGTCAGTCTGCTCATTCCCTGTGCATAGACATCTAAATCTATGCACAGGGATGTAGCAGAGAGGACATCGCGTTTTGGACTACGTCGGACAGAAGAGGATTTTTTTAAATAAAGATGGAGTCCCAAATGGCTTTTTTTTTTTTATTTCTAATAAAAAAAAATTTTCTCTGTGTTGTGTTTTTTTTAAAACAATTTAATAGAAATTCATGGCGGTCATGTCTAATATTGGCGTGACCGCCATAAATTTCGGGCTTAGGGCCAGCTGATAATACAAAGCTGGCCTTAACCTCATTATTACCCAGTGAGCCACCCGCCACCAGGGCCACTGGAAGAGTGGGGTTCAGCGCCAGAGGATGGCGCTTCAATGAATGCGCCATCTTCTGGGGCGGCTGCGGGCTGCAATTTGCAGCGGGGGGTGCCCAGAAAGCTTGGGCCTCCCTGCGCTGCGGATTCCAGCCCCCAGCTGCTTAGCTGTACCTGGCTAGACATAGAAATTGCGCGGAGCCCCACGCATTTTTTTTTAATTATTTCATGAAATTCATGAAATAATAAAAAAAAAGGCTCCCCTATATTCTTGTGTCCGGCCAGGTACAAATAGGCACCTGGGGGTTGGGGGCAGCCCGTCGCTGCCTGCTGGATCCGGCTGGTTCCAGAAATACAGCGTCATTTTTTTCTGAAGAATCAATAAAACAATCCTAAAAAAGGGACTGCATCTTTATTAACGCCTCACCCATGGTCCAGGGGTTAATAAAGATGCAGTCCTTTTTTTTATATTGTTTTATGGATTTGTCAGAAAAAAATTTGACGTGGGCTTCGCCGTATTTCTGTAACCAGCCGAATCCAGCAGGCAGCGACGGGTTGCCCCCAACCCCCAGGTGCCTATTTGTACCTGGCCAGACACAAGAATATAGGGGAGCCCTTTTTTTTATTATTTCATGAATTTCATGAAATAATAAAAAAAAATGCGTGGGGCTCCGCGCCATTTCTATGTCTAGCCAGGTACAGCTAAGCAGCTGGGGGCTGGAATCCGCAGCGCAGGGAAGCCCAAGCTTTCTGGGCACCCCCTGCTGCAAATTGCAGCCCGCAGCTTCCCCAGAAGATGGCGCATTCATTGAAGTGCCATCCTCTGGCGCTGAACCCCGCTCTTCCAGTGGCCCTGGTGGCGGGTGGCTCACTGGGTAATAATGAGGTTAAGGCCAGCTTTGTATTATCAGCTGGCCCTAAGCCGAAATTTATGGCAGTCACGCCAATATTAGACATGACCGCCATGAATTTCTATTAAATTGTTTTAAAAAAAACACAATACAGAGAAATTTTTTTTTATTAGAAATAAAAAAAAAAGCCATTAGGGACTCCATCTTTAATTAAAAAAATCCTCTTCTGTCCGACGTATTCCAAAACACAATCTCAGCTCTGCTACATCCCTGTCTGTGCTTAGACAGACAGGGATGTAGCAGAGCTGAGAACTGACTAAACAGTCAGGGTTCAGCTCATGTCATTATGACCTGAGCTGAACTCTGCTGTCAGCCAGACTCGCTCTGCTGCTGGCGATTTCCGAGCAGTGACGGAAGTTAATTTATTCACTGCTTCTGTCAGTGTTCGGGAATCTCCGGAAAAAGCAGCAGAGACTCGGGGAGCGAGTCTGCAGCCGGCGCCAGCGGAGGCAGCGGTAAGTAGCCGGCCGATCCGGTGCACCCCCCACCCTCTCCACCCTCCTCTCCACAACCCCCTCACCCCCCCTCCCCCTCCCCCGGTTCAATCCTTTATTTTTTTTTTCTATTCTTTAAAAGCCAGCAGCTTTTTGCCGCTGGCTTTAAAAGAATAACATGGGGATTTGCAGGTTTTTCCTCTGCTGCCAGACCCCTTATAGGGTCCGGCAGCAGAGGAATCGCTGCAATACTCGTTCCCCATTCATTAACATTGGAATCGCTAGACTCGCAATGAGTAGCGAGTCCTGGACTCAGACTCGTCGGAGTCTAGCGATTCCGAGTAGTTTAGGATTCGCCCATCACTACAGATAACTGATTGATGACTATTGTGTATGGGAGAGCTTTATCGAACATACAACACTATGCCAAGCTTAGCATTCCTGTGCATGGAAGAGTTGGGAGAAATAGATGTCAGCAAAAAGTTTGTTCAGCTGACAGCAATGTAGTGGGGGGTCTTAAAGAGGTTGTCCAACTTTAAGATACATGGCCAATCCTTAGGATAGGTCATCAATGTTTAATCGCTGGGGGAAACGACACCCAAAACACCACCATTCAACAGTTTCCAGTGTTGGCTTGAACTGCAGTTACAGAGCTGCTTAGTACAGCTTATGTGAACTCTATAGTGGCCATGGCCAGGTACTACACATCTGCCTCCTATTTAACAAGGGCCGGATGTACAGTACCTGGCTGCGGTCACTGTTCCATCGAAGGAGCTCTGCAGTTCCAGTTGCCGACACTGGGAACAGCTGATCGGTGGGGGTGTCAGGTATTGCACCTCCAGCGATCCAACATTGTTGACCTATCCAAAAGATAGGCCATCAATGTTAAGGCCCCGTTACACGGTACAAGATCATGAACTATATCGCTCAAACGTCACGGGTTTGGAGTCGTTCAAACAACATTGCTAGGACGTCGTTGCGTGTAACACCGAGATATGACTATGATAAATCTTTGGATCGTTGATCGCAGATTTGAGAACATGTTCTCAAATCAAATGATCCTCGATCAGCCAACCTGCTGCATCGTTGTGTGTGACACCGCGATAACGATGTCGTTAACGACTTCGCCTATTCACAACAGTGAACAAGTATCGTTCGCTGGAGTGTGCGAACGATAGCTGCTCGCTACATCGTTGGTGCGTCATCCACGATATCTACATGAGTGATATCTCACCAACGATGTCAAAAAGATGTCCTAACGACCGCGCGCCCATTGGTGATATCTTAACTACATTGAAGTGTGTCATGGTACCTTTAAAGTAATGAACAACCTCTTTAAAGTGAATCTGTCAGGTCAAAAATCCATATGTAACTGATATAATTTTCTAATTCCTTTGGTAGAGCTCTTTCTATTCATGTATTTCTTTTATTTATACTCACCCCTTATCCTCTTTAAACTCCAACAAAAAGAAATTCATTCCATCTGTCAATCACAGTGAGTGATCACTTACTTCTCTGCTGCCCACTCCCCAGGGAATAAATACTCATGTTGTGACATCACTGCACTGCACTTATCTGCAAGCATACAATCAAAGTTCAGTGGAAAGTACTCACATGTGGGGCTTTGTATCCTCCTGTCTGTCCTGCTCTCCTGGGCAGCAGATCCTGTTTTGTCTGCACTCACTGCAGAGCAGATGGAGCAGCTGCAGCTCTGATATCTTCATTTCCCTCCAGCATGAAGCAGTGTCATTGCGTACTGTATATCTGAGGCATATGTATAGTGTGTTCTGTCTAAGATATTTCTATGTGTTTATATGATTATTTGTTCATATGCTTAGAGGAAACGAAATGTTCATAAAAACACATAGAAATGTCTCACAAACAGCAAAGACTGTAGTGGTCTTACTACAAGTACTGTAGCACAACCCCTCCCACCCCTCGATTCTACCTCTCCTTCTCTCTCTCCCCTCAGAAGAGGCTGAGGCTTGCACAGGCCAAAGATTTCCAGTGACTAATTTCAGGGGGGGAGGCGGGAATACTAGCTTGGATAAGGGTTAGATATTTAAGTAAAATTTACATGTGATTTACTATTTGGCAGTGAAAGTAATAGACTGAACTAGTGCAGCCA
The DNA here is from genome assembly GCA_033576535.1 of Allobates femoralis. Lineage (NCBI taxonomy): Eukaryota > Metazoa > Chordata > Amphibia > Anura > Aromobatidae > Allobates > Allobates femoralis. Next base: position 549,664,773 of record JARQOC010000001.1, on the reverse strand, counting down.
GCTACCTGCAGGGTGTAAAGATGCTTACAGCAAGAAAACTACAGAGGGTACAGTAATGATTTTTACATGTTTTAAAATGGCTGCTGAGGCAGTATTCAAGGGTACTATTAGTATCATGCTAAAAAATGACCTGACAGAGTGCCTTTAAGTTATTATGGCACGTAATTCCTGTTAGAGTTAACATTCTAGAAGTGGCTTCTTCTCACCTGTACTCGTCATGTTAGGTAGACACTCGAAGTAACACAAGTGGGCACCATAACAAGAATATAACACTAATATCTAGACACAGGAGAACTGTTTTAAAATGTTTCCAGTTAGAAAAAAATACTTTGTGTGAACTAAGAAATTTATGCAAGTCACATTTTTTTAATGTGTCAACAGGTCAAGCAGAAATAAAAAAAAAGTGACAGAAACAAGACTATTATGATCATAGGTTTCAATTATTTCACAAGCCTTTACCCATCCTATGTGCAACAAAATGCATTACCTTCTGTTATACAACACACCAAGACCTTAGAAGATCAGCGGTGTTGACTTTCATTATCTCTCCATTTAAATAATTTCTATTTCTGGCATTAACACAATGAGTTCTTTATCCATACTGTTCATTCTGTAATAAAAGCATCAGATGTTTGCTGCCATATAAATTCTTGCAATTTTCTTACCTTTGAGAAGTGATCTACACTCATTAAAATTTTCTAATAAATGTCAGATGATCAAAACAGCATTTTACTTTTAATTTGAGCACTTTGGCACTTCTTATTCTTTAGATCAAAGAACTTAAAATCTGGTACATTTATGAATTAAAGTGGTAACAGAAGGTCAGACTGATGTATGATACCACTTATTAGATAATACAGGCACTAAACATTTCTGTGAAAAAAAAGTGGAATAAAACTCAAGTAGGTCTGTCTATTGAGCCATCTTTGTATCAACTGAGGTGGAAGAAGTGGAGCTCTTATCCTTTTTATATTATATAAGGAGGGGCATTGTATTATTTTTAAATTAATTTTATGCCAATATAGTTTTTTACAGCACATCAGGGAGGGAAGGAGCGAGAGGGGAGAGAAGGAGCAAGAGAGGAAAGAAGAAGAAAGAGGAGAGAGATGAAGAGAGAGGGAAGAGACAAAGAAAAATGAAAGAGAAATAGAGATGTGAAGAGACAAAGAAAGAGCATGAAAGAGAAAAAGGAAAAAGTAGAGAGAAAGAAAGAGAAAAAAACTGAAATAAAGAGAGAAGAGACTAGTCCAGTGCCACCGCTAACAAGCTTATCCTCCCTCCGTTACAGGAGATTGACAGGTCTCCCTGTGTACAATACATGGGAGAGACCTGTCAAATCCACTATTTTATCTGAAACGCCAAAGAATTTCAGGTTTCCAATCGTCCAGCCAGGCTCTGACTCATAACACCTATGGTTTGAGCAGGATGTCTTGAGTGACAGATTCCAGTTGACCTCGACAATAATAACATTTGTAAGTGTTGTTTAACTTTTAGGACTCATTCAGACATCCGTTTTTCATGTATCTGTTCTATTCATGATTTTCCATGTCACATATTGTTACGAGGGACAGGCTTGCTTGCTTTGCTTACGCTCTCATGCTGCCAGGCCACAGCGATGTGGAGCGTACATCCCAGATGGTACTTGTATGTAGAGTAAATAGAAAAATTCCGCACACACCGGGTATTCTGATTTAAAACTCCAATTCTTTATTCATCCATACGAATAAAACACAAGTGCTGGGGTACACAAGCCCCCCTCCCACGCCTTACGCGTTTCGGTTAGAGCACCTTAATCATAGGCATACACAGCAGTGTCTGCACAACACATATATAGGAAACTTTACATGTACACACCCCCTACCATCACCCATGTGCAATCATTTAACAGCTTGGATTCCAGCACAAACAGCCTAGGAAGGCCATGGTGAGCTATGCACTTTGAATCTTTACTTGTATGTAAACCCACTGGACCACGGGGGGACCCGGGCCTGCCCGGGCTTGGGAAGGGCAGAGACTGGGATCTGTGGCAGCTGAGCATGTGGGCAAGGTGGTAACAATGCAGGACTACATGACACTGCACAACTTCAGGAATTAAGGAACAAAGTTTACTAACAAATGCACAGTACAGCATACAAGACATTATGGAACAGGGATGGCCCATCCAGGAACATAAGCGGGACCGACACTGAAACACGAGCTGGACCCCCAGGACCTCAGAATGGACATCTGGACATAGGCTGGACATATCCTCCTTACTCGAACTATCTATCTGAATAAATGAAATCATGCTTTACTGTGTATCTGAAGTCAGCTGCCATGGAGTAACCCTTGACTCTGCGTTGTCCTTCAAACCACACATCCGAGCTCTCGCCACCTCCTGCCGCCTCCAGTTCAAAAATATTTCCAGAAATCATCCTTTCATCAACCTTCAATCTACTAAAACACTAGTGAATGCCATCATCATATTCCACCTTGACTACTGCAACATCCTCATCTGTGACCTCCCTGCTAACACCATTGCATTTCTCCAGTCTGTCCTGAACTCAGCTACCCGATTTATCCACCTCTCTCCTCGCTACTCCTCTGCTCTTCCACTCTGCAAATCTCTTCACTGGCTCCAAATTCCCCTATGTATCCAATTCAAACTACTAACATTGACTTACAAAGCTGTCTACAATTTTTCTCCCCCCCATATCTCTGAACTAATCTCCCGATATCATCCAACTTGTCATCTTTGATCCTCCAAAGACCTCCTTCTCTACTCCACACTCATATGTTCCTCATCCCCCCGTCTGCAAGACTACTCCAGAGCATCCCCCATCCTCTGGAATTCTGCACCCCAATATGTTTGACTATCCCCTACATTTGCAATAAATGAAAGTGGGGAGCGCACATAGGGCTTTAAATGTTGGATGGAGTGTGACTCAACTTCTATGGTTGTAAAGGCCACAACCAGCTGAAGACGCTTAGATAAGATGGAATCCCGAAGGAGTGGAGTACAAGAAATACCTATGTAAAAACCCAGTTTTTTTCCGCGCTGCCAAGGATGACAATCCGAATTGCTTGCAAATCTATTTATTCGTGCCGATGCATTTCGTAGCTATGCTTCATCAGCGTTTCGTTGCTATGATTCATCAGCTATGCCAATGGCCCTGATGAAGTAGCATAGCTACGAAACGCGTCGGCACGAATAAACAGATTTGCAAGCAATCTGGATTGTCATCCTTGGCAGTGCGGAGAAAAACCCAGCTTTTACATAGGTATTTCTTGTATCCCTTACATTTAGAATATGGTGCCAGATTGGCCTTATTTGGCCTCCGGTTTTGTGCTTTTCTGGCTGGATCCGGTTGTGTTCATTTTTTGCCCCGGACACAAAATCGGAGTCTACATCATTTTTTGTGTCCGGTGCAAAAAAAATTAAAAAAAAAAACGAATCCTCCCACAACATGGGAGTCTATGAGCGCCGGATCGCTCTGGATCTGGTAAACAAACCGGATCGTTTCCCAGATGCATGGTACTGAAGAGCGGCAGCTCTGAAAGCAGCCTCACTCATTCAGCACCATGGACCGCAGCATCATTTTAGAGCCAGCGCTGAAGTTCAGCACCATGGAGAGCTGCACTGTACCGATGGCTGAAATTTCAGCACCGCGGACAGCAGCAGGGAGCAGAAACAAATCTCGGAGGGCATATTTGCCCTCAGTTTCTGCTCGTCTGGTGCTGTCAGGTTCCGTTTGGTGCATCTTGCAAAACATCGGACAGAACCTGACAGCTGAAAACTGTGGTGTGAAGCCGGCCTTCCCGCCTCCAATGACCCAACTGCCACCGGAGCCAGCGCTCTACCATAACCAGAGCCGGCACTCCACCACCACAGGGGCGGGCACTCCACCACTACTGAAGCCATGCTCCATCACCCCTGGAGATGGTGAACCACCACCGGAGCTGACCTAACCTACTGTCTCCTTCCCCATTACAGGTAGAATGTAAGCCCACAAGGGCAGAGTCCTATCTCCTCTGTACCAGTCTGTCACTGTTAGTTTGTTCGTTGTACAGTATTTTTCACTTGTTTTGTATGTTCTGTTTTCATATACAGAACCATGGAATCAATATTGCTCTATAAATAAATAATATAGAACTTGTACCTATTAAAGTCTATGATTCTATTAACATGTCTGTGTATTTTTGTGGTTAATCTCTTTTTATTAATTATAGAAGAAAAAAAAAAAAAAAAAACATTTCAGGTCATATAAATAAGTATAAATCAAAACATCAAATGAGGGATACACAGTAAGACCCCTTTCTTAATCAAGGAACCTCCGCAATAAAGGGAGTTGGTAATCTCTTGTAAAATATAATAGTATCTAACTCTTTTTTGTCGAATTGAACAATAGTAAACAAGGAACTATTGGTGTAACACTTAATATTTCCTAACTAATATCATAGCATCAGTGAGAGTTAGGCCTCGCGGAGTCATCAAGAAGTTCAGTCCCTCTTGAGTGGATTTGCCTCCGACGGGGTTCCTCACGGTGACATGTATGATGCTCTTATCAATATTACTAGAGCTTTCATAATAGGTTAAACCAACAGGTAATCCCCAAAGCTAAGGTTATTAAATAACCTAGAGTAGGTAAAAAGAAGATTAAGAGAAGAAAAAAGAATAGAGATATTAGGGAAAAAAAAGAAATATAACCTGGATTAAATTAATCAGCGTCAGGGTATAAGGGGGATGGGTCTAAAGAGGGGAGGGAAATAAGGGTCAAGGGGGACCTCGAGCCCGTGCCGACCGTTTATTGTACCGTCTAATCAACCTTAGAGGGAGTTCTCCCCAAATCAATCGAGTCTTGGTAAAGGATCCATTCAGTCCAGGTCACTGAGAATTTGTCACGAGAGCCTGAAGCGTCAGCCGCCAGTTCCTCCATTCTAAATAGGTCCGTCATCTCCTTGAACCAGTCAAGTAAGGAAGGTACCTGAGTCGTTTTCCAGAATCTCGGAATTAGTGAACGAGCGGCTGAGACACAGAAATGAAGTATATCCTTCTTGTTAAGCCCAATGGGGCCTGGGAAGATGGACAATATAGCTACTTCAGGACAACACATAACCTGTTTACCAGTTATTCGAGTGTAAGTGCCGAACACCTCAGACCAGAACCGCTGGATCTCATCACAACCCCACCAAATGTGGAGCATCGTCCCTGGTGCTTTCCCACAACACCAAATGTCTGTGTATTTTTAATGACGATGTGTCCACAAAGGCAAAAAAAAAACAAATCACAGAGATGTTCAGTTTTTTTTCATACCAGCGTCACGGATGAAAGTCACCCATGCAAGTCTATGGGTCTGTAAAAATCACAAATATGAAGCTGAAGGCATCGGTGTGCTATCTGTGATTAGCACTGCAATGGATAGGAGAAGCTTTATAATTTCTTTTTTCCATACATGAAAATCACTGATAAAACTCTGATGGTAAATCTGATACACTGACCAAACACTGGTGATACTCATACTATTTTATTTTCTGAAAGACACCTAAGGCCGGTTTCAGACTAGCGTTCACAACACAGCGTATGCAAACGCATCCAAACCCAAACGTCCAGCATTCCTATGTTTAACATAGGGATGCAGTGTACCTGTGTCTGTATGCGTTCTGCTGTGCTTGCGTTCGCTTGCGTACAAAATATGTTTTCGCGGATGCACAGAAAATGCATCTTGTTGCATTTTTTGTGCGTGGCACAGAGTTTATTTTGTACGCAAAGCTCCTGCAGTGGTGAAACAATGAATGGAGCCTATGTGTGCATTGTCATCTGCAAGTCAAAGCAGGGAACGCATGCGTTCACATAGCCAAACCCTTGGAAAATGAATGTCTCTTTCTCTCCTCTCTGTCTCCTCTGTCACCTCTCTTTCCTCTCTCTCCTCTCTGTCCTCTCTTTCCTCTGTCTCCTGTTTCCTCTCTCTCCTCTTAGTCCTTTCTTTCCTCTCTGTCCTCTGTCTCCTCTCTGTCCTCTTTCCTCTCTCTCCTCTCTTTCCTCTCCTTTCTATTCTCTCTCCTCTCTGTCCTCTTTCCTCTCTCTTTTGACAGTTAACGCATGCGGATTCTGTCAGCTGCGTTCACTTGCAGATGGCTGTGTTCTGGACTGCTCTTGCATCTGCTACTCAGATGCAGCGCATTCGCACGCCAATGTGAAGCCGCCCTAAGGCTGTATTTGCCAACATTGCTTATGCGATACTTTGTAAAAAAAAAAAAAAAAAGATAAAATACTAATCTACCGTCACTAAAGGGCCTGTCACACGTGTCAATGTCGCCCGCAATATCGCTCATGCGTCACAAATTATTAATCACCTGAGCGATGTGAAATTATCGCAGGTAAGATGTCACACGCGTCAATATGACCCAGCGATGTGGTGATGTCGCCATCTTGCGAGCGATTTTATTTAGTCGCTTGTACGTTGTCAAAATAGAAAATACGTCGCTGAGTTTAGTGTCACACGCAGCGATGCACAAGGTCTACTGAGCGATGAGTGACAGGTTTTACATCTGGCAGTGAAACCTGCGATCGGCGATCAGCGACATGTCGCTGGTTGCATCGCTTGGTCACACGCTTCAATGTCGCTCCTGCGTCACTTTTATGTCGCTCGAGCGACTGAAAATCCGTGACGTACGAGCGACATTGACAGCGATATTGACGCGTGTGACATCCCCTTAACACTTTGTGAGCTGAAAAAGTTCCCTGACAATGTATGTTTACTTTCCATTATGGTGTGAGATTTTTTGTTTGTTTGCTTTGTTATCTCATCTGAGAGCAGCTTAATGTAGGAAGAAAGACCCTGATTCTGAAAACGTCCCCAAACAATATATGTTTATTTAGCATTCTCATGTTTTTTTGTTTGCTTTGTTACCTCATCTGAGAGCTGCTTAATGTAGTTAGAAAGACCCTGGTTCCAACAATGTATCCGTTTAGTTGTGACTCTGAGTTCTTAAATATACAAGAGCTCAGAAAGCTAACCCTGCCTACACCACAGTTTTCTGTATACAATGTCTATTGACAGTGAGCTGCTTATCAGAGGAGAGGATGTGGTCAGAAAACTCGGTACAAGGCAGACATACACAGCAATGATAATGTACTAGTGAAAAATCTTCACTGTAAGTAAGCAACAGTTTTGTGTTACGTTTTTAACACCATAAGCAATGGGAAACCCAATTTTATCTGGAATTGTAATCCTAAACAAATTAGAAAAAAAGTAAATGACAGGAGAAAAATGTTAATCTACCTAAATACACTAATCACAAAGGACAAGAGAAGTGTAAAAACACCACCAAAAGAAAAGAGTATTCCACAAGTCAGAAAAAAACACCATAAAAACCTGATTGTATTTATTTCATGCAGAATTTGAGCTCTATATTCCCATGAAAGAAAAGCCAGTAGAAATGTCGAAAAATGTGACCAAGATGGCACAGTTGACTTGTATAATACAGGAAAATCTATGAATTCTGTTAGCAACATGCTAAACATTCTCCGAAGCAGTCACTGTAGAGATACCAGAAGGAGAAAAATAAAGGCAGTAAAAAATCTTCCAGAGAAGCTCTATAAAGAGTTACAGATTAGTGTGTAAACATAATTCTCCCCTTTAAAGACTCCTCATTTACACCAGAATACAGAAGCACCCAGCTCCCTGAAGGAAACACAGGCAGTTTGTGTTGTTAATTGCAGCAATAAAAGCCTGGGTACATAAATGATTTAATTTCCACATAGGAAGGTAAAGGCCAATGTTTGCTGTCCCAATTCGCGAGGAAATAAGAACCACACAATTAAGCATTCCGAGTTTATTACAGTTTTCACACAGTCTCATACAAGCATCAGCTGCCAGACAGACTTTTTACATGGAAAGTCTTTTTGTCAGCATAGTAATTGTGCTTATTTAAAGCACCATTCCAGCATTTTGTTTGGTCATCACTGGAATGGGGCTTTTAAGGTATATCCCTTATTGCGTGTTGTAATACTCACCTCTGGAGTCACCATCTTTTACTGATGATGCTCCAGTCCTCCAGCGCCATCTTGTGATAGCAGATTCTGACTGGCCAGAAGTGAGAAGTTACGTCACAAGCTCTTTATGCAAATCTATGAGAGCAGAATGAGCCAGAATGAGGCTCTCAAAGACTTACACTGAGCTGTGATCTCCAGCGTGCTCCATGAAAGAGTGGAGCAGTTGGTAAATCACAAACTGCAGACTGACCAAAGCAAATGTGATCAAGAAGATGACAGTGGCAAGTGAGTATTTAAAGCACCACTTTATTGGTAAACAAACAAAAATTCTCTTTTAATTATTTATTTTTACAGTACTATATGTGTGAGGGGCCCAACAGCCAATCACAGACGTTGTCACACAGAATGGAATTAAGCATTGGCTGTTCGAAAAATTTGCAATCAGCTCATACAGTCTAGTATGGTAGAATGTATGGGCTGGTTTCAGCTTAGTCCAGCAGCCAATCAAAGACACCCATTCTCTGTGACAGCGTCTGTGATTGGCTGTTGGGTCCTCCACATATATAGTAGTGTAAAAATAAATAATTTTAAAAAATGTTGTAGCGGTCCAATGTATTTTTGATTCTCAGCACAGATAAAGCCGGCAGCTATAGGCTGCCTCTCCCTGCTGCCTGGCTTTTCCTTGGCTGGCAATCAAAATAAAGGGAAGCGTCTGTCCAGAGCAACAAGCCGGCTCAGGCCCAGTTACACACACAGATAATTGTGCAGAGATTGTTGCAGATCTCTAGTTGCAGTGAAATCATGGACACATTGCTCCATTTTGTAGCTGTGTACAAATGGAACAATGTGTCCATGATTTCACTGCAACCAGAGATCTGCGAACAATCTCTGCACAATTATCTGTGTGTGTAACGGTACCTTACGTAACAGATGTCAATCAATTCATAGCTTAGCCATGAACTTACGTGACCCCGATGTCACCGCAAACACTGCCGAGAACTGAAGTGGTTCTTGTCAGTGCAGTGAATATCCCAGGACGTTAATGAGTGGCCAAAGAAGCAGATGTGAACGGGGCAGCAGGGCTACAGGACGCGCGCCACGGGACCCAATAAGTATAATGATAATGATTATTAATTATATGCTTTATTTTACAGCCCCCCTGCCTCATCCCATAACTGTAAAGTCCAAGCTCGGGTTCGAACGCAAGTTCAAGTTGAGTCCGGCCACAAACTTGGACTTTACAAAAAAGGTCTAGGTAAGTTCGCCCATCACTACCTAGGAATTGTGGTGGACAACGTAAATAGATCAGGTGGATCAAATAATTTTATAAAAACAATCTACATTATGGCTTCATTCTTCACGAGTGACAAATGCACCAAAAATCTAATACACCTTCATATTATACCAAGCACACTCCATAAAGCTAAAAAAAAACAACCAGCAACCTTTTTCACCTTAATAATGGTGTCTGCTAATAAGCAAATGTACTGTGAGAAACCATGAGAATGGCATTTGTAAATGCTTTGATTGTGTCTCCTCGCAGGGGTGGATCCCACAGAACAGTGAGACTGCACACAGCTCCATATTAGTGCCCTGCTGGGAACAGATATGGCCAAAACAATAGAAACTTCACTTCTACATCTACTTTATTAATCAAAGGCAAAATGTTCTAAGTTTTTTCTTTTTTTGTTTTTTGCTGCTAATTAAAGTAGCAGCATAGAATACAGGTCACACATTGCACAGATGTCTCCAAACCAAGTTAATTATAAATGTCTTTCTGCAAATTTCATCTGTCCTTGGAAGATCAATACGGAATCAGTCACATGAAAGAAACCATTAATAAAATGAGTCCCTGTTGTATCAACAGATAAAAATGCAACATAAGTAGCATTGAAAATTAATTTAAAAAGCAGCATGTTTTACTATGGGATAACAATAATAGTACATGAGCTTTAGTGCCATGAGGCGGCTAGCAGAAACGCTAAATTGGCTACTAAGTGGAACAAAGTGTACAGTGAACGAAGAATACATTTTAAAATGCACAGCATGAACTTAAAATGATGGATAATACGGCCTAATAATGCTGGGTTCACACTTGCGGACCCCTCCGCAGTGTTCTGCGGAGGTGAACCACCATGTGTGCGCAGCCACCGCAAGCCCCTATGTTTATAATGGGGACGCATGCTGTTGCGCTTGACTGCGCATGACCGTGCGCTCCCATTAATTTGCCTGTGTGATTTGTCTGCAGGCGGATGCCTGTGCACAAGTCACACACTCTCGTCCGCACCAGGAATGCAACATGTTGCGTTCCTGGTGCGGACAGAGTGTGTGATTTGTGCGCAGGCATTCGCCTGCGTACAAATCATCACACAGGGAAATGAACGGGAGGCAACGGTCATGCGCAGTCAAGCGCAGCACCCAGTGTCCCCATTATAAATTCATAGGGGCTTGCAGTGGCTGCACTCAGCTTGCGGATACCCTCTGCAGGATGAGGGGTCCACAAGTGTGAACCCAGCCTAAGAGAGAGATCCTCCTGTACATGACTCCTACCGGAGCCAACACAACAAGTAAAAAGTGCACTGCGTGAACATTGTTGTTTGGCTTCGCACCTGTGCACACTGATAGAATGAGTATTGCAGTTTTTTCTCTACTGTGTGAACATACCTACATTTTTATAGCGTCCTTTTCTTACTTCATTGAAGTCAATGGGTGAAAAAAAACGCTGCAAAAATGCACCAAGAATTGACCTGCTGCAGATTTTTTTCTGTCACCCAATCTGCAAAGGAAAAATAAGCAACATATTCACACTTCAGGACTCTCACTGATATTGCTCGCTTCAATGGATGTTGATTGCACAAACCAGCACCAAAATGGCATAAAAAATATATTAAAAAAATTGCACTGTGTGTGCATGGCCTTAAGGTCATACTGTAATCAAAAAGTGGTTGTCTGTGTGACAACTGGCATTGATGATACATTTCATGGTGGTTTGAGAGCCACAGAGATTAGACCAACAAATAGACACATCATACCAAGTACAAGTAATTTGCAGCCTTCCTTAGCTTGGTGAGGTTACGGTATTTGCAGTTATTCACAGGTTCCTATCTGGTGTTACAGCTCAGCTCTCGAGATGAGTGAACCTTGGATGTTCGGGTATGGGGGTTGCATGTTCGGGACCCAAACATGACCCCTTACGTCACTGCAAGGCAGTGATTGGCTGGTCGGCTTCATGCCCAAATATAGCCAGCCAACACTTCCAGGGTCAGGAGGGTGGGGATTTTTTTTATTTTTTAATTTAGACAAGACATTATGGATGATTACTTGGCTTTTAGGGCCAGTGCGAGCCAATCACACACAGCAAGCCATGTGCACTGGCTCAACAAACTAGCGTACCGAAACACAGCGATCAAGGCTCCAGCACTTTGTAGTTGGGAATCCTCCAAACCCCAGCCTCGAACAGTCCTCGAACAGGTTCACTCAGCTCCACTGACACTACAATTACACCATTTGAAGCCATATATACATGAACAATAATATATCATTGTTTGGAATGTGTTAAAAGAGAAGGGAATAACATTTTTCAAGATTAATTGTGAAGGAGACCTGACTAACCAAATACAAAACAACAGCTAATAAAGCAAATAAGCCACTAAAGGTTATCAATAGTTGTAAAATGAATACAATGTCAAACACATATTATGGTTGGAAAAGACTTTGACGTAAGTTAAAAAGTATTTATATAATAAAACTGATACTCATTTGGCAAAGGTTCTTTGCTCTGAGTGAAACTAAATCTTCATGCTTCTCCAGTCCAGGGTCAGTAAACCTTGTGTGCATAGCTACATATGATTAAGAGGCTAAAAAACCTGATAGTTGAGGATATATTACCTTTAATTAATACAAGGCCCAATATAACACTACATTTTGTGTTTCATATCCTTTAATGATCATATCTAACCACCCTGCAGCCACTGATAAGACAGATCTACCAATGAGAGCCATAGAGTTACATGGGTAAGATCTCAGGTAGTTTGATGGCTGCCCTTTTGAAGCATCCTCTTTATCATAAAACAGTTTTTATGGCACTGCCACTTCAGTGTGACCTTTAATTCATCACTACATACCATTGCACTATATTATACAAGAAACTGCTTGGGGCAAAGAATCTTTTGTCTGTGTGATGAAATAAATTCATTGTCTCTTTATTCTAAGGCTTTTAATAACAAGGAAGCTGCCAAAAATGTCACTTCAATACCGATGCTAATAATTCTCTATTTTCTGCACTATTTTATTTGCTTATTCCCATGGATGACATCTAGATAAACTTGTATAGTTTGATTTTAGAAAGTGTGACTTTCATGTGACAGTTGCTGTTTAAAAATCAAAATTTGAGTTCCTGCGTAGTTACCATAGCGAACTGGATCAAGTGAGTGTCAAAGCCCAAGAAAAAAACACCAAAATGAGCATATACCTTATAGCAGTATTAACCAAGTACCCTATGTTATTTACATTTAATATTACTATCAGGGCTGGGGCATCGGAGTCATGGAGTCGTGTCCATTTTGGTGGAGTTGAAGTCTATTTTGGTGGAATCAGATTCAGGGAAATTGAGGAGTCAGAGTCGCAGTTTTGGCTACTATAGGGTATATGCTCATTTTGGTGTTTTTCTCTTGGGTTTTGACACTCACTTGATCCAGTTTGGCTATAGTAACTACACGAGAACTCAAATTTTGATTTTATATACACCAACTTATGCTAATTTTTTTCGATTTTTCTGGATCAGTTGAGTAGCACAGGGTCAGGGAAACCCTACTTGTCATTAGCTCCTACACCCAGCCAGATGGGCCTCTTTATTAACTCTGTGAACATCTTCAGCTTCGAACAGACCGCATTGATGAGAGTCTCCAGCCACATGTATGCCTATATGGCTAATGAGTTAAGGTCTGCCCAATAATTGTGGTCACTACATTGCTCTTGAAAATCAGACCAAAAATTCATAAGGGAGAGTTGTGTAAGATAGACGTTAACCAAATAAGTAGCCAGCAGCTGCCATTTACCTGCATATAACTGGTTATAATCATGCTTGCTTTGCCTGACATAGTGATTGGCTACAGGCAGGGTATAAGTTCATTTTCTCCCAGTAGTCATGCTTCCAGTAAGGCAAAAAGGAATTTAACACCATTTATCTGCAAAATAACTCTATCTACAGATACATAGCATTCACTGACAAGACAGGGTCCCTTTAAAACAATACCAACTAAGAAAAATGTTGCTAAATTTTAGATATATTCACAGTGCACTACAGAGTAAGGCTGGTTTCACATCACATATTTTTTCCTGTCCGTGGGATCCTACTTTTTGTAGTACCCTAAGGGACAGGAACGGACACCACAGATGGTGACCTTTTCTGTGTCGGGTCCGTGATTATCATGGGTCCGGACACAGAAAGCGCTGTGCAGGGCAGTTTCACTTCTGCTATGTATATACATACATTGCAGAAGTGAAATTTAGTAAAAGAAAGGGTTAAAAATAAAAAAATCTCTATGCTCACCTGTCCGGCGATCCACCGACGCCTGCAGCAGTTCTCGATGCTTACAGGACCTGCCGTGACGTCACAACCCGGCAGCGTCATCGGGTCACATGACCACAGTTACCGCGGTAACCGGTCATGTGACCCAATCAGCTGATAGGGATGTGACGTCACGACAGGTCCCATAGTCACATCACAGCTTGCTGGAGCCATCGGGGGATCGCTGGAGAAGTGAGAATACAGATTTTTTATTTTTAACCCTTGCTTTTACCTAATTTTGCTTCCGCAATGTATATATATACATTGTGGAAGTGAAATTAGATGTTAGGAGCAGTTTTAGTGTACTGAACATGTCTTTTCTCGGCCCCGATGCTCCATTGGCCCCCATGTTAAAGGCCGCGGATCGGATCGAATTTGGCCTAATTGCCATCCACTTTGTCAGATCAGATTTTTTTCTGTGTCAAAATGGGAGCAGTCTTCGATTTTGGGCACAGCAAATAATCGGACACAAATCGGATCAGACAAAATCGGATGGCAATTAGGCCAAATCCGATCCGATCCCTATAGGATAACATGGGGGCCAAATCGGATCCGTGGCTGTCCGTTTAACAACGGACGGTCTCTGTTCCTCTAAAATCGCAATGTGAAAGCAGCCTAAAATGGAAAAACAAAATTGCAAGAGAAACATGTAATGTAATTATTTTCACAGTAAAGTATTTTGTGACAGGTCATTAAATATTAAAATGTTTCCGTTAATTACAGAAGTAAACATCTTAACCTTAGGTCTTTTGGTTATAAAGTTAAAACCTTTCCTTTTTAAAAGTTACTCTTTTGGGACAGATGTATAGATCCATATCGATATATTTTCCAGATTAGGTCATAAAAGAGTTAGTCTGGCTCCACTACTTACATTACAGGAAAAAGCGCCCATTAGTAAGCCAGCTTTATTTGCAATTTCAACCAAATGGACAGAATCAGACGATAATAATTATGATACAACAAATTGGTTGTTTTGGGGCAAAAAAAAAAGCAATATGCGAAAGGTTCACAATAATACAGAAACTAAGCATATTTCCATATGACTATTAAATGCAGAAAGTAATGAAAATATATTTATCAAATAAATATTTGAGATACAAGCATACAAAAAAGAGAACGAAAAACATGCCGACAGCACATGCATTTATAAAAACAAAAAGAACAGAGCTTTTGATAGCTTTTTGGTAAATGTGGAGCAATGAAGATCATACTGTATACAGACCAGGTACCTGGGCCCTAAACAAATTACAGGTGGGCTATTAAGTTGAAACATAATTTTTCCATTGTACATCTGCTTTTCTGAAATGTGAATATGTCATTCCAACTGGCATCTCAAAATAATTTGTATAGTGTATAGAGGAGTAATAAACACAATTTCTGGTCATTTTATAATATGTAGTTTGTTACCAGTTCTCCCTTCTGCAAGCTTTCTAAATTTTTGTTGTCTATGAGCTAGTGGATGGCGAATAGATGCTATCTATAACGACTGCCATACAAAGCACACAAGAACATGAAAGTCCTCTGTACTCACATGATATAAGGAGTCTCTTAGGCCCCTTTCACATCAGTGTTTTTCGCTGAATGCGGCAGATCCGGCAGATTTACCACATCTGCCGCCTAACGCTGACATTCATTCTCTATGGGGCTTGCTGCAGGTGCGGCAAGTGCGGTTTTGCCACGATCTGGCACTTGCGGCACTTGTGGCAGCGCAAAAAAAAACGCAGCTAATCCCATTTTTTTGCCCGGCCACAACTGCAGGATTTGCTGTATCGTTGAAAAACCACACTTGCCGCACCTGCCGCAAGTCCCATAGAGAATGAGTGGGTGCTTGCCGCAGGTGTACTGCAAGTCGGCCATTAGGTGGCAGATGTGGTAAATCTGTCGGATCTGCTGCATTCAGCAAAAAACGCTGATGTGAAAGGGGCCTTAGCTGAGAGCTTGAACATTCATTAACTCAAAGAACAGGATATTATAATAATTTGGGCACAGTGAGCCCTCGTGGGCAGGGTCCTCTCCCCTCACCTACTGCATCCTCACCCATTCCTTGTAGTCTGTGAGCCCTTGCGGGCAAAATCCATTCTCCTCCAGTTGTCTGTGCCTTGTATTGTTCATGAATATTGTAGTTCTTTATGTATACCCCTTTTTACATGTAAAGCCCCATGGAATAAATGGTACTATAATAATAAATAATAATAATAATAATCTTGGTATGATCAACATATGCCATAATAAAAAAAATACACTAAAGGACATGGCACTCCATTTTAAAAAAATTGCAACTGCTTTAGATGTCCAAGATGCATTTTGACATAAGAACCCTATATTTTGATGGATTCATAATACTTTGAGAAGGGAACACTGCTGTGATATTGTTTTAAATGGACATAGAATAGTTAAGTTTATAAAAAAAAAAACTATAGCCCTCCAATTATATTGCTGAATATCTAAAAGTCCAATAAAGTAAAGCAGATTGGTCATAAGATTTTGCAATTCATTTCTAGATAGCCTATCAGGATTGTATAGTACCGTATATACTACTCGTGTATAAGCCGACCCGTGTATAAGCCGACCCCCCTACTTTTGCCCCCAAAACCTGGGAAAACCTATTGACTCGTGTATAAGCCGAGGGTGGACCCCAGCACAGGTATACAGCCCCCAGCAGTGTGGTATACAGCAGCCCCAGAGGTATATACAGCAGCCCCAGTGGTAGTATACAGCAGCAGCCCCAGTGGTATATACAGCAGCAGCTCCAGTAGTTAGTATACAGCAGCCCCAGAGGTATATACAGCAGCCCCAGTGGTAGTATACAGCATCCCCAGAGGTAGTATACAGCAGCCCCAGAGGTAGTATACAGCAGCCCCAAAGGTATATACAGCAGCCCCAGTGGTAGTATACAGCAGCCCCAGAGGTAGTATACAGCAGCCCCAGAGGTAGTATACAGCAGCCCCAGAGGTATATACAGCCCCAGTGGTAGTATACAGCAGCAGCAGAGGTATATACAGCCCCAGTGGTAGTATACAGCAGCCCCAGAGGTATATACAGCCCCAGTGGTAGTATACAGCAGCCCCAGAGGTATATACAGCCCCAGAGGTAGTATACAGCAGCCCTAGAGGTATATACAGCCCCAGTGGTAGTATCCAGCAGCCCCAGAGGTATATACAGCCCCAGTGGTAGTATACAGCAGCCCCAGAGGTATATACAGCCCCAGTGGTAGTATCCAGCAGCCCCAGAGGTATATACAGCCCCAGTGGTAGTATCCAGCAGCCCCAGAGGTATATACAGCCCCAGTGGTAGTATACAGGCCCCCCAGTGGTGGTATACTGACCCCCACCAGTAACAAACAGCCCCCCCTCCTTAGTATGTCCCCCCCCTCCTTAGTATGTCCCCCCCAGGCTGCGGCACCTGTTAAAATAACAAACTTTCATACATCACCTCTCCGGCGCAGCTCCTCCGCTCCTCCGGTCCCGGCTTCTTCTTCTTGTGCCGGCTTCTGTGACCGCACGCAGGAAATAACATCATCTCCTGCGCCCGGTCACATGACACCGGAAGCAAGAAGAAGAAGAAGCCGGGAGCGGAGGAGCTGCGCCGGAGAGGTGATGTATGAAAGTTTGTTATTTTAACAGTTGCCGCAGCCTGGGGGGGACATACTAAGGAGGGGGGGACATACTAAGGAGGGGGGGCTGTGTGATACTGGTGGGGGCCTGTGTAGTGCAATATGCACGACATCCCCCCGCCGCTGATGGACGGGGGATGCCGTGCATATTCATTGCACTAATGAGGCGGCCCCACGTGACCACCTGCGGTCACCGCAGCCCCCTCCTGCCTCCTCCAGCCACGGGTGCAGCCCCCCCCACAGCATACCGAGTGACTCGTGTATAAGCCGAGGGGGGAATTTTCAGCCCAATTTTTGGGCTGAAAAACTCGGCTTAAACACGAGTATATTCGGTAATTTGTAGATATACTAGTCTCATCAAGTATAAGAGATTTATTTTTTACTTATGTGGTCCTTTGACAGATAAACTTTTTATGGAACTTGTCAGCTCCCTTGCACCTAATTCTACTGTATTATATAAAGGTCCATTATGTGCCATAGATGTGTTACTTTTAAAATCAGCTTAGAATCACAGAATCATTGAATGCTAGAGTTGGAAGGGCCCTCCTGGGTCATCTGGTCCAAGCCCCTGATCAATGTAGGATTCACTAAATCATCCTAGACAGATGTCCGTCCAGCCTCAGTTTGAAGACTTCCATCGAAAGGGAACTCACCACCTTTCATGGCCGCCTGTTCTACTCGTTGATCACACTCGCTGTCAAAAAGTTTTTTCTAATATCTAACTGTGCCTCCTCTCATTTAGTTTCATCCCATTGCTTCTAGACTTTCCTTGCGCAAATGAGAATAAAGCTGATCCCCCTACAGCATGACAACCCTTGAGACATTTGTAGACAGCTATTAGGCCTTCTCTCAGTCTTTTTATTGAAAACCTAAACATTACCAAATCCTGTAAACGTTCCTAATAGGACATGATTTGCAGACCGGTCACCATTCTGGTCGCTCTTCTCTGAACTTGCTCCAATTTGTTTATGTCTTTTTTAAAATGTGGCGCCCAGAACTGGACACAGTATTCCAGATGAGGTCTGACCAAAGAGGAGTAGAGGGGATAAGTACTTCAGGTGATCTAGACTGTATGCTACTGTTACTATATCCCAGAATTGTGTTGCCTTTTTTCTGCTGGATCACATGTTGACTTATATCCAATCTGTGATCTATTAGTATAACCAAGTCTTTTTCATGCATGCTTTTGCTTAGCCCTATTCCTTCCATTCTGCATATGTTTTTTCATTGTTCTTGCCCAGATGTAGGACTCTGCATTTCTCCCTGTTCTAAACCATTCCATTAGTTGTCGTCCACTGTTCCAGTTTGTTTAGATCTTTTTAAATCCTAGCTTTCTGTCTTCTCTGGTATTAGCTATCCCTCCTAGCTTTGTGTCATCAGCAAATTTAATCAGTTTACCCTTAATTCATCCATCTAAATCATTGATAAAAAATGTTGAACAACACTGGGCCCAGGAAAGAGCCCTGTTGTATCCAACTAGAGAAATATAGAAGCTTGTCATATGCCATTGAGGTAGGACTAGCCCAGAGAGGTGTTGATTATTTATTTTTCCTCACTTATATAGCGCTATTAGTTTTCACTGTACCTCACAGACATTATCATCACTGTCCCCATTGAGCTCACAATCTAAATTCCCTATTAGTATATCTTTGGAGTGTGTGAGGAAACTCACACAAACATGGGGAAAACATACAAATTCCTTGCAAATTTTGTCCTTGTTGGGATATCAACACTCAGCACTATAATGACTGACCACTGACCAACCTTAAGGCCCAGTTACACATAGAGATAATTGTGCAGAGATTGTTTGCAGATCTCTGGTTGCAGTGAAATCATGGACCATTGTTACATTTGTACACGGCCACAAAATGGAACAATGTGTCCATGATTTCACTGCAACCAGAGATCTGCGAACAATCTCTGCACAATTATCTCTGTGTGTAACTGGACCTTTAGGCTAAGGGCTTGGACACACTCATCCGAGTTTGATGGACGAGACTCGGAACAGGCTGGAGCAGTGACCCTGAACGGCCTCTCCCTGTCTGGAGGGGAATGCGATGCTGCACAGAAACACAAGCATCTGTCATTCCCCGGCCAGACAGGGATAGGCCGTTCAGGGTCACTGCTCCAGCCTGTTCCGAGTCTCATCCATCAAACTTGGATGAGTGTGTCCGAGCCTTTACTGTGCACATTGAGTTTTTGGTTACAGAAATTACTGCAACCAAATCTGCATCTCCGGGCAGAAAAATACACATTTTTGATGCATTTTTTCATTTTTGGCTTTGGAGTCGGTGTTGAGGAGTTGGAGCCCATTTTGGTGGAATTGGAGTTGGAGTCAGTAGAAAATGGACCAACTCCGACTCCTAAAATATATAATAAATTGGGTACAGTCGTTCAATGCAGAATGTGCTGAATATTATTGTTATTAATTATTTTTTTGTTCTGTCTAAATATCTTGATTATTTATCATAAAATGGTTAAAAACCTTATGTTACCATTGTACTACAATAAATTTATCACTTAAACATAAGCCATGTATGAAGGAGTCGGAGTCAGAGTCGAAAAAGTCGAAGTCAGGAAAATTCAGGAGTCAGAGTTGGTGCTTTGACTTACCGACTCCACAGCCTTTTTTTCCCATGCGATTTTCAGAAATTATGGGGTCGGGTGGAAAGACGCTGCAATAATTGACTTGCTGCAGATTTATTTCTGCACCAAATTTGGAAGGGGAAAAAGCTACAGGTGCACAAAATTTCAGAATTCTCATTGACTTTGCTCGCATAAAGATTTGCATGTGCCAAAACTACACTAAAAAGCATGATAAAAATGCACGACATGCACAGGGCTAGATTTTATAGGAATAATCATAGAGATCACGGCAGGGATTACTCCCATGTACTGTTAGTGTCAGGCAGTATTAGGCTATGTACATATTGCATTTTACCCCCATGTTGGTAGCTTTTTTCGGGGCCCACATTTGAAGTCCTAAAACGGGTTCAGGAAAGCTGCACAGATGGGGCCGATAACCTAAATTATGCAGAAAGTTCAACCTCAGATCCTGTAATAGCGGCCAAGAATGACTCACTTTCTTCACACAATTAACCCAAATTGCTGATGTGCCGCAACTCTCTCACATGCCCATGGCTTTCTGTTTGCCTGCGTTGCAAAGCACAATGAAGCCGGTGTGCGCTCTCAGCTTTGTCAGCAGACTGAATGTTCCTGGGCACAAGGAAGTCAGATGTATCTGAAATTTTTTTTGGCGGTCTGGTGATGAGGTGGATGTGTGAAGGATGTTAACCACACTCTTGTGGGTGTGATTATAGTAGTATTGGAAGTCAATGTTAAACATCAAATTCCAAAATGTGATTGAGTCAGACAGTACCACATGATCCTTTTAAGCTAATTAACAGCACTGTAACTGCATAGAACCTAGATATTATTTATTTTTAGTCTACCTTGGATATATTCTAGTGGATGCAAATCAGCTGCTCCCAAAATGTCTAACAAATTACTTTGTTTTAAAAGGTTTGTTAATATAACAGATTTTCTAGAGAAGAAATATCATTTTTCATATAAAGGAGTAGTCTGGTCTTCTGATCAAAGTCTGCGGTCACCCAAGTGACGGCACTCTGAATCCTGATAGCAGCACTCCGATTCTGCTGATATTGACAGTGACAGTGGGCATTCAAATGACCGCAAATATTGAATTGCTTACATACAGCCACATGCTTTGGTTTCTTTCAATTCACTGTATTGAGAGAAGCTAGGCACGTCTAGTTGGAATATGGCGTATCACATATTTGCAGACAAATGATTGCCTGATGTTACCAGAAATACCGATGAATCCTCACAGCATGCACATCGCACGTCATCAGGATTCAGTAGTCTGCAGTCAATATGTGACTGCAAATTATCAGAAAACCTCTTTTAAATTTCTTACACATTAGGTCTAAACCGATTGAGACTAGATTAAAATACCATAATTAAATGCTTTTCTTTACTTACATCCACAGATAAATACAAGTACAATGATGATAATATTTACTTATATAGCGCTATTAATTCCATAGAATTTTACATAATCAGCAATTCTGCCCCCTTTGGGGCTCACAATATAAACCTCCTATCAGTGTGTCTTTGGAGTGTGGGAGGAAACCGGAGTACCCAGAGGAAACCCACGCAAACACAACATGAGAATACTAGTTTTTATCCCTTGTAATTCCCCACATGTCCACAGTGAGGAATAATAAAGCAGCGAGAGAGGACGCCGCCTGATGCCCGATTAGATGTCTTCAGTAATGACAGAAACAGTTGCAGCTGTACTTGTGTGGTGGGGACCCCCATTCTCAGGATTGGGGGAGATTCCAGTGATGCAACCTTTGGGTCAAATATGTTGATTCTGGGGGAAAAAAAACCTTCAAAATGGTGTTATTTTGTAAAAATGCCCAATTGCAGAGTTCACCTTTAACTTTCTATGGATCTGAATGGCAGAAACTTTTCTTCTTCACCTGGTCAAATCTTAGAACTCAACAGTTGTACCACAAATGTACCGCTTTGTCCCATGTTACTCTGGACTACAATTGCTTTTTTGTTCATGGTTCTTAGTAAGTTAATATATTAAATAAATCATAAATAAAGCCCACAGGAAACTAACATTGCTACTTAACTTTATGAAAGGAAAACAAATCAAATACATAATGTAACTAGAAAACTATTTGTCCCAAAAGTTTCTGATTATGACGAAGCACAAGAAAACACACGAACCATTTTTCTTCAGACAAAGAGCAGATTTGCATCCAATCTTCAATACCCTGGATAATAAACGAGGACTGATGTAATGGCTTTTCTCCGTCCATGGCGGAGCCCTGTAATCAATGCCCATTTGCAATTTCATTATGAAATAATACATTTGGGTACATTAATTGATTATTCTGGTATGGCTGTAATAAAGCAAATGTGTTCTACCTAGCAGTATTAATGCCGGGTATGTGATTGATGTAAATAAGAGTTTGTCAAGAGCCTGGGGACAAATATTGATTTACTGATATGAATGTAGTGAAAAAGGAAAAACCCAGCTGCTATATCTGCCGTTCACGGAAAACCTTGTTCGCCGTATTGGTATTTAAGAAAAATTATGTATGTTTAAATTGAGTGTAATGTACTCTGTCACTTATAATAGATCACTTACACTTTCCAAAGCATTTACAAAACACCCTCAAAGTAAATATGTCACTGTTAGAGAAAGCAATGTGCAGAGAAATGAAATAAAACTAAAGAATTACCTTCTTTTACCTTGCTTAGAAGTTTAAGTAGAAAATGCCCAACTCGCACTGAGAGACTCCCTGGGAGCTATAATTATAATGCTGAGCTCCTGCAGATTTTGTGCCATTCTGGTGCAGTAGTGGAATATGTTCTGTCCAGGCAAAACAGGCACTGGATAAAATCTATATATACTGCCTCTGTAGGATACCGCTAACATGGAAAATATACAAGTTATTCTTATGCAACTCTCTTCTTAGTGTTCAAACTCCCACCTAAACTTTGCTGCACGACTTAGGCCATGTTCACATGTTCACTTTTATGGTTTGTTTTTCACATTATTTTTGTAAGCCAAAACCACAATCGAATGAAAATACAGAAGTGGGGGCATTTTTCTTTTAGGCCACGTGTCCACATTGAGTATTTGGTCAGTATTTTATATCAATATTTAGTCAAACCCAGGAGCGGAACAATCAGAGGAAAAGTATGATAGAAAGACTTCATTACTTCTGTATTTTTCACCCACTACTGGTATTGGCATCACAAAAAGTGAGGTAAAAAACTGACCAAATACTCAACATGTGAACGTAGCCTTATACCGCTTCTTTCACTTTCCTAATGCCACTGCTGCCCGTCATACATTCAAACAACTCAATATCAAATCCTCACACTTAAGCCTCGTTCAGATGTCTGGAGAAAGTGTGATATCTGTTTTTCACAGAGAACATGTATAGCCTGTTCCAGGGGTCTTCAATCTACAGCTTGGGAGCCACATGTAACTCACGGCCTATGATGTGTGGCTCGTGGCCTTTGATACGTGGCTCACGGCTGACTGTCATCATGTGCCATGAAAGATGCTGGCTTGGCATGCGAGCCCGTGTCAAAGGAAGGCAAACAAAAAGTAATGGCGGTCTGATTAGGAGCGCTCTAAGGATCAAGCAGACATGTAAGATGTTTTCATAAATAGCGCTCCTAATCAGACCGCCATTACTTTTTATTTGCATGAAAACTACTCCCTTTGAGAGGGACTGGCGGCTGGAGCAGCTCAGGAACAGCACAAACGATCTGCCTTGAGGACCTGGCGTTTTCCTGGCAACCCACAACAAAGAGTGGTGACGCTATTTCGGTTTCACGGTCACGTGACTGGATAGGTCCTGATCTGAGGACCAGGAGAGAGGAAAGCGGAGAGGCAGCGCACACACAACCGGCGGCGGAGGCTAGTAAACCGGGTTGTGCAGGACTTGCACAACCCGATAAGGTGAGTGGCCACCTACCCACGCCACTTAGACGTTTAATAAGGGGATCCTACACAATTGCGCCCCTTTTCCTTTTTGTTTTGCGTGTCAAAGGCAGGGACACAACCTTTGTTGTACATGTGCGTCAAAGGTCATGAAGATGTTAAAATGTACGCAGCTCATGGGACACTGCTTCAAGGCCACATTCACACATCCATGCTAATTTGGATATGGCCAAGAAGTGGACTATTTTGTTTAATTCTAGTTAGATTATTTAATTTATTTAGTTCCCAAGCCAATAAAAAGATGAACTAACATGTTTTTATTCACATTTAATACTAAGCAACAGACCCATGAGACACGGATGCAAAACAGTCTTCTCATTTGCAGTTTCTTATAGACTTATGGTCGATTATGGTTAAGAGGATTTGATCTAGATATCAGGGATCTGTGTTTTTCATGGATGTGCTCATAGATCTATGAAACTCCACAGGTCCATGTGCTATCCAAGGAAAAAATGGACAGCACACAGATGTGTCACACAGATTTGTGAATGTGGCCAATGCATGACAGTCAGCTAATAACTTGAATGAGAATTTTCTGAGTAAATGAATGCCATTAACCTGTAATACTTGAAAATGTATTTAAATGATATGACAGTGTATTGTATAAGAAAAATTGGAGGTCTGAAAATAGAAAAAAGGTTTGTCTTATGCAACTTAAGTATGTACAAATGAATAACACAGAAGGAGACTACATGGAAAAAGGCATCCTAAGACTTGTGCTACCAAACTTTTATTAAGAAGTGCTGAAAGTATAAAGCATTATCACACTCCATTGTTCTATGTTCAAAGGTTGAATCAGTTAAGAACCCCACCATGATACCCTTCATCATGTCTGCGTCAAATAAGGCTGCTTTCACATAACGATTTTCGGTCATCCGATTGTATCCGTTCCAAAACGGATACAATCGGATCCGAAATCGGACCCCATGTTCCCCTATGGGAATCGGATGGGATCGGATGTGCCACTATTAGCATCCGATTTTGGCACCATCCGATCCCATCCGATGTAATCACGGGCACAAAATTGTAGCCTGCTACGATTTTGTGTCCGTGATTCACATCGGACAGCCTCGGATCAATGCTGATCCGAGGCTGATCCTAGTGCCCACAACATGGGAGCCTATGGACATTGGATCCGAGCTCACCTCGGATCCGATGTCGGCTCCGTACTGCCTGTCTTTCCCTGCTTCTGCCCTCTCCTATTCTATATGCTGTGCCCCCGCTATTCTTTGCTGTGCCCCCTCTTCTCTATCCTCCTCTATCCCTATCCTGTCCCCTGTCCTCTCCCTGTGTGTAAAAAAATAAAAAAACCTCCTCCCGGAGCATACATCACCTGTCACCGGCTCCAACGTTGCACACGATCAGGACTGAAGAGCCTGTGATGATGTAAGAGACCCGGTCAGCTGACCGGGTCATGTGACTCTGACATCATCACAGGTCCTTCAGTCTTGATGGTGCTGCAGCGTGGAGCCGGTGACAGGTGATGTATCCTCCGGGAGGAGGTTTTTTTATTTTTTTACACACAGGGAGAGGACAGGGAAGAGGACAGGGGACAGGGATAGAAGAGGATAGAATAGCGGGGGCACAGCAAAGAATAGCGTGGGGACAGAGTAGCATAGGAGAGGGAAGAAGATGGAGGAGGCAGGAGTAGGGAGAGACAGGGGACCGCAGGATCCACACGGATCCTGCAGATCGGATGGCTTTTTGCCATCCGATTGCAGGGATCCGTATGGATCCCTGCCTGTCCGTGGGATCCCCCTTCAAAGTCGGATCCCACGGACAGGCACACAATCGTTATGTGAAACCAGCCTAACTGCTAAAATAAAATGTTATCATTAGGAATTATGGTCTATATTAAAGGGATTCTGTCACCCTGTTTTGGCTCTTGTTGGTCTGAGAGCAGCATGAGTCCCTTATTCCAGCGATTTGTCATTACTGGACTGTGTGCTGCAGTTATGATAAAATCACTGTTTTCCCTGCTACAGATCTACCAGTTCTCTGAATGTTGTTCAATGTATAAATCCAACCACATAATTGAACGACATCTTTCTGTGCATACTGTGCTTAGGTAGAAAGCTGTCAATCAGTGAAGAGGGCAGGGTTTTACAGAGTTGATGAATATGGAGGACTACATGGAAGCAGGTTTACTAGTCCTCTAGTGATAATTTCCTGTTTATAAACAGAAATGAATTTATGAAAACTATAGGAAGCAGCCCAGGAAGTGATATATCGTACAAATCTCTGCAACTACATCATGCTGCTCTTAGATTAGGTGAAAAAAGCAGGTGACGGATTCCCTTCAAAGCCCCGTCACACATAGTGAGGTCGCTAGCGAGATTGCTGTTGTTTCACAGATTTTGTGATGCAACAGCGACCTCACCAGCAATCTCGCTTTGTTTCACACGTAGCAGCGACCAGGCCCCCGCTTTGACATCGCCAATCGTGTCGGAATGGCCTGGACCATTTTTTGATTGTCAGATTTCCGCTGGGCAGCATGCATGGGTGTGTTTGACACCTTAACAACGACCTCATTGGCGATCCAGAACTCAGCCACGTAGGTCTGAATCGTCAGACTAGCTGCTGTGTGATAGGGTCCCAAAGACCGCAGAGGTCATTATACGGGTCACCGTATTGTTGCTGTGTCGTTGAGTAGATCTGTTTGACATCTCACCAGCGACCACGTAGCGACGTTCCAGCGATCCTTACCAGGTCGTATAATTGTCGGGATCGCTGGAATGTCGCCAAGTGTGATGGACCCTAACTCTCTACCCAATTATCTCTGTTAGGGTACTTTCACATCAGCGGTTTTTTTAAATCGCGGCAGATGCGGTGAAAAAACGCATCTGCCGCGTTACCGCATAACCGCTGCACTTGTGGCACAGTTGCGGCAAGCCCATACAATGTCTATGCGGGCTTGCGGCAGGTGCGGCAAGTGCGGTATCGGCACTTGCGGCAGGTGCGGCCGCAAAAAAAACCGCGTCTGACCGCGTTTTTTTTTCGCGGCTGCACCTGCCGCAAGTGCCGAAACCGCACTTGCCGCACCTGCCGCACACTTACCGCAAGCCCCATAGACATTGCATGGGGCTTGCCGAAACTGTGCCCCAAGTGCAGCGGTTATGCGGTAATCGCGGCAGATGCGTTTTTTTTACTGCATCTGCCGTGATTTCAAAAAACCGATGATGTGAAAGCAGCCTTACTCATTAAATCCACTAGTGGCAAGTTGGGTGCAAAGAATATTGCAGCCATACTTGAGGTCATGTTGAAAAGTGCACTGCTTATTTTCATTGACCATCCCCTCACTCTCTGTGGGGTTCCCTTAAGAAAAATAAATATATAAAATAAAATATGAAAGCTTGGCAATCCCGTACAGCATGAACTGAGAAGTGGTTGAGCCTGCGACACTGCCGCCATTATAACATGGATGAAAGTTCTCCGCTCTGCTAGTCAGTGTTGGATCCAGCATTCGAAACTCCACTGATCAAGAAGTTATATAGAACTCATTTATAATGGACAACCTATTTATTCATTGTGAGTTTATGATATGTACAATTCTAGAGCATGCAAATATTTCTCTACTGATATGACTTCAAGGAAGTAGTAAAACAAAAATAACCTTCTCAACAGTCACCAAACCAAGTACCAGGACTCCCCTACACCAAAAGACGACAACAAATCTTGCCAATCAAAACTGAAATACTACATGCAATTTTCAATATAAAATCTTTATTCATAATAGTATTTAAGGCTTAATATTAGCTTTACATTCTTGTATTTGTTGACTTTTTCTGCACCAAAGTCTTCAAAACAGCTTACACATTTCATGAATTTTGACAAAAAACTAAAAATTATTTTTATTTCTTTTTGTAAGGAACTTTTTTATTAACAAAAAAAATCAAATGTTGAACTAAAATGTCAAACAATATCTGCGCAAAATTTTCAGACGTACATAAAATTACTTCAGGCTAGGCAGCAGTCTATGTATATGACCAGCGAAGGATCAGTTGATCCGAAACGGTGCCGTCGTCTGCACCTCGACACCCCCCCCAGCACCCTGTACCTAATGCTGATAAAGTCATCCATTGAGGAACAACTATCACGGTGAGTGCCTCTTTCTTCAATGTGAGTATATATATATTGTGGTGATGCGACCCCGATGTGTCCCCTGACGGTGCACAGCACATGGGGATTGTATCTTTGCTCGGTGGCAGCACTCACAGGTTAACAGAAGTGAGATCTGAGCAAAGTGCTGATGGAAAGCACTCAGCCCACTGTGATGGGATAGGAGATGATATGAGCTGCCCTGGGCTGAGGAGTGGAGAGAAGAGGAGAACTGCTGTGTGAAGCTAATAGCAGCCTGGAGCTCTCTCAGAGAGGACGGTGCAGAGAGAGAGTGGTTGTGTGCTGATAACACAGCTAGCAGTGAGGACTGGCCCTCACCAGTGGAGCCGCCAGGACAGAGCTGTCCTAGGTACAGAGGTACTGTGTGTGTTGGTGAACAGAGTTGTACCAGCTGTGCCCCAGAACCTGGAAGTCTGTAATATACCTGAACTGTACATTAAACTGTGTGTTGTGTGAACAGTTGCCTGAGTCACTGCCTTCCGTCGTGCGATCCTAACCGCTACCTTACAATATATACAACCTCCTAGCTGCAGAGCAGTTTGCAGGGCACACAGTGTTCTAGACTTTCACCATGCCAGGATTAGAATTTTCTCAATTCCCTTATTTTCACCTGTATTCTCGTTTTTCAAATCACACCAGCACTTCTACTCTCCCTATCCATCCTTTCCCATGATTCCTGTGAATGCCACCTCAGGATCCCCATTTTCCAGTGGTTTGCTTGTATTTTATAGCACATTGGCACTTCTATTCTCTCCTCCTCTTTACATCCCAGTCATATCTGAATTATCTCTGCCCACCTGTATTCCACTTGCTTTTTAACTTCTCATAGTACATTACAAGTGCATTCTGAATTGAAAGCTAAAAGGACGTTGGAGCAGATATTGGGGGTGAGCACAATACTTGCCCCCTGCTCTGGACGGAAGTACTAGCAGGGTAGAAATGCCAAAGGGTCAAGCAGCTGGTGGAGGAATAAGAACAAAGAGGGATAAAAAGCAGGGCTGTGGAGTCAGAGACGTGGAGTCAGTGTCTATTTTGGTTGGAGTCGGAGTAACAGTGGGAGTCAGAGTTAGGGAAATTGAGGAGTCGGAGTCGAACGTTTGGCTTACTAGCATTAGTTATAGAGTTGGAGTCGTGGTGTTGGAGTCCATTTTGTTGGAGTTGGAGTCAGATCGGATTCAGGCAAATTGAAAAGTCAGAGTCGGAGTGAGGTGTTTGGCTTACCGATCCACAGCCCTGATAAAAAGTAGCCGAACATCACCGGTTACATGTTACATAGGATTTTGTATTCTTTTAAAATTTCCAACAGTATGACAGGCACACATTAAAATTTCTACTGAAATGTTGCATGTAGAACAAGAGCTCATCAAATTGGCAATGTTCTTGTTAACCCTGTTGGTCGTTTGCCATTTATTTTTATAATGAGTAAATAGGCAGTAAATCTATGACTTCTAAAGTTGCATGTAACTCACATGAGAAAGTACTAATTAAAAGTTTTTATTTTGATGTATGGAAAAGACTGGCAGTAGGTTACATCCAATTTAACTGTCAAATTTACATATTCGTTCAACCACTAATTACAATTATTGCAAATCCTAAAACAATTAATTCAACTTCAATACAAAACTTTTAAAGCAGAGTCTGGGCATTTTGTGATTATTTTCTTAACTGCAAAACACTGTTGCAGAAATATCTAAGGCATTGAATCAAGCTATGATGGGATAGTTGATGCCTAGATGAACTTCTAAATTGAAATATTTGTGTTTCATTGTAGATGTATAATACTACTCTTATTTTGTAAACACAATTTCTATGTCCATCTGTCAAATTTAAAGGGTTTTCTATATTTAACTTTATTTTAGTCCAAAGTCTTGTTCTGTGTAAATATAAAAATATGGGTCAGGGCAGCAGTATAAAGCAGGGCTACGGAGTCAATAAGCCAAACCTCCGACTCCATCCGGGACCAAGTGCCTCTATGTCCGCGCCGCTGCTCCAAATGAATATCAGAAACACCGGAATGTTTTAAGCAATTTAAATCTTCAGCTTTATTTTCCGACGCGTTTCGGAGCTAACACCCAGTGTTCATGTCATTCCCTGAAGAAGGAGCTGGGTGTTAGCTCCGAAACGCGTCGGAAAATAAAGCTGAGCTGCTTAAAACATTCCGGTGTTTCTGATATTCATTTGAAGCAGCGGCGCGGACATAGAGGCATTGGTCCCGGATAGAGTTTCACCCCACGCTGTGGAAGTGCGGTTCCTGCTGCGGCTGCTGTGTTTGAGCGATTGAGCTCGTTATGGGCTGCACAACCGAACCAGGTGAGCAGTTTTTATACAGTATGGGATTCACCTCCTATATTAGGATAAGACCTATGCGCATTCTCATTTTTTAGATAAACCTCCGACTCGACTCCCATCGATTACTCTGACCCAATTTCACCAGAATGGAACCAACTCGACTCCACAACTGGTGTAGTCAGGTCAAACCTCAACTCTCAATGACTAAATTGAACTGTACCAAAATGGACACCAACTCAGACTCCACAGCCCTGGTAGAGAGGTGGGCAGGGGGTGTAAGTAAGGCTTCTTATGGTGGCTCAGTGGTTCACTATGTGGCCTTGCAGCACTGAGCTCTTGGGTCAAAACATTGCATGGATTTACATAGAGTTCATATTTCTGCATTTCTATGTCCTTTTGTTTCCTTACACACTCCTAAGGCTCCTTTCACATCACGTTTTTGGCCCATTCGTGGCTCTCCGTTATAAAATGGACAGCCATGGATCAGACTTGGCTCCAATGTATCCCGATGGGCAACGGATCTAATCGGATTTGGCCTTATTAACATCCGATTTGTGTCAGATCCAATTCTGTCCAATTTTTTGCTGTCCCCAAAATTGGAGACTGCTTCGATTTTGGGCACAGCAGACCAAATTAGACACAATCAGATCTGACATGATCTGTGCCAATTAACATGGGGGCCTATGGAGCACGGGTCTGAGAAAAGACAGGATCATTTCTCGGACCTGATTTTAGTGTACTGCTGTGTGCCGTCTAATTTCAATTCCGCAATGTATATACATACATTGTAGAAGTGCAATTAAGTAAAAGCAAGGGTTAAAAATAAAAAAAAATTATTTCACCTTTCCAGTGATCCCCCAATGTGCGGCATCTATCTCCCAGGACAGGACCTGGCATTGTGTGGGATCAGCTGATCGGGTCACATGACCGGTTACTGCGGTAACTGCGGTCATGTGACCGATGACACTGATCAGGTAGCCCCACCTTCCTAGGTCCTACAATGCTCGGAGCTAGATGCCGATATCGGGGATCGATGGAAAGGTGAGAATATAATTTTTTAATTTTTAACCCTTGCTTTTACTTAATATCACTTCCGCAATGTATGTTATACATTGCGGAAGTGAAAGTGCCCCGCACAGCTCTTTCTGTGTCCGGACACAAAAATAGCCTTGAAGTTCACATCCGACCCGATCCTTTCCTGTCCGTGGAATCCTGCACAAAGTAGGATCGCATGGACAGGAAAAAAATTGTGATGTGAATCAGCCTAAATGTATATGGATTGGCCTACTAAAAGGCCAGGTTCACAAGACCAGAAAAAAAAATAGAGTTTCTTTCAAAACTTGGGACAATTTTTTTTCTCAGTTGTCATCGGCGTGCAGTCCCTTTATGTCTTTACATTAGCAACTATTAATAATTTACAAGACCATTTACAGTTTCCCATGTTAAAGAACTGTAATGCATCATTGTATAAATGGATGCTCTACGTATGGAGTCCACATTTTTTTGGACATCCATAGACTTGAACGTAGAAACTAGTGCAGGTTGTGATTATTTTCCATATGGAGATCCAGTCAGTAAATAAGGGCCCGTTACACATAGCGACACACAAGGATCCCGACAACAATTCAACTTGGCTGGTGTGTCACTCCGTGGTCGCTGGTGGGATGCCATACAGGCAGACTTACCAGCGATGACCCAACGATGCGCCAACACCCCACGGTCATTGGGATCTGTCAGGTTCTCGGCCGCAGAATGGGGATTACTGGTTGTTGCCAATATCACACACAGCGATTCAGCATGCCTAGCGGGAGATTGGCGATCAAAAAATGGTCCAGGCCATTCGTTAACAATAAGCGATCTCCCAGCGGAGGGCCGATCGCTGCTAAGTGTCACACACAGCGATATCACTGGCAAGGTCGCTGCTATGTTAACTATGTGTAACGGGGCCTTAAGATGTACAGTTGCTCTGTAGTGCCCTATTGAATAACATTAGTCCAAGCGTGGACTGTTTGTTTGTTATTTATGTGTGTTTTTTTACGGACAATACTCGGACCAAAATAATGGCCATGTGAATGAGCCCCATCTATATGTGCGTGATGTCAATTTTGCATTGTACTGCAGAATATATTCATATTCTGCAGATAAAAATAAATAAAATTGAAAGTGAATTCCTCAATTGAAATTTGATAAACTGTATCCTATAATCAAGAGTAAGAATGTAATGTTAAAAACATCTAAGCAATTTGTTTCCACCGCCTTCTGATAATGGATACAGTTTATGGAATTTTAATTGAATGTGAACTGTCTCTCATATGATAGTTTGGCAACTTCATGTCTATGTCTTCAAGACTATGCGCTAAACAAAACTGTGAAGAATGTCTGAAAGCAATAAAAATTACTATTTTTAGTTTTACTACCATTTTATTACTACTTTTGATAAAGTAAAGAATATTTATACCGTGTTAGCCAGTAGATAGAAAAATATATTGCAATCTGAGAGTCCTCAGCCTGAAGAAGGGAACTCAGCGTCCCGAAAGCTTGCTATGTTTACCATCTTTTCAGTTAGCCATTAAAAGGTATCAACCACTGAGGACTCTCAGATTGAAATATACTTTTGATAAAAGAAAATAGTAAAGGATAGAACAGGAAAGGGGAAACAGAATGTAAATGTTTACTTTCTCCCTTGAACAGGGACTGGTTCTTACATAGATCTCTCAAGTACAGATGAGTGAACCTTTTAAGGTTTAGTTTGGGTCGCTGAACTTCCCGGTGTTGAACAAACCTGTTCGGGTTCAGATTTTTGGGTGCTTCGCGTTTGCAAATTAGTGGAGCAAGCATCGCTTTGGTCGGCTACGGTTGGTGCTTGGTCCAGTGCGAGCCACGTTCAGAGATTGATCAGCTCACACTGGGCTTAAAAGCACAGTTTTTGGGTGTAGGGTGTGTCCCAAAATTAACTTGAAAAAAAAAAAAAACAACAACAATGCCCTCTGAACCCGAGAAGTGTTTTTACCTATGCATGGTTGTATGTGACCAGAGAGCTGAACTGCCAATCAATTACTTCCATTGAGGTTCGGGACAAATATGGGGCCACGAACAGTGCACCAAAACATTCGGCTGTACCGCCTAAATCCTTAAAAAAAGTTATCTCATCTCTACTCACAAGCAGTAGTGAACACACAATCAACTTTGTGGAAGTGCAACTTATTCTTTTCACCTTTCTAAAATGAAAATTGAACCATATTCTGAATGTTGTGCTTTTTTTGGCTGTTCACAAGCAGTATTTTGTAGCTTTTTAAGTATGAGAAAGTACTAGATATTAGAATGGTCGTCATACACTTGTTCTTTTCTTCCTGAATGAATTTGAGAACTACAGCGTGTCTTAAATCTGCAGAGTTTTTTTTTATTTTGTAAATTCTTTATTTTAGAATGTTCAACAGGGTTATCATAAAAAAAAAACAATTATCACAATATTCAGAGTTTTTTACTCATACAAAGTAGTGAGACAGTGCACAAATGGTGCAAGAAACTCAGACAGGTTTTGCTGTGAGTTTATTGAAGCATTATTGGCCGAGTAAAACAACCTTAATTGAATTAGTACTGTACACAAATCATACATGTAATACCCATCGCTAAAACACAGTATTTTTAATGTCAAGAAAGCAGGTTTTGACTAAAAGAAAAAAACATTTCAAAAATGCTAATGTTAACATAGCCAATAGTAATAAAAAATTAAAAAACAATAAAAACAACACCCATCCAATGCAGTCTAATCCTGCAGTCACTTTCCAAGTAGTGGAGGTACAATGTCACAAATGTCATGTAAACTCTGTGTGATGGGATAGACCAGTTGGTCAAAGTATTCCTTCATAAAGCTAAAAGAAAGAATGTAAATGCTCTTTCAATGCAAAGATTTCTTTATTTCAAAACGGGTTTTCTTTTTTTTTTTTTTTCATTTTTATTTACCCTTGCTGACAAAAGATGCAATAATCACCCGGCGAATCTCCTCTCTTCTCCACAGTGACTACGATGACGCTGCAGTCAATCAGTGGATTCTGTTGCAGATTTGTTTCAGATTTTACCCGAATCATTGCAAAGAGTTAAATCCACAGTGAAAATCAGTACAAAGAATTGACATAAGTAGGATTTAAAAATCTGCACAGAAAGTCAATTTCCATATAAAAATGACCCACAGTGTGTGGATTGAATTTTTAAAACCAGATTCACTTTGTGTTTGGGTACAGTAAATTTTCAAGAGAAAACGCGGTATATAGAGACACCAGGGTGATGTTTATAACATAAATAGTCACAAGGGCACAGGGAGTTGTCATGCCCTCAGCCGCGCGGCCGTCTCTTCTAAACCTACCACGCATTTCTGCTAGTTCTGCTCAAACTGTGTGGCTGTCTGCTTACTTCTCTGTTAGGAACCTGCACCCTTTTGCCTCATCTCCTTGGAAAGCTCTTAGGATGCATGTGCCGCTTCCTGCACACACATAAAGCAGCAGTACTCCTGTTCCATATTTGACTCAGACTGAGTGCTAAACTGCTCTGTACATGAAAGGAATCCTCCCACTAAGGGAGGTGCCTGGACAACGTGTTCATTCTCCAAGAACATTGCCTCTGTTCAGGTCGCACTTCTGTAGTGCTCTAAAATAGAAGGACTGTTGCTTTGCAATCGGTTTGGCGATCTAGTGGGTCCTCCCCTCAGACACCTTCTCCTTATGTTAACTCTTCCTTAATAAATATCTTTGGTTTTACTAAAGTCACTCTCGTGTCTCTTGAGTATTGGTATTCAGCTACCACTGCTCCACTAGTGGCTTTGTGAATCCACTTAACATCTCTATGCCTCTCGGGCGCAGCAGAAGTATATATTGAAAAAAATATTAGCAAGTTTATTGAGATACAAAAAGTTCACATTGTGAAAACAGACAAGTTAATACCATTTAAAAAGTATAGAAATCATCATGTACTATACAGAGATTACTCCTCTATAAGGCTATCAAATCCCAGTGATTGCCCCCAAGTATACACTGGTGAACAAAATTAGAGAACACAAAATTTCCTTAATGATAAGGTCATTGTGTTGTCCTATGTGAAAATATCCTAACACAAGTAAATTAGCAGTATTTTAAGCTTATTTCATAAACTGAATATATTCTAAAGCACAAAATAAAAATGTAAATGAGATAAATGAACACTGATCAAAATTAGAGAACATTTTCACATACCTGCAAATTATTGTTTTAATCTGGCACTTGGTGATAAATTCCTTAATTATCTCATAAACCCTATTTAATTAACAGCCTAACTTTCCAGTTTGTACTCACTTTGCAAAAATAATGTGCCATTCCAAAGTGACAGAAACCCTCCGGTGGCAGGCTGTCCAGATGAAGGGCAAAGGGGTCACCCTATCAGCCATAGCAACAGAAGTTGGTCATTCCAAGACTTTGATTTCTAAAATATTGCATCTTCACATCACAAATGGTACTCTTGATAAAGCCATCAGACAGTGTGCAGGGTCTATTCACCTGATCACTATTACTATTTTTTTTTCCCAGGTGAACCATTCCTAGTACCACAGGTTTAGGATGACTATTTACACTCTTTATATTTATATGTACTTTTAAGTGTGTTATTTAGCTCTTTTACTCTGTATATGTAGTCAGCTTAGATGTTGACTTTTATCATGACTATATGTATAAATGTATTTTGTTAGCAGGCTTTGGTAGCCCCCAGTTATTCTCTGTATATATACCTGGTGGGTGCTATCTATATACAGGGGTTGGACAAAATCATGGAAACAGCTAACGTTTTGGCATCATAATCTTGTTATAAACATGCAAACCGTGACATATGTTAATGTTTTGTAGTTGATTATTTGTGTTAAGTGATATGTGTATGTAAATTAACTGTTTGTTTTGCCGAATTGTAAGAACATTGATGAGAACCTGATACCAATGGCAAACCTTTCGGATTTTCAAAAAGGCCAAATTGTTGGTGCTCGTATGGCTAGTGCTAGTGTAACAGAAAGTGCCCGAATGCTTGGCGTGTCAAGAGGTACTGTCTCCAAAGTAATGACTGCGTTTGAGAGAGAAGGAAAGCACATGTCCGGCCGAAGTTGACTGAGGGAGACCGTCGGACTCTAAAGCGAATTGTGAGAGAGGATCGCAAGACCACGGCTCCGAAAATCACTGCTGAGCTCAATGAACACCTACAGAACCCACTTTCCACGAAAACTGTTCGTTGGGAGCTGCATAAATCTGGATTCCATGGAAGAGCTGCAATTAGAAAACGGCTGCTCTCAATGACAAATATTTCCAAGCGTTTAGAGTGGTGTAGAAACCTCCAGAATTGGTCCCTCGAGCAGTGGAAACGTGATATTCTCAGACGAAACATCGTTTACCCTATTTTCTGACCTCCGGCTGTTATGGATGCCCCCCACACCTTTCGGGTGAGGCTGTCATCTTAATTGTCTGCTGCCAAATTGGATGCTTTGTCTGGGTGCGTGCACGTCACCGGAAAGAAACCACGCTGACACAGTTGTCAATGCAGAGCTTAATGACAAAGACCTTTTATTAAGGGAGCGGTTAGCAGTTTTATTACTTATCCTTAAAGGGATGTGCAAAGGGGTGTTACTAGAAAATTGCGTCATCTTATGCTGAATCTACATTTTATTCTGAAAAAACATTCAATTATATTCTGTGTGTTAGTTAGTATAAACTAGCCTTAGTCAAATAGTGTCTTCAAAGACTGTGAGGTCAGCGAGACTGGGGATAGAGGAGAAAAGAGAAGGCGCAGATCTAAGTGCAGTGTATTAGTAGCAACAATTGTTCTCAGGTAATGTTCTCACCTTTCTGGTGTCTTGTGCAGTTCGCATATAATCCTACAGAGGGATATTTCCTGGATCTCCTGGCCTGCTGCTTGTCCCCAGAGAAGCAAGCCGCCCAAAGAGAGGCTTGTGTTGAAGTGCAGGAAAAAAAAAATTTTCTGGTTTGAATTGAAGCGCTACCAGATGGATCACAGGGATGGCAAATTATTCCAAAATAATTTCTTGTTTTATTACGCGTTTCGGCTTAACATATAACAATTATTTTGGAATAATTTGCCATCCCTGTGATCCCTCTGGTAGCGCTTCAATTCAAACCAGAAAATTTTTTTTTTTCCTGCATATAAACTAGCCTTGAAGTTGTACCGGACGTTCAGAACATGTTGATAAGAACTTCTATACGGCTACCTCTAAGTCAGAACATTAGGGAAAAGAGCAAGGCCAAGGCTCTTTTCCTACAAACAGGCCTCCAGCCCTTTCTAAGAGAGTTCTGAATGTCTTCTAATAAATAATATAAATGTTTAACTATTTATTGCCATAACACGGCCAAGTGTACATTTGGAGACAGCCGAAAGAAGAATTTCATCCAGACTGCCTTCTCCCAACCGTAAAACAAGGCGGAGGTTCTGTGATGATCTGGGGTGCTATTTCGTGGAGATCCGCCAGGCCAATGATATCACCTTGTATGAATCCATACCTCGCAGAATTGAGGCTGTAATTGCCGCAAAAGATGGACCTACACCATATTAAACTAACTTTTGTTGATTTTTCCAGGTGTTTCCATTATTTTGTCCAACCCCTGTATATTCAGTCATAGTTCTATTTGTATAGATGTATTTTGTTAGGCTTTGCTAGCCCACAGTTATTCTCTATATGTATACCTGGTGTCTGCTATCTACACTGTGTGCAGATATATTAGGCAAATTAGTATTTTGATCACATGATACTTTTTATACATGTTGTCCTACTCCAAGCTGTATAGGCTTGAGAGCCAACTGCCAGTTAAGTAAATCAGGTGATGTGCATCTCTTTATAATGAGAAGGGGTGTGGTCTAATGTCATCAACACCCTAAATTAGGTCGTTTAATTATAAGGCAACTTCCTTTCCTTTGGCAAAATGGGTCAGAAGAGAGATTTGACGGGCTCTGAAAAGTCCAAAATTGTGAGATGTCTTGCAGAGGGATGCAGAAGTCTTGAGATTGCCAAACTTTTGAAGCGTGATCAACGAACAATCAAGTGTTTCATGGCAAATAGCTAACAGGGTCGCAAGAAGAGTGTTGGGCAAAAAAGGCACAAAAAAACTGCCCATAAATTTAAGGAAAATCAAGCGTGAAACTGCCAATATGCCATTTGCCACCAGTTTTGCAATATTTCAGAGCTGCAACGTTACTGGAGTATCAAAAAGCAAAGAAAGTAAGAAAGGCTGAAAAACGACCACCTTTGAACAAGAAACATAAGATAAAACATCAAGACTGAGCCAAGAAATATCTTAAGACTGATTTTTCAAAGGTTTTATGGACTGATGAAATGAGAGTGACTCTTGATGGACCAGATGCATGGGCCAGAGCTGGATCAGTAAAGGGCAGAGAGCTCCACTCCGACTCAGATGCCAGCAAGGTGGAGGTGGGGTATTGGTATGGGCTGGTATTATCAAAGATGAACTTGTGGGACCTTTTCGGGTTGAGGATGGAGTGAAGCTCAACTGCCAGACCTACTGCCAATTTTTGGAAGACAACTTCTTCAAGCAGAGATACAGGAAGAAGTCGGTATCGTTCAAGAAAAACATGATTTTCATGCAGGACAATGCTCCATCACATGCATCCAACTACTCCAAAGCGTGGCTGGCCAGTAAAGGTCTAAAAAAAGAAATAAATAATGACATGGCCCCTTGTTCACCTGATCTGAACCCCATAAAGAACCTGTGGTCTCTCATAAAATGTGAGATCTACAGGAAGGCAAAACAGTAACCTCTCGGAACAGTGTCTGGGAGGCTGTGGTGGTTGCTACACGCAATGTAGATCATAAACAGATCAAGCAACTGACAGAATCTATGGATGGAAGGCTGTTGAGTGTCATCATAAAGAAAGGTGCCTATATTGGTCACTAATTTTTTGGGGTTTTGTTTTTGCATGTCAGAAATTTTTATTTCTAAATT
This sequence comes from Allobates femoralis, assembly GCA_033576535.1. Lineage (NCBI taxonomy): Eukaryota > Metazoa > Chordata > Amphibia > Anura > Aromobatidae > Allobates > Allobates femoralis. The sequence continues at coordinate 549,625,674 of JARQOC010000001.1, read as the reverse complement.
TTGTGCAGTCATATTGGTTTACCTGGTGAAAATAAACAAGTAAGATGGGAATATATTAGGTTTTTATTAAGTTACCTAATCATTCTGCGCAGTAATAGTTACCTGCACAAACAGATATCCTCCTAAGATAGCCAAATCTATAAAAAAAAAAAACACTCCAACTTCCAAAAATATTAAGCATTGACTATTTGAGTCTTTTGGGTTGATTGAGAACATAGTTGTTGATGAATAATAAAAATAATCCTCTACAATACAACTTGCCTAATAATTCTGCACACAGTATATATATATATATATATATATTCAGTCACAGATCTATTTGTATAGCTGCACTTTGTTAGCAGGCCTTGATTGCCCGCAGCCATTCTTTAAATACTTGGTGTCTACTATCTACATATATTCATTCACAGGCTGCATGAGGTACGGCTTCAGTCTTACCCAGCCCAAGGTGGTTAGTCTTTAGAATATATGCCTCTACTTGCGGGCAATCACTGGCTAAATTGATATGATAGCCTTATAGAGGAGTGATCTCTGTATAGTACATGATGACTTCTAATATTTTTTTCCAGATTTACTCCCTGTGCCTTAGCGCCTATTTATGTTGTGTACATCACCCTGGTGCCTCTTTATACCCTGCTTTTTCTTGTAATTCTGTTTATGGCCTGGTATTAGGCACTTGAGTCACTTGATATATTCAGTGGTGCATACCTCTATTTTTTATATACAGTAAGGCTACTTTCACATCAGAGTTTTTCGCCATTTGCAGCAGGTCCGGCAGTTTTGTCGCATCTGCCACGTAACGGATCACTTGCGGCAAGCCTGCATTCAGCCCAATTCATTCCCTATTGCGGTCATGTGTCTTACTTGCGGTTTTAGCAGTTGCAGCGAGTTAAAAAACTGCAGCAAGTTGCCGGATCTGCCGTGAATTACTAAAAACGCTGATGTGAAAGCCTTCTAAATTTGCAGCTTATAACAAGTAGCAGCAGAAACAACAAATCTGTAACATGTGAACAAACTCTTATAGTTTATTTTCTTACAATGGGTACATTAATCCCCTTCAGGTGTAACCAGCGGGCTCAGGAGACAAGTATGTGCCACACAAGGCAGATGTTGCCAGTATTACGTTCAACAGCAGCGTTAAAGCTTGTGCCAATCTCTATTGTTTAACACACTGACAGAGACATTTAAACCACAAGATCTTGTCTAAGCATCAGTTCCAGGCATCCTTCAGCCTCCCAGCAACGTGATTGAGAGAAGCTTTTGGGAATCCATGGCAGCTGGAAACCTACTGAAGATCCCTGTCACTCCTATGTTGGTACTTCTGTGAAGCCCAACCTATGGCTATGTTTCATTGGAGACTTTGATTAGGACTTTACATTGTAAAGCTGAAGAACGTATATTGTATAAACAATTAAAAGATCACAGGTTCAAGTCCCCTATGAATAAAATGTAATTGAATAAACCAAAACCATAAAAAGCGTAATCAGCTCCCTCTTCCACATGGGCCTGTGCACAGGCTGGGCTTCACAGAAATACCAACATAGCAGTGACAGGGGCCCTTCAGCAGGCTTCCAACTGCCATGACATCCCTTCAGGTCCCCTCAATCACATCGCTGGGAAATCAATGGATATAAAATATAGACACACTTTGTATTGCAGCATACATGTGCCCAATCTATCAAAATATAAATTTGCTCAACCTGTATATAAAATATAATTTAGAAAAAAAATTAAAAATAAGGTCATAGCTCTGAAGAAGGGTCTGTATGCTAAAGTGGTTAAAAGTTGATAACTCATACTGCATTCCAGTTATCACATTGTTGTGAAATAGTGGATACCACCGTATCTCTTTGCTTAGAATCTTGATGGACAATTCCCATGTTATACTCTAAACAAGTTTGTGAATTTATATTCAGATACCCATTGATTATAAAAGTACTAACATGACTGTGTGGATAAGAAGTCACAAACTTGAAGCCTTAATTTACCAAGAAAAATGTCTAACACTCTGGGGATCCAAGCGGCCAGCTGTAAGAAGAAACGTTTGGTTGGTGTCTGGATCTGGTCTGCAGCAGTTATAGCGCTGATTAGCACACTCCAAAAATATTTAATAACAGCTCTGAGGCATAGGGGCACACAACGCTCTGCTCTGTTACCCTTCAGGATGCAACAGAATCAAATTTCTAATGTCTACAAAGAAGCTTTAGAATTCTGCATGGCTGGCCTCCATTCTACTGACAATTATACTCCCCCTTTCAAAGTTGCTTGCACATGCTTTCCCATTTTGCTGGTAAATCTCATGGATCTAAATTTACACAATGCAAATTTATGTCAGATTCAGTTACAATGAGGCAGAAAAAAATATTTTTTCATCCTTTCGGACACAGAAAAAAATGAATATTCACAATATAACTACTTGTTGGAACCTGAAAAAAATGCGTTATGATCAGTACACTATAGCTGTTGCACAAACATTTATATGACAACATATGATTGTAAAGAAAGGCCCATTAGGTTCTTGGATATCAGTATAAAGGATTCACCTTTGATTCTAAACAATGGCTTTAGTCAGGCATGTGTGACTGTGCGCCTGCAGGCTGGTAATTAAATGTAAATCATAAGCAGGATCCACCGTACCTATGTGATTAATCCGTTTCTTCAGGTGGACGGGAAATCATCCACATTGCTATGTTAAGCAGTAAGGTTACTTAAAGGCCAAAGAACTGAGAAAAAATAATGATGACAATATGTAGTTAAAAGTTTAGTCCATTTGCTGTAAGGAGACTGAATCAACCACCATCAAGGTGGATACCGCACTGCGAATGCTCAACTTCCCTGAAGCAGAACTGCAGGAGAAACATAATGGGGCTGATGTATAAAATATGTGCAACTTATAGACAGTGCAAACTTCCACTAGACTGCTAAAAAATGCACCAAATTTATCTACCGTATATAGTCGTGTATAAGCCGCCCCGTGTATAAGCCGACCCCCCTACTTTTGCCCCCAAAACCTGGGAAAACCTATTGAATCATGTATAAGCCGAGGGTGGACCCCAGCACAGGTATACAGCCCCCAGCAGTGTGGTATACAGGCCCCCCCAGTGGTATACAGGCCTCCCCAGTGGTAGTATACAGCAGCCTCCCCAGTGGTATATACAGGCCCCAGCAGTATTACAGCAGCCTCCCCAGTGGTATATACAGGCCCCAGCAGTATTACAGCAGCCTCCCCAGTGGTATATACAGGCCCCAGCAGTATATACAGCAGCCCCAGTGGTATAAATCAGCCTCCCCAGTGGTATATACAGGCCCCAGCAGTATATACAGCAGCCCCAGTGGTATATAGCCCCCCCACCCATCAGTGATATACAGGGCCCCAGCTGTATACAGCAGCCCCAGTGGTATACAGCCCCCCCCATCAGTGGTATACAGGGTCCCAGCTGTATACAGCAGCCCCAGTGGTATACAGCCCGCCCCCATCAGTGGTATACAGGGCCCCAGCTGTATACAGCAGCCCCAGCTGTATACAGCAGCCCCAGTGGTATACAGCCCCCCCCTCCCCGTGGTATACAGGGCCCCCCTTGCTTGCGGCACACCTGTAAAGTAAGACATCATTATATCAATAATATAAACCTAGTCTAGACAAGCTAAAGATGCACCACATATAACAACTACCATGAGACAATTACCGTATATACTCGTGTATAAGCCGAGTTTTTCAGCACAAAAAATGTGCTGAAAAGTCCCCCCTCGGCTTATACACGAATCATACAGTAGCCCCAGCGGTATACAGCCCCCCCGTGGTATACAGGGTTCCCCCTTGCTTGCGGTACACCTGTAAAGTAAGACATCATTATACTTATCGCTGTCGCTGCCGCCGCCGCTCTGTCACCGCCAACGCGCTCCTCTGGGTCTTCATGCTTCCTCCTCCGACAATGACGTCATTTCCTGTGCACCGGAGAAGGAAGCATGAAGACCCGGAGGAGCGCGGTGGCGGTGACAGAGCGGCGGCGGCAGCGACAGCGATAAGTATAATGATGTCTTACTTTACAGGTGTACCGCAAGCAAGGGGGGGCCCTGTATACCACGGGGGGGCTGTATACCGCTGGGGCTACTGTATGACTCGTGTATAAGCCGAGGGGGACTTTTCAGCACATTTTTTGTGCTGAAAAACTCGGCTTATACAAGAGTATGTACGGTAATTGTCTCATGGTAGTTGTTATATGTGGTGCATCTTTAGCTTGTCTAGACTAGGTTTATATTATTTGATAGCCGTCTTATTATGTAAAGTGTAACCAACATTTAAATTTTTATTTCATAATAAATGTAGAACAAGTGATTTTAATAAACTTTGAAATATACTTCATAAGAAAATTCTGGTTGGTTACCATTCATAAACCTTCCACAAGGTGTCCCCAGTGCACTGTGTGTGAAGCTCATTCTCACAGAGATCCGTCTTCACACTGAATACGGCCAGATAAGGTAGAGGGTATGGCCTACAAAGTGCGAGATCCTGACTGCAATTGCTGAGGAAACAATGTATCAAATCACCTCATCTTACAGCACAGGGCTAAAGCTGCTTTCACATTGAGATTTTCTGGCACCCATGGCTGTCCATTGTAAAATGGATTGCCACGGATCAGATTTGGCCCCCATGTATCCCTATGGGCGACAGATCTAATCGGATTTGGCCTTATTGCCATCCAATTTGTGTCAGATCCGATTTTCTCCGATTTTTTGCTGTACCTAAAATCGAAGACTGCTCTGATTTTGGGCGCAGTGGGCCAAATCGGACAGAATTGGAGCCAACATGATCCGCGGCCATTAACATGGGGGTCAATGGAGCACGGGTCTGAGAAAACAGATGATCGTTTCTCTGACCCGATTTTTGTGTACTGAGAATGCTCAGTACACTAAAACTGCTCTTTCCCGTGTAATTTCACTTCCGCAATGTATATACATACACTGCGGAAGTGAAATTAAGTAAAAGAAGGGTTAAAAATAAAAAAAATCTCCTCACCTCTCTGGCGTGTCCCGCGATGCCTCCATCTAGCTCCCAACAAGGACCTGGCGGGCCGGAGCAACCCAATCAGCTGCTCGTTCACATGACCGGCATCAGCCGAGCGGTTTAAACACCGCGCCCACCAAAACCGATTGGCAGGCAGGAAATTTATACCGCTCAGTTGATGCGGTCATGTGACTGATCAGCTGATTGGGTTGCTGCACCCCGCCAGGTCCTTAAGCTGTCAGGAGCTAGATGGAGGCATGACGGGAAACACTGGAGAGGTGAAGAGATTTTTTTTTATTTTTAACCCTTCTTTTACTTAATTTCACTTCTGCAATGTATGTATATACATTGCAGAAGTGAAAGTGCCCTTTCTAGGCACACATGTGATGCTGTCTTTTCCTGTCCGTGGGTTCCTGCAAAAATAGGATCCCCACGGACAGAAAAAAATCACAATGTGAAAGCAGCCTTAGCTCCATCAGCGTCAATGTAAATTTCTCTGCACAAGGTCTGTCTGGACAAGCTCTGTCATCTGTCATCTTGACTCCATTACGATCTCTGTTAACCCTTCTATGCTCCACATCACAACAGCTGTCTTCTCCACACAGCACACAGGTCATACAAGTCACAAGAACACACAGGACACAGGTCACACAGCACACAGGTCACACATATGACAGGTCACACAGGACATAGGCTACACATCACACAGGTCACACAGGACACAGAGCACACATGTCGCACATCATACAGCACACAGGCTACACATGACACAGCACACAGGTTACACAAATCACAAGAGCACACAAGTCACAGGTCACACATCACACAGATCACAGAAGTCACAAGAGCACACAGGACACAGGTCACACAGTACACAGGTCACACATCACGCAGGTGACACAGGACACACAGGTCATACATCACATAGGTCACACAAGTCACAAGAGCACACAGAGCACACAGGTCACACATCAAACAGCACACAGGTCACACAAGTCACAAGAGCACACAGATCACACAAGTCACAATAGCACACAGGACACTGGTCACACAAGTGAAGGAGCACACAGGTCACACATCAAACAGGTAACACATCAAACAGCACACATGTCACAGAAGTCACAAGAGCACATAGGATACAGGTCACAGATCACACAGCACACAAAACACATCAGACAGGTCATAGGTGGGTGGCCCGGGGCCCATTTTGGAGGGAGGCCCATTTTTCAAGGTGTTGCAATATGTAATGTAAAAACACAAAATGAAACGAACATAAGTTTATTTACAAAAATCATTTATGCAGCGTAATTCAGGTAAAATCATTGCTTTTTTACAATCCAGGCACTCTCCTTAATTTTCGTGCTGCCCACGGGCCCCTGTGTTCTCTATGTACTGCAATATTTCAATACTTATACATACCTACAAGTGGACATAGGTTTAAGTTCCATAGGTGAACTTGAGCAAAGAGAAGAAAAATAAAGATGGAATATTTCCAAAATATAAAAATAAATGGGAAAACAAAACATATTTGATATCACCACATCCTTGAAAAGCAGATTTATCAAAAACATAATTAAGTAAACCAATAATTAACACCATGGCAAATTTGCCATTTTTGAATCGCCACAATTCGTTCCCAAAACTAAAAGCTTTCAGTACATAACATGAAGCCCAAAATTATAGTAATGAAAATGACAGCATGGTGTGTATGGGGAGAGACTTGTTAGTCTAGGTGAATGGGGAGGGAGAAGCTGCTGGAACCGTCCTCCTGGACTAGTCACTCGTGAATCATGGTCACTGGCGAGCTTATGAAAATATTTTCCCTAAAATGCAGCCAGTGCCTGATACATGCTGCTCTTGGTTTAAGCAACATGAATCATTTGTCAGGATTACTATAACAAGTACTTAAGTACAAAAACCATTGTACTTTTACATTTCAATGAATGAGGCACTAGCAAGATCATCGCATTCATTGGCCAGGTTCACACATACCATCCATTTTTGCCTTAAATCCGTTTTGGGAACATTTAGGACATTTTTTTTTTCTAAGTCCAAAAATGCATATGCGTTAACGCATTTGTGTGCGTTTTTTAAAAAAACGCATGCGTTTTTATGCAGCACCCCAAAAACGCTGCTACCTGCATTTTTGGGGTGCTTTCAAAAAACGCATGCTTTTTTTAACATGGGGCCCTATAGGAAACACATGTGTTAACGCCGGCACATATAGCACCTGTGTTAACACATGCATTAACGCATATGCGTTTTTCATGAAAAAATTACTAAGTCCCAAAATTTGCCAAAACGTCCAGGACCCCAGGGGATACTATTGGCACCCTTAGAAAAATGGATCAGTTTTTCTAACGGCTTTGTATGTGTGAACCTGGCCATTCTCTGCTGCAATTCCACGTAACCAGAAATCATGTCCTCAGAATAAAAGCAGAAAATAAACCAACAAAACATTTCTATAGCGCAAGAAACAATTCACTTAATGTCAAATGTGTCACATCAATGCTTCTAATGAGCATTGAGATGAATAGTAAACCAGATACAATAACCCAAGCCTTATCTGTCGACTTCAATGCTACGTCCCACAGATAAACTGCGTGCATATCACCATTTCAAAAAGATGCCAGTTTTTAAATAAAACCATGAATTCACGTCTCCCATTCAACTGTGTCTTTGCCTTGTAATGAGTAACTTACATAACGCAAGAAGAACCTCGGCAAATGAAGACCAGAGGCATTGCTCAAGTATGACAGGTTGATAAACACATTAGGAGACAATTAAATCCGTGTTAAGTAGGAGAGTGAAGAGCTGTTTGAAAATTCTGCGGGTTTGTTTGAATAAAGACTTGTGACATGATTAATGCTCAGAGCGGGAAGATGAACTGGAGGAAGGACGCCGCACATTTACTGCACATTGATTGCATTCCATTAAAATCAATTGTATATTAGGAAGTGGTAATTTATAGATTAAGAGGGATTGGCAATCCAGATTAGCATTTAAATAACATGCTCCTCATGGGTAGAGGTATATTCATCATGTATAGATCAAAACTTAAAAAAATGGTCAATATAAAAATGGCGGATCAAACAAGTGTCATTTTAAAGTAGTAGTCGTTTCTAGTTTCCTGCCAAATAAGGATTGTTTAAATGTGTTGTGACCTCCATATCTGACAAAAGCCACAATGTGGTGATGGATCCATACTTTCTGTGTATCCATTGCATATTGGATATTTTTTATATTACAAAGTTATTGTACTCCCTCATTCATAAAAAAGAAAAAAAAATCACTAGTTCCAACCATAAAGCCCCCGTCACCACTGGGGCGACTTGCGCCGGTACGGGCGACGTGGGGCGTGCCTAACCAGGCGACATCGCGCGATGTGCACTCATAAGGCGCGATGTTGGCGGGCCGGGCGGACTGTCCTGGTATAGGAGCAGTGCTCCCATCCTGCATCGCCACATGGGGTTCATTCACCAGCGGCGATGTCCTGTCGTCGCCGGCACAGTTGAGGGCGATGGGAGAATAGGGCCACAGTCACTGCATCGCCATGGAGCCAAAACCCCAGCGGCGTGCCGCCTGTCAGCTCGAAATCCTCGAGGCGCCCCATGTATGACAGGTATGCAGGGAGTGGGCCATTTAGGGAGGTTAGCTTAAGTAGCTATACTATTAAAGTCAATGTTGAACCCTTAAAGGAGCCTTGTAACATTGTCCATGGGTTTTAGCTGAGCCAGACCATCATTTATAGACCTCTAATATCTAGCAGTTGTCTTTTTGTATAGGAAGGAGCTAATTTGTCTTTATTTTTTTTAATAGTGTTGTCAATACAACTTCATATTCTGGTGAAGGTCTTAACCAGAGCCAGTACCTCTTACCTTTCGAAAGATGTGTGAATGTAAGTATTTAACCTATTTTTAGTATATAATAAGTTATCTGTAGGTGTCAAACTACTTAAAGAGGACCTATCAACCCCCCCTTCATGGTTGTGAATCTAAGCCCAGCACTGAACGCAGCATGTCTGCTGCATTCAGACAAGGGGTCCCACCTGGCTCTGTGGGGCTGGTACCCCGATATATAGGCTTAGAAAAACTTACATGAATAAGACGTGGAGGCTGGCCCTTGTGCTGCAGCCTGCATATCTGTAACGCCCATGTCCTCGTGTCAGTCATGAAATCCTAGCTTGCGCAAGGTATTGCTTATCACCACCCCGGTGGCTGTCCCGCCTCATGCTCTGACATCAGAGCCTTTCCCCACCCTCCTCCAAAGCATAACATGGAGCTGGGCGGGAAAAGGCTTTAGAAACATACCATTCACAAAAACAGGAAAGTGCACCATTGTATCGAGTGCTATCTCATGTCAAGTGCCCCAAATCCCTCAAAGTATTGGATTATCAGATAGGTTTGTCCCCTGGTGGCTCAATCTAGATACTGGGACACATACTAAGCAGTTAAATTCACCTTTCTGGCATACATCCTGCCATCCCCCCTGTGAGCTATTACACTCACTTGAGTGTGGGACTACTCAGTATCTTCCGTGTGGCAAGTAAGATAGTGTCTGTGTTTTATGGACCTATGATCCCCTTTATATATACTGAACTGTGACCACCAACCGTGGCTTTCATCCTTGGAACCTCTTTGCTATATCCCCTAGGGATTTTGTTCAATTGTTTTTTAAATGTCTTGTTATTAGCATTTAAAAAATCCAAAATAAAATTGTTCACTTTTGGAAAAATACTCTTTTGTTATTTTTCACTGTATTACAAAATTAATATTTGTGGGGACTGCAACATGGGACTGGACGCAAGTGTCTTATTTTTTACTTGTATATGTAAAAATGTCTTAAATGAGTGATATGTGTAAAATCAAAAGAAAAGATTGCACCATGGTGAAGACCCGTGATAAAGGAGGAAGGTTATTGTAGACAGATTTGCACTCACCTGGGAGGTTGTGCACAGCCTCTGCACAACCCGAGTGTGGGCTGTAGGTGAGGCAAACAGTCACGATGCGGAAAACAGATCTCCTACGATCGTCAGGTGACTAGGCCCGTGATCAGAAGGAGTCTCGCCGTATGACATCACCGCAGGTCCTGTGTGTAATCCAGGAATCCAGCGACGATTTAGAGCAGAGTCCTCTCAGAACCTTGATTGCCCAAAGCTGCTACCACACCACTCTCCCCATAGGGAGATTACAGGCAAATGAAAAAAGAATAATGCAGAGTTTAAGGAGCGCTAAGGCTGCAGAAAGGGCTCAGAAACGAATACTGACCTATTCTGTTTTATTAGTAAATTTGCAAATTGCTCTCTGTCGCCACTACGCGTTATGATAGCCCGGCTATCTTCATCAGGTGGATGGAGAGCAAGATTGGTGATACCTTATATATTCCCTTAACCCAATGGGATTGAACCGTTTGATTATGACATTACAGGAATTCCCAATCGTATGATAGCAACAGGAAGATCACATAATAAAATACCCATATATAAGACAATATGGCGAATATAATCAACTGATAAAAACCTGACAAATAGCACCACTCGCACCACTCGCATAGCTGAACACCTTGAGTATCATACGACATCATCCTACCCTAAGGTAAGAAAGATAGATACCCTGAAACATCAAATTTAACCAACGCTAAGGGACCAACATACTAACACCCTGCATGACTTACCTCACTAGGTCCCTCACGAATGCCAGACAAACGAGCAAAAACTACCAGAGGAGAACAAGGGAAGAGTACTCCTGGAACACCCTACAGGAGAGAATGTAGACGCTATGTAGACTCTTGACAAATAAACTAGAGTCTTTTTAAAACTCCTGCATATATATATATATATATAAAAAAAATGTTTACATTTTCTTATTAATTTTTGTATTAATTTTAATAGATTTATATAAGATTCATTGTTGTAACCCCGTGTGGACCTATAAACAATATCACAACCTTAGGTCTCTGTTTTTAATGGTAATACAATAAAATTCCTGAAAGACGGTGAAACCGATATAAGATTCTTCCAAAATTATTTCCTAAGTACCTCCATACGATAGAATACAAAATACATACTGGGACAACACCACCACTTAATCAACTGCGCCCAGTACCTCTAGAGTATGCGCTTGGCCTTTAATCAATTTATTAATCAGTAATTACAATACATAGGTGGACTACGTACGGCAACACCTAGGCCTCATAGCAGCGACTCCCTCATATTCACTAAGCTAGCTCCAGTGTACACCCAAAACATTGGTTACCCTCTAAAAAGATTTATAAGTTAAATGTCTTCAGTGATCGATCAAGTGAAAACCTTAAAAAATAACTAATTTCTAGTTCTAGTAAGAAAAAAAATTATCTGCCTGAGATAGGGTCCTTTCTTTACTTTAGTACACAGAACCCACCTGTTCCATTTACAATTCTTTAATCACTAGCACAAATCCTATTCTATTCACCGTCTAAGGGACTACTTAATGCCAAGAAAAGCAGGTTGGAAGCAGCTCTATCTATAATAAAAAGCTGCTACAATAGATGTGGTTTTAAAAGAGACATGGTCAAAAAAGGTTAAAGGCGCCAATCATGATTGCAACTGACAGCTCTTCATCAATATAGAGAAATGCAAAAGCATTTCATCTTGTCTTTGCTTTTGGGAGCACCTGATCATACGTTTTTTTTCTTTTTGCAAGAAATGAAATCTAGAATAGAAAAATGTATCTATACTTGGGGCTTGAAAGGAATCTTTTGTTTGTACCCAAAAGCACTAGATATACTAGGGCAGTGAACTTCTCTGTTCAAACAGCTGGGGTTAAGAAAAGATGAAATAATTCAGGACCATTAGAGAAATGACACATGGCTTGGGTCACCTGAGAATACAATTCTAATACAATAGGAAAATTCTGAGGGAAAAAATGAGACTGTGAGGGTGGAAACACTAAACATATGTTTCCAGAATATATTCTTTACTGAACACTTCCTTTTATTCAATACTGGTATGGATATTATTTTAAGGAATATTACAATACAAGGTTTTATTTCAATCCTCATCTGAAACCAGGGTGATATGTTACAGTCACTATTGTTGAAGGGGAGGCGCATCTGACCAACACAGAATCCAGAGAGGTAAGGGCACGGGCACACGTTGAGTATTTGGTCAGCATTTTAACTTATGGTAGTATTTGTAGCCAAAAAGTATAATAGAAACACATCACTGCTTCTGCAAGTTTTACCCACTCCTGGTTTTGGCTTACAAATACTGCGGTAAGAAATTCACCAAATACTCAATGTGAGAACATCGCCTAAAAAGATCTACTAGTCTGTAAAAGATAATCAGTGATAATTGTGAGATTGGTGTAGGACCCAGGATGGGAGACTTATGGCGGGTTTACACGTCGCGATATCGTAGTACAATTTCAATCAAAAGTCACGTGGTTCAATCGTCGGAGGCGAAATCGTTCCTGCGTTGTATGGTGTGAACATCCAATACGATGCAGGAACGATGTCAATGCGATATCGGGGATTGAATGAGCGTGCTATTCAATGCCCCGATATTGCATAGCGATTGAAGCCGGATCGTGCTGTGTAAACGCCCAATTACGATGCGATTTCATACGTCACCCATTCACTCCCATGTTAACTATGCGATCCTGGGTTGGGAGGCGGAGACATCGCACGGACGTTGTATTCCGATATCGCAGCGTGTAAACATTCAATGCAATGCGGGAGGAACGTGCACTAATTGCGCGCTCCCGCGCCATTGAACTGCGATATCGGAACGATATTGCAGCGTGTAAACCCACCATTAGGGGGATTGTCCAGCCTTAAGTTATAAGTCTGTAGTCACTCTATGTGACTGCAGACATGTAAATCCTTACATTTTTTTGCACTGCATGCTGGCAGGTTATTTCAGTGCTCATGCCGTGAGCGTCAGCCAAGTGATAACAAGCATGTAATTTGTGTACATGTAGTCACGTGCTGACTAAATGGGCGCCACCTCACTTAATACAAGTATACTGAGGCCAGATATAATCTAATCGAAATTTATTGATTGGTATAATTGCAGTCACATGCCCGACTGATCCTAGCGCCAACTCTGACAGCAAGCAGTGCAAGTGATGTGAGGATCAACAAACTCTGCTGTCACACTGCCAAAGGCCAGGCAACCCCTTTAAGTCTTCCGTTCTGTCTTGTCTGCAACACCATGATTAGGAGGGGTTGAATAGAGTGGGTGGTCACAAATGAGTCCTGCTGGTAAGTTTAAAACCTGTTCCACTGAAGACAAAATATTACCCTTATCACTGAACCACCAGGTATAACACCTCCTTGTTCTTTTTTCTGTTTTATAAGAATAAGGCCAGGGTCAGATGGCAGTATAACAAGGACAACGATTGCGTTGTAATGCATGGAGTGGCCGAAGGTGCCCCTGACCCCAGCATGACAGCTTCAAGAATTACTGTGCAGCTTTCATGGTTAGGTGAGTGGAGCCTCTGGCCACTCCGTCCATTACAATGGGATCGCTGACCATGTTACATGGTCATCTGACCCCGACATTAGAACTAAAATCTCCCTTCCGGTTCTAACTTAATGTGAAGGCTACAAGCAATTATTAGTCACAGACTGGCTGCTAGTATTTATGACAGTATGTTTCAGTAGGCTACTTATTTTAACAACAATAATAATAATAATAAAAATATATTATTTAAAAATAAAGTAATTTCAGCACCATTGATTTGTATATACATATCCTTAATAACTCTTAAAATCCAGTGGAAAAGACAAGTCTGCTACAAAAACAATATATTCCAGTAATATCATCACAAGTATTTCCTAGCCCAAACCCTTATTAGATGGAGACTACATTTGCGTTGGTCTACCCTACTGTATAGCATAGGGGCTGTGGTACATGAATACATAGGTCTGGTATTGTCATTTAGGCACTAGATTAGTTACTCAACCAATGGTATATGTAACCTGTGGCATAAATACTGTGTCTCTGATGTGAGCATGCTGTATGATTGTAATAAGCTGAACAGGATATAATCATTGTGTGTGTAAAGGAATTTTCTGTGTGTGTGTGGTATGTGTGTGTGTGTGTGTGTTTATTAACTATTCACTGACTGGATTGGTAATGGGCATGTAACAGAAGATGCCTGACATTACCAATCCAGGGCTTAATGACAAGCTGTTAATATTCACTGTCATTAACCCCTTCTATTACCCCGATGCCACCACACGAGGGCATCAGGAAGAGCCGGGTGAAGCGCCAGGAATTGGAGCTAACGAATGAGTCAAATTCTAGGGCAGTAGCGGGTTGCTATTCTATAGCGTGGGGGCCCAATGACCAAGCTGCCTAGTTTTACCTTGCCTGGCAATTAAAAATAGGGCAAAGCCAATGCATTTTTTAACTATTTATTTAAATAATTTAAAAAAACGGTCTCTGGTGTATTTTTCATTGCAAGCCAAGGTAAAACTAAGCAGCTGAAGGTGGCAACCCACAGCTGTCCGCTTTATCTGTCCAGAGAATGAAAAACACAGCGAAGCCCTATGCATTTTTTTTCCCATTATTTATTTACTTTACACACTATGACAGCAAATTGGTTGCTATACACTAATGTGTATGACAACCAAGCACAGACACAGACACTGATACATATTGTGTGAGTGCAGTCTGAGTGCAACAGCCAATCACGGGCGCACTCACAGAGACTCAGCCTGTGACTGGCTGTTGCCAGTCAGTGCAGTGAATATTCATGAAACCTAATGGGTGACCCTAAAAGCAAGCATCGGGGGGTTGCGGGAGACAGGTAAGCTCTATCTTTATCTATCTGTCTGCGGTCAACTGTTGCGATTACCATGGTGACACGGTCAGCAGTGATCATCAACCATAGTAATCATGTCACTCCGATCCAGCATAATGCTGATGCGGTTGCATCCTGTTAAACAAAAAAAAACTGGATGCCTGTTGGACGCGTTTTCCGCTGGTTCATGCTGGAACGCACCTGTGAAACTGGCCTTACGAGTTTCATATGGAATAGGACACAGTCCTTACTTAACCACTGTTCACAAAAAATTTGAGTGATCTAGTTATATAGTATAAAGAAGTATTATGCTGATCCTTCGACAGTAGTCAGTAATGGCTTCATCGTCATTGATATAGCCCTGAATTTTGTATCTTCCCATATTTCAGGCCTATCGATTCAACATGCTAACAATATTTCAATATAATGCTCGTATTCTGTCTTTGTGCATTACTCTGCACAATAGGGTGTTCTCTGTGCTATTTGTAACGTTAATCAAAATTACATTTATTAAAAAAAAAAAAAATGGTGTTCAATACAGAAAAAGTACCGTATATACTCGCGTATAAGCCGAGTTTTTCAGCCCAAAAATTGGGCTGAAAAGTCCCCCCCTCGACTTATACGCGAGTCACTTCACTGTATACTGTATACAATGTATACAGTATACAGTGCCCCCCATCAGTATACAGGGCCCCTCCCGCCGCAATCCTGTAAAGGAAGAGATTAGTATACTTCCTCCGGTGGGCGCAGGCAATGACGTCATTGTCTGCGCGACCGAGGAGGAAGCCGGAAGAAGATGGAGGATCGCGATGGCGGCGGGACAGCGGCAGCGGGACAGCGGCAGGGATAAGTATACTAATCTCTTCCTTTACAGGATTGCGGCAGGGGGGGCCTGTATACTGATGGGGGGGCCTGTATATAGATGGGGGGGCCCTGTATACACCTCTGGGGCATCTGTATACTACCACTGGGGCTGCTGTATATAGATGGGGGGGCCTGTATATACCTCTGGGGCATCTGTATACTACCACTGAGGCTGCTGTATACTGATGGGGGGGGCCTGTATATACCTCTGGGGCTTCTGTATACTACCACTGGGGCTGCTGTATACTGATGGGGGGGCCTGTATATACCTCTGGGGCATCTGTATACTACCACTGGGGCTGCTGTATACTGATGGGGGGGCCTGTATATACCTCTGGGGCATCTGTATACTACCACTGGGCTGCTGTATTTACCTAGGGGCTTCTGAAATAATACCACTGGGGCTGCTGTATATACCTTGGGCTCTATACTACCACTGGGGCTGCTGTATATACCTCTGGGGCTTCTGTATACTACCACTGGGGCTGCTGTATATACCTCTGGGGTTTCTGTATACTACCACTGGGGCTGCTGTATATACCTCTGGGGCTTCTGTATACTACCACTGGGGCTGCTGCTGTATATACCACTGGGGCTGCTGCTGTATACTACCACTGGGGAGGCTGCTGTATACCACACTGCTGGGGGCTGTATACTTGTGCTGGGGTCCACCCTTGGCTTATACACGAGTCAATAGGTTTTCCCAGGTTTTGGGGGCAAAAGTAGGGGGGTCGGCTTATACACAGGTCGGCTTATACACGAGTATATATACGGTAAGTATGTTAAAGGTAACACAAGAAATTGTAGTGAAACACTCTCTCAAAACTTTGAAAAGAAACAGTAAAACTGATATCATTGGAACAATAAAACTCATAGTATGTAATAGTCTAAGAGCGCATACTTTTTGTTTGCTTTTGTGTAACAGAAAAAGAGTATAATGCTAAAGAAAGCTACATACGGTAGCAGCAGGTTGGCACAAGGCAGAGTGGAAACCAATTATAATAGGCACTTGGTAATTGTATCAGCAGCAGAATTGTGAAATACCAACAATGCTATTTATCACTAAGAAAAAATACATAGAGCTACCCATACAGAAGAGCTGGAAGCTTCCCGAAGCAGCAGAAAACAGGTTGACATCATTTTACAACTTGGATATCCATTGTCCTTTAGTGCTTTCTGCACAGAACATTACTATTATTTCTATTTGTGCACCAGACGAAGAACATAAAATTAGATGTTGATCTAATTACAATCCCAACTAGCACTAAAGGAACTTGGTTTTTGTTAGGATTTTTAATTCTAGAAGCCCAAATGCGAATCAATATAAAGCCATGTAATGTATGACATGTCTGCCGGCTACTGATTGAGGAGGAGAAAAGGTCTCTCCTATTGATGGCATATCATTTTCAACAGACCTCTGATTAAGAAAGAAACACAATGTTCAGAGGCTGCTCCAATTTTTACAGGAACACATTTATTTTATTGTATTGACAGGCCTTTCTTATTTAAGACCTTCTCAGAGCAATTAGTTTTATCGGATGTACAGAGGTGGAAAATTACAAGTGTCAGACATTCGTTTTCCACTTCATATTCCTATTCCCTATTCACATAGAACAATTGGTTTTGCACCAGGATACGAGCTGAAACCTGGGATAAAAAAAGATAAGAAATGCCACATATTCACATTTAAAAAAAAAAAATTACATGAAACTTATATCTATAAGATGTAACGTAAAAACAAAATGAATGCTCAAGGAGGACATGACTTTACTAGACACAAGCAGTTATTCTAAATTATTGCATTATTGATTTTGCTCTAGTAGAGCTCTTACTATTTTCCAGGTCTGAAGTCACAATTATAATGGATGATCAACACCTCAAATCACAAGTCAAAAGAATTGCAATAAAATAAGAATAAAACAGTAATATGATTGTTGCAGGATTGGAGAGAAAGTCTGGGAACTGAGTTGTATTGTAGAGCAGAAGGAAAAGATAACTTTTCTTCCACCATACCATGCAGAACGCAGCTCATCATGGAAAGACTATACTTTCTGAATTGTATCAAATCGAGTAATGCTGAATGATCACAGCTCTGAAGTTATAGGATTGTAACTGCAGCTCAGAATAATAACACACTGTTGAGATTCAAGCAAAGTACGCCTTTGTTGTAAGATATACTTATCTGTTGCTATGTTAGGATTATTGGTAAAACTAGATGGATTTGTGTCTTCTTTCAATCTTAGGCTGCTTTCATATCAGCGATAATCGCTGATCGCGGCAGTTGCGGTGAAAAAACGTAACTGCCGTGATTACAGCATAGATCGCGGCACACTTGCGGCAAGCCCATACAATGTCTATGAAGCTTGCGGTAAGTGTGCCGCCGCAAAAAAAACGCGGCATACCGCGTTTTTTTCGCGGCCGCACCTGACGCAAGTGCCGAAACCGCACCTGCCGCACAGTTACTGCAAGCCCCATAGACATTGTATGGGGCTTGCCACAAGTGTGCCACGATCGCGGCCGTTATACGGTAATGCGGCAGTTGCCGTTTTTTCACCACAACTGCCGCGATCAGCGTTTACCACTGATGTGAAAGGGGCTTTATACTGTGAAACTATGTGATGCGGACAAATTTCAAATGGTCATATGAGTTAACATTCAATTGGTTCAGTTTTTAATAGCTTGTTATAGCGGTTGTTCAGGACTTTAATATTGATGGCTTACACTTAGGGCAAATTTACATGAGACTTTTTTTGGCTTGAGTGTGATCCAACAATATCAGTTCACACTTTGACCAATGTTAGTCTATGGGGCCGTGTACATGTCAGAGTTGGACACTGCATACCCGAGTTTAATCCAATATTCTGATCGCACTAGGCCATGCAAGTCAATGAGTCCATAAAAAGCATCAGACTGCACTCCAATGACATCTTAGTACAGTCCGATTTCAACGGAATGACAGCCTGGAGATGGAAACATTTTTATTTCAACCTTCTCTTCTTCTGAGAGAATTGGATCACCCTCCGTACAAATCACTCTCTGTTCAAACTCTGATCAGAGTGTGATTTGCATAATCAACTCAATTATCTCGGATGGCTACACAGTCATCTGCACCCAGGATAAGGATATATCATCAATATCAGATTGGTGGGGCGTCTGACACCCAACATGCATTGCATGGAGCCATAGCTCCAAATATCTCGTAGTGGCTGTTCTCATGTGCTACCGTTCAGTTCCCAGTTAAAAGAATGAGACTTTAATGGCAGTAACCAAGAGCCGTTATACACAGTCTGCAATTACATACATTTAAGGAAAAAAAAATTCACAAAAGGTGGACAACCCTTTTTATATGGCACAACATTAAACCCAGGAAAGGCCCTCGATTCATCATGGCAGGGTCAATCATTTTAATACACCTTCCCACCCGCTTATTTTCCTCTATAAAGCCAGAGCTGTCAATCACAGAAGAGAAGATGGTGTATTTAAATGATTGGCACCACCATGATTCATGATGGCATGTACATGGTTTGAACAGTCATTAAGTGCTGAAAAGTCCCTTTAAGAAGCATTTCTGGTCAGAGGTCACATGTCGACCATGTTAGCACTGCTTTATCATCATTGGGGACAGTGATTAGCTGGACCAGTCAATAGCAGGTATGGATAAAACATAATTAAAGGAAAACAGCAAGCAAAAACCAGTAGGACACCCAGAATGGGCATGTTGGAGAATCTGGGAATATATGCCATAAATCTAAATTGTTTTGTTATGTAATTATGTCTTCCCTGGAATATTGATTTCTTTATATCATGAACATACCCTTTAATTCTCTCTTCCTCTCACCTGCTATTTACATGTCTATTAATATGAAGCGGGCATCTTTCCATTATGAATACGACATTGGAGCACAGCACTGTATGAAATACAAGCCAAGCATTACTGCTGAAATGAGCTGTAAATCATTTTTAATTTATCGCAATAGTACTTGTTCCCCTTCTAGTATAGCTGAAATAACAGCAAATGACATTTTAATTTCATCCCCAGAATTGACTTGCTGTAAGTTGCTGAACATCATTTCAAGTGTATTAGTACACTGTGAACTACAATTTCTCAATGTCACAGACGCAAGACATTACATAAACGCATCAGGCACAGCTCAAATGTCTTTCTTAAATCGTTTGCCTCCACAAACTAGTGTTTACCAAGCCCGTCAATGATGTGTGAAGAGATTAATACTTAAAACAAAACACATTACATTCCTTCGCTTAGTCCATTGATTCTTATGAATAATTTTGGCAAAATAGAAAAAAACATGTAGCCGTAGAACTGAAAACAACATGAGGAGTATACAGTGGGTACAGAAAGTGTTCAGACCCTTTTAAATTTTTCACTCTTTGTTTCATTTCAGCCATTTGGTAAATTCAAAAAAGTTCATTTTTTTCTCATTATTGTACACTCTGCACCCCATCTTGACTGAAAAAAAACCAGAAATGTAGACATTTTTGCAAATTTACTAAAAAAAGTAAAACTGAAATATCACATGGTCATAAGTATTCAGACCCTTTGCTCAGTATTGAGTATTTGCACCTTTTGAGCTAGTAATCCCATGAGTCTTCTTAGGAATGATGCAACAAGTTTTTCACACCTGGATTTGGGGATCCTCGGCCATTCTTCCATGCAGATCCTCTCCAGTTCTGTGAGGTTGGATGGTGAATGTTGGTGGACAGCCATTTTCAGGTCTCTCCAGAGATGCTCAATTGGGTTTAGGTCAGGCTCTGGCTGGGCCAGTCAAGAATGGTCCTAGAGTTGTTCTGAATCCACTCCTTTGTTATTTTAGCTGTGTGCTTCGGGTCATTGTCTTATTGGGAGGTGAACCTTCGGCCAAGTCTGAGGTTCAGAGCATTCTGGAAGAGGTTTTCATCCAGGATACCTCTGTACTTGGCCGCATTCATGTTTCCTTCAATTGCAAGCAGTCATCCTGTTCCTGCAACTGAAAAATACCCCCATAGCATGATGCTGCCAGCACCATGTTTCACTGTTGTGAATGTATTGCGCAGGTGATAAGCAGTGTCTGGTTTTCTCCACACATACCACTTAGAATATCACCAAAAAGTTCTATCTTTGTCTCATCAAACCAGAGAATCTTATTTCTCATAGTCTGGGAATCCTTCATCTGTTTTTTTGCAAACTCTATGTGGGCTTTTATATGTCTTGCACAGAGGAGAGGCTTCCATCAGGCCACTCTGACATAAAGGCCCGACTGGTGGAGGGCCGCAGTGATAGTTGACTTTGTGGAACTTTCTTCCATCTCCCTACTGCATCTCTGGAGCTCAGCCACAGTGATCTTGGGGTTCTTCTTTACCTCTCTCACCAAGGTTCTTCTTCCACGATTGGTCTAGGAAGACTTCTGGTGGTCCCAAACTTCTTCTATTTAAGGATTATGGAGGCCACTGTGGTCTTAGGAACCTTGAGTATTGTAGAAATTCTTTTATAACCCTGGCCAGATCTGTGCCTTGCAACAATTCTGTCTCTGAGCTCCTTGGGCGGTTCCTTTTACCTCATGATTCTCATTTGGTCTGACATACACTGTAAGCTGTGAGGTCTGTGAGGTGTGTGCCTTTTCAAATCAAATTCTATTAGCTTAATTAAACACAGCTGGACTCCAATGAAGGAGTAGAAACCATCTCAAGGAGGATCACAAGGAAATGGACAGCATGTGACTTAAATATGAATGTCTGCGTAAAGGGTCTGAATACTAATGACCATGTTGTCATATATGATACAGTCTATATAGAGTCTAATGCATGGGTATAATGAGACACATGAGACATACGCTTCTTAAGCAGCTCTTGTATTGCTTCATACAAGTTAGTGCATCAACAGGATAACATAAATGTAGTTGCAGAGTGCAAGGCAAACAACCAAGGACATCAGAGCATTAAAGCATAGCACAAGTCATTCAGAGTCCATTACTTTCCTGTCAGATGTTGCTGGCAAACAGGATGATTCCAGGCAGAGTGAATCCAGGCTTCAGAGAGCAAGACACAAACTGGTTGCAGACCTGATTCTGGAGCACAGGTTAACCAGCTGAAGTAGTTTAAA
Source organism: Allobates femoralis (assembly GCA_033576535.1). NCBI lineage: Eukaryota > Metazoa > Chordata > Amphibia > Anura > Aromobatidae > Allobates > Allobates femoralis. Next base: position 549,603,920 of record JARQOC010000001.1, on the reverse strand, counting down.
AGGGCAATTGGCAAGAAACAGGGCAGGGACATCAAAGCTGAGGACTCCATATTGTTTGAGGGCAAGAGTCAATGCACAGGACAGGAAACAAGATGGCCGATGACAAGCTGAGAACTCCATATTGGTTGAGGGCAAAAGTCATTACACATGACAGGAAACAAGATGGCCGACAAAATACACTAAATGCAAACATAACAACAGATATAGCAAAAAAGACTGAAAACCTTACATTACTCCCCCCTTAGGGACAGCCTCTGGATGGCCCCAGTCCAGGCTTTCCCGGGTACCTCCGATGGAACTGGCGGAGTAACCGAGGAGCATGGAGATTGGAGGCCGGCTCCCACGAGTTGTCCTCAGAAGAATAGCCCTGCCACTTTACCAGGTATTGCACCCCGTTTCTACGCAACCTGGAGTCCAGGATCCTTTCCACGACAAACTCCTCCTGGCCATCGATGAGTACCGGAGCAGGAGGGGAAGAAGAACGACCAGGGAATGAATTGGGAGTCACAGCCTTTAGTAGAGAAACGTGGAACACGGGGTGAATCCTCATAGATCTTGGAAGTTGAAGGCGACAGGCAACGTTGCTGACGAGCTTATTAATCTTATAGGGCCCAACGTACTTATGACCCAATTTGGATGATGGTACTCTCAATTTAAGGTTCTTAGTTGACAGCCAGACCAAATCTCCTACCTTGAAGGTTGGTGCAGGTTTACGAAACCTATCTGCCGCTTTTTTATACCTGTCCTGAGCTGATTCCAGATTCTCTTTAAGCAGATCGAGGTTCCTTTGTAGAGAGGTGATTCTGTCGGCTACAGCTGGAAGAGGTGAATCTATGGGAAGTCGAGGAAGGATGTTAGGATGATAACCCAAATTGGCATAAAAGGGTGACTGCTTGGTGGAAGCGCTCTGTGAGTTGTTATAAGAGAATTCAGCCAGTGGAAGCAAATCCACCCAGTCATCTTGTAGGTGGCAGATAAAACAGCGGAGATACTGTTCTAGGGTCTGATTAGTCCGCTCGGTTTGTCCATTTGTCTGCGGATGAAAGGCAGAAGACAGGTTAACTTTGATGTCCAACGCAGCACAGAAGTGCTGCCAAAACTTTGAAGTGAATTGCACCCCTCGATCAGATACAACCTCATCCGGTACGCCATGCAGGCGAAACACATTTTGAATGATTAAGTCCGATGTGTGTTTCGCAGTGGGTAGACCAACACACGGAATGAAATGGGCTGCCTTTGTTAACCGATCCACCACCACCAGAACTGTGTTCTTTCCTTGAGAGGTTGGCAACTCCACAATGAAGTCCATAGATATGGATCCCCATGGACGGGATGGAACGGGTAGGGGTTGTAATAGACCCGTAGGCGAAGATCGTGGAGTCTTGCATCTGGCACAGACTTCGCAAGAAGTGACGTAACCTAGAACATCTCTTCTGTATGTGGGCCACCAAAAGAAGCGAGACAGGAATTCTTGAGTCTTCAGAACTCCTCTATGCCCCGCTATCTTAGAATCGTGGACGAGTTGCAGTACTCTCACCCTGACTGCTTCAGGAATATACAGGCGTTGCCCCTGAATCCACACACCATTCTTATATACAAGACTTACTTCACAAGACGGTTGTGCCAGCCAGGGATCCGTATGGTATGCTTCCTTGATGTCGTTAAGCAAGTCTTGATTATGAAGCACTCCCAGGAACCTGGAATCAGAGATAACAGTCTTACGAGACGTGAGTGGAATTGTCTCAGTTGAGTAGAGTCTAGACAACGCATCGGCCTTTCCATTACGCGATCCTGGCCTATAGGAGATAACAAAACTGAATTGGTTTAAGAAAAGACTCCAACGAGCCTGGCGAGGAGTCAAGCACTTAGCCGATCTGATAAACTCAAGATTGCGGTGGTCAGTCAACACGATTATCTGCTGCGCAGCTCCCTGAAGGTGGTGTCTCCATTCCTTGAAGGCTGCGATGATGGCCAACAATTCTCTATTACCCACATCATAGTTCCGTTCTGCAGGAGACAACCGCCGGGAAAAGAAAGCACAGGGATGTAAGACTTCTTTCTCACCTGTCCTCTGGGAGAGGATAGCTCCGATGGCACTGTCTGAGGCATCCACCTCTATTATGAAGGCCAGTTCAGGGTTAGGATGCACCAGAATAGGTGCCGTGGTGAATTTCTCTTTCAAACGGGAAAATGCTTCTTGAGCCTGGGGGGTCCAGGTAAAAGCAGAGTTCTTGCGGGTAAGCCGTGTAATGGGAGACACAACCTCAGAAAAGTTCCTGATAAAACGCCTGTAGAAATTAGCAAACCCTATAAAGCGCTGGACATCCTTCACATTCTTGGGGACCGGCCAGGCTTTAATGGCTTGGATCTTACCCTCATCCATACTAATTCCTCGTGATGACATTACATACCCCAGAAATTGGATCTCCGTTCGATGGAATTCGCACTTCTCCAGTTTGATATACAGATGGTGTTGTCGAAGGCGTTCTAAGACCATCTTCACATGTCTGTGATGCTCCTCTGTGGAATTAGAAAAAATCAAAATATCATCCAAATAAATGACAATGAATGTATCCAGGAGGTCCCTAAAAATGTCATTCACCAAATGTTGGAAAGTTGCTGGAGCATTACATAAACCGAACGGCATTACTAGATATTCAAAGTGTCCGTAGCGTGACCTGAAAGCTGTCTTCCATTCATCCCCAGGTCTAATGCGGACCAAGTTATAGGCCCCACGGAGATCCAACTTTGTAAAGAGTTTTGCATGCCGTACTCTCTCCAATAATTCAGGGATCAACGGTAGTGGGTAACGGTTTCTGATCGTGATTTTATTGAGCTCCCGATAGTCTATACAGGGCCTAAGAGATCCATCTTTCTTCTTCACAAAGAAGATTGGTGCACCAGCAGGAGATGAAGAGGGGCGTATGAAGCCCTTGGCTAGATGTTCGTCTATATAGTCTTTGAGAGCCTTTAGCTCAGGCCCTGCCAAAGAGTAAATCTTGCCAAAAGGTATTCCCGCACCTGGTAACAGGTCTATTGGACAGTCATATGGACGGTGAGGGGGTAGCAGGTCTGCGTTCCTTTTGTCACACACGTCAGCATACTCACGGTATATGGCTGGTAGCTCAGAGACTGATGTTGGTCCTTTAGGAATGGAGCAGACTGAAGCTTCTGGACTTATCTGTTTCTCTGGAAAGTGCAGTTCTTTAGTTTCCCAGTTAATCGTAGGATTCTGAGCCTGCAGCCACGGCAGTCCTAGAATAATAGGGAAATGAGGAGAAGAGATGAGCATAAATGACAGACTCTCTTTATGGTCATTACCCATGAGGACCTTTAAGGGCTCCGTCTCCTGATCCACTGGTCCAGAGTTTAACAGTGAGCCATCTACGGTCTCCATCTGTACAGGAGTAGCCTTCTTTACTGAACGTACTCCAAGTTTCTCAGCGAAGGAGATGTCCATAAAATTGCCGCTTGCCCCTGAATCAATCATAGCGGAGGTAGATACCCAGACAGAGTGAACCCTGAGCTTGAGGGGAATAAAGCAATGAGAATTGTTGTTCTTACAACTCAGCTGGGAAACCGCTGAAAAAACCTGAAAAACTGCTGCAGTAACACGTGCATCCGGCTCAGAGATAACAGAGTTCAAGTCTGAGTAATCAATGTCTGCATCCTCTACTCTCTCTGGGATCTGTGGTTCGGACCTGACAGAACCCCTCTCACAGCACTCGCAGTGTATGATGGCTGCAGTTGTCTTACGAGAACGACTGGGGCAGTTTATAATGAAATGTCCTGACTTACCGCAATAGAAACACAGATTTTCCTTTACTCGATGTTCCTTACGTGCATCACTGACCCGTCTCTGTAAAGAGTCCACCTGCATAGGCTCAGGTTCGGGTTCTCGTATAATCCTGCTCAAGGACTCCTTAGCTGGAGAGGGAGGAAATAAATGATTAGTGCGCTTTATCTCCGACCATCTCTCCTGTCTGCGTTCAGTAAGCCGAGCATCGATCCGAATACAGTAGTTGATAAAATCTCCTAATGCTGTAGGTGGGTCGGCACGAGCGAGTTCGTCCTTAATCACAGAGGATAATCCTTTCCGGAAAACCGACTTCTTAGCAGAGCTATCCCAAGTGGTGTCGAGAGCCCATCTCCGGAAATCCAAAGCATACTCCGCTACCGAGCGCTTACCTTGGCTTAAAGTTAACATGGCTGATTCCGCTGTAGCACCGCGGTTTGGATCATCGAATACCTGCCCCATAGCTGAAATGAAAGCATCAAGATTATTTAGACAGTCATCGTCAGTCTCAATTAGGGGGTTTGCCCATGTGAGAGCTTTGTTGGAGAGTAGCATAATTATTGTCAATACTTTAGATCGCTCAGTAAGGAACTGTGGCGCATGAGCCGCAAAAAACAGTTTGCATTGATTAATGAATCCCCTGAATTTTTCCCGTTCACCGCCAAAGCGGAATGGTGGTAGCTTGGGGATTCCAATAACCGGGGTTGAAGTTGGGATGTGGACGCGTCCCTCCAGAACCTCAATCCGGGTTCGTAAGTCCTGCGTGGTTTGTCCGAACACCTGCAGATTATGATCACCGCGATCCCGCAGGCTTGCAAAGCTGGTCTTCAATGCCTGTAGGTCAGCAAGGATTGAATCCGTCACGTCGCACAGATGTTTAACGGGGTCCTCCATATTCCCAGAAGCTGCACGGCAGAGAGGCTGGAAAGGAAGAAAAGGAGCACAATAGTGTTTACCTGTGGTAACACTCCTGACTTAAAAGAAGGGAATGTGCTCACCTGGAAAGGTTGTGAGAAGCCACAACCACTATCATCACATATATCGATATCTCAGATCCACGGTCTGCAGCAGCTCTCCAATGGCAAAAGATCCAGAAATCTCTATACAGGTGGCAGCAGATGCAGCACTGTCCTAGACCCAGCAGACTCTATTATGGCTCCAGAATCTGTCATATATGATACAGTCTATATAGAGTCTAATGCATGGGTATAATGAGACACATGAGACATACGCTTCTTAAGCAGCTCTTGTATTGCTTCATACAAGTTAGTGCATCAACAGGATAACATAAATGTAGTTGCAGAGTGCAAGGCAAACAACCAAGGACATCAGAGCATTAAAGCATAGCACAAGTCATTCAGAGTCCATTACTTTCCTGTCAGATGTTGCTGGCAAACAGGATGATTCCAGGCAGAGTGAATCCAGGCTTCAGAGAGCAAGACACAAACTGGTTGCAGACCTGATTCTGGAGCACAGGTTAACCAGCTGAAGTAGTTTAAAAGGGCAATTGGCAAGAAACAGGGCAGGGACATCAAAGCTGAGGACTCCATATTGTTTGAGGGCAAGAGTCAATGCACAGGACAGGAAACAAGATGGCCGACGACAAGCTGAGAACTCCATATTGGTTGAGGGCAAAAGTCATTACACATGACAGGAAACAAGATGGCCGACAAAATACACTAAATGCAAACATAACAACAGATATAGCAAAAAAGACTGAAAACCTTACACATGTGATATTTCAGTTTTTCTTTTTTAATTTGCAAAAATTTCTACATTTTCTGTTTTTTTAGGCAAGATGGGGTGCAGAGTTTACATTAATGAAACAAAATGAACTTTTTTGAATTTACCAAATGGCTGCAATGAAACAAAGAGTGGAAAATTTAAAGGGGTATGTTAAAGGGGTATGAACACTTTATATACCCTCTGTAAGTTAAAGATTAATTACTCATTGCTCACAAAAACAAGACAAATAATGTGACCTTCTTTAAAAAGGGACATACCAGCAGAGCTGGCGTAAAAAGAATTTGCTCACACTGCTGCACTCCCTGCTATCTTATCTAATGTTGGAAATTTCATAAATGTTGAGGTAAGAGGAGTCTGCTCACACTGCTGTACACCTACCTAGCTAAACGAATGCTAGAAATACCAGGGGTACTAAGGTAAGAAGAGGCTGCTCATGCTGCTGCCTACACTGTCTATTTGATCTAATACTAGAGATACCAGGGGTGCTGTGGTAAAAGAAGGCTGCTCATACTGCTGCCCACATTGTCTTTCTGTTCCAATACTGCATACATACAGACAAGAAAAAGCGTAACAATGTTTTGAACTTTTGACTTTCAGGTTCCATATCTCAGCATGCAATACAGTTTTGAGTGTGAGACTGCTGTAATTTTAAAGACAATCATGTTGGCTATCTTATACATTCATTTGACTTGAAACTGTTTAACACATGATTAGCTATGCAGATTCTTATCATGTCACTGTATTGTTACTGTATTTCATATTCGAGCCGCTGCTTCTTTTGATGATAATGACGTCAAGGCTTCTTCACCGCTTTTCAGGCCATTCCAAATTTGTGCATCGCACACTGCTTACATGGAAGTCTGTGATTTTACTATTATGAGGAATGCTACTACTCTACTTCCTCTACTCTACTACTCTACTACACCTCTACTGTCGTGTTTGTTGCACTAGAACTGATGGGCCTTGTGATAAGCCGACTTATTGACAACAATCTTTTGCCTGGACATCCACCTCTTGGCTTTTGAATGGATGGACGGACTTAATTTCTATTCTGCCAACTGTGCTGGCATTCACATAATGCAGTTTTGCAATTTTCTTTGACAAGAGACTACTATCAATGAGCTGGATGATGCAGTTTCTCTTTTGTTGGGAAATAGTCTTAGCTGCCCCTTGATTCAAACCAGTGACCTTTTGCTTGGGAATCAACCTAATAACACACTGGGTGATTATGGAATGTGAGAACAGGTTGTAATTTGTAGTATACCATGACATAAATCTCCATACATAATTGCTAATTATATGCTAACTAGTTGCAAGTAAAACTAATGCATGAGATGGCCAAGATGATTGTCTATAAAATGAAGGTAGTCTCACACTCAAAACTGTAGTGGATTGTGAGATATGGAGACTGAAAGTCAAATGTTCATAACATTGTTACCCTTTTACTTGTCAGTGTAGAAAGGGTGCTGAAGTGAGAAGAGACTGGTGCTGTACATGATAAAGGATTACATACAAACAAGTTAAAAATACAATGAACAAACTAACAGTGACAGACTGGTAAAGAGTGGAGAGAGCACCCTGCCCTTGCGGGCTTACATTCTACAGGGCAATGGGGAGGGAGACAGTAGGTTGGTCTGCGCTGGTGATGGTGGAGCACCAGATCCAGTGGTGGTGAGGTGGCACCGTGGTCATTGCAGGCTGTAGGCAGTTCTGAAGAGGTGGGTTTTCAGGTTCTGCTTGAAGATTCCGAATGTAGGGGATAGTCGGACGTGTTGGGATGCAGAGTTCCAAAGGATGGGGATCCTCGGGCAAAGTCTTGCAAGCGGTTAGATAAGGAACGTACAAGTGTGGAGGAAAGAGGGGAGTCTTGAGAGGATTGAAGATTACGAGTTGGATGATATCAGGAGATTAGTTCAGAGATATATGGGGGAGACAGATTGTAGATGGCTTTGTAAGGCTGGTTTCACACTGTGGTTTTTTCCCTGATCAGGTTTGATCAGGTTTGTGTGTCAAAACCAGGAGTGTCTCCAAAACTCAGAACACGTGTCAATCTTTCAATTATAGTTTTTCTCTGCAAGTTCCTCTCTTGGTTCTTCTCCTGTTCTGACACACAAACCTGATCGAACGTTATCAGGGAAAAAACTGCAGTGTGAAACCAGCCTAAGTCAATGTTAGGCTGGCATCACACCACAGTTCTATCAGGTCCGGGGCTGTCCGGGGTGAACCTGACAGCCCCGGACCAGATGTTACTGTAATGCAGCCCTATGGGGCCGGATGGAGCCGGATGGCAGCTATCATCATCCGGTTTCCATCTGTTCAAGAGGATCCAGGGGAATTTGGATTTTTCTCCCAAAAAAAAAAAATCTCCCCAAACTGGATCCTCCCAGATTCTCATGGATCAAGGGCAATCTGGCGCTCCATAACATGGGAGTCTATGGGGTCGGAGTTCCCCCTATCCGGGAAGATCCAGAAGGATCCGGGGAACCGGATACCTGCGACTGATGTTCAGTATGAGCTACGCTGAACTTCAGCACCAGGGAGCTGTCCCCGGTGAAGCGGTTCAGCACCATTTCGCAGGGGACAGCTGATCTCGGCTGCATCCGGCTACAAACAAGACCGGAGGGCATATTATTCTGTTTGCAAATCCGGTCCGGGATCGGATTGTGCATGGTGTGAAGCCAGTCTTAGTAGTTTGAATTGGATACACTGGTGAATTGGGAGTCAGTGGAGGGATTTGCAGAGAGGAGAAGTGAAGAAGTGGAGGAGCAGCGAGGAGAGAGGTGAATGTGTAAAAAGCACAGCATGTGAATGGATAATAGTGAAATGCTTTGACTTCGATGGGACAGCTAACGCCAGTGCATTTCACTACATTCCATTGCAATAGCTGATCTGCAATTAGTGGATCAATAGCGCAGAAATAGCGCAATAGCATGCAACGCGTGCTTCCGAATCATGTGATTCGCTTGGAAATAGCGCAAGGTTTCGAACTCTGGCACTTAGATACTCGCGTTTGACCTGCACTCAGGGTTCCGTCATCATAGGAATGTATTGGCAGCGTTAACGCAGCCTTACCGTTACGGCAACACTGCGTTAATGCTGCCAAATTCTATCTTTTTAATGGAAACCCCTGAACGCAATCCAAAATGCTAACGTGACCCTGGCCTTAGGCTGCGTGAGCACATTGAGTTTTTATGCGTTTTTTAGTGTAGTCTTAAAACCTGAAGAGATTCCTGATGCCAGCAAAGGCCAGGGTCACACATACTATGTGTTTTTGCCTTACATCCGTTTTTGGGAACATTTTGGACATTTTTTTTCAAAGTCCAAAAACACATGTGCGTTAACGCATTTGTGTGTGTGTTTTTTTTAAAAAAAACACATGCGTTTTTATGCAGCAGCCCAAAAACGCTGCTAGCTGCGTTTTTGGGGTGCTTTCAAATAACGCATGCGTTTCTTTTACATGGGGCCCTATTGGAAACACGTGTGTTACTGCAGGTGCCTATATGTGCCATGCGTTAATGCATGCGTTAATGCATATGAGTTTTTCATGAAAAAATGACTAAGTCCCAAAATTTGCCAAAAACGTCCAGGACCTCAAGGGACAGTATTAGCACCCTTAGAAAAATGGATCCATTTTTCTAAGGGCTTAAAAAACAGATTTGTATGTGTGAACCTGGCCAAAGTCAATGAGAATCCTTAAGTCTCATGCACATGTTACTTATTTGTGACTTGCAGATTTGCTGCAGAAAAGCTTCAGCATGTCAATTTTTTGTTTATGTGCACACATTGAGTACCGTATATACTCGTGTATAAGCCGACTTTTTCAGCCCAAAAATTGGGCTGAAAAGTCTATCCCTCGGCTTATACACGAGTCATATACCGAATGTATGGGTGGGGGCAGCTCTGGGGGGGTGTCGGGGGCTGGAGCGGGCTAGCTGCGTGATGCAGAGGGATGCAGAGAGAGCGGGGAGATCTCCTGCTCCCGCTCATTTAATATGCACTGCCGCTGTCCATCACCTTGGTGCTGAAACAGCACCAAGTTATGGACAGAGGAGCAGGCATACTATCTGCAGTCACCTCTGGCATCCAGGCTATGCTGTACCCTCCCCTGTCCCCCGTCACTCTTTATGCCCCCCAGCTGGCACACACAAAGCCCCCCTGCATCCAGAATATGCCCCCCGTCATTCTTCATGCCTCCCCAGCTGTCACACATAGCCCCCTCCCCCCGCATTAAGAATATGCGCCCCATCATTCTTTATGTCTCCTGCTGGCGTGCACATAGCCCCCACATCAAGAATATGCCTGCCCCCCCCTGTCACTGTATATGCCAGGGAGCCGGCGTGCACATAGCCCCCACATCAAGAATATGCCTGACCCCCCCTGTCACTGTATATGCCCGGGAGCCGGCGTGCACATAGCCCCCACATCAAGAATATGCCTGCCCCCCCGTCACTGTATATGCCCGGGAGCCGGCGTGCACATAGCCCCCACATCAAGAATATGCCTGCCCCCCCCTGTCACTGTATATGCCAGGGAGCCGGCGTGCACATAGCCCCCACATCAAGAATATGCCTGCCCCCCCTGTCACTGTATATACCCGGGAGCCAGCGTGCACATAGCCCCCACATCAAGAATATGCCTGCCCCCCCCTGTCACTGTATATGCCCGGGAGCCGGCGTGCACATAGCCCCCACATCAAGAATATGCCTGCCCCCCCCGTCACTGTATATGCCCGGGAGCCGGCGTGCACATAGCCCCCACATCAAGAATATGTCTGCCCCCCCCCGTTAACTCACCCTCCAATGCGCGGTCCTTGCTCACAGCTCCTCTGTTGCTCTTCCTGTTTCCCGGCCATCAAATCATGTGACCGGGTATTACTGTGCGCCCGGTCACATGATTTGATGGCCGGGAAACAGGAAGAGCAACAGAGGAGCTGTGAGCAAGGACCGCGCATTGGAGGGTGAGTTAACAGTATGCTGTTTTAAATGTGCGCGCCGGCTCCCGGGCATATGCAGTGACGGGGGGGGGGGGGGCAGACATATTCTTGATGTGGGGGCTATGTGCACGCCGGCTCCCTGGCATATACAGTGACAGGGGGGGGCAGGCATATTCTTGATGTGGGGGCTATGTGCACGCCGGCTCCCTGGCATATACAGTGACAGGGGGGGCAGGCATATTCTTGATGTGGGAGCTATGTGCACGCCGGCTCCCTGGCATATACAGTGACAGGGGGGGGCAGGCATATTCTTGATGTGGGGGCTATGTGCACGCCAGATCCGGGGCATATACAGTGACAGGGGGGGGCAGGCATATTCTTGATGTGGCTATGTGCACGCCAGCTGAGGAGACATAAAGAATGATGGGGGCGCATATTCTTAATGCAGGGGGGGCTATGTGTGTGACAGCTGGGGAGGCATGAAGAATGACGGGGGGGGCCATATTCTGGATGCAGGGGGGCTATGTGTGTGCCAGCTGTGCTGGGAGCTAAATACACTGTGCTGAGGGCTGTATACACTGTGCTGAGGGCTGTATACACTGTGCTGAGGGCTGTATACACTGTGCTGAGGGCTGTATACCTGTGCTGAGGGCTGTATACCACACTGCTGGAGGCTGCATACCAGTGCTGGGGGCTGTATACCACACTGCTGGGGGCTGTATACCTGTGCTGAGGGCTGTATACCACACTGCTGGAGGCTGTATACCTGTGCTGAGGGCTGTATACCACACTGCTGGGGGCTGTATACCTGTGCTGAAGGCTGTATACCACACTGCTGGGGGCTGTATACCTGTGCTGGAGTCCACCCTCGGCTTATACGCGAGTCAATACGTTTTCCCAGTTTTTGGGGGCAAAAGTAGGGGGGTCGGCTTATACACGGGTCGGCTTATACACGAGTATATACGGTATTTGGTTGCAGACATTTCTGCACCATTTCTGCAACTCTTGGAAGGAAAAACGCAGCATTTTCGATGTATATTTCTAGCGTTTGTTGACATCAATGAATGATGTAGCATTAATTGGTGTAAAAAATGCTAGTAAAAATACAAGCAAAAACGCAGCACTTTTTTTGTCACTGCATTTTTCCTGGCAAGAGGGGCAGAAATTTCTGCAACAAAGTACTTAACATCTTCACAACTCTACGGCTAGGGCCACATTAGCGTTGTGGCCTCCGTCATGGGGGTTCCGCCAAAGACGCAAATTCCCACAGCATTACCGTAGTGTAACGCTGCCTTAACGCTGCCAATAGAGTTCTATCGGTAACGGAAACCACAGCGCATGCAAACGTCGGCATGTAAGTGCTGGAGTTTGAAATCTAACGCTATTTTGTAGCGCACAGGAAGACTCTCCTTGTTGCGTTTTCCTGTGTGCTATGAAATAACGCGAGATTTAAAATTCTGGCACTTACATGCCGGCATTTGCATGCGCTGTGGTTTCCGTTACCCATAGAACTCTATTGGCAGCGATAGGGCAGCGTAACACTATGGTAACACTGCATTAATGCTGCCGAAATCTTGCTCTTTGGCAGACCCCCATGATGGAGGCCACAACACTAATGTGACCTTAGCCTTAGAGTCCCTTCTATACGTATACTGCTGCTGCAACCTAAACTTTTTTGGGTTATCCCGCTTCAGAAAACTTTACACCATATGCTGGGGTAGTTAAAAAAAAAAATGCTTGACTATTAGGCCAGGGCCACATTTGCGTCCTGACATAGACATGTATTAGTGCAGCCTTAATTCAGCCTAACGCTATGTTAATGCTGCCATAGAGTATAATGGGGCAGCGGATCCATGGCACACGTTAACGCGGGCAAAAAGGGTGTCTGCATTTCAAATCTTGCGCTATTTCAAGCGGACCACATGACGTGCGCTTCCGTGTCATGTGGTGAGCTATGAAATAGCGTAAGATTTCAAACTTCTGCACTTACATGCCAGCGTTTGAATGCATTTCGGGGTCCCGTCACCCATATTAGCCTATGGCAGTGTTAACGCATCGTCACACTATGGTAACGCTGCGGTAATCATGCTCTTTGGCAGACCCCGAGGACAGAATGCCAGTGCTAGTGTGGCTGTAGCATTACTAATCATCCTGAGGCTCTGCCCTGAACTGTTGCCAGCAGTGTTGATGTCATATCAACAGCGCTGCAGCCAATTAGTGTCATGTGCCATCTACACAAGTAGATCCGCTCCACTCAGCGTATTGGCTGTAGTGCTGTCAATGACATCAGCGCTGTAGACAAACAGAGATTGAGGCAGTGGTGTAGAGCCATCACTGGATGTTGGCAGGGTAAATAATGCTTATGGATTTTTGTTGCACAACCAACTCTCATAGTGGAAAGTTTGAGCTGTTCCCTTGCAGCGTTGTGGTCTAAGCCGACCAGGGACAAGATCTGCATGAGTTTTTATGTCGAGTTCTTATTGAGATTGTTTGTTTTGAGTTGATATAGGATTTAATTTGTGAACCCAAATGGGAATGACTAAAGGTACCGTCACACGCTTCCATATCGCTGGCGAGTTGACGTGAGCGCACACGTTTCAGGCACTTTTTTTCAGATCGCTGTGGAGCAGTCACACGTAGTGATCTCGCGTGCGATCTTCGCCGATCTTGAGTTCTGGAAATCGCCTGCAGAAGACCGGAAGCGATCTTCCCTTCACACATCGCCGCATCACATGCCACAATCGTAGCAGCGATGTGGGCATACTGTTTTGAGAGAGCGTGCTAGAGTGTGTTTCACCGCGTCCCTATCACTGCGATTGGTGGACAGAACTGCGTTCCCATTGGTCAGCCTTGCGTGAACGCACGGGTCATCAAATAAGGCGCCTTGGACATGGCCAGCCAATCAGAACGCAGTATCACCCATCAATCGCCGCGGAGGCGGCTTGAAAAAAACAACATCCAAGCACGCCTATGGGATTTATTTTAGGATCGCTGTGTATGTCGCTATTGCCCTGTCACACGGCACAATCCGCTGAAATCGCCTGGTGGATATCGCCTGATTTCACTGAAGTGCAGGGCAATCAGGTGACGCTCCACCAGCGATTTATCGCCGTAGAGTCGCCAGTCACATGCCACTACGCACATGCGATGTGGTTTCCACATCGCCGAATTCAGGAATTGCCAGCCATCTCGCCCTCGATATGACGGTATGTGATGGTACCTTAAGGGATATGTTGTGTTGAAATTTCTGTACAACACAGCACAATATGCTGGTGTAATTTTAATGAGAAAATTGAAAAAAAATCTTGAGCATTTTGGAGTGATAAGGGTTACAGCTCTTGTGGACAGCTTCTATTCGCGCCATGCAGAACAAATACAGTATATTCCCCAAATTATAAAATATGGACATATTTGTGCTGTATGTAAGAATCCTCCTGGTGTATACGATGAACATGTGCCAAATAACCCTAATGTAGTGCAAGGTGTATTATAGTAAAATCAGCAGAATGGTTTCCATGACAACCAGACGTTATTTCTCTTTTGTTGCATGTGTCCTATATTATCTAAGCTATTATTCCGGACATTTGGAAGATGAGAAATGAAAATGGCCTCTTTCAACGCTGTAAAATACTTTTTCGCGAAAAGGAAAATGAAAACACATTTTTTTAAGATAACCCAAAAACATATTTTACACCATTCTAGAGCAAATATGGTTTAAAAAGAATTAAAACAAAGTTCTCTTGAAATATTTAACATAAATTTCCTTGGCTCCACTTTAAATTACTTTGTATTAAAGGGATGTGTCAGCAGTTTAGTTCCTCTATGGAGAATAGACTCAATAGATGCTGCCCATGTGAACAAGTTCTTGGATAAACAAACAATGAGATTTCATGAATAAGCTACAGATAAGCGCTACATATTTCACATTTCAAGTAAAATCTTTGGAAAAATGTGCAGCAATATCTGCATAATATGGTACAAATGTTGTCAATGAGAATTAACTGCGGAACACCCACCATGGAAATTCCTTAAAAGATACATCCAGAGAGTATGTACCTTAGGCGTGAAACTCGGACGACTGCAATGCGAGTAAAAATCGCATTGCAGTCGGACCAATGTTATTCAATGTCCGAGAGCACATTTCCGAGTGTCGGACATTTTTTTCTCATCCGTTTCATGGACGACAAGTCAGTTGCAACATGCTGTCATAGAATGCGATTCACGGCCGAGACTCGCCAATACAAGTCTATGGGTCCAACAAAAATCACGGACTCCAGTCGGAGCGCACACGGACCATCCGAGTTTGATGCGATTTTTCACCGATACATTATCATTCTGTAGCTCAGACAACTGTAAAAAATGTTCCCGTAAATGATTATACAGTAATAGCTGCGGAAAAAAAACAGATTACACACGGACAACACACGGAAGCCACACTGGCCAAAAATCGGATGACACTCGTCCGACTCTTGGATACGTCAATTGGACCGTTTTTCCACTCGCCAGTGTGTTTCCAGCCTCAGGGGTGAGTTCAAATTTTGTTGCAGAAATTTCTGTGACTGTCCCACATATCTGAAAATCAGTTCTATTCGATTAAATGTTTCTTTGTCAGAAACCTGTGCAACAAAATCTGCAGCCTGTGAATTCACCTTAAGGCCACAGGAGCATGTTAAGTACCATTCGTTCTCTATGGGGCTTGCGGTCAGGTGCGGCAAGTGCCGTATTCGATCTGACACTTGCTGCCGCGCTAGCAGCGTTTTTTTTACCTTGTTGCAAGTGCCGGATTTGGCAATACCGCACTTGCCGCACCTGACCGCAAGCCCCATAGAGAATGAATGGGGCTTGCTGCATCGGTGCTGCAAGTCGGCCGTTATTTGACAGATGCGGCGACATCTGCCGGGTCCGCCGCGAATTACAATAATTGAAGATGTGAATGCAGCCTTATGTTGCGCTAAATGTTTTTACCATATGTATTTGCGTAATTTCTGTCCTAACTCCTTCAATCACTCCCATCTACCAAGCTTTCACACATTCTATGCACTCCATTGATATCACTCCCTTTCTCCTCCTCTCTCTTAGGCGGCCGTCACACACACAGATATCTTTAGCGATATTGTAAGCGATCACGTGCACGCGCAATTGCTTACAATATCGCTCACATCGCTGGTGAGATGTCACACAGACAGACTCACCAGCGATGTGGATCCGCTATCTCGCTCGTTACTATGGTACACATCGGGTAACTAGGGCCGCGCGTCGCTTAGTTACCCGACGTGTACCATAGTTACCATCTCCCAGCATAGACTCTGCGCTGGGAGATCGCTCATCGTGGTGTTATACACCACGATGAGACAGATCGTCAAATCGCTCATCGCTAGATCTGAGAACCGGACCTCAGATCAGCGATGTCACGATCAAGCGATTTAACATCGTAAATCGCTTGATTACATGCAACGATATCTTGCCCGATATCGCTTAAGCGATCAAAAAGGAGATCGCTTAAACGATATCGGGCAAGAAATCGTTGCGTGTGACGGCCGCCTTAGGTGCAGTTCCGATGCTCATTTACAATTTTAAACCACACAGATCCATTTACTCCCCCCATTACAACACAATAGATACTCTCACAAATCAAAACCGTCTGCTCACGCTCTCTCTTCTTGTTACAGAAGATATCACCCCTAACCCAGGCTCTACTTGTATTAGTAAATGTAAACTCCTTCCCTGCTACATTTGGAAGCCTTGCAAATTTCAACAATATTCTTAGCATGCCTTCTGTCTCCTCTATTTGTGCCCTCTGGACCCCACAGTTCACTTATAACAAACTCTCCTACATCCATAACTTTCTCTTTTCAAATTCCCTTAAAACCATCTTTTACACTGCTTCTCGCGTAACTTCAGGCCCAGGGGCCCCAATGCGAAAGCTCCAATGGGGCCCCCAATTATTGCAAATCTTTAATAGTATTAGTATTTTTCTATGGGCCAAAGGGACTTTTGGGGCCCCCCAAGGCTGCAGGGCCCCGGTGCGATCGCAACCCTTGCACCTATTGTAGTTACGCCCCTGGCTTCTCGTATGGTCGTCTTCAATTTTGATGTACTGCTAGAGTTGAGAACAGAATAGGTGGAGGTGTTGGCCCCTTATTTTAACTTCAACACTGTCAGACTTCACATGCCCTTCTCCCTGCAAATGGCAATTGTGTATTGCCCCTCTCATGTCAGTTCTTTGTTTGCTTTGCCACCTGGATTTACATGTTTTAGACTGCAACATTCCCACTCACATCATGCGGGACTTTAACATCCCTATCGATGATCCCCTCTCCCCAACTGCCACTCGTTTTTTTTTTATTTATAAACCTCTTCTTTCAGCCTTTAGCAATTTACTAACTCTCCTACAAATTAAGATGGGAATATGTTGGACCTGATCTTCTCCAGCCTCTGCGTGATGAATAACATGAATGCTATCATGTTAACATTCTGGGAGAGCCAACTAGTCTGGATAAACAAACGCCCCATTGACTAGTAAAAAACTAATTTGCATATTAAAATCATAGTTTATAAAGACTTTATTCAAACATGCAAAAAGGTGTAAAACACAATAAAGGGCTGGATAGTCAGGGTATTTAGTAACAAACAAATGGTGGTGGGTTGGAGGACATGGGGACCCTGTCAGGATTCCTTCAATTCCGTGATGGCGTTATCCAGATTACAATTTAAAAAAGGGTGAACAAAAAAAAACAACTACAAAATTGTAAAATAACAAAAGAAACAATATCTATTCCATCCCCCAACTATTGAGCTCTGATTGTTCAGTGGTATCTTTACTTGCTTTTGGACAGAGTGACTTTATTGGCCAATCAGTGGCCACAGCAGTCATTGTGGTGCGTGTAGTATGTTACATCAACATTGCAGCCATTGATTGGCTGCAGAGATCATGTGCTGTCCACACAAAGAACAGGATCACCGTTGGGGGTTCTGAGCAGGAGTGCTCACAGATAATAGATGATTAGTAAGTATTTTTGAATTTTACAATGCGGCCGATTAAAACGCCCTTATCAGTGGGACTGCCTTGCCAACAGAGCCGCTACGCTGCTTTTAAAGTTACACCTATATGATGGTAGCTCCTTTTTCTTGAACACAAGATGTAAGAAGCACATACGTAGGCAATACAATGCCTTTAGCTTCTGAGTATCATATGCAGAGTGGAGGAAGTAATTTGTACACAATTATTAAGACAATCTATCCACTTATTGGGTAAAGTCTTTGGCTCCAAGTAGTTAAGTATAATCTTCATTAGCCATGAAGTGCTGCAATATCAGCATTTCTACAAGATACAATAGAACGGACTCTCCCATGTAATGCATCTAACTTCATTAAAAATGCATCGGAATCGATTCAAATAAAGCACAATTTTTCATGTGCACCGTAATTCCCAAGTTTGCGTCTACTACACCTTAATGACAGAGACATCACTGGTCAAGGAAGGATGCTTAAGGGAGCTATGTTCTCATATTGTAGATTTATATACATGAAAATCAAAGTGATTCTCCAATTCCCTCAATTGTGAAATGTAATTGTCAAGAATCATTGCATATTTTACCAGGGACACAAAAAATTGTAGCAATGTAGTTTTGTTATATAACATCTATTTCTAAAAAGTTTAATTTTGTCTCCATATTAGGTTTTGTCTATTAAACGGAATTTGGCAGAAAATTTTAGTTGTTTGTTTGTTGTAGGCAGAGACCTTGAATCCAACAATATATCACTAAGATTTCAGGGTGCAGCAGTTCTGACACAGGGTTTTTAGATTTAGCCATGCAGCAGAACTGAGAAAACTTCCCACACCAGGTTCTCTATGTCTAAAGACAGTGAGGTGCTAATCCCAGCAGGGGGCGTGTTAAACTAGCTAATTAGTCCAAGCAATAAATTTATGATGCTAAAATAATCATTGCAGGAAACAACAGCATGAAGCTTGGTAAAAGATGCAATCAATGGAAATCGTCCCTACTTCACACGGTCTTCAGAATTCATTGCAAAATCCTGCTGACAGATTCCCTTTAAATGGCCACAGTGTGAACACACTTCTATGCAGGGTATATATAACAAACTATGCTCTCATGTTTTTGGCTTTTCCTTGTTTTTTTGTGTGGCATGCACAAACAGAGGTGTGGCCAGCTCTCCTTGAGCAGGTTATTTACTGTAATTTATATATCTTCCCATGGCAGGGTGTCCATGCAGCTGGGCCTCGGTCATTCCCTGCCCCATCTACATTTATGTAGTTTGAAGCAAAGGTGATTTTAATATTACATTAGGGACTGTCCTGGTTGGGGTACATCTAGTCGTGGTGGGATGGCTTTACACTTTTTTTTTTCCTTTTGAATCAAAAGCAAGTTCAAACTAAGGCGGCTGTCACACGTCTCGACATCGTGAACGATATTGTAAGCGATCACGTGCACGCGCGATTGCTAACGATATCGTTCACATCGCTGGTGTGATGTCACACAGACAGACTCACCAGCGATGTGGACCAGCGAGATCGCTGGTAACTATGGTACACATCGGGTTACTAGGCGCCGCGCAGCGCTTAGTAACCCGACGTTTACCATAGATACCATCTCCCAGCATAGGCTCTGCCGCTGGGAGATTGTTCATCGTGGTGTCACACACCACGATGAAGCAGATTGTTAAATCGTTCATCGCTAGATATGAGCTCCGGCTCTCATATCTGCGATGTCACGATCAAGCGATTTTACATTGTAAAATCGCTTGATCGCACGTAACGATGCACAAATGATATCGCTTAAGCGATCAAAAAGCAGATCGCTTAAACGATATCGTTCAAGATATTGCAGCATGTGACGGCCGCCTAATGCATATATGTGCATGTAAATCTGAGAAATAATGTAAGATAACCACTTTAGACAGTTGTCAAGATAAAATAAAAATCTACTTCAATATGTAAAAAATATGGTGGAAAGGAGTAAGGAAAAATCTGCAGGGAAAGTATTTCCGCTGTGGAAACATTCATTGGTTTTCACTATAGCCCTCATGAAATATCAAGAATGATCAGTCCCTTCCGCCACACAGAATGGTATTGTCTGGAGGATCTGAGCGGGACGTTATGGGCCTTGGGAACTATTACAGATGTATAATGTCTGTTAGGGTACCTTCTCACACCACAACTGCGAGAGACATTTTTGGCGGCGATATTTCGTCCTGGAAATATCGCTGCCAAATTGCCTCCTTATTGCGGGGTGTATTTTGGGAATTTGGTGGCGATAAGACCAATGTCGCTTGGTTTCGATTTTATAGCACTACTCTAAAATCGAAACCAGGCGACATTTGTCTTATCGCTGCCAAATTCCCGATGTACACGCCGCAATAGGGAGGCAATTTGGCAGCGATAATTCCAGCGAGAAATATCGCCTCCAAAAATGTCTCCCACGATTGTGGCGTGTAAAGGTACCCTTAAAGATACAGCATATAGTACCATAGAATGACACGCTTTACTATGCAAAATACAGTAAAAAAGATATTCTCTTCCTTCCCCTATTACCCTTTTCAGGCATCTCCCATTATTTCCCCAAAATTAGTGTTACAAGGCATTGACTGAGATCTATTTATGTATCTATATACTACTAGCTGTGAGCCCGATGCAAATGCATCGGGATTCTAGAACGTGCATTAATTTGATTATAGTAGATAGCTATTTTTTATTTTATTATTTATTTTGTTTTGTTTTTTTACTATTTTTATTATTATTACATTTATTTATTATTTGTTATTTTAAGTGAATTTATTTGTATTCAAATTATTTTATTTTATTTAAAAACCGCATCTGCGGGGCGGTTGCGGTAATCCCCATACAAAGTATAGGGGGACTTGCGGCAGGTGCGGCAAAACCGCACTTGCCGCACCTGCCGCAAGTCCCCCTATACTTTCTATGGGGATTACCGCAACCGCGCCGCAACTTGCACTTGCGGCGCGGTTGCGGTAATCCTTATGGGGATTACCGCTACCGCGCCGCAAGTGCTCGCACTCAGCCAGCGACTCGCAATGCGGCGCGGTTGCGGTAATCCTTATGGGGATTACCGCAACCGCGCCGCAAGTGCTCGCACTCAGCCAGCGACTCGCTGCCGCACCTGCCGCAAGTCCCCCTATACTTTGTATGGGGATTACCGCAAGCGCGCCGCGGCTGAGGTAGCGACTCGCAATGGCCTCGCGGCCATTGCTCGCGCTACACAGCGACTCGCAATAGATCCCCATTGAAAGTATAGGGGGAGTTGCGGCAGGTGCGGCAGCTGAGGTAGCGACTCGCAATGGCCTCGCGGCCATTGCTCGCGCTACCTCAGCGGTAAATCGCTAACTTTGTGGCCGAGCCTCTGGTTCTATTTTCGCCCAGCGACTCGCAATGGCCGCTTCGCGGCCATTGCTCGCGCGTGGTGACGTCACGTCGTGACATAGCCACGGCGTTTTCGGGGTCCGACACGAAAATGCCTACGGCAATTATATAGTAGATTTTAAATGCTACGCAGACATGTTGCCTAACAAGAAGGATTTGTATATGTACTTTTGGTAATCTACAGTGTCATTGTGGATGTTATATCCTATGCTATGTTAGGGTACCTTTACAGACCACAACCACGGCGAGAAATGTGGCAGCGATATTGCGACCTGGAAATATCGCTGCCCCATTTCCTCCTAATTGCCTCCTTATTGCGGCGTGTAAATCGGGAATTTGGCGGTGATAAAACAAATGTCGCCTGGTTTCGATTTTGGAGCACTGCTCCAAAATTGAAACCAGGCGACATTGGTTTTATCGCCACCAAATTCACGATTTACATGCCGCAATAAGGAGGCAATTTAGCAGCGATAATTCCAGCGAGAAATTTCGCCTCCAAAAATGTCTCCGCTGGTTGTGGCATGTAAAGGTACCCTTATCCTATCCCATGTTATGTTATAAAAATCCAATTAAAAAAAAAATGTAAAAAATAGAGGACAGTAAGTATACAATTTACTAATGAACTACTATGGCCAGGGGTGTCCTGTATTTCAGATCTCCCCTTTCTCTGACGTTTAGCTAGCAGCTCTCATTCTTTTACTGTGCATTTACATATTTCCTGTATTATTTAACCAGTTATGTGTGTGCAGGGGGCCGACTGCTCATTTCACTACCTAAGCCAAACCCCTTCTCAGCCCATGCATCAGCCATTAAGATTTTTAATATTTTTGACAACACATTATAAATAACTAAAAACTGATAAATTTACAATTGACCGGAAGAGTCACAAAATAAACAAGTACAATAATTTTATGATAAATGATACAATTTTTTGGAGTCAGAGAAGACCACGTTTACCAGCAACCCTCATTTGTTATTTGTCTTTCCAGCTAGCCCACAATACAGCACGGCCTTACCTATTTTCTTTTACCCGTGGGGCTGTCATCTTCAATTTAGTTGATAGAAAAACATGTAGAATTCATTGGACTGGCTTGTGAGCTTGGGAATGACTTTATTTACATGGCAGCCGGAGTGATTTATTCTACTGTTTATGATGCTAAAAGCCTAATAGAAAAAATGCAAGCAATAGTGAGCGAGTCAGGCAGCCAGGGCTCAAGCAGCGCCAGCTACCCACTCAAGGGACTCCACCCTGCCAAAAAGGCTGCTATTTTCACAATATAAGTTTAAAATGACAATCCGCACCACAATATCCATAAACAATTAACTTCTATAACCTATTGCAATTGATCGTGCAGTAAAGATGCCTACTTATAAAATTTTCTTGTTAATTGGCAATGTTTCAATAATGTGTTTAAACAAAATCTGTCTTGCAGCTTCATTGTGACAAATGAATAGAAAAAAAAAGATAAAAAAAAGTAAAGCCATAGTCAATTAGTAGACTATTCATTTATTACCTATGTTCAACTAACAGAAATATATTTTTTATATAAAGAAGTATACAGGAAGTTTATTCTAGGCTCATTCTCATAAAGTCTATTGACCTGAGTCATCTACGTATTTATGCTAGTGGTGTAAAATAGTTGGAATGGCGCAATAATATAGCAAAATTTAGTGTTAACACATCAGTATCATATAACTCCACCAAATTAAGCAGAGCTAGGGAAGAGCCAGAGCGGGGTGCATTTCTTATGCCAGAAATGTTAGTCAAGTCCATGAACGGAGCAATTTCTGGAAAGGCATATGCCAACTAATTAAATACGCAAAATCAATTGAGTGGCATGTACCTCTTAATTATTTCAGCATATGTTATTTCTGCACACCCTCATTAAGACTGGCAGGGGTGGACATATCATTTGTGCAACCTATGCAGGGAAGACTGGCATATAAAACACAAATCTTAATGAATTATGGTCCACCGTTCTTTGGAATCTGTACTATTTGCACATACTCAGGCTGGAGCTGGGATTATTTTTTATTCCCTGAGCTGCAAATTTCTTGGGGCTACAGGGGTGTCTCAGGATCCAAGCACTCACAGAACTGAAGGCAATAGACACAAAAATACAAATAATGTACAAATATTTAGTTACTATAAGAACCCTTGTTAAAAACAGTCAGAATCATCTTATAGTTCCCCCAATGCTCCTGTTCTTACACTTCCTAGATCCCTGTTTGAGTCTGTACTTCCCGCTCAGTTTTGTAGAAGGTGACGAATGATGCCAATCAGTGGCTACAACGGTGATGTTGGTCACTGATGGATCCACTGACCAGCTGCAGTGGTCTCATATCTTTCTTGACTTGGAAGGAATTATAGAGATTTGTGAAGGTCTTGAAGTGTTAAAGCCAAATATTCTGGGAATCAGCAAGGTGAAAATTACTAAATAAAATATTTTTAAGTCATCACACAAAGCCTTCAGAGCATTTATCTGACCAAAACCCACAAAACTAAGAATTTATAAGAGCCAAAGGTAAACTCATTGTTTCCTTTCTAGGAAGAAGATCAATAGACAGGCTGCTGTCGCCATGGTCCTTGTGCTGAAGGAAAGACTTTGTACCTGTCTGTAGGTCAGTAAGAATTAGTTACCATTCATTTTTTTCCTTGATAATTATATGGAACTAATGGTTAAAGTACACCCTGTATTGCCCTACTTTTCTTTCAAATTTACAGATGACTTCAACTTCCATAAATAGCAGACACAAGTATAGCTTAAAGGGAACCTGTGATGTGAAAAATGCTACTAACCGGTAGGTATGGGCAATCTGCAGGTTACTAGTGTTCTGAATCTGTCTGGTGCCTGCACTTAGAGCCCCACTGCCAAGAGAAAATTATCTTTATTCTTCTCTGTAGCATTCAGTTTTCAGTCATAGAGGTGGCACCAGTGCAGTTCAGTCACTGATCTGTGTATAGTGAGTAGCGGCTTTAATCGCGCCCCCCCCCCTCCCCGTACAGACTGACAGCTGACTCTAATTCAATCCCCTGTGCAATATTAAGGAATTCCTGAAAACATGCACTGTTGGTGGCGCTTGAGAGTAGGAGTTGAAGATCACTGGTCTATCTATTATAAGAATGCTAGAGAAGTTTGGACTGAGGCCTACACGTATGGTAATATCCACATTACCAGATACTACAGCAGACCATACTTTAATATCAAATTATAGAGATTGCAATTTTACCTATTTAACATAATCAGTCACAGTGTTTGCGAAAACAAGCAACTTTGCAACTTACTTGTTCTCAAAAATACGCTTTCTCAAGAATACACTCTCTGATTTTATCTTTCACTTCTCGTTGCCCAAGTTACCAACCACATGTGCAGTCTAATCAACAGTAGTCAATCTCTAAGGCTGGCTGCACATTTGCGTTCGGCACTGCAGCGTATGCTGCGCATACCCATACACAGTGCCGAACACCAACACTTTCATGTGAACGCAGCGGTGATTGTCCGCATGCGTTCACATGAAATGTCACTGTGACTGTGCCCGGCCACCCAATCAGTGGCGGTGGCCGGGAGGCGGAGATCAGTGGCGGAGATCAGCGGCGGAGATCTCCTCCTCCTGGCCACCGCCGCTGATCTCTTCCTCCCTGCTGCTGGTTTAAAATAGCCGGCGGGAAAGCAGCGGTGAAAACACTTCACCGCCGGCTTTCCCGGCCCGCTAATTCAAATGAATAGCTGATGCTGATCATTTGAAGTAGTGGGGCGGGAAAGCCGGCGGTGAAGTGTATTCACCGCTGGCTTTCCCGACGACTACTTTAAAGCAGCGGCAGCGGCAGGGAAGAAAGAAGATGACAGAAGAAGAAAGAAGATGAAGAAGATGGCAATTCGCACAGATGCATTTTCATTCATTTTCTGTGCGTAGCTGTCTGCATGCGCATAAAGCAAGCACACAGCTACGCACAAAAAATGCAACATTTTGCGTTCGGCATGTGCAGAAATTATGCGCAGCCGAACGCAAATGCACCTGAGCATAGCTACACACAGGCACAATGCGTTCCTATGTTAAACATAGTAACGGATAGTGCCTGCGTCTTGCTGCGCTCAGGTACGCTGCGTTCACAGCGCACATCGTGCGCAAATGTGAAATCAGCCTCAGACGAGGAACACAAGCTTACAAGCCTTTTGCTATAGAGCTTGCAAGATCTACTCTGAAGTTGGGCAGATCTATGCTTCTCCAACAAAACTGCCGCTGCTTGGAGATCTTTTAAGATACAATGGGTAATATTTATTAAAACTTTCAGAAATGGAGACAGCAACTAAGTAGATACCGCAAATTAGACTGCTCTGTTAATACATGCCGTGTAACAGCCATTCACCATCTAAGCTTTGTTTCTGTTTCTCAAGGTTGTTTTAAGAGTCTAATGAGACCCAAAAGTTTGAGCAATACTTAAGAAATCTAATGCGTGGTGCGGCCCAACTTTTCGGCTCTAGTGAGCCAGGATGGTAGTGCATTTTTAATAGTAAATCTACGAAAATTCCTAAGACAAAGATCTCTTATGGTACGTTTCTTAAGCCTGCTGCTTAAAAATCACTGCATTTAGAGCTCTATATTTAGTGTAGAAATTTGGAAATGAAGCAGAAAGACAATAAAAGCAACAATAATAATTTTACCTTTAACAAACAACTGGCAAGAGAAATATTAGCACGCTCATTCAAGCTAAGAGCCCTTCTCATTATGCTACAATTGCTTAATGGTCTTGAGAATAGAGAGGATGTCTGGTTTAAAAACTACTTTCCAGAAATTCTAAGAGCCTTACTCATTTTCACTTGGATTCTTAACGCATACACGTACTCACACACAAAAAAAAGTAGATTCTGTAAGCATTCCAGGAATATTAAAGTGTACAACATGATTCCTTCAGAACATTTTCATTAGATTGAGAAATCATTCTCAACTGGAGTGCAATTTGCTTCTAACAGTCAGGGTTCTTGCATATTGCAAGATTGTCGCTACATGAATTTAGAGTAATGGACCGCCAAGTTACGGCTACAAGGAAATAATGTGTCTGAAGGGACTAGATGTCGACAGCTGGAGACCTCTGGTGACTGTATAACATGCTTCTATACGCCTCGGCTTAGCAGTTTCACAGACAAATTCACCACAATGAAATTCATCTGCTCAGACAAATGATCCCTGTGCCTCCCTTTTACAGAGCAAACCTCTGCTCCCCGACTGACACAAATATTTATCTATTTAATACAGTGTTACATTGTATCCATCCTACATTCGGTAGTGTTAGGCTGGGGCTGCTCAGACATATGACACCTTCACTGTCTACATTGTAGGTTTAGCTGCATTGAGATAGAATGTTTGGCCCTCAATATAAACAAGACCCCTTTTTGCATTCTTGATCCCGCTTCCATTCTTACACCTAAAACCCCATTAGTTAGTACCTTATTCCTTATTAGATTCTCGAGGACTTTCTGGGCATTATCTCCAAAAATGTGGACATCTGGCCATGTGTCAAGACTGACCCAACTGCCCATTTATTGCATAGTCACTTTAGGGCTCGCATGGTCAGAGTTTGACATTCCCGTGAGTAAATTCTGCCTTTATGCCATTGTCTATTATAACTTTGAGGAAGCTGCTTAAATGTGGCACTGGAGTTTCTCCACTTCTTTAGTGAAGTGCAAATTTGCATATTTGCATATATCTGAGAGGAGGGAAGTGGCTTACAATCTCCTCACCTACTTCGCTGTCTCCGTAAGGTTGATAGCAAGTTCCCAGACCTTGCCATTGTCTATAAACTAGCTACTGCCTTTCACAGACTTTAGTTTTAACTTTTATAAACATCCTAACCTAAGTAGATCTTATATAAATATTTACAACTATACATATGGCTTCTCCTCTTAATATTCACATTTATGTTATGTTCTTTGTTATCCAATAGAGGGAAAAAAATCATATTTTTATTTGATACAATCAACTTGACAATTGTGAACAAAAAGTGGACTCAGACTGATTTCACAATGCAAACGGCCTCTTACACCTCATGAGACTGGTGCATTTACTATGAAAGTTCATGTCAGACTGGCAGTACAAGTCTGATCTAACATTTTAGGAGTCCAGTTAACGAACGCTTGAAAGTCCAAGTGTATTCAGTCTCCTCCCACTCGAGTGATTTAGCAAAAGCAGGTTGTGTAATTATAATGCCATTACAGCCATGTCTTTACTCTACATTACAACTTCATGCTGACAGTACTCTTTGAGCTTGGAATAACATTCTGTATTTGTTATTTACAGAACCACAATGCATCATTTCAGAGAAAAAATATTCTATGAGCATGTGCAAAAAGGTTTTTTATTACTTTGGAAAAAGATTCTGTCATCACAGAAAGAGCCTTGTGGGTTGTTTTTTTTGGGGGTACTGGAAAATGCATCACTTCATCACTAAAAAATGTAAATACAGCATTCTGTTATAATATTAACGATAGAACAGCAGAATAATGGCATTCAGAAACATGTATACAAAAGGCTTCTCTCCTGTGTCTATGTATAATGCGGTTGCTGCAGACTATCTTGTGGTCTGACTATGAGGAAACTTCATTACTAAGTGGTAAATCAATGCAGAGCTGAAATATATTTTGATTGACATTCAAGCCAATACATTAAAGAATTCTCAGGAAGGAACATTTTCAGTGACTGGAGAAAAGAGGCTTCTTTTTTTAAAAATTGCCACAAAACTTTCAACAGTGGTATTGCTCATCATAAAAAGATCATTATAAGATAACTAGGAGAACTGGAGTATTGTAGGTATCCCTTCTTGTGAATCAGAAATCATTATTAGCACCACTATTTCAAGAGGTATCTTAGCTTTTGCAAATTAAGCTTTCCAGTTTAATAATGATAACTTTTTGCAATTTGTAGATGTATTCCTCATAATTTTAAAGATTTTTTATTGTAACCTTAAAGTGACCCTGAACCCGGATGCAAACCCCACATCCCCTTCATACCTATAGATGCAGCTTGTGCAGCTGCTGCCATCCATCCATGAATCGTGCAAAACCGCTGGGGCACTCTTCATAAATCATAGTTTTCATATCTCATTTCTGGGCGTTTCTGTGAAATTTTAAAGCCGGAGCAGGCTGGCCTGTGTGCCGCTCTCCCCCTCCCTGTCCGTAATTATGCACGCCCATGGCTGCGTGCATAAACAACAGAGAGGCGGCTCGCCTCATAGTATGGGCGGTGAAGCCGGTGTGACGTAATACGCGTCACACCGGCTTCACCGCCCATACTATGAGGCGAGCCGCCTCTCTGTTGTTTATGCACGCAGCCATGGGCGTGCAGGATTCCGGAGAAGGAGGGGGAGAGCGGCACACAAGCCCGCCTGCTCCGGCTTTAAAATTTCACAGAAACGCCCAGAAATGAGATATGAAAACTATGATTTATGAAGAGTGCCCCAGCGGTTTTGCACGATTCATGGATGGATGGCAGCAGCTGCACAAGCTGCATCTATAGGTATGAAGGGGATGTGGGGTTTGCATCCGGGTTCAGGGTCACTTTAATAGAAGTAAAAAAATATATAACAATAATAAAAACAACAATAATAATAGATGCAGAGAAGGAAATTATCCAGTGGCAGTCCAAATTATAAAGGTTAGAATCTTCAATCTTTATTTCATCGTCCATAAAAGATATAAATTACATCTGCGAGCATACATAACGCATTAAAGTCACATAGAAGTAGTGTGGACGAACCTACGCAATTCGACATTCAGTCTTATGCCCCCGTCACACATAGCGAGATCGCTGTTTTTGGCAGCAATGAATTTCATGCTTGAGAATAATATATTCTCCTTTGAGGGTGTAACTATAGGCAGGTCAGGGGCTGTGCGATGGGGACGCGATTTGCACTGAGCTACGCTAACCTTTTCATGGGTCAGTTCGAGTCTGTCCACATCACACAGTCCCTGGCAGCGTCTGGCCACATTAAATTGTACCGCCGGTGCATAGATGACTTATTTCTAATCTGTCATGGCTCTGAAGCCGAGGCTTTGGCCTTCATTGATGAACTTAATGGGAATCCCTGTGGTCTATGTTTTACGGCTACAATATCTGACAGACTTACCCAATTTCTAGACCTCCAGATTGCCCGTGACCAGCTGGGGATGGTGTCCATTTTTACCCATTTCAAATCTGTTGATGTGAACAGCTATTTCAGGTTTGACAGTGGGCACCTCCCCGGCTGGATCAAAAATATCCCATACGGGCAATACTGGAGAATCAGAAAGAACTGCTCCAAAGATCAGAACTTTAAAAAGGAAGCACATATTTTAAGGCACAGGTTTATTCAGAAAGGTCACCCTAAGAGTATCCTGACTGATGCGTACAAAAAAACACAATCTCTTTCCCAGGAAATATGCCTAAGAACATCTGAACATAACAGAACAGATGATAGAACAACAGACGTAAGATTAATAACACCCTTTAATCAATCCAGAATGGGCGTGAAAAAATTACTTGAAAAGATTTGGTTTATCCTAACAGCTGATCCCGTCCTAGCAAAGTGCATACCAGATAAACCCCTTATCACATATAGAAGTAAAAACTTGAAGAATTTTGTCTCCTGCAGCAACACGGAACCAAGAATACCAAAAGTGAATAAGGTGTTACAAGCCACCAACACTTTGGATTGTTATGCTTATAAATCTGCGAAATGTATGTGCTGCAAAATGATCACAGATGGGGCGAGGGAATTTCGGTCCTTACCACAGGGGAGACCTTTAATATGAAGTATCGTTTGGACTGCCAATCATCCTATGTGGTTTACATGCTGGTTTGTCCGTGCAATTTACAGTATGTGGGTCGACAATCCAAAATGTCCATATTAGAATGAATAAACATCGCCAAAATATTAGGAATGGCCTGATACAGCATAGTGTATCTAAACACTACTCTATGTATCATCAAAAAGACCCCAGTAGTTTGAGGCTTTATCTAATTGATTGGATCCCGGATGATATACAAGATCGATACAATGTGCTTATCAAAAAAGAGGCTATTGGATGACAGGTTGGGTACTTTGATTCCGGAAGCTTGAACATCTCTATTAAAAATATATCTAAATGATTTTTCTGCCTTGCTCATTTATGCTTATATTATTTTTTTGAATCTTTCATGGTTTCTAATGCTCTTTATATTCACGTTTAGGATTTCAATATATTGATAGAGCAACCTTTTTGAGATTAGGTACAGTTTGACATTAACCTTTGTTGCTATTTATTTTTAATTTTTTATTAATATTTTTTATTAATGTTTCATGTATTTGCATCTTTTATCTCCATTTTAATTCACCTATTATTGTTGTTATTATCTTTAATTTTTTTATTTGTAAGTGTATTATCACTTTTGTAATTAGTTTTTTGTCACTAGCTTGATTGCTACACTTTACCATTAGGTTGCTATGGTTAGGCTAGGGTTAAAGAATATTCAATAGTGATTGGTGTTTGAATGTATTTAAGACGCTCCCCCCTTATGTTGTCTAATCTCCACCTGATGAAGATGGTGTGCTGCCATTGAAACGCGTTGTGGCTTATTAAAGGTATTTCTCTACACATTCCCTGGTCTCTGTCTGAAGCGCTACTAACACGAAAAATCATTTTAAGTTTATATGCCCTTTCTCCCAATGGGAGATCGTGTGAGCTGCCTGGTACAGGACCTGTGGTAAAATTCCCTAAAGGACCTCTTTTGACATACTAGTGAGACCAGCTGACCAGGTCATGTGACCAGAGCAGCTCTGGAGCCCTCCTGGGGTGCACACTTCACATTCTTCAGCCTTGAAGCATGGCAACTGCTAGCTGAATATTTCCTTATCAGGTGAGAGGCTAATCCCCTTCTCACCTTCCACTCCGCATATCATCCGAGCCCCCTCATAAGTACCTGTCCGTTTTTCTCCTTACTAATTATGTGAGTGGGCACAGTATAATACATGATTTATTTTGGTCGCCAAGGTACAAGTAGGCATCTGGGGGCTGGAATCCTCAGCCCAACGTTCTGGGTCCCCCATGCTGCAAATTGCAGCCTGCAGCCGCCCCAGAAAATGGTGCACTCATTGAAGCGTCATTTTCTGGCGCTGTACCCAGACTCTTCCAGTTGCCCTGGTGCCTGTGGCAAACTGGGTAATAAAAGGGATAATGCCAGCTTTTTATTGGCAGCTGGACACTAAGCCCGAGATTCATAATGTGGGCCAATGTTAGACCCGGCCATTAGGAATTTCTAGTAAATAGTAAAATAAAAAAAAACACACCACACAGTGAAAAACCTTTTTTTCAGAAAAAAATACAAACACAAATTTAAACTCCATCTTTATTTTGCCGTCCGACGTAGTCCACAACAATGGTCCCACAACACATCTGCTACATCCAGAGACTGCAGCAAGCAATCAACAGTCCTCTTCCTGCAGTCTCTGATGGTGCACTGTATGGCAATGATCTACCATATAGTGCACCCTGACTGTGACCCCAGAGACTACAAGAAGTGGACACTTGATCTCTTGTTGTAGTCTCTGGGGTCACAGTCATGGTACACACTGTATGGCAATGATCTGCCATACCATGCACCATAACTGTGGCCCCAGAGACTACAAGTGGACACTTGATCCATTGTTGTAGTCTCTGGGTTGCATTGCCATACAAGTGTCCTTTTGCTGTAGTCTCTGGGGTCACAATCATGGTGCACTGCATGGCAGATCATTGCGATTAGTGTGAGCACCTGTGATTGGCTGTTTGCCTGACAAAGCAGTGAATATGCAAGTAGCTTAATGGGCAGCCCTGGATTTAGCAGCGGGAGTCTGGTAAGCCCGATCTAACTATTCTATCTATCCATCCTATTATCTATCTCATGTAGTGCATACGTTTTTGAGGTATCAAAAATGTATGCGCTCAGAAAGGGCTAAAATTGCAACTTTTGCTGTCATTTAAAATGGATTTGTTTAACGGATCCATTAAACAGACAGCAAAAACGCAATGTGAACCTACTCCTAACTAAATAACATAATTATTCTTATACTTAGGAGTCCAGTGGATAGCCCTAATCGGTGACTGACAATCATCTCTTTGTGAATGATTACACAGAAAATGCTGCAAAATAATAAGGACTAACCAGTGGATTCCTAAAAAGAGAAGAAGCAGATATTTCAATAGAGACGTTACAAATTATACTCAATATTTTGAACAAAAGCAAATATAATCAGAGTGCAGATTTCATCGGCTTTATAACAAGCTTTTTGCAGGCCAGTTTTGTGTTTAATGGGGCAGGTTTACTGCTAATGGGATCTATTTGGCTATGGCTGCGTTCAGAAGCGGCATATTTGGCCGCGTAATGTGCAGTGGCGCTTTTTTGTGAACATTTACGCGCAAAAAAGAGTGACTGCATGCTGACACTGCGCTTTTCCTCGCACGCTTTTCCCAAGGCCATTTTAACTTGTAGCCTATGGGCAAAGTGCGCCGAAAAAAGCATGAAGAATTGCCATGTCAATTCTTTTTGCGTGCGATTTTGCAGTAAAAGCGAGTGAAAAAATACGAGGCTAAACACTGAGTCTGCATGTATTTCAGCAAAAGAAATAGCTTTTGCTGGAAGGTGTATCCAGCTTTCTTTGGCACTGCTTTTACGCGAGCACTCAAAAGGCCATTGAGTCGTTTCTCATTCCTCCTGAGGAACCAGAGGAGAGACTGTTACACACAACTAACCATGAGAAGTAAAGTGGGCAGAGGTAGACGTACAACTTAAGGTGAGGAAACCTAAAGTATGTGCACTAGGGTGAAAAAAGGAGTATAATAAATGAAACATCCAACCAAACTAAGAAGAAAGGAAAGATGTTGGGAAAGTAAATGCAAAAAAAGGAGAAGTAATACAACTGGAGAGTATAAATAGCTCCATCCAAGCTATGATAGGTCTGAAACAAAATAGGAAAGCGAGACACACCTGATTAGCAGCAAAGCATGGGAAGAAGAGCAAAGACAAAAGAACTAGTAGCCTTTGGACAGAGTCTGACCAGATCGAGTCCAAAACTGAAGCATGACAATATGTACCCTTCAGTAAGCAGCTCTGACAAAAAAAATGATAGTATTGGAACATTTTTGCCTATTCTACCTCAAACTTCTAAATAGCCAATGCTAATCTCAGATCACACAAAGCTTTCTGTATGACAGTATTATACTATCGCAAAACCCCACACAGAATGAAAACCGCTCCACAAAAAAAACGAAAAAACTCTTTAGCAAGAGAATTTTTTTTAAATCATCGTTATTGTAGAAAGATCTGCATTTCATCAGCCATCACAAGTGAAAATGACATATATTGTGCTCCATTCTCTCATTAGTGTCCCCCATCTATTTCCTTGGAGTCATTTTCTGCAGGCTGAATATTTAAGTCTCTTTGATCTTTCTTACATTACTACCTCACGGACCACATTAAATATTGCTTAGATATATAGATTTTTATTTCAAGCTGTCACTTATTAGACAAGTTTGAAATATGTCCATCAATTCTAGCAGCTGTTGAAATTTAGTAGTCTTATGTATTCGTGTTCTACCTAGATCAGTATTGATCCAGAGCAAACAAACACAAGCCCTAGTCAAGGTCTGACTGACAGGGGAAAATACAATCTGTCTACATTAACTTAGATTACATTTCCTTGGAATCAATTCCTACTGGTGTATACGAGAAGAGATGGATGGACAGCCAAGATAGAACATTTCTTATGAAAGTAAATTTCTTGGACTAGAATACAAAACTAAAAAAGGTATATCTACCTTTTGTGAACTGCACAAGTCCCTATTCACATTTAAAAGTAGTGATACGATTAGTAAATCTGTATATTTAGCTTAAAGTTTTTTCATAATATTGTACATTCCTGCAACCTCTAGGACAGATTAATCTCCGTGACTCATGCCTGGTGGTAAATCCTTAGACACGTATCTTACTTTCTACTGTACTGTAATTTAAGATGAATTTTTCTGTGCCAAAATGTTGCCAGATGATGGCGCATTTTAAGCCATGGTCATTTTTCAGCAAAACCACACCTCTTCAACAAACCCATGAGTTTAAGGAACTGAAAACAATTTCTTAAACATAAAAATAAGGTTAAGGCCGCAGTCCTACTAGTGTAAGACATGAAAGAAACTTGCCAAGTCGTGCATCGTCCTCACCCGGTACAGCTGCCACCCTTTGGACAAAAGTATACAGCTGCATGTATGTCTATGGAGCTGCATGCTCCTGTTTGGGGAGTGGAGGCTGTGTCAGGTGGTGCCAATGCGAGACTTGGCGAGTGGATCGCGGCCTTAAACTGATCATTTGCATTGAAAATCTGCCAAAAACTAACCAAGCGCCTATACAATAGAAAAATTCTGCCCTTGTGGTAAACTGAATACATTCTAAAAGGTGAACAATTCTAAAATATATGCAGTCTGTTGTCTCAAATAGAGGTGACATGGACACAACTGTAGAGACATTATTCAGACATTTATATCCATATAGACTGTCTATGGATGTGTTGACCAATAGCCCACTTAGCATGGTCAATCCATGCTGTTAAACAACTGCCGACTATATACAAGATGATAGGTGGTTGATTACTGGAATGTTTACACAAGATAACGATTTATTAGCAAACATTCTGTTCCCTTAACCATATGCCATTGATAGCACATTACTAGTTTTTACGAGCAATGTGTGGTTAGTGGCAATATTTATACATAGCGAAAAATTATTGCATCTGATCAGCAAGCAATCTGCTCATTTGTTTGGCGATTACTGACCTATTAAAAATGGCTGATAATTATGAATTTTTGTTTCTACAAACGACTATACATTTTGGATGAGCAATAATTGCCAAACAATTTTTGTAGGTAGTGAATGCTCACTCCTGGACTTGAAGACTGCTTGGAAAAAGTGTATGCATTAGATAATTTCAGTATTTAGTGAGTTGAAATAGCCCCAGTAAAATGTAGCCTTAACAGTCTTAATTCAATGCCTTCTTTCTAATTCTTTTGCTTTCCACCCTCATTTCTGCTTTATATTCCTCTAGAATACATAGAATCATTTGATTTATGTGAAAAACATACAATTACAGTGGTGTTCAAAAGTCCTGCATAGGCGTGAAGAAAACTATATATTTCATACTTCTGCATCTCTACAGTGAAACTGGTGGAACATATATGTTTTTGTAATCCCTCATTGTGTGCCATACTCATTTTTGAATGTCCCAAGTGTATAAATTGTTATGGTATGCGCATTTTTGATAATTATTTTACAGCATAACCATACCTACACCAGTACAGTGTGTAGAATGGTGAACAGGTTTCTAAGTTCATTAACTTCCAATGTAAGTTCACACAGACTTAAATTTTACTTTTTAAGATTTATTATTTTTTATTTAATTCAGAGTCCTGAAAAGGGCCTTTTGTGTGCATCTTTAGCTTCTAATACTTTATTGGCCAGCCTTTGCTCTTGAGCACCAACTTGCATCTCTGTAGCATTGAGTGAACAAGCTTCTGCAGATGTTCACGAGTGATGATGTGGTTCCAGGTCTGTATCAGAGCCTCAATCAACTCTCTCTTGGTCCTTGGCTGTGTTTTAGATATCTCTATCGATACCTTGTGCCACAAATTTTCAATTGGATTGAGGTCCGGGGACTGGGCTGGCCAGTCAATAGTAGCCATCTTGTTTTTTTATTTCCATTCCGTTACTGTCTTAGCTCTTGACAAGGACCATTATCATCCTGGAAGATATAATCCCCTGAAAACAGGTGTTGAGCAGAAGGCAGCATTTTCTTATTAAGGATGTCTATGTATTTTTTTGCATTAACCATACCCTCCACAATATGAAGCCTTCCAACACCATTGGCTGCCATACAGCCCCAGACCATTACTTTCATCGGATGTTTCACAGAGAAGCTCAAACACTCTGGCTTGTACTCTTCATGTGGAAACCTTCTCACATAAGACTTGCCATCATTTTCTAAAATGCAAAAAGTGCTTTCATCACTAAATAGCCCTTTTTCCCACTCCTCCTTCCTCCATTTTGAATATTTCAATGCCCACAGTTTTCGCCTTTGTCTTTGTATAACTGTCATCAGTGGCTTCTTTCTGGCCTTGCACCTCTCAATCCTGCTTCCGAACATCTCTTCCTAACAGTTGATGTTGCTACCTCAATATTGCCCTTTTCTTGCCATTCTCGCAGAAGCTGAGGAGAGGTGAGCTTTCCATTGGCAAGGGATGTTCTTATCAGTACTCTATCCTCCCTTTTAGTTGACTTTCTGGGCCGACCAGATCTGGGCCTGTCCTGGGTAATTCCAAGCTGCTTATGTTTCTGCAAAATTCTTACGACTGTCCTCTGATTACAACCGACCTTCCTTGTGATCTGGGGGCCAGTATAACCCTCTTCATGTAGCACCACAACTCGCAAACGATCCTCCGCTGACAAAAATCTGAAGGCTCCCATCATAAAGCTCTACAGTATGATTCACTAGATAGACCAACAGATAAAACAAACAAACAAAGCAGCAGATGTGATGCAATGTAATGGAATGTGATTGGCTGCCATATCCAGGTTATGATTGGTCACAAGAACCTCATCTGTGATTGCCTAATTTTGGATCTGAAGCTGTACAATATTTAGTTGTGCTTTCAATTCCCATATTGTTGCAATAATTTCAGGCAAAACTGCTTCAAAAGCTAAAAATATTACAGGGAGAGAATGCAAAATTATATTCTGAACAAAACCATATATAATATGTCATACTAGCATCGAAGATATTCGACAGAAAACGTTTACAACTTGAAAAAATCTATTTATCCTATGCCTATGCAGGACTTTTGAACACCACTGTATATCGTATCACAATCTGTGGGACTCCAAGGTATGCCAAGTGCACTGAGCTGCGGATTAAGCACACTGTATCAGAGAAGGAGGTGACAGCTGTATGCAGTGCGGTGTGTGCACTCACCTCCTCCCCTGTGGCTGCTGTCAGTGGAGTATCCTCCTTCCTCTCTCCCGCAGCCGCCCTCTCTGTATGCCGCAGCAGATATAGCATGGACTCCAATGACACACAGCACGGCACAGAGCGGTCAGCTGCGGCAGAAAGGAGGACCGGCTCCACTGACAAAGAGCGGCCAGAGGGGAGGAGGTGAGCGCACACACCATATTGCACACAGGGGCCACCTCCTTCTATGACACAGTATACAAAATCCGCAGCTCATTGCACTTAGCGGTCATCTTCTTCACACAGCTGTAGATATGGTACACTACGCCAGAGGAGGAAGTGACCGTTGTATGCAATGAGGGTGGGTGGTCATATTGGGGACTGGGGGGAGGCCATGCTTGGGACTAGAGAGGGCCTGTAAGAGTCTGGGGGTGGTCGGGTATGCAGAAACTGGGGGGGCAGGCCTGTAGAACTATGGAGGTGGCGAGGCATGCAGAGACTGGGGGTGGGCCTGAAAGAGTCAGAGACATGTTTGTAGTAGACTGGGTGTAAACAACCAGTTATGCATTTACATGCAAACTCCAAAACAAACACAACCCCTGGTGATCTCCTTCAGGCACAAAAAGGTGCCTAGGTAACAATGCAAAATGTTGATAGGGTGTAAATTACAAACTGTCAACATTTTGCAGCCTAGATACACATATAAACTATACAAAAAGCCTGGACAACCCTTTTAAAGCTTTTTCCCTATGTCATTTCTCATTATTACACATAAATTAATTTATGAGCATCTATGGTTTGATTTCTTTGTCTGTTTGGATTGGATGAGTTGTTACCAACATCTTGTGAGCCATTCACGTTGACAGCACCTTTAGAAATATATCTACTTAGTGAACTGGTGACATGTTCAAAACTTATTTCACTCACTGTTTTCATTAGCCATGGTGTGATGATGCATAGAGCATGATCTGTCAGAAGCTTTTTGTTCTTAATAATACTTACCCCAGATGACTGTGCCCCTCTTGCGAGATCTTTTTTAAATGTCAGGGAACTGGTGACAATTAAAAAAAGACAAGATGGCAGCGCCAAAATTCAGTCTTATCTGGTTTTATTGATGTCCATGAGGATAAGGCATCATCCTAGTCATGTCTTCAGGGACATCAATCAAGCTTTACTTGGAAGGACTGGGGTACCACTATCCTGACTTCATTCCCAATAGTTTCCAACTGCTTGTCTGAAAAAAAGGTAATGTTTTACATCACATACACAGATTAATGTTTCTTTTTAATAATGTCTACCAGTTGCTTTGGCCAATAAAAACATCTTGCACATTGTACAAATGACCAGACGGCCAAATCTCTACCGACTGTGGAAAGGGCAATGGCCGCAAAATTTTGTTTCACAATCATTAATCCATTGGTCAACCTCAGGCCCACAATGTTTTGTCCTAGCCATTGCAGCAAAGTTTGGCTGAACATCTAGAAAGCATAAAAGAGGCACAGTCAACTAGTAGTGGCAGTTTGGAGAGACAAAAGCCTCTGATATTTTCTTTTTATTGTATGAGGAAACATTGTACACTGCCATATATATACTGTACCTTATATTTTCGGAACATTTCAGTATCAATCTTTTAAGTCATACCACGTAATGCGTGTGCAACTAACCACAGCACACAATGCTAAATTACTCCTAAATTGATTTTTCTCAAGATATCTTCAGGAGAAAATTGGATAGAATTGCCAATCAAAGTTCATTAATTAAACAATCACTTTACACTGTTTTACCTTGCGGGTGAGAACAATGTAGAAGTGCTGACACAGACTAATCAGTCAATCCAACTAGGCACTTTTAATGCAGGTAAAGTACATGGAAATAAAACCTTTTCAGCTTTAGGAATTCTCATTACTTTCTTTTGGCTACTTTTTCTAGGTTTTCTGCCTGTTATTGTTCATACAAGATAGTGAGAATAAGAGTCTTTATAAAAGGAATTCTTCACGACAATGGGACAACATTTGCCTACTTGAAATTCGCTGAATGAACTTTGATTAAAGAATCAGTGAAAGGATAGAACTAAAACTATTCTGTCTCTAATCAAGAACCAAATGGAAAGGTGTTTTCACCCTTGATTGCTGAATCAATGCTCTATATACTTCAAGCCGAGCAAACCTCAGTAAAAGGAACATGGTGCGCCATTCTTTTCCCTTTTGTTTAAAAGGCCATCCATAGACCTAAATAAAATTTCTAGACTTGTGAAAAAAACAATTGGTTCTAACAACTTCAAATCTGTCTCAATGACTATCTTCAGTTTTGGATCACTATTAATTGCTATTAATGATCCTTTTTAGGGTGTTTAATATCCAACTGTATGATCCTTCTCTCTCCAAACATCATCTGTAAGGGAAGAAATTGGAGGCCCTCATTACACGTCAGATTGACAGCCAATCCCACCAAAATTAGCAAGCTCATCCGATTTTCATTTAATGTGTAGGAGGGCCTCACAGGGGAATAGAAAAGCATTTTATTAAAAATGCTAGCCATAGTCATACAATTAAAAATACAAAAAATTTCTAGCTGTATATTAACTCCTCTGGTAATAATATTCCTCATTGTATAGCAACCATGGAGCACATCAAAACATTATTCCTGAGGAAAAAGAAGAAAAATCCCCAAACCCTCAGAGTATTCTCATGAAAAGCATTTTTCAAGGTTCATCACCTGGATCCTCAGTATAAGATTTCTGACCCATAAACTGCCATCCTAAGGAAATATTACTCTGATAGAAAAAGAAATCCATGGGGATAATAGTATTTTTTATTATCTGTTAACTGCACACAAACTATAAATTTTTTTCTTAGGATCGGTAATGGGCGGGTCTCAGAGGCCTGACATTACCAATCTGGGTTTAATGACAGCTGTCAATACTCAGTTGTCATTAACTTCTTCTATCACCCAGATGTCACCACACCCGAGCATAGGGAAGAGCCTGATAAAGCGATAAACGTCTGGCCCAAAAAAATGCCTATCTTTTCAGTTTGAACTAGTATGTATTTGTATAACATATAACAAGAATAAAAGGTGATGAAGTAGTTAGGATAGCAAAGCAGATGGACAAAGA
This sequence comes from Allobates femoralis, assembly GCA_033576535.1. Classification (NCBI taxonomy): domain Eukaryota; kingdom Metazoa; phylum Chordata; class Amphibia; order Anura; family Aromobatidae; genus Allobates; species Allobates femoralis. The sequence goes on along the minus strand of JARQOC010000001.1, from coordinate 549,563,955 downwards.
AAGAAGAAACTGAGAGGGTGGCAATGGAATCGGGTAAAAAAGGGGGTTCCGTTCCCGGCCGCTCAAGTCAACTAGTTATAGCTATAGTCATTTCTCCACTACTACTGCCTCATCATGTGGCTTGGAAATCTTGGTGTAGCCAGGAAGCGAATGTCCTGGAGACCTTCTCGGAAGAATCAGTTGCCTGCCCAATCAATTCCTCCATCCTCAATATGTCATTCAGCTCTGCTATAATTGCAGCTTGGGTTTTGGTTTGCTTCCAGGACCTAGGTAGTCTTCTGGCAGCCACCAGGAAATGCCTGGTGAGGGCTAAAATTTAGAAATTTTTAAAGAAAAAGAATTGCACTTTTGAGTTATTTTCCAAGATTCGTAGTGTTTTCATTTTTTGGGATCTGGGACTGTGTGATGGCTTATTTTTTGTGGCTGGAGTTGAAGTTTCTAATGATACTATTTTGGATAGATACATTGCCATTATTGCATTTTATTACAATGTTGTGGTGACCAAAAAAAACATAAATGTTTGGACTTTTTTTCCGTTACACAATTTACTAATTTGATTGACTGATTTTATATTTAATAGATTGGCATTTCTAAACACGGTGATACCAAATATGTCCATTCAAATGGAAAGGGGAAGGGAAGGCCGCTCCAGCGCCCATTAACCTCCTGGATTCCCGCACCTGGTGTGGCAGCTTTGGCAACTGCCCAGGAAGCAATGTGAAGTAGAAAACACCAGTGCTTAAAATTCTCTTTATTATTTGAAAATTATAAAATCATTCAGCGTGCTAGCTGCGCTAGACGAGTTTCGGAAGATCAACTTCCTTAATCATTAGCAAAAAATGAATGATTTTATAATTTTCAAATAATAAAGAGAATTTTAAGAAGACAAGCACCGGTGTTTTCTACTTCACATACCAAATATGTGGTTTTCTTTTAAAAGTTTTATTTTCAATGGGGCAAAAGGGGGGTGATTTGAACTTTTATGGGGGGTTTTCATATTTTTAAAAACTTTTTTTAATTTTTGTTTTTATTTTACACTGCCTCCTGGGCACTGAACACTCCGATCACTCCTCCCGTACACAAATGAGCTGCTGCACTTCTGTGCACAGGAGAAATCATCACTTTGTGTGGATGCCAATGTGGAGCCCACTGAGACGGGGTACTCGGTGCCGGACCGGGGTACTGCTAGGGATGTCACGGCTGTCCTGGTCCGGACCGTGTCCCGGGTTCGCACAATAAAATGGGGTGTATTTACAGGGAATTTGGTTTTTGCAACTTGAGACTGAAGTTCCTCCCCAGAATTGATGGCTGGCTCTCCCGGAGTTAAGGGAAGCCAGGGTGGACCCTTCCTTTCCTTTGGACCGGATCCATCTTGGATCCTGCAGCGTGACAGGGACTCTCTATTTCCACCCGATGATGTCAGAGCGGTGAGCGGTTTTTCTTCCCGCGCGTTGCGTGCTCTGTAATGGCAGATTTTGAAATTTACAGTCTCTGTGGCGCAGTTAAAATTCAGCTTGCCGCGCGCCCAGCAATGGCGGCAAATTAAAAACGGTCACTAATCTTGGCACACAATGCCCGGTTACCTGACACCAGGTTGTGGAGCCCACTGGGACGGGGTACTTGGTATCGGACCGGGTTGCTGCTGGGGGTGTCACGGAGGGCCTGGTCCGGACCGTGTCCTGACTTGACACAAGTAAAATGGGGTGTATTTACAGGGGATTTGGTTTGCTGTGACGCCACCCACGGGTTGTGGTCAGTAATGGGACCACTGCTGCTGCAGAACCTCCGGGGATGATGTTTGGCAGCTTTAGATGGAACGGCTCCCCGCAGGTCGAGCATGGTTCCCCGGGGCAGTGTTAATTAAAGTCTGTGATGGTTGTTACAGATGTTGCAGGAAAAGGGGATGAACCCGCCAGGGGTCGGGACAGCTCCTGACAGGGTAAAATGGAGGATTGTCAATTCTTTATACCTGAAATCGAACACTGAAGCAGGGTTCATCCGGGTTTACTTCTCCAATTCTTCAGTCAAACAGTGTACGGTACAATACAGTCTCCACAGCTTTACTCAGTTGACTCCGGTACACTTGAACCCACTGCAGCGGCAGCTCGGTCCCCAATAGTAGCTTCCCCCTAAGTCTATGGACGGTAAGCCTGGTCTTCTTGGTTGCTGCTGTGCCCCCAACCCTGTAGTGGGAACACAGACCTGGAATCTGTGTCCCCCGTCAGTTTGTCTGGGGAGCTGGTCTGAATCCTCAGTCCCCCTCAGAGCTAACACTCTGGTTTAGCCTAACCTTAGGTGTCCCTGTCTTACAAGGGATCACCGTGTTCTTCTCTACCCGTGAAACTTCCCAGATATATATTAGGAGAAGCTGTTCCGACAGTCATCTGTTGGTGCTTCCGTTTTCCTCAGACCCGATGGTACTGGTCCGGTCTTGGCTGCTCGGCACCCACCTACTGGCTAACTGCTTCCTGTTTCTCCCTTTTATACTCGTCTGTTACCATGAATACGCTTCACCCACTCATATCTAGCCCTACTACCCCTTGCCTGCCTAGAGTCCCAGGCTCCGATTTAGGTCCCTATGACAGTGGATATGTGATTTGAGGTGTTTGCTACCCTCCTGCCTGGCTGCAGTTTCTACCTGTGGCCACCCTGGTTGCAGAGGCGCCACAGCAACGCTTGCCAGGCATCCACAGAAAGTGATTCTAGACAGCATCCAGGGTCATCACAAGACCCCGGGCTGTCAAGCTAACCATCGGAGGTCTCATGATTGTATCAAGGGACCTCCGATGTCGGCAGGGAATGACGCAATCCCCACTGCGGGGCTTCAGATCATACTGTGATTGACAGTGCAATACAAAGAATAACAGCACGACCAGTATTGTTAGCTTCACATGTCACATGATCAGATCAGCTGACATGAAAAGGGAATGATGCAAGCTCAGCACATGAGCTCACATCAAAGGGAGGGACACGGCCAAGGGCATACTCTTACATCCTTTGTTGTGTAGGTGTTAAAAAAAAGTCTGGCCAGATCCGCTCAATTCAAACATCTGCGGGTTTGCGCATCTCCAGTGATAAGCAGAGGAAAGTATTCTGCTTTATTTTGTACTAGCTGTAGTACCCGGCTACCCCCAGGTTAATAAATAACTGCTGTTAGCTATAACAAAATAGAATTTGAATATGTCATATTTATGACCTGTAAGAAAATAGAAGCTGAGCTGTGATTGATTGCTATAGGCAGCCTAATAAATCTCCAACCAACAGTAAACCCTCTCCCTGGCCGGGCAGTATATGTTACCTCACATCTACTTATATAATCGGGAGTTGGGAATTCGGGCGTTGTCGCCGAATCCCAAGCTCCTTTGCGGCACTGTGAGCGATGACGCGCAGCGTCATCGCGAGCCGCAGCCGCACAACTGTTAAAAAATTAAAAAATATTTCCTCACCTCTCCCCGAGCCCCCGCCGTCTTCCTCCAGGCTCCCGGTGGCTCCCGCAGGCTCCCGGTGCCTGCAGAGCTCTTCTACAGCAATACAGGACCTGCGGTGATGTCAGAGTCACGTGACACCAGCTTACTCCATGTTAACCTCCGGTCACGTGACTCTGACATCACCGCAGGTCCTGTACTGCTGTAGAAGAGCTCTGCAGGCACCGGGAGCCATCGGGAGCCTGGAGGAAGACGGCGGGAGACGGTGGGGGCTCGGGGTCAGGTGAGCATAATCTTTTTTTATTTTTTTTAACCCCTGCCTTGCAGGAGCGCCGCCACACATGCCTGTATACTCTGCCACCACCACAGACACCTGTATACTCTGCCCCCACCACCACACACGCATGTATACTCTGCCACCACCACACACGCCTGTATACTCTGCCACCACCACACACGCATGTATACTCTGCCACCACCACACATGCCTGTATACTCTGCCACCACCACAGACACCTGTATACTCTGCCCCCACCACCACAGACGCCTGTATACTCTTCAACCACCACACACGCCTGTATACTCTACCCGCCACCACTACAGACACCTGTATACTCTGCCGCCACCACCACAGATGCCTGTATACTCTGCCACCACCACAGACACCTGTATACTCTGCCCCCACCACCACACACGCATGTATACTCTGCCACCACCACACACGCCTGTATACTCTGCCACCACCACACACGCATGTATACTCTGCCACCACCACACACGCCTATATACTCTGCCACCACCACAGACACCTGTATACTCTGCCCCCACCACCACAGACGCCTGTATACACTGCCACCACCACACACGCCTGTATACTCTACCACCACCACCACACACGCCTGTATACTCTGCCGCCACCACCACAGACGCCTGTATACTCTGCCACCACCACAGACGCCTGTATACTCTGCCAATACCACAGACGCCTGTATACTCTGCCACCACCACCACACACGCCTGTATACTCTGCCACCACCACCACCACACACGCCTGTATACTCTGCCGCCACCACCACACACGCCTGTATACTCTGCCGCCACCACCACACACGCCTGTATACTCTGCCACCACCACCACACACGCCTGTATACTCTGCCACCACCACCACACACGCCTGTATACTCTGCCGCCACCACCACACATGCCTGTATACTCTGCCGCCACCACAGACGCCTGTATACTCTGCCACCACCACAGACACCTGTATACTCTGCCACCACCATAGACACCTGTATACTCTGCCACCACCACACACGCCTGTATACTCTGCCGCCACCACCACAGACACCTGTATACTCTGCCGCCACCACAGACACCTGTATACTCTGCCTCCACCATAGACACCTGTATACGCTGCCCCACCACCACACACGCCTGTATACTCTGCCGCCACCACCATAGACACCTCTATGCTCTGCCGCCACCACCACACACACCTGTATGCTCTGCCGCCGCCACCACACACGCCTGTATACTCTGCCGCCACCACCACACACGCCTGTATACTCTGCCGCCACCACCACAGATGCCTCTATACTCTGCCGCCACCACCACAGATGCCTGTATACTCTGCCACCACCACACACGCCTGTATACTCTGCCACCACCACAGATGCCTGTATACTCTCCCGCCACCACCACACACACCTGTATACTCTGCCACCACCACCAAAGATGCCTGTATACTCTGCCACCACCACAGACACCTGTATACTCTGCCACCACCACAGACACCTGTATACTCTGCCACCACCACAGATACCTGTATACTCTGCCACCACCAGACACCTGTATACTCTGCCACCACCACCACACACGTCTGTATACTCTGCCACCACCACAGACACCTGTATACTCTGCCACCACCACACACGCCTGTATACTCTGCCACCACCACACACGCCTGTATACTCTGCCGCCACCACCACAGATGCCTGTATACTCTGCCGCCACCACCACAGATGCCTGTATACTCTGCCACCCCACCACACACGCCTGTATACTCTGCCGCCACCACCACACACGCCTGTATACTCTGCCACCACCACCAAAGATGCCTGTATACTCTGCCACCACCACAGACACCTGTATACTCTGCCACCACCACAGACACCTGTATACTCTGCCACCACCACAGATACCTGTATACTCTGCCACCACCAGACACCTGTATACTCTGCCACCACCACCACACACGTCTGTATACCTCTGCCACCACCACAGACACCTGTATACTCTGCCACCACCACACACGCCTGTATACTCTGCCACCACCACACACGCCTGTATACTCTGCCGCCACCACCACAGATGCCTGTATACTCTGCCGCCACCACCACAGATGCCTGTATACTCTGCCACCCCACCACACACGCCTGTATACTCTGCCGCCACCACCACACACGCCTGTATACTCAGCCGCCACCACAGACGCCTGTATACTCTGCCACCACCACAGACACCTGTATACTCTGCCACCACCATAGACACCTGTATACTCTGCCACCACCACACATGCCTGTATACTCTGCCGCCACCACCACAGACACCTGTATACTGTGCCGCCACCACAGACACCTGTATACTCTGCCTCCACCATAGACACCTGTAGACTCTGCCACCACCACACACGCTTGTATACTCTGCCGCCACCACCACAGACACCTGTATACTCTGCCGCCACCACCACACACACCTGTATGCTCTGCCCCCACCACCACAGACACCTGTATACTCTGCCACCACCACAGCCGCCTGTATACTCTGCCACCACCACAGCCGCCTGTATACTCTGCCACCACCACAGCCGCCTGTATACTCTGCCACCACCACAGCCGCCTGTATACTCTGCCACCACCACAGCCGCCTCTATACTCTGCTACCCGCAGAGCCGCCTGTATACTCTGCTACCCACAGAGCCACCTGTATACTCTGATACCCACAGAGCCCTTTCTATACTCTGCTACCCACAGAGCCGCCTGTATACTCTGCTACCCACAGAGCCGCCTGTATACTCTGCTACCCACAGAGCCGCCTGTATACTCTGCTACCCACAGAGCCGCCTGTATACTCTGCTACCCACAGAGCCGCCTGTATACTCTACTACCCACAGAGCCGCCTCTATACTCTGCTACCCACAGAGCCGCCTCTATACTCTGCTACCCACAGAGCCGCCTGTATACTTTGCTACCCACAGACCCGCCTCTATACTCTGCTACTCACACAGCCGCCTGTATACTCTGCTACGCACAGAGCCGCCTCTATACTCTGCTACCCACACAGCAGCCTGTATAATCTTCTACCCACAAACCCGCCTGTATACTCCGCTACCCACAGACCCGCCTGTATACTCTGCTACCCACAGAGCCGCCTGTATACTTTGCTACCCACAGAGCCGCCTGTATAATCACCTACCCTCAGAGCCGTCTGTATACTCTGCTACCCACAGACCCGCCTGTATACTCTGCTACCCACAGAGCCCCCTGTATACTCTGCTACCCACTGACCCGCCTGTATACACACAATTCATTTCACCCTGCTCCCGATGCAATTGCATCGGGCCTTTTTACTAGTATACACATAATAGACAGTTCATGTGACTGACATCTGCCTTAATTCCTTATATGGCACATGTGTTGCACATTGGCTGTTTTTAATCAGATGTTTATGTTTGGAAATTAAAGATAGCACACGTATGAGGCGAGTTGTGTGAGGTGATTAGTGCACATCTGTGTCTGTCTGTGTGGTGTGTGTGTCCCTGGGGTGTGTGTATGTGTGTGTCCCTGTGGGGTGAGTACATGTGTTCCTATAGGGTGTGTATGTGTGTGTGTCCCTGTGGGGGGGGGGTCTGTGTGGTGTGTGTCTCTGTTGCGTGTGTCTCCTTGTGGTGTGTGTGTGTGTGTCCCTGTGGGGTGAGTGCATGTGTCCTTATAGGGTGTGTATGTGTGTGTGTCCCTGTGGGGGGGTGTCTTTGTGGGGTGTGTGTGTCTCTGTGTTGCATGTGTCTCTTTGTGGTGTGTGTGTCCCTGTGGGGTGAGTGCATGTGTCCCTATAGGGTGTGCATGTGTATGTGTCCCTGTGGGGGGGGTCTGTGTGGTGTGTGTGTGTCTCTTTGTGGTGTGTGTGCGTCCCTGTGTGGTGCGTGCACGTGTCCCTATAGGGTGGCTATGTGTGTGTGTCCCTGTGGGGGGGTCTGTGTGGTGTGTGTGTCTGTGTTGTGTGTGTCTCTTTGTTTTGTGTGTGTCCCTGTGGGGTGAGTGCATGTGTCGCTATAGGGTGTGTGTGTGTCCCCGTGGGTGGGTGTGTGTGTGTCTCTGTGTTGTGTGTGTCTCTTTGTGGTGTGTGTGTGTTTGTTCGGGTGCGTGGTGAGTATCCAATGTTGGGGCTGCACCTTAGGAACTATACACTTGCTGTTACTCTTTGTGTGCGGGTGGTGTGTATACATGTCCCCGTGCGTGGTGAATATCTCATGTTGGGGCCCCACCTTAGTAACTATATGCTGGGATGTGCTGTTAGTCTTTGGCGCTATCATTAAGCCCCTCTCATTCACAACTGTCAACTGGTAACTGTCACTTTTTCCCCATTATGTAGATAGGGGCAAAATTGTTTGGTGAACTGGAAAGCGCAGGGTTAAAATTTCACCTCATAACATAGCCTATGACGATCTCGGGGTCCAGATGTGTGACTGTGCAAAATTTTGTGGTTGTAGTTGCGACGGTGTAGATGCCAATCCCGGATATACATACATACATACACACATACATACACACATACACACACACATTCAGCTTTATATATTAGATTAATACAACCATCTGTAGATGTTCAATCATTTTGTACTACTAGGAAAAAAGTTACATCCAGACCCTTCTAGCCTTTTTACGCTCAGTCGGGTCAAATTTAAAGGTACTAAAAGGGCAGACCTGATGCCTAAGAAGACCTATAGGGCTGTTCATGTTATAAATCACACATAGCATGTAAGTGAGGCTGGGGTTCCACATAAGCCCTCAGTCCGTTTTTGGCTTCAGTTTTCTCATTTTTTTTTTCTAAGTCCAAAAACTGACAGAAAACGGATTGGATGTAATAAACACCCTGTCCGTTTTTCTCTGGAGCTCCAAACATTGTCCTGTCCGTTTTTGAGTCAAAAACGTTGCTAGCAACGTTTTTGGCATCAGTTAAAAAACGCATGCGTTTTCATGCGTTTTTTTTAACATGGGGCCCTATGGGAAACGCATGCGCGAACGCATGGCATATGCGCAATTGCGTTTGCGCATGCGTTCGCGCATGCGTTTTTTTAATGAAAAGTCCAAAAACGTTCAGGAGTGCAGGAGGCTCAAAAAGCACCCAGAAAAAAACGGATTGGTGATGAAAATCACTTCCAAAAACGGATTTCTATGTGTGACCACAGCCTGACTCTGTCAGAGGTTGCATTGTGGCCCAGCTACACCTCTGGATCTTGGTGAATAGCTGTTGGGTTGCTTTGACAAGTGTGTTTGTCAAGGTTAGGCCAGATCACTCCAGTGATAGTAATGACAAGAACATAGTCTTCGAGCCTGTGCTAAAAAGAATTATAAACCACAGCTCCCAGTATGTGTATGTCTATCCTTACATCTAGGCTTCTTTTTGGGGACTAACAGGCTTTTTGACATAGATTGGCATTGCGTAGAGCAGTATTGATGCATAGTCTGTTGGATTAGGATGCGTTAGATTCATTAAGAGAAAGGCACTAGAAGAATTGGGCCCCAAGTGACTCAAAAACTTGTTTTCTTTCTCATGAGACTTGATACCTATTGTAGCAAATCTATCAGCGCTCAACTTTCTTCCTTCATTGAGCAACCAAGATGTACCTTTATCATGAAAATGCTTCATCAAGTTACTATATCAGTTTTCTCTCAAGTAGTCAATATAACAAGCCAAGAATACATATTTACTAGCATACATGCTCACCTCCTAGTAAGGTTTTTACTGTTCTCTCCAGACAAAACACCAATCTCTGTATCATAACTAGCAAGGGGCAGAAGGGAAAAAAAAGTCCATAAAATGATACGATTTGCAGTGAGTAACAAAAAACAGATTAAAAGAAAAACCCTTTCATGCATTGATTTCTCAGCCTGCTGTTTCAGAGGAGCTTGACAATGCTCTGAACGTACTTGCTATTTGTGAGCTGAACATTTTTTTTTCTAAAACGGCAGGGGAAAAAATGTATCCTTTCTGTTTTTATTTTTTTTTTAAACAAAAGATGACAAGGCCGATGGCTTGGTTTCATAACGCAAACATTTCCACAACCCCCTACTATGGTAAGTAACATGACAGCTCCATTCCAGTTCCCTGGATTCCACCCACGTATATTGGCTGTGAAAGATGGATGCACCCAGATTTCTACACCGTTTACCGTTAAGTGCATACATTTTTATCAATTTACCTGTTAGAGTAATTGCTTTTAAGAATTAAGTTTGTGATTCACGGATGTTTAGATGGCAGACAGAACATCAAGTCTGTCTGATAAAACGTCAAAAATATTTAGCATATGTTATACATAATAAAACAAAACAAAATAATATCTGGATCTATCTAGACCTCAGCACTTAACATACTGGACCATTGTGAACCTCTATCTGGCATCACACTTTAAAATATATCGGCATTGCGGATGCTGCTACAGTTGAAAGTAACGATGAAGAAAGGAGCACTGAACTCCCGCCTTCATCATTCTTCCTTGATGTCTTGTGTCTCAGCACAGAGGGCGCATGTCACTACATTGTGCCTGCTGTGCTGAGATATGCAGTGATGCAGAACACATACTATGGCAGAAATCGAACCAGCAGGGGAAAGAGGAAAGGTGAGTATTTATTTTTAAGTCAATGACCATAAAACTATATGAATATGAGGTGTGTATAATAATATTTGGAGGTCTATGGGGTGTGCATTATAATATATAGAGAACTATGGGGAGTTCATTATAGTATATGGAGGACTATGGTGGGTGCATTACATTATATGGAAGATTATGAGGATGCATTATAATAATATGAGGACTGTGAGATATGCATTATGCAATATGGAGGACTATGGGTACACATTGTAATATATGGAGGAATATGGGGGTATGTATTATAATATATGAAGGGCTATAGGGGTGCATTAAAATATATGGAGGACTATAGAGTGTGTATTATAATATATGGAGGTACCGTATATGGGGGGTGCATTATAATACATGGAGGACTATAGGATGTGCATAATAATAATATATGGAATGGTAATGTAGGGCCCTTTAAGCTATATTGAGGACTATGGGGGTTGCAAAATATTTTAAGAAGGACTATGTGGGACCAATTATTTTATGTGGGAGTGGGGGCCATTATACAATGTGAGGATGTGTTGGGGCTATTATACTGTATGTAGGCCCATTATGTTGCAAGAAGCACTGTGTGAGGGTCACAGTTGGTGATCACACTGGGTTGGGGTCACCAACACTACTTTGCTGTAGTGATTGAGAGTGGGCACAGTAGGGTTATCATAATGTGTGTGGATAGTAGTGTTGAGGAATTCACTTTGGGGGGAACATACAATGTTTGTGGGTAACTTTTTTGGAATTACAATTATGGGTGCAATGAACAGAAATATCAGAAATTTTTGAGGACCGGGGAGTGTGCTATCAGCTATCAGCTCTCTTACCAGCTCCGACGCCATGTGCTGCGGTATCGCGCTCCGGCCGCAAGGTGCCGCCCGCGGCCGGCCCATTTCTGTAGGGGGGGCGGCCCTAGATGTGGGCTTTACCACCAGCCCAGGGGCACTTGCCCCCCTGCCACCTGGATCGAATTCAATTATTTAGCCATGTATTTTTAAAATTGATGTAAAAATTGCATGCTGTATGGATGTGTGAAATAGACATTTTACTAAACATGGATTGCATAAGAATGTCAAAAGAGATTTAAAACATATACTGTATATATATATTTATTCTGGATGAAAAATAGTTAATTTTACTGAACCTCGACTTAAGGGACAAATTTGGGATTTATGCACTTATAAGTAAGAAAGTAAAACAAGGATAAAAGTTTTTGTAGAATTTAGGCTATAGTTATAGTGTGTGGCCTACCTGGTAGAGCAGTAATTACAGTTAGTACTGCCCCAGGCAGCTGTAAAAGAATGAATAAATAATTGTGCAGTCTAAACTCTAATGCATTTGCTGTTTAAAAGATAGATGGATGCCAGATTCATGCCAGCAAGGAAAACACTGTAGAAAGAAGGCAAAAGTAAAGAAAATATGCATCCTTTTAAAGAGGACTCTTCATTAGTTTTAGAGTGATAAATCGGTCATATCCTGCTATACTGGCTGCAGAGCTGAATGAAACTTGGATTTTTGTTTCTATTTTTCTTGCTCATTGCAGAGATATTTGCTTGTAAAGTTTAGATTCCAATCTTCCCTTCCACCAAAGGAGACTTAGTAGAGATTCACCTCAGGGGCCATGTAGTTTTTCCGTTGCATGATGTTGCCCATTCATAAGCAGGAGGAATCAACACCCCGTAGAGAAGCTTAAAGCTGGCTCTCTCTGTGTGGGACATGTAATGACACAGCCGGGCTCATTCATGATTTACTGTAAAAAAAAAAGGAGTCAGAGCTTGGAGTCTTTACAAACACATCTCCCAGCTTTCATCTCACGGCACTGTCAGCTCTGCTGTACCGACACAGGAGTAGCTGATTGAACAGCAGGTCTAAGGGTACTTTTCACATCAGCGGTTTTTTTGAAATCCCGGCAGATGCGGTGAAAAAACCGCATCTGCCGCGATACGCACACCACAGTTGCGGCAAGCCCCATGCAATGTCTATGGGGCTTGCGGTAAGTGTGCGGCAGGTGCGGCAAGTGCGGTCTCGGCACTTGCGGCAGGTGCGGGCCGCAAAAAAAACGCGGTCAGCCGCGTTTTTTTTGCGGCCGCACCTGCCGCAAGTGCCGATACTGCACTTGCCGCAAGCCCACATAGACATACTTTGGGGCTTGTCGCAACTGTGCCGCAAGTGCAGCGGTTATGCGGTAATCACGGCAGATGCGGTTTTTTCACCGCATCTGCCACGATTTAAAAAAAACGCTGATGTGAAAGTACCCTTACTAAGTGTTATATGAAGTAGGCAGCTTAGCCAATTTCAGCATGCTAATAGAGATAGAAGGAAGCAAAGAGAGATAATGGAGTATTTTACAAAAATATAAATATAACTTTACAAAGACTAATTAATAGTTAAATTAAAAAAATTACTCTTAAAGAATGTTTTTTAATTAATACCTCAACTATATTTACATCTTTATTTAGAACCGTATAAAATTAACAGCTGTCATAGTTTTGTGAATATGGCCATCCAACTAATCTTGTTAATACTATATTATCTAAGGGCCCCTTTACACGCTGAGACTTTCCAGCAATCCACCAACGATCCGACCTGGCCGGGATCGCTGGAAAGTCTCTCTGCAGTCGCTGGTGAACTGTCAAACAGACAGACTCACCAGCGACCAGTGGACCAGCGACATCGTGGAAAGAATATAAACTATTCTTTCCACGAAGTTCGAGCTCCCGCTCCTGTCTTCTGACAGGCTGTGGTAAGCGGGAGCAGGCTGGTAACCATGATAAACAACGGGTATCTAGGCAGCGCACAGCGCCTACTTACCTGATGTATAATTTGTTTACCAGCCGTCTCTGCTTCCAGGCTGGTATCCAAGGTACACAGCGGTAACTAGGACAGCAATGTGCTTAGATACCCACTGTGTACCTTGGATACCAACCTGAAAGCGGAGAAGGCTGGTAACCAAGATATACATCGGGTAACTAGGCACTGCGTGCTGCCTATATACCCATTGTTTACCTTGGTTACAGCCTGCGGAGGTCGCTAATCGTTGGTCTCTCGCTGTCACACTCAGCGATGCATGCTGATCAGCGGGAGGCCAAGGACAGAAAAATGGTCCTGAACGACTTGCAGCGATCAGCGACCTCACAGCAGGGGCCTGATCGCTGCTACGTGTCACACACTGCAACATCGCTGGCGAGGACGCTGTTACGTCACAAAACCTGTGACGTTTCAGCAACATTGCTAGCGATGTTGTAGTGTGTGAAGTACCCTTATCTCTTATCTATCTGAACTCCACAGGAGTTAAGCTTAGCAACAATGGCTAACTATTTATGTGCAGTGAGAGATGTGGCCTATGTTGGCTTCCAACAGGAGAAATGAGAAGTGACAGATAATCAACCTGGAAAATAGGACGAAGTGTCGATGATCTGTGCTGCTGGAACGAAAACCAGAACCCAGGAGGTCTGGTGCAATGGTGTTTTTTATTCTGACTTGTTTCAGAGCAGCCCCTGCTCCTTCCTCAGGGATTATAATCACAAATCAATACATCTCTATGAGAGCCTTGTTACTGGCCTCATTATGGCTAGCATAGACTTGCAATGAGCATTACGGGCTCAAGATGGCACCACAGGACTAGAGTGGGACTGGAAAAGGTGAAGGGTGAGCATAAGAACGGGGGGGGGGGGGCAGGGGACTTAGGTTTAAGGTATCACTCCAGCTCTGAAAAAAAAATGCTGGCGTGGCGCTTTGAAATTAGAATCCAATGTTAAAAGAACTTTATTTTGTACAGGATCACACACATTTTTTAACCTGTGGATGTAAGCAAGAGTTTTTGCTTTCACCAACTGCAAGCAGAGATTGCTAAGTATTGATACACAAAGCAAACTAGAAATATATTATGTTTTCCATATACCAAAAAGATAACTTTATTGCATAAAAACTAGAAATCTGTTCCATATTTATATTTGTCCAGTGAGAGAGGAATAGGAAGAAGAAAAAAAACACAAATATACGGTACTTGTGTAATCTGTGTAGTTTTCCTGAATGTCATTTTGACAACACATCAATTGAATAACTCTTATTTTCGGCATATCAACAAAATATAGCAAAGATGAGAAGAATAAACTCTAATGATTATTCACAGCTTCATATCAAGTCAGCAAACAACGCACATCAATTGTAGTATAAAAATGCGCAAGTTTGACAATAACCATTCCCAGAGGAAATTCTGCTCCTAACATTTAATATTTCATAACGTCGTGCATAGCAAAGTTTCAGATGCCTGCACTCTGCATTATAGCATTACATGAAAATGGAACTTAGTTTGGAGACAAAGTGCATTTTATAAAACTTGTTTAGCACATTACAAATACAGCGAGAATAAAATTGTATTTAAGTAAAAAGTTTTGCTGTAAGGCTGCCTGGGTTGCAGATGGTGTAATTTACATAGTTTAGACATTTTAAAAATTAAAGAAATGTTCCCCCTGTTGTATCATTATCCATACCCCCAAGGGTTTAGCAGGGCTTCACAGAGGCACCAAGCAATGGGGCTTTCACCAGGCCTAGTCAGTTCTGGCAACCCATTGACTCTCCTCAATCACCAAAGTGGAACTTTATTAGGATTGCATGACTTAAATGACACAGTCAACCTCTGAAAGTCACATTTAAGTGGTACACTGGTGTTAGAGGTGTGTAACACAGCCGATATTGCCCTGTGTGAAGCAGGCTCAGCTCCTGAGCCCACTCCATACACTGACATGTTTGTTGTACAAGGGTTACAATATGGTTTCAATAACTTTTTTTTTTTGCATGGTAAATTCCAATGATACTGGCATAGATTTACAAGTAGTTTATAGTAGGGGGTCGATGTGTAGTACCTAGCTCAAACACTATTCCGTCAAAGGAGCTGTGCAGCTCCACAGCTGAGGAGACTCTGCTGGCAGTGGTAGCACCAGAAACAGCTGATTGGTGTTGCACTTACCAGGTGTCCAATCAAAAATTGATGAACTATCCTAAGGATAGTTCATCAAGGTAAAGTTCCAGAAAACCCCTGAATTAAATTAGGAGCCTTGCCTAGATACCCACTGTTTATAATGATTACCAGCATCCTCCCGCTTACAGGCTGCGCTAAGCAGGGAGGATGCTGGTAACTATGATAAACAGCTGGTATCTAGGCATTGCGCGCTGCCCAGATACCCACTTTTTATCATGGTTACCAGCATACTCCCGCTTACAGGCTGTGATAAGCAGGGAGGATGCTGGTAACTATGATAAACAGTGGGTATCTAGGCAGCGCGCGCTGCCTAGATACCCGCTGTTTATCATGGTTACCAGCCTGTGAGGTCCCTGATAACTGGTCTCTCGCTGTCATATGCAGTGATGCGTACTGACCAGCGGGAGACCAAGGACCAAAAATTGGTCCTGAGCCATGTGCAGTGATCAGCGACCTCACAGCAGGGGCCTGATCGCTGCTAGATGTCACACATAGCGACTTCGCTGGGGAGGTCGCTGTTACGTCACAAAACCTGTGATGTTTTAGTGATCTCGCTAGCGATCTCATTATGTGTGATGGGGGACTTAAGAAGCAATAGGGGCGGGAGACCTGCATATCCAATTGGAATTCTGCCATAGAACCAGACAACATGGCTCTGGAATATATTCCAAATTCTTAATTCACTACATGTACTAGCACATACAAATCATATCACTAAAAACATGACACACCTTTATCTCAATTCGAGTTACACAGAATGGTGAGAAGAAGAAGCCAGCCAGAGAAGCGGTATTTGGCCTTCAATCCTCATTCAGTGCTCAATGGATCCGATGGTACCTGAACCATTCTCCTTGGACCTCTCAGTGGAAAGTTATGACCCATAGTAGCTTTTTGGGTATTTCAAATCACAGCACAAGGGGAGGAAATTGCAGAACAGCCGAAGGGCAGGCGAGGGGCCGGCAACTTAGAGAATAAGAATGGACGACCCCTTCTGTGCTTTGTATTACCTTTGAGGAGTATGCATAGCGTGATGTTCTAGGAGTGTACCCAAGGAAACCCTGTTGCTCTACACTACCTCCGTGTGTCCACCAACAACAAGTAAATCGGTAACTGAATTACATTTGTCTGTATATGCTTGTCATGTACTACTACATTGTATTTGCATAACTGTAATATCTGTAAATATTTTTATTTCTCTAGTGTGCCCTTACAGTGATTAAATACATGAATTAATCTTGGGTTGCTCATTTATCTTGATCCACAAAATCATAACGTCCGTGTGCTTGTTTAATATTATATGCTATCTGGGTTGGTGTCTGATCCCCTATAAGCCTGTTAACAGGCTTGTATTGAACGAAGAACTGGTGGAAGCATATTGTGCTTGTGTTATATTGGACAGTGAAAGACTGGTGATACAATGCATATATCCAGCAGTTCTCACTGTGAACTTCTTCATACATTAGTACTTCCAGGGCAGCTGTGGCCCCTTCCTTATCCTCGATCAATTCCCTGATTGTCCAAGCGATAAGAGCAAGCCAGAGAGTGGATGTTGGGCTTGATAACATGCTAAGTGGGATGACTAGTCGAGGGAACTAATGCCCCCTTGACTAGTCAAAGCCCTAATTAGCATCTCATAAACGGTCTTTAGAAATACTTTTTCTAAAGATCTGTTTATGTATGCTACTACATAGAGGGACTGCTAGGCAGGGATTATAGATATGGGCACAGAACTGCTCATGGTTTGTGCACAGGGGACCTGACAGGTTCCCTTTAAACCCACAGCTCTAGTAAATGTATGATATTTTCAGATCTTTTTCCGTGTTTGTATGAGATTTCTTAATATCTCATGGACCATGCTCACACAGTACAACAGAGGATTTTCCACAGCAGAAAATCTGCTGCTTTTTTACACTGTGAGAATTTAGCTTTAAACAGTCAGACAGGTGACATATACTCTTTCAGTACAGTGTGGAAGGGGGTTAAATTAAGGAATTAATATAAATATCAAGGGAAATAAAGAGGGTTTTAATTCTACGTTTTAATGTAACTTCAGAGACTCATGAAACACAAAGTGAAAATTTAACAACGAACATCAAAACTAATTAATAAGACCAATGTTATTTTCTGGTTATAGCTCTATATTCCATGTTATCCGATGTAAGTCAGCAGAACTGAATACACAAAAGGTGCACCAGATAATGGTGAAAAATAACCTTCCAGCAATCCTTTGCTGAAATCTACTATTTAATGTGAAGCCATGCTGTGCATAGAATTTCATGAATTGTCTCCAGCCCTCTCAACGTTGGCTGCCTACAGAACCCTCATGCTTTATTAGGCCTTTCATGGCTTATTATAAGCTTTAGGATCCTCTCTAACAAATATCCATCTCTCCCCTTCAGTCATGTGGAAGAGGGTCCTCTGTAATTATTTTGTGTTCAACGAGAATTGGAGTCTTTTCTGCTTTGGAAACGAGCACTTGGTGGCTTTCCATTAGGTTCCTGTTTTGAAAAGCAGGTTAAATTGCTGCGGTGAAGACAATGAAAGCCAATCCCCACTGTGGAGAGTTCAGGCTGGTGTTTATCCACTAGGAGAATGAGAGCGGAGTTCCCAGACCTGTGGGCTCATCACTGCAAAGTTGTGATTTTGTTTGAGTGACAGGATGTTGGTACTGCAGTTCAAAGACAATAGCGGAATAAATCCACATTTCCTTAGGCAGCATTTATTAAGCCTTTCACCTCATGGCACCTTTTTACACAGATCAATATGGAGCTAGAGAGTCTATGAACCTCAGGAAAATATTTTCAAAAGACCCAGGGTCAAAAAGCCGTCCAAGCGCCCTCCTCCTCCTGAAAACTGAATGCGGCAAGGAAAGTTTTAATAAAGGAAATCAGGCTAAAAATGGAAAGTAATATGCTTTATATGGCTGCCCCTATTGAGTAAGGGTTTGTTTTGCATTAGGAAATTAAACTTTTTGGCTGCTTTTTCTGACTAAGGCTGGCTTCACACCACGGCGCAGTCCGGTCCGGGGCTGTCCGGTGTAAACCAGACAGCCCCGGACCGGTTTTTGGCCCCATAGTAGCCTATGAGGCCGGATGGCAGCTCTCTGCCATCCGGTTTCATCTCTGCGGTGGAATCCGGGAGAAATCAGATTTTTCTCACCGTACACAAAAACGTTGCTTTCAACGTTTTTGTGTCCGGGGAGAAAAATCTCCCCAAGAAGCCGGATCGTCCCGGATTGTCCCGGATCCGGGGCAATCCGGTTCTCCCTAACATGGGAGCCTATGGGGCCGGATTGACCTGGTCTGGGTGAATCCGGGAACTGGATACCGGCAGCTGCACGCCGCTGTTGTTTCAGGACCGCGGCTAGCTGCATGCTAGCCGCGATCTTGAAAAATCAGCAGCTGCGGCTGCAATTACAGCCATCCGGCTGCACACAGGAATGGAGGACACATTTGGCCCTCCGGTTCTGTGCACTGATCCGGTCCGGGGCTGTCAGGTTCATGCCTGACAGCCCGGATCGGACTGCGCCATGGTGTGAAGCCAGCCTAAATACACACCAGGGGAGCACTGTTTAACTTTAACCACTAAAATGAATGTAAAAAATTAACTAAATAACAAAAAAGTAAGTCAAAGAAGACAATTTTGTCAATCCCGGGCTATCCATCAACTGTAGTATTTCTTGCTATGTATAAGGTTGAGTTGGTGTGAATTGATTTACACGTCTTATTCCATCAGTTAAAAACTTCCCATGCCATCCCAGTTGCTGCACGTGTGCGGACGTACAACCTCTTAGGGATGCTTTACACATCGCAATATCGTTCCGATATTGCATACGATTTCACGGGAGCGCGCACGTTTTTGGCACTTGTCCAAGATCGCATAGTAGATGTCACACAGGGAAATATCGGCAGGCAACGCAACTACGATGTAGTACGCCCCTTTTCCATGCTGTGTATGAGCAACTCAGGGAACGACCATTTAACATTGTAGTAAATAGGGGAAGTTGCGCTCCAAATCGTAGTTGCGCTGTCACACAGCACAATCCTGCCACATCGCCTATACAATATCGTACGGTTGAAGAGCATGCACAATCTTCTTGCAATATCGTAGTTAGGTTGTTTTCATGTCGCATTGCCCATTTACATGACACCACGCACGAACGATATCAACTGCAACCGCCACACCACGTGACGTTTTATCGATGTTGCGTTGCGATATCGCGACGTGTAAAGCGGCCCTTACCTGTTGGCATCATGCTGTATGAATTGGTTGTTCAGATACGAGGTCATTGTGGCACCGTGATCCACATGTAACACCGTGCAAGGCCGTTTGATAAAACAAAAAAACACAGATTCCAGTAAGTAAGACGCGGCATTCCTGATCCCGTGATGCAGCCGCAGACCACAGTTGTGGCTGAAGTAATGGAATGGGCTAATCAATTTGCACCAAGTCTTATATAGAAAAGGGTAAAACACAGAAACTTCTGACATTAACCTCCAGTTCAACAACTGTTCTGCCCATTTAGACTTAGTAGGAGAGAGCAATTCTAAGTTTGCCATGCATTATTACCTGTGTAATGTGACATGTTATCTTGTTGTGATGTTTATTGTGTTTAGCACAATCTGGCAGTATTGCCTGCATATCTAGGTGTCTTCTCCTTTAAGAACCCAGTGCATTGTGGTTTAACCCTTCAGCTCTCTGTAAGCATCAGCCATCTTAACACAAATTTAGACAGGAGTTCATGCGTAGTACATGGGTTTGCCGTGCACCTGTGCGCTCTTGAAGCCCGTCATTCTTGCAGAAGTATACCTGGTGAGAGTTTTACTCCTATCTCTGTATCTTATACTGTAAAGTCTGTTGTTAGATTATATAGTAATTGCTTTTACATAGGGATTATGTATGTTAGGAAGGCATGTGTTCCATGTAATCCTCCATTTTACTGTATGATCCTCTGTGCTGTATATTGTCATAGCTGTTCATATGATACATGCTCTCTGTATTGTATGATCACTATTGTTTTTTCTGATATGCTACATGGTGATTTGTGTGATCTGAATTTTTCTAGTTTTACCAATCAATCACACACTTAAATTAACTGTTGACAAAGAAACCCTTAAAGCCCCGTAACACTTGGCGATGCACCAGCGATCCCGACAATGATCCGACCTGGTAGGGATCACTGGTGCATCGCTATTTGATCGCTGGTGAGATGTCAAACAGTCAGGGCCACTTTACACACACCAACTTCTGTGACCAACTTCTGAACAGATCTCTGGTTGCAGTGAAATCATGGACACATTGCTCCATTTTGTACACAGCCACAAAATGGAACAATGTGTCCATGATTTCACTGCAACCAGTAAGTTGTTCAGAAGTTGGACAGATAAGTTGGTGTGTGTAAAGTGGCCATCAGATCTCACCAGTGACGTAGCAACGATACAGCGGTTGTTGCGACCCTAACACTCTCGGGCGTAGTATTGTGATCGTTGGTCGTTGTCCCTGTCAAACACAGTGATGCACGCTGCCCAGCAGGAGTGCAACGACCAAAAAATGGTCCAGAACTGTTTGTAACGATCAGCGATCTTACAGTAGGGGCCTGGTCGCTGTTAGGTGTCAGACGTAGCGAGATCACTGTTGAGGTCACTGTTGCGTCACAAAACGTGTGACTCAGCAGCAGGGGCGTTGCTAGGGTCAAAAAACATCCGGGGCTCGGAGCTGCATTTTTCGGAATAAATTTAAATAAAACCCAAGTAAAATGTACTTAAATAAATAGCTTCTCAGACGCTGGGTGCCTGAGCCTGCCTATTGGCTGCAGCAAGGTCGGCCTTAGGTCAGATGGCGCCATGTGCAAGATTTTATCTTCTATTGATTCGCGTATAAGTCGAGGGGGTAAATTTTCAGCCCAAAAACTCGGGCTGAAAAACTCTGCTTATACACGAGTATATATGGTACATAGTGCCCGAATATTACTGTCCATCTCTATACATGATCTGCAGTTTAGAGCTTCTGGCTACTGTGCATGGAGCAAGGGCGCCTGCGCTAAACTGCAGATTATGCCTGCCTACCCCGGAAGCGCCGCCATATTGCGACACCCATCACGCTGCCTGGTGCCGGCTCCTTGCATGCTCCCGTCACTGCACAACCCCGCACGCTGCTGCCTCCACCACCGCCGCACTCTCTTTACACCCTCCAGGCCCGCCGGCTAAGCCACATTACACAAGGGCCCGCCGCCCGCCGCAGCCCGGGGGAGCCATATTACTAAAGTGGCCGCCGGCACCATTAGCGGCCCCCTTCATCACCGCTGCAGAGGAGGACTGAGGAGGAGGACGACATACGAGTCTGGAGGAGGACACAGGAGTCTGCCCCTCACAACCACAACCTCCTCATCACCGCTGCGGAGGAGGACTGAGGAGGAGGACGACATAGGAGTCTGGAGGAGTACACAGGAGTCTGCCCCTCACAACCACAACCTCCTCTTACATCCTCTTCATAGGAAGCGTCTGGAGCAAGAGGACAGAGGAGTCTGCAGGAGGACACACGAGCATGGAGGGAGGAAGAGGTCAGAGGAGCATGGAGGGAGGAAGACGACAGAGGACCATGGACGGAGGAAGAGGTCAGAGGAGCATGCACCTCTCTGTTCACTCTGTCCCTCATGTGTCTCTGTCCACTCTCTCCCTCATGTGTCTGTCCACTCTCTCCCTCATGTGTCTCTGTCCACTCTCTCCCTCATGTGTCTCTGTCCACTCTCTCCCTCATGTGTCTCTGTCCACTCTCTCCCTCATGTGTCTCTGTCCCTCATGTGTCTCTGTCCACTCTGTCCCTCATGTGTCTCTGTCCACTCTGTCCCTCATGTGTCTCTGTCCACTCTGTCCCTCATGTGTCTCTGTCCCTCGTGTGTCTCTGTCCACTCTGTCCCTCATGTGTCTCTGTCCACTCTGTCTCTCATGTGTCTCTGTCCACTCTGTCCCTCATGTGTCTCTGTCCACTCTGTCCCTCATGTGTCTCTGTCCCTCATCTATCTCTGTCCCTCATGTATCTCTGTCCACTCTGTGTCTCATGTGTCTCTGTCCACTCTGTGTGTCATGTCTCTGTCCACTCTGTGTGTCATGTCTCTCTGTCCACTCTGTGTCATGTCTCTCTGTCCACTCTGTGTCTAATGTCTCTCTGTCCACCACTCTGTGTCTAATGTCTCTCTGTCCACTCTGTGTCTAATGTCTCTCTGTCCACTCTGTGTCTAATGTCTCTCTGTCCACTCTGTCTCTCATGTGTCTCTGTCCACTCTGTCCCTCATGTGTCTCTGTCCACTCTGTCCCTCATGTGTCTCTGTCCACTCTGTCCCTCATGTGTCTCTGTCCCTCATGTGTCTCTGTCCCTCATCTGTCTCTGTCCCTCATCTGTCTCTGTCCCTCATCTGTCTCTGTCCCTCATCTGTCTCTGTCCCTCATCTGTCTCTGTCCCTCATCTGTCTCTGTCCCTCATCTGTCTCTGTCCCTCATCTGTCTCTGTCCCTCATGTATCTCTGTCCACTCTGTGTCTCATGTGTCTCTGTCCACTCTGTGTGTCATGTCTCTGTCCACTCTGTGTGTCATGTCTCTCTGTCCACTCTGTGTCTAATGTCTCTCTGTCCACTCTGTGTCTAATGTCTCTCTGTCCACTCTGTGTCTAATGTCTCTCTGTCCACTCTGTGTCTAATGTCTCTCTGTCCACTCTGTGTCTAATGTCTCTCTGTCCACTCTGTGTCTAATGTCTCTCTGTCCACTCTGTGTCTAATGTCTCTACACTCTGTGTAATGTGTCTACACTCTGTGTCTAATGTCTGTATACTGTGTGTAATCTCTGTATACTGTGTGTCTATACAATGTTTTATGTATGTATATACTGTGTGCTTCTCTCCTCACCCCTCCACCACTGAGCCGCATCTCTCCTCAACCCTACACCACTGAGCCTCATCTCTCCTCACCCCTCCACAGCCGCTTCTCTCCTCACCCCTCCACCACAGAGCCGCATCTCTCCTCACCGCTCCACCACAGAGCCGCACCTCTCCTCACCCCTCCACCACACAGCCGCCTCGATACTCTGCTACCCACACAGCCGCCTCCATACTCTGCTACCCACAGAGCCGCCTGTATACTCTGCTACCCACAGAGCCGCCTCCATACTCTGCTACCCACAGAGCCGCCTGTATACTCTGCTACCCACAGAGCCGCCTGTATACTCTGCTACCCACAGAGCCGCCTGTATACTCTGCTACCCACAGAGCCGCCTGTATACTCTGCTACCCACAGAGCCGTCTGTATACTCTGCTACCCACAGAGCCGCCTCCATACTCTGCTACCCACAGAGCCGCCTCCATACTCTGCTACCCACAGAGCCGCCTCCATACTCTGCTACCCACTGACCCGCCTGTATACACACAATTCATTTCACCCCGCTCCCGATGCAATTGCATCGGGCCTTTTTACTAGTTACTGAATAAAAACCACTACACAGAGACCACTATTACATTACCACTGACCACACTGACCATATAACATTAATACCACCTCTACACAGAGACCACTATTACATCACCACTGACCATACTGGCCATATAATATTAATACCACCTCTACACAGACATTTATAAGTGATTACAATGCAGGTACCTCCAGTGATTACAGAGGACGTTGGCGGGTCCAGGAAGCGTGTTTGTGGTAGATCCGGTGAGCGGCAGCGGGACCAAGGAGCGGCAGCGGCAGGTCCAGTGAGCGGCAGCTGCAAGGTTCAGTAAAATATTCACGACAGTCTGTCAACTTGTGTCCTCCGAATGGTCCTGACCAGAGGTGTAACTAGGTTTTCTGGCACCCGAGCCAAGGACTTATTTTGGCGCCCCCCCATCACTTCCGCCACCACCAATTTTTATTTGATGAGGCATAGTGTGCCTGCCTGATGTATACATATATATACCTCAGGTATATATATGTATACATCAGGCAGGCACACACACTATGAGGTATATATATGTATACATCAGGCAGGCACACACACTATGAGGTGTATACATGATATATACACCTCATAGTGTGTGTGCCTGCCTGATCTGATGTATACATATATACACCTCATAGTGTGTGTGCCTGCCTGATGTATACATATATATACCTCATAGTGTGTGTGCCTCAGGCATATATATGTATACATTAGGCAGGCACCCTATGAGGTGTATATATGTATACATCACCAGGCAGGCACACACTATGAGGTATAATACCTCATAGTGTGTGCCTGCGCCTGATGTATACATATATATACACACCTCATAACTCTCTCTCCTGACTACCAGCCCGGGACAGGCACAAACCCCCCCTCCCCGCCCGCTCGCCTGTGTGTGTAGGACTGTAGGTTTCTTTATTGGGCGGACCGGACGGCTCAGTCAGGACTCAGGACTGTAGCCAGATTACACAGGCAATCCACAGTATGCTGGGAGCAGTAGTTCACCACAGCTGGACACCACTAAACTCAATCAGGAAAAAGATCTCAAGACTTTACAGCTATGGGAAAAATGACTGAAGAATAATGAAGGCAGAGGCCATAACTAAATTGTATCAGAGTCCTAGGGGTACAGGAGCCTGCCCCTATTTTGGGGCGCATACACACAGTGCACCCCTTTGTGGCCTTAAGGAGCACCCATCCCCCCATGGAGCACCCATCACCCTATTATCTCCATTAATGACCCCCTTCATCCTCTTGCACAGCTCCCCGTGCCCTCTGCCATCCCTCCGGGTCACCAGAGCCTTCTCAGCCTTCCTGCACTCATCTCCTCACAGCTCTGACATCCACATGAGACAAGCAACCTTCTGCGCATGGTTAACCTCTGTCCTTCATGAGACAAGAACGTTATTGGCCGGCGCCCGCCGCACTGCACCATGGTATTTGTAGTCTGAAATCCTCTTTCAGGCTTGAACGTGTAAGACGTTCAGACTACAATACCCAGCATACCTGTCGGCGAGGCAGGCGGTGCTGCCCTTGGCACATGGTGACAGGAGGAGGGGTAGTTCTCTGACTGCTGTAGTAAGTGACGATTTCCTGCAATGTTACAAATTCTGCCCTGACCGCTGGCGAGATTCGGGGCTCTATGCGTAAGAATCGGGGCTTGAGCCCCGATTCTTAATGCATAGCGACGTCCCTGCTCAGCAGCGATCTCGCTAGCAATCTCGCTTAGTGTGATGGGGGCTTAAAACTACAGAAGGAACAGTCAGTTTACTTGTAAGGCTGGCTTCACACTGCAGTTTTTCACTGATCAGTGTCGATCAGTGTTTGGGTGCCAAAACCAGGAGAGGAACCAGGAGAGGAACTTGCAGAGAAAAACTATAATTGAAAGATTGACACCTGCTTTGAGTTTTGGAGACACTCCTGGTTTTGACATACAAACTGGATGGACACTGATCAGTGAAAAACTGCAGTGAAGTCAGCCTTTAAGTTGTATGCTGGACTGTACACTGCAAATAACGGTCGAGATGGAAGAACAATAAAAAAAATGCACATTACACAATTGAACCCTAATTGTAGCCAAATACCCAAGAGTTTGGGAAGTTTTCTATTTTTTTTCTACACTCTTTGGAATGTACACATACAGTATACACTACAGTAAGTGCAATTCACATTAATACCGTATATACTCGCGTATAAGCCGAGTTTTTCAGCCCAAAAATTGGGCTGAAAAGTACCCCCCTCGGCTTATACGCGAGTCAGTGCTGTATACAGCAGCCCCCGTAATGCAGGGCCCCCCCAGCCTCGCTCCGGTCACCTGTAAAGGAAACTATACTTATCACAGTGCCGCTGTCCGCACCCGCTCGCAGCTGCCGTACGCGATCCTCCATCTTCATGCGTCTTCTTCCTGTTTCTGTGCTCGTCGCAGGCAATGACGTCATTCCCTGCGACGAGCACAGGAAACAGGAAGAAGAGGCATGAAGATGGAGGATCGCGTACGGCAGCTGCGAGCGGGTGCGAGCGGGCGCGGACAGACAGCGGCACTGTGATAAGTATAGTTTCCTTTACAGGTGACCGGAGTCAGGCTGGGGGGGGCCTGGATTACGGGGGCTGCTGTATACTACCGCTGGGGCTGCAATATACTGCCACTGGGGCTGTATACACCACTGGGGCTGCAATACCACTGGGGCTGCTGTATATAGGGGCTGCAATACCACTGGGGCTGCTGTATATAGGGGCTGCAATACCACTGGGGCTGCTGTATATAGGGGCTGCTGTATACACCACTGGGGCTGCAATACCACTGGGGCTGCTGTATATAGGGGCTGCAATACCACTGGGGCTGCAATACCACTGGGGCTGCTGTATATAGGGGCTGCTGTATACACCACTGGGGCTGCAATACCACTGGGGCTGCTGTATATAGGGGCTGCAATACCACTGGGGCTGCAATACCACTGAGGCTGCTGTATATAGGGGCTGCTGTATACACCACTGGGGCTGCAATACCACTGGGGCTGCTGTATATAGGGGCTGCAATACCACTGGGGCTGCAATACCACTGGGGCTGCTGTATATAGGGGCTGCTGTATACACCACTGGGGCTGCAATACCACTGGGGCTGCTGTATATAGGGGCTGCAATACCACTGGGGCTGCTGTATATACCACTGGGGGCTGCTGTATATCATACTGCTGGGGCCTGTATACCACTGCTGGGGGCTGTATACCTGTGCTGGGGTCCACCCTCGGCTTATACACGAGTCAATAGATTTTCCCAGGTTTTGGGGGCAAAAGTAGGGGGGTCGGCTTATACACGGGTCGGCTTATACACGAGTATATACGGTAATTTAGAACCCTTACAAAACTGTAAAGGAAGCATATTAGGAAGTTATAAGTCACAACGATTTACTAAAATGTTGATTTCAGAAGAAACCGGTAAAAAATAAAATAAAAAATTAGTTGGCTCATGAAATTTAAATTCAGAATAAAATTTAACAACATGAGTTGAAGGGGCTCCATTAACCTATGAATATAGAAATGCATATTCTAAAGGTTAGCAACTTTCACATAAATTTTAAATAAATAAAGATAATAAACACAAACTAATTAGAGTCATTTTAATATATAAATGCTTTGGAATGGATCCAGCGGGCACAATGTCAACTGCCTCCTCAGATTGACACAGTTTATTAAAAATTGTACCACAGTCAAAGGTTGTGACCCGTCTTAATTTTGATTTTATTGCAACCATCTGCCAGGAGGTCACCTCATCATCCATTATTGATGGCCACACTGGGAAGAAGCACAACATAGGTGTAATGCAGTTCAGAGACAATTATGCACAAAGTCATTCTTCGGGTGAAAATGGTAAAAGCTGCAATCAAATTCTCAATAAAAATGACCACTGATCCCAAAATATAGGTCTACAATAAGAACACATAGGGAACTAATAATAATAATAAAAAAGGCAGGTTTCCTTTTTATTATGTTTTAAAAAACAGTTTGAAAACACAAAACTATAGTATTTCACATTTACATTAAAGCTATTTTTCCTAAATCTTGATGAGACATCAACCATAATATAACTATATATAATTAATATAATGAAAACTATCATGTATCAATTCCTGATTGTTTTAAACAGGTCCTGGTTATGTGAGTATTAAAAGCTCTGATGCACATTTAGGCTACGTTCACACATTTGCATATTTCGTTGCGCTTTTTGCTGCGTTTTTCAGCCGCGCAAAAAAGCGCAACAAAATACACAGGGGCTTTCACACACTGCGCTTTCTTTGACCCAGAAAGTGCAGGTGATATCATTGAGGGGAGGAAGAATCCTGCTTCCTCCTCCCCTCTGTGACAGATGTGACCGCCCCATTAGATTTCGCAGTGTATTAATATACACTGCGAAATCTAAATTTTTTTTTTTGTCATAAATGGTTTTTATTCAACAAATTTGGTGTTACAAGGAACATATACTTAAACATAGATGTAAACCACCGTCCACCAGGCATAAACTGTTATATATAGTAAGTACATCATCTAGGAAATTTCGAGTTGTTCAAACTGTGGTGGTATGCCGTTGTCAATACAGGTGGAAGGAAAGAAAAGAAAAGATTAGAGACGGTATGTTCAGTAATAGGGGGAGTGGGGGGGGGGGGGAGATTACTGGTGTGGGAGAGGGTGGGGAGGGGGACACGGTTTAGGGGTGGGGTGGGAGGGGGGGGGGAAGAGGGGAGGGGGGAAGGGTGCGAAGAAGCATAGGGTGGGGGGTGTGGAGGGGAGGGGGGGGGGAGACAACATTGGGGAAGGCACGGGAGAGGTGTGGCTCAACCGCTCCTGGGTATTTGGGAGAATTTCTTTTGAACGGTCAGACCTTCCGCGGGAGAGGGACCGCCAAGGAGTGCTGGGCCCAGCACTCCCACGCCTCACCAACGTACCGTTTGTGTCCTGACTCCTGGGCTAAGTAATATTCATGAGTGAAGATCGTGTTCAATCTGGCCGCAAGGTTACGCAATGTAGGGGAAGAGTGAGACTTCCAGCACGCTGAGACGCATTGTCTCGCCGCTATAAGGACAAAAGTAGTCGTGAAGCGGGGAACTGGAGGCAAGGCCTCTACACCCATGTGCAGCAGAGCCATCTGGGGTGTGAGAGGTATAAAAGTGTCCACAATGGTTCTCAGCAAACCTTCAACTGTGGACCAAAACTGCGAGATTCCGTGGCACGACCACCACACATGGGCCATTGTGCCCCTATGTCCACACCCCCTCCAGCACAAATCCGAGGTCTCCCTCCCAAACTTGGCCGTCTTATCAGGGGTCAGGTACCAGCGCAGGTGCAATTTCTTAAGCTGTTCAAGGTGGTTAATACACCTTGTTGCGCCTGTCACACAGCTCACTGCTCCCTCCCAGTCCTCCGCATCCGCTGTGAAATTTAGCTCCCTCTCCCATTTGGCCCTGTATGGGAATGTGAATTGACCATCGGCCTCTAATAAACCCGCATAAAGAGACGCCAGGCCTTTCGTCTTTCCTGGGGTTAAACCCAGGACGGCTCTCATGGGGGATGGGAAAGGGGCAGACCAGCACACCTCGGTCCCACCTGTTTTCAGGAAGTGTGTCACCTAATACAATTGAAAGTATGTGCCTCCTAAAGTTGGGTGTTGTCGTGTAAAGTCTTCAATGGAGACGACTCCCGAGGGCCCCAAGAGGTCCGCCAGGGTGGTTACTCCACTCTCCGCCCACTGATGTAGCCGTAAAGACGGGATGTGGATTCGGAGGGCTCCAAGCACAACCTCCGCCGGGGAGAGTGTCTTCCACTCCTTCGGCGCACGTCTCCAGGCCCTCAGGATGGCCTCAACCGTCGCTAGGGGGCGCCTGAGTCTGGTGGGTCTCAACGTCTCTGCCGTTAAAAAGCACCTCAACGAGCCTCCGGGGACCTGTGTAGCTTCAATCTGAGCCCACCCAAGGTCGCCCCCGTCCGCCCACCACACTCCTAGAGGCTCCAGGAGGGCCGCCCTATAATAGGCCGTCATGTCTGGGACACCCATGCCTCCACCCTTCCACTTCTTGAACATCACTTTCCGTTGAATCCTCGGTCTCCCACCTGCCCATATGTACCCGTCTACAGCCCGCTGAATCCTCTTCAATAGACGCGCGGGAAGGACCATTGGTACACATCTGAAAAGGTACAGGAAACGGGGCAGCCAAGACATCCGGAAAGCCTGGATCCTGGCTACCCACGATAGGGACTGCAGAGACCGGGGATTTGAGGCTCCTGTCAATGACTTCAGGACGTTGTCTATATTTCTTTTTACCACCTCGTCCGTCGGGCACAAGGTAATGCCAAGGTAGGGGATACCCTTAGGTGACCACTGAAAGGGGAGAGAGGCCGATAAGCTCGTCACTACCTCCCGAGATATATGAACCGGGTACACCAGCGATTTGGAAGCATTCAGTTTGTAGTACGAAATTGTCCCGTATGATTCCAACAAAGAAAGCACTCTCGGGAGGGATACTTCTGGTGAGGTGCACGAGACAATCACATCATCCGCGTATAAGCCCACGGTATGATGCCTGTCTCCCACCTGTATCCCCTGTATGTCACTGTCAGTCCGGATAGCTGCGGCCAGAGGCTCAATCGCCAGGACATAAATCAAGGGGGACAGCGGGCAGCCCTGTCTCGTCCCATTAGTTATGTCAAATGGATCCGACAGGTAGCCCGAGGAGAAGACTCTCGCCGAGGGGTTGGAGTATAAGCTTAAGATGGCCGTAAGAAACGGGCCATCTAACCCAAATTTACGCAGGGTTTTGTCAAGGTATCCCCAGTGCACCCTGTCAAACGCCTTCTCCGCATCTAGTGACAGGAATGCACTGGGGGCCTCTCCCCTCTCCGCGAGCTCAATGAGATTCAGCATCCTCCTCGTGCCATCCCTGGCCTGACGTCGGGCCACAAACCCCACCTGATCCGGACCCGCCAACTTCGGAATCACCTCGGCCAACCTCATCGCAAGGAGTTTCGAGTATATCTTAAGATCAGTGTTCAGTAGCGAGATCGGCCTATAGCTCCCAGGAAGTTCAGGACTCTTCCCTGTCTTGGGGATAGTGATTATAGTCGCTTCTAATGCTTCCTTCGGGATGGCCCCGGATGACCTCCAGCTATCGAACAATCTGAGCAAATAAGGGGCCAAGGTGGGTCCAAATGTCTTGTAGTACTCGTTAATGAAACCATCGGGACCTGGAGCGGAGCCTGATTTTAAAGTACCGATGACTCTGAGCACCTCCTCTCTTGTGAATGGCGCATTAAGGGCGTCCAGATCTACCTGTGATAATGTGGGCAGCTGTAATTTGCTCAGGAAGTCGTCAATATTGGCCTCTGTAGGTTGTATAGTCGCGTGGTCTAGTCTTAGGTTATATAGTCGTGCGTAGTATGCTGAGAAGGCCTCCACAATTTGTCGAGGGTCTCTCACCAGATTCCCCGCCTGATCCTGTAGTGCCGTTACTGCTGTCTGTCCTGCCCGTTTTGTCAGTCTCCTAGCTAGTAGTTTACTCGCTCTGTCTCCCTGTTCGTAATATCTTGTTTTCAATTTGCGGAGTCCCGTCTCGTATTGTCGCAATAAAAGGGCACGTAGTTGGGTACGAAGATTCGAGATCTGGGTTTCCAATCCTCGGTCGGGGTTAGACTTGTTTAAAGTTTCCAGGGACTGGATCTGGTCTTCCCACTCCCTCCTCTGTCCATCTCTAGCCCTCTTGCGTTGTGAAGCTTTTTGTAGGAGTAGCCCTCTCATCACCGCTTTGTGCGAGGCCCACAAGGTCTCATCCGCGACGTCTCCGGTGTCATTGATCTCAAAAAATGATTCTATGTTGGAACCCATCTCCCCCCTCAAAGGATGATTCAAGAGGAGGTCATGGCCCAAACGCCAACGGCGAGGGCGGCCTCCCCCCCCCCCCAGGTCCACCTCCAACGACACCGGCGCATGGTCTGACCAAGTGATAACACCCACTTCAGGCCTCCGGCACCGTTCCATGGCCCCATCATCTACCAGGAAAAAATCTATCCTAGAGTAAGAGCCATGGGGGCCGGAGTGAAAGGTGTAATCCCTTTCGCCAGCATGCAAATAGCGCCAGATGTCGTGGAGGCGGAACTCCCGAACCAGAGGGAGAAGGCCACACCTCGAAGCAGCAGAAGGGACCGAGGAATCCAAACGCGGTTCCATGACCGCGTTGAAATCACCACAGATTATCAGGTGGCCCTCAGACTCCCGTTTCAACTTCGTAAGAAGGGCTCTTAAAAAGCCCCTCTGCCCCACATTCGGGGCATAGACGGTAACCAGGGTGAGAACGACGCCGGAGACCTCGCAGACCAAGATCAGATATCTGCCCATCTCGTCTGAAACAGCCTTTTTACACACAAATTGAATGGTAGCACTTACCAATATGCAGACTCCTGCTTTTTTATGGTCGCAGTTGGAGAAGAAGGTGTGTGGATACCTGGGGTGATTCAGCCGAGCATTATCTCTCTCGAGTAGATGGGATTCCTGCACACAGACCAGGTCCGCTTTTTGCCGCTGAACCTCTTTCCACAGAAACGACCTCTTGGCCGGGGAGTTTAGGCCCCGTACGTTCATGGACACGATCTTCAGATTCATCACCACTACCAAGGCGGCAAACCCACCCCTCCGGGGAAAACAAACAAAGGGTTAACGGGAAGGGAGAATACTGTGGGGCTTCCTGGACTTCAGAAGGGTGAGGGGGGGGTGGGGGTTGGACAAGAGGGAGGGCAGAGGTACAGGACCGGGGTGACTCTTGGGGGAGTGAAGACCACGCGGGTGACACTGAGTGGAGGGAGAGAGGGGGGAGGGGGGGTGAGGGCGAGACTGCGGGGTAGAATCGGGGGGGGGGAGGGACTAATAGGTATATGGGGGACAAGCAGGGGGGAAGTAGGAAAACTAAGAAGATAAAACCTACTAAGGACAACTGTAGACAAGAACAAAGAATAACGGTATAACCATAATTACTCAACAAAGTCCTGAGCGCGGGGGCAAGAGGCTAGAGGGAGGAGAAGGGGAGACCACGGATTGGGACTCCTTGACCTCCTCAGTATGGTTCACACTGGACCTCACACCACACGAGGGGGGCCAGTGTACTCCCTCCAGATTATCATCCAGCACCTCCCGGTAGAGTCAAAACTCAGGGGGAAAGGTGTCAGACTATCCCTGTTCGGGACAAAGAAAGGTCCAGTGGGCAGGAACCTGTCACCCAAATGACCCGATCATCACTTGTTTCTTGCATCGTCTGATGGTCTCTCACGATCTCTGCGGTCTTTGGGGCTGGTAGCCGTCGAGTTAGAGCCAGAAGCTGTGGTGGGCATCATACGCCAGTCTCTCAGTGTCGCTCTAAGCTTGGAAGGAGAGGAGAAGTAGTGTCTTGAGCCTTTGTACCTGAAGGATACGCTCACCGGCGAACCCCAGGCATACTGTATGGCACGATCACGGAGGATGGCGCAATATGGTGCAAATTCCCTGCGCCTTGCCAGTGTTCCTGGGCACAAGTCCGGGTAAAGGGACCATGAGTTGTACGGGCTAGATGTTATAGGGTGGTTGCGCAGTGATTGCATTAACGGGTCTCTCACACCAGGGGACCTCAGATGGACCATAACGTCTCTCGGCACCTCGCGTCCAATTCGAGGCGACCTGGGGAGACGAAATATTCTCTCTATACCCAGGTCATCAGCTTTTGCTTCTGGGAGCACTAGTGACAAGAAGGGCTGTACAGACTGCATCAGGTCCTCCATGCCCTCCACTTCTGCAATGCCCCTTATTTTAATGTTCCCTCTCCTGAGTCTGTCTTCCAGATCATATGAGGTGGCTTTCACAGCTCTCAGCTCCACATTTACATCATGGTATAAGTCTGCCAGTTCGTTATGTGCCACTGCCAGCTCTCCCACCTTCCCCTCTATATGGTCTGTGCGCTCTCCCAGGGCTGAGACATCAGCTCTAATGTCACCTACTATGCGGCGGGTGTCGTCTTCTATGGCTCTGCGTAGCTCATCCAGGAGGCCTCTTATAGAATGGCGAGTGAGGGGGACATGTTCCTCATCTCTGTCGCGTTGGGCATGAGGCTGGCTCCCTCCAGGCGATTCGCGTAGCTGGTGGCGTGCACGCTGTGAGGAGCTCGGGGAAGGTGAGGCGGGAGTCGCCATCTTGGGATCTTGAGCCGCAGCACGGTCAGTGGGAAAGAAGTCTGTGAGCTTCTGTGCGGTGCTGCGGCTGCGGGTGTTGGATCGCGGCATGCCCGGTCTGTTAGGAGACCGTCTCCTGTAGTTAGTGGGGCAAGATTTGTCGCTAGGCGCCGTTAGTCACCGGGTTTTCGGTCACCGCTGCCGGAGCTCTCTTACAGTGCGACCTGCATGTCTCAGCGCAGGCCACGCCCCGCGAAATCTAAATTAAACACAGCCAAATGTATGTAAAATAAAAAAGAATGAAATACTTTACCTCTCCGATGCCTTTTCTTGGTGTCCGGTGACCAGGCCAGGCAATGTGCAGTCCTGCAAGAGCCTGCCGTGATGTCAGAGGGGCTTTCCCGACGCTGATTGGCCGCTCGCGGTCATGTATCATGTATCACAAGACCACGAGCAGCCAATCAGCGCTGGGAATGCCCCTCTGACATCACGGCAGGTCCTGGCAGAACACACATCTCCTGGCCTAGCCACCGGACACTGGGAAAAGGCGTTGGAGAGGTAAAGTATTTCATTCTTTTTTATGTTTCATACATTTGGCTTTGCTTAATTTAGATTTCGCAGTGTATATTAATACACTGCGAAATCTAATGGGGCTGTCACAGCTGTCACAGAGGGGAGGAGGAAGCAGGATTCTTCCTCCCCTCTGTGACGTCAGAGGGAGAAAACGCAGGAGCAGCTGCGTAAAGAATTGACATCTCAATTCTTTACGCAACTGCGTTTTCTCCCTGAAAAAGCACTGCGTATTTTTACGCAGTGTCTGCACAGCAAAGTGTATTTCCCATTCACTTTGCTGGCAGACACAAAACACATTGCGTATTTTGAAAAGCACGTGTAAAAAAGCGCGGCAAAATACGCAATGTGTGAACGCAGCCTTAGGCTGGCTTCACACTTCAGTTTTATCACTGATCAGTGTCCATCCAGTTTGTGTGCCAAAACCCGAAGAGGAACCAGGAGAGGAATTTGAAGAAAAAGTGTAATTGAAAGATTGACACCTGTTCTGAGTTTTGGAGACACTCCTGGTTTTGGCACACAGACTGGATGGACACTGATCAGTGAAAAAACTGCAGTGTGAAGCCAGCTTAAGTATTTTCTGACCTATAAGAAGCACCTAAGTTTTAGAGAAGGAACATAGGAGGAAAAAAAAGTTTGGAAGCAAAAATGTGGTAAAATATTTAATTACATAAATACCATAATATTTTTTCAATGTAAATATTAACAGAACTCAACAGCAGCAATAAGAACCATTGGTCGGCTGAAGATGTTATAGGGGATCTGCGTCTGACACTGCTATGAAGGGGATCTGCTGCTGACACTGTTATGGGGGAGATTTGCTTCTAACACTTGATGGTGAGGATCTGCTATTGACACTGCTATGGGAAGATCTGCTGCTGACATTTTTATGGGGGGATATGCTGCTGATACTGTTATGGGGGGATATGCTGCTGACACTGTATGGTGGGGATCTGTTGCTGACAATGTATGGTGGGAATATGCTGCTGTCATTGCTAAGGCAATTAGTAGCAAATTGGAGGTCAGTGCAATTAAAACTTAACCTTTCCTTGTATTATTAAAAAGGGTTGCACCAGGATGGTGTTATCCCTAATGGCCACTTTACACGCGGCAACAGGAAGATAGAAAATGGCAAGTGTCGGAGACAATTGTACCTTTTACCTTCAAAACACCTTGCAGATACCTGAATTACATGCAGCCACTTCAAGGTGTTTTGAAGGTAAAAGGTACAATTGTCTCCGACACCTGCCATTTTCTATCTTCCTGTTGCCGCGTGTAAAGTGGTCATAAAGGCCCCATTACACCCTGCGGTGTCCCAGCAATCCCACCAACGATCGGGATCGCTGGGACATTGCTATCTGATCACTGGCGAGCTGTCACACAGGCAGACTCACCAACGACCAGCGAGAACGCTGATAACCAGGGTAAACATCGGGTAACTAAGCAGAGAGCTGCGCTTAGTTACCCCATGTTTACCCTGGTTACCATATCCCAGCGTATACTGTGCGGCATTGGGCATTAGCTGGGAGGTTGTTGATCGTTGGCCTCCCGCTGTCACACACGCTAATGCTGGCCGTCCAGTGGGAGACCATCGTTCGAAAAACGGCCCTGGTTATTTACCAACTATCAGCGATCTAATCGCTGGTCGTTGGTATATGTCACATGCAACAGCATTGCTACGAGGTCGCTGCAACATCACAAAACCAGTGACGTTGCAAAGATATCGTTAGCGATATCGTTGCTTGTAACACACCTTAAGTGAAGAGTAAAACCAACATACAAAACAAATAACACACCTTATTTGCAGGAAATAATAAAGGGTAACATCACAATCTCTCCTCCACAAAATGCGTGATGCCTCAATGTCTGAGAAATTACACTGCAGATTTCAGCAAATACAAGTTACCTTGTATTTTCTGAACTCCGCTGTGTTATTTCTCGAACACTGAGGCTTCACACATTTTGTGGGGGAGAGATTACGGTGTTACCCTTTATTCTCTCCTACAAATAAGGTGTGTTATTTGTTCTGTTATATATGTTGGTTTTACGCTTCACTTAATGATAACACCATCCAGGTGCAACCCTTTTTAATAATACAAGTAAGGCCAGCTTCACACCACAGTTTTTGTCTGTCAGGTTGGATCCTGTATTTTGCAGGATCCACCGGACAGAACCTGACAACACAGGATGAGCACAAAGTGTGGCCAAATATGCTCCCCGATCCTATTTTTTGCAGGACTCGTTTTGTGCTGCTGTCCATGGTCCTGAAGTCTGCCTATGTCTGCTCTGCCGCTGTCCAAGGTGCTGAATTCACAGCCTGTGCATGGAATACTGTTGTCCATGGTGCTGAAATTTGGACGGCAAGGATTTCAGAGCATGCTCTGCTGGAGAACCCAGATCCAGGAAATGATCCGATTTTTTTCCCGTATCCGGCACCCATAGATTCCCATGTTATGGGTACTAGATCCGGTTCTGTCCGGTTTTGTTCGATTTTTGCACCGGAACCAAAAAATGATGCAGACTCCGGTGAAAAAACGGACAAAATCTGATCAGGCACAGAAAACACAAAACCGGATGACCAAATAGGACCAATCTGGCACCATATGAATACATTGAAACCAAAATCGGATCAGGTTGTATCCGTTCAAACCGGACACAACCTAACAGCTGAAGACCGTGGTGTGAAGCCGGGCTAAAGGTTAAGTTTTAATTGCACGGTCCTCCAATTTGCTACTAATTGCCTTATACAAATCCACATTTTGGTTTGATATACCGAGCA
Source organism: Allobates femoralis (assembly GCA_033576535.1). NCBI lineage: Eukaryota > Metazoa > Chordata > Amphibia > Anura > Aromobatidae > Allobates > Allobates femoralis. Next base: position 549,526,643 of record JARQOC010000001.1, on the reverse strand, counting down.
ATATGGTTTCATCACCCAGCTAATCATATTGACATTGCAAAGGGGTGAATCTGCTGCTGAAGTTGTTACTGGGGGATCGGCTGCTGACACTGCTATGGGGGGGGGGGGGGTTGATGCTGCTACTGGTTTAGGGGGATCTGGCTCTGACACTGTATGATGGGGATCTGCTGCTGACATATTGGTGGGATCTTCTGCTGACAGAATCTGCTGTTGACACTGTAAAGGGGAGATTAAGAAACAGTGTCAGCAGAGATTAACTGCTGGAGGGCCATAGGTTGAGCAACACTGTTGAATGGGGACAGCAGTTTTGCACAACCCGGTGGCTCTGCAACTGTTTCGAAACTACAGCAACATCATTCCAACCTGTCAAAGTATGACAGGAGTTGCAGTGTTTCAACAGCTGCAGGACTACCTTTACAGGTGGCACTGCAATGGAATTTGCCTATGTTAAAGAGAACCTGTCATCCGGATCCAGCTAATGTCCCTCAGGTGCCTCTGGTATAAGTATCTTCATAGCTGTTTAAGATTCTGTGTTGGCACCGATCATAGACGTGGGTAGCACTTACCCAGATCAATCTAGTTGCAGGCTTAAGTAAAATGGTACCGATGTCAGCGCATGTGCACATTAAGCTCTCGGCAGAATTCAGAAAAATGGCGCTTTGGTGGCACATGCGTAGAGTGAGTCTTTGGCTCAATGATAGGATGAGATATCAGTCTCAATGACATGGCACTGGGCTTCATACAGTCTGATCAGAATGTTAAACTAAAAACCTCATGTTCAGTTTTCATTCCTACAGCCATGATGTTTTACATGATGTGTCTCCCCTCTGTTTTGCTTTACTTGGACCAGCACTCCTCCTATTTGGCACATGCATTTTAAATTAGCAGGAGACTGCAAGAGGGGTCCCGCCTATGTTTGCTCCTGGTTCACATTCTGAGAGCTGGTGGAAGGTGAGTTTTTTATACTTCATTCACTGAGTGTTGGTGCTGTATGTCAGTCATTTTTGTTGTGGTTTTGTTCCGGTGAGGCCTGTAGCCGTGGGGACTGCATGGATACTGTGAGAAAGCAGGTCATCCACCCTGCATGTTCACTGTCACTGCGGCTGTAGTTGGCGCATGACTCCGAAATTTATAGTTGCAGACTGAATGAGAGGTTTGCCTTGACGTGGCAGTGGGCTTCATGCAGTCTGATCAGAATGTTAAATTAAGAACCTCATGTTCAGTTTTATAAATTTTTGCCAAGTGGAACTAGATCAACTTACGATTTTGGACGTGCGGCCGATATATTTTTCTACAGCTATGATGGCAATCTGCGCATGCGCCGACATTTTCTTGAAGCTGGCGAGGTTACTGTGTGACAATGGCAGGGAGTCCGCACCTACCTTCCATTGCTTTGCACCGTTGGGACACCCCCTCCACCCAGCAGAGTCCCTGCTCTACCTTCTGGGATCCCACTTCCGAATCCCCAAAGCAAGCCAGGAAAGCGACATTTGTACTGTAAGATGCACCCCATTTTACTCCCATTTCTTGGGGGAACAAAGTGTGTTTTAGGGTCCGAAAAATACATTACTTTAAAAATACATTACTTTAACTGTAATTATCCAAGGCCATTTGACCATTTGATGCTGACCATTTTAAAGGAGCTTTCCAACAAACAAAATGAATTTGAATCAATTTACCTTAGAATAATATTTTCCACGTTTGGATGCGATTTAAAAAAATGTACCTCTGCTGAGATAATCTTATATATGTGTCCCTGCTATGTACTGTGTAATGGCCATGTTTGACCATACAGGAATATGGTCTAATCATAACATATCTCCTGGGCCAGGGAGGACGCAAAAATATTAAACAGATATTACAGCATGGGATCACAGATTATTATTATTATTATTATTATTTATTCATATAGCGCCATTATACTCCATGGCGCTTTACATGCTAAATGGGGCAGACTAGGACAAGTAACATAGTAACAATACAAGTAACAATAAATGTGGACAATTCTGTCGTACATATACAAGAGGGGAGAAATCCTGTCCACGAGGGCTCACAGTCTATGAGGGGCAGGTGGGGATACAGTGGGAGGGGGAAGTTCCAGTCGTGAGGCGGTGTGGTGGACCAGGTCTTATTGCAGGTGGTAGGCTTGGCGGAACAGGTGGGTCTTCAGGCTTCTTTTGAAGGTTCCCAGGGTAGGAGAATGTCTGATGTGTTGGGGCAGTGAGTTCCAGAGTATAGGTGAAGCATGGGAGAAATCCTGTATGCGGTTGTGCGAAGAGGAGATGAGGGGGGAGTAGAGGTATCGGGAGACCATATCAGAGATGTATGGAAGGGACAGGATGTGAATAGCTTTGTATGTCACGGTTAATGTTTTAAACCGGGATCTCTGGGAAGTAGGGAGCCAGTGAAGGGCTTGGCAGAGGGGGGAGACAGGGAAGTAGCAGGGAGACAGATGAATTAGGCGGGCAGTGGAGTTAAGGATAGATTGAAGAGGTGCGAGGGAGGTATTGGGGAGGCCGGTGAGCAAGAGGTTGCAGTAGTCGAGGCGGGAGATGATTAAAGCGTGAATAAGGGTTTTAGCAGTGTCGTGGTCAAGGAAAGTGCAGATCCTATAGATGTTTTTGAGCTGGAGTCGGCAGGAGGTGGCGAGGGCCTGGATGTGGGGCTTCAAGGAGAGGGAAGAGTCAAGGATAACCCCGAGGCACTTGGTGTGGGGGACTGGGGAGAGAGACCAGTCGTTGACAACAATGAATAGGTCAGGTAGTGAGGGGGAGCATCTTGGGGGGAAGACTATGAACTCAGTTTTGTCCATGTTCAGCTTAAGGAAGCTGGCTCTTTTTGGAAGGTAAATCATTTCCATGGGTGACATGGTGGTTCAGTGGTTAGCACTGCAGCATTGCACCGCTGAGGTCCTGGATTCAATTCCTACCAAGGACAACATTTGCAAGGAGTTTGTATGTTTTCCCTTTGTTTGCATGGTTTTCCTATGGGCACTCCAGTTTCCTCCCACATTTCAAAGACATAATGATGTTTCGATTGTGAGCCCCAATAGGGACAGTGTTGCAAATGTATGTAAAGCGCTATGGAATTAATAGCGCTATGTAAATGAATATATATTTTTATTATAACATTTACATGCCAGGTATTCAGTAATGTTTTACGTCAAAGAAAGAATTATTTGTGATCCCGTGCTGTAATCTTTGTATGCTTTTTTGTTTCATCCTCTGCCCGGGAGATGTGGTATGAGCAGACCATGTCTCTGTACAGTCAGACAAAGCAATTACACAGTACACAGCAGGGACACATATATAAGGTTATCTCAGCACAGGAGATGTGGTATGAGCAGACCATGTCTCTGCATGGTCAGACACATCCATTACACAGTACACAGCAGGGGCACATATATACGATTATCTCAGCACAGGAGATGTGGTAGTATTAGACCATATCCCTATAAAGTCAGACAAAACAATACACAGAACACAGCAGGGACATATATATATAAGATTATCTCAGCACAGGAAAAAATTTTTTAAACACATCCAATTGTTTAACTTATTTTTTCTCCCAGGATCTACTGATTAAATTCAACTATGTTCATGGGAAAACCTTTTTAAGGGTATGTGCACATCAGTCGTTTCTGCATCTTTGCAGAACGACCGGGAACCGGTGGAGAATGGCAGAACTGAGTTTTCTGAACTCGCCAGTGTCCCTGGTTTTGTTAGCGTTTTGCTAACGATTTGCGATCGGGTTAGTAGCGTTTGGACAGCGTGTTCTTGGCGATTTCTCCGGCGTTTTTCTTAGCGAGTTCCAGACTGGTCTTTGGTGCACTTGTTCAGCTGGACCCGCTGGAAAACGCTGAAAAGAAGTCACTTGCTCTATCTTTGACAACCGGTGGAAAAGCGGTGAATAAACTGAAAACGACCAGAAAAAAAACGGTGTAATGTAGACAGCGTTTTCTAAACTCCATTGACTAGCATGTTAATCCAACCGGTGGCTAGGATTAACATAAATTAACATAAAACTCAGCGGAAACCGCCGACGGAAAACGTTCAAAAACAGCCCACAAAACGACTGATGTGCACATACCCTAAGGCATTCAGACGTCACTGTTTTTCGTGGTATATTTGTGTTTGGTCAGTGTTTCATCAATGATTTTCTTAGATCAAAAAAATACATAAATTGAAAAACTTGTATATTACAATGTTAAAAACTGACAGTAAAAGGACGGCATTCAGATGGCATCCATGTGCTCATGACACATAGATTTGTAGGTGATTTTGACCCATGACTCAGGTAAAAAACAAACAGTTCTTTATTTTTTGTGAACAACTTGGTGTGCACAAAAAACATGGAAATGTGAATGTCCTCACAGACTATAATTAGTGCATGTATTATCTGTACAAAAACGTGGAACGAACACTTACCGTATGTGAAAAACAGACATCTGAAAGAGAATTCTCAGAAAGCCAATGTTTGTTTCCTGTGTTTTAAGGTGTGTGCAGATGTTAGCATAACTGGTAAAGAGGATATCTGGGATTTTCGAAAAAAAAAAAAAAATTGTGCCTAAGCACGAACTGGCAGGTAGCTGTCACCTACCTGCCTGTTGTGCCCGACACCGTTCACCGATGACAGAGAGCGGTCACAGACTTCCAGTGACGTCATGACTACAGCGGGGCGGCTTCTCCCCTCTGCAGACGGGCGCATGGCTGATTGACAGCCGACTTCTCCAATCAGGTAGCAGTTGGTGATATACACGGTAAGTGTCAAGAAATAATGTATCAATACTATATTCTGGTGTCTAGAAATATAGAACATACATGAAAAGCAAAAATGTTATGGACAACCAAACGACCGATAGGCAACACATCTGAATAAATAGAGTCATGTTCGATTTTACTTAAAAAGCAATGGCCAAGTGAAAGAAATGATAACGTTTTTCAAACGAGACATGTATCCGTATACAGTAAGTGCTGGTGAAGAACACAGATAATAAAAAGGTTATGCATCACCTTTTAATTCTCTGCTTTATATTCTTGTTTTTTTTTATATTTAACATCTGGCAGAAATAATACTTTTGAATCAAAAAATAAAAAGCTCTCTAAAAACAATTTGCAATGCGTTCTAGTAAATATTTAGGAATATAGGTTTACGGTGTGTTAGATACAGATGCCCACAAGGTAGTAGAATGGCTTGTTTGTGCTCACAGTTTAGGATTGGTATTTTACCTCTTCCTGCTTTGTAAAGCAAGTAAAAGTGTTCCCTTCAGCCGGAACCATATAAATCTCCCAGGATTTGTAATGAAAGCGATGTTTGACCATTTTATATACATAGTTGTCAAGGTACAACAATCAAATGTGTTACATCCAAGCTTTATGGAACAAATCAACTGAAACATTTTTCATGGAATAAATATGATTTGACTGCTCTAAAATCTATGAGGCGATTACTTTCAAATGAGGGACGCTTGCCAGCCCTGGAAACCAGAGCATCGCCTCCAAACACAGGAGCTGCAGAACAGAAAAGACACCGTCCTCTCCTTTTCTTCGGCCCTACAAAAACCTAATCAGATCAAGGCAATCTGTTTAGAAGCCGAAATGGGATTATCAATAGAACAAAGGATAGTCATGTCTAATCTCAGTCTTAACCATTGGCTAAAGAAGATTATTTTAGCAATAGTGTTTTTTTTAAATTATTTTGTTTATACCAAATAACTAGTTATGCCAAATCAGCTTCTTAAAATTAAAGTGACTTTTCCGTGATCGGCAGAATAATGATGATTCAAGTCATTTTCACCCTTCACAGAAACTAATTTCCCTGATCCTCGATCGGAGGCTCGGCCACAAGACTATTTGTTATCTATGAAGCAGCCGAGTCCATCAGTTGGCAGCCACGTAGACAATGAATGGAGCAGCGGTCGAGCATGAGCATGGCTTCTATATCCTCATGGGGATAAATGTTCCCCAATCTGCCAATCTGTGCCGATCTCAGTGATCAGACCCCCAGATTAACACATTATCTATATTGTGGAAAGGTGATAACTTGTAACCGGACAAACCTTAGGCTGGCTTCAGACTTGCGGACCCTCCGCAGCGTCCTGCGGAGGAGATCCGCAAACTGACCACATCCCCTATGTTTATAATGAGAACGCACGGTGCAGCGCAGGTCTGCGCAAGACCGTGCGCTCCCATTCACTGCAATATGTGATTTGTACGCAGGCGGATGCCCGCACACAAATCACACACTCTCGTCCGCACCAGGAACACGACATGGTCAAGTGCGGGATATTGATGACCTACCCTTTGTCCTGCAAAATCCTTGTTTTTCAGGTGTGATCATTTTTTAAGTCTGCTTCCAGATAATTGTTGTTGAACAGCACATTGTCCAATGTAAATCAGTAATGTGCTGACAAGAACAGTAACATTCTGTGCTCACATATTAAAGATTGCTCTGTTTAGATAGTATCATACCTAACGAGGTCAGAAAATGATCGATGACCAGCCAGTTCATGGCTATTTAATGATCATCTTCAGCTTCTCCATATTGATATACTGGCCATAACTGTGTATGTGCAGAAATGAATAGCATTAGGTTGTATGCAGATTGGAGAGGGGAGCGATTAGTATGAGGAAGACTGACTAGAAGTGAATTACAGGAATTCAGATGAGAATGAATCAGAACAAGGGTAAAAACTGTAAGGATGGCCATAGCTCTGGTCGATCCAGTCCCTACATGCGCCGGTGCTCAGGTGCATTATAGCGCAAATGTAACTTTCCCAACTCTCCTCTCCCCTCACCCACCAGAGACACCGATGTCGATACCTGTCTGACTGCCCACTTGTCCTTGTGGGCGTGCATGTATAGCGGGATCCTCAGCTCTCCCCGTACGGCCATCCACCTGTGTCTCGGTTTTCTGAACCCCTGTATGACCATCCTTGTGCTGTGCGGCCCTCTATTCTCACACATCGCCACCCATGTGTCACGAGGCTCTTTGCTGTGCTGCATTGCCGCCCACATGTGTTTTGGCCCATGGCTCCTGTCAAGGTCCCTAGGCCCCAGGCCATGTGTTTGTCTTGCTGGTGTTCCCGCTACTAGCCTAGGGTGCGCGCACACTTCCCCCTCCCATAAAGGAATGACTACTTGAATTTTTTGTTCCCAGCCTATTGATGGGAGGCATAGATAATTAAAGTTCCATTTTCCTGTTGAGTATCGCTCGAGCAACTCATTAGGTTTTCTAACGCAATCTATTGTGTTGGTCTAGCTTGTTCCTCTTGTCCATATTCAGTACCAGTCCTGCCTGCTACCAGTTCTGTGACTGCTGGTATCCCTGTACTCCTGTGTCTGCCTGGCATTTGTCCCATCCTGTCTGTGTTCTCCCCTGGTACCAGAATGTGTCCAGCACCTGAAATCCTGCTTGCGTCCAACACCTGAGGTCCTGCTTGGGTCCAACACCTGAAGTCCTGCTTGTGTCTTGGACCTGAAGCCTACCTTGTGTCCAGGACCTGAAGCCCTGCTTGCGTCCAGGACCTGAAGCCCTGCTTGTGTCCAGGACCTGAAGCCCTGCTTGTGTCCCGGATCTGAAGACCTGCTTGTGTCCCGCACCTGAAGCCTGTGTTGCACCTGAAGTATTGTGTACTTTCTGAAGTCTGATGTTCTGCCTGAGTCTGGTCACCTGCTTGACTCTGCTATCCTATCTGAGTCCGGCTTACAATGCGTCCGGCGTGTTCAAGTACCTACATATCCAGAGACCGGTGTATCCTGTTACCGGCATATCCTGAGTCCAGAGACTCCTGCCTTATTCGTGTACCTGCACCTACCAGCATGTGCCCTGCACCTGAAACTCTGTTGTGTCCTGCACCTGAAGCCCTGATTGTGTCTTGTACCTGAAGTCCTGTGCTCCTGCTTACAGCAGGCTACTTCAGTCCCGACATGATGTGCCTATACCAGTCTTCTCTGGTCGGCACCTGCGATGCTATTACACCTGCATTTGCCTGCCTAAGCCCCAGATGACTTAAGCCTGATGTCCATGGCTAATGACTTCTATCCATGCCAGCACCAGATGTCTGAAGCCTCTCCTGATGTGCGGTGTCTGACAACCTTTTGCTGATGTCTGGAGCCTTACCCTATGTCCGGTGTCTAACCTCTAATGACCTCTGCCCGATGTCTGCAGCCTTACCTGATGTCAGGTGTCTGATGACTTCTGCTCGATGTCCGGAGCCTAATGACTTCTCCATGTTGTCCAGTGCCTCATGACTGTACCCCCGTTTATGTTCCTGCCCTATCTGTACCCTTGTGCCAGCCCTGTCTGATTCTGGCTAGCCCCCTGTCCTCCTGTCACCTAGCCACGTTCAGCTTCCACAGCCCCGAACACTGCCCTCACCTAGTCTAGGTAGATAAGGTCCACCCTGTGGTCTAGTGGGTCCACACCTCTGGACACTCTCCACCCTTTGGCGTTCGTTACAGAGGCCATCTATTTTATTAATAGTACTTTTCGTCTTTAGCATAAATAAACTGTACTCAGATTCGACTGATCTACAAGACTGACTTTTTCATGCTGTAGACAAAAATGGCTTCCTCCAGTATGCTGAACCAAGATTAAAACACGAGAAAAAAAGGAAGAGTAAATGATGCACAGAGGAGGCGCACTTAAGAACGATGTAGTCTCTGGCAAAGGTTATAAACAGGTTAATGAAAAATATATGGAGGAGTGGAAGTAGAGATGCATTCGTCTACTAACCAGTTCATTTACTTCAGCGTCACCCCTACAAGCCCATTACATTTGCAGCACTGTGGATAGAGCTGTGCCTCATGTCTGGCAGAATCATTACCTCAGCCAGGAAGATGGAAAGGGTCATCTGCCAAGTTTCTGCTAGATGGGGTACTTGTCAGCATATAGTACATACATTTAAAGTGCATCCATCATGTAAGAACACTAAAGAAAGCGACTGGTCTAAACCAATGTGAACAATGAGGTTTCCACTTTGCTGCCTTTAATTAAAGAAACTGCCCCTCAGCATGGAAGCATTTCTGTCAATGGATTAAGCTGCTCAGAAAGTCTGAATCATAGAACAACTTTAAAGAAAAAAAATCACCAGTGAACGTGATGTACAAAAAGGGAAAACGTTAGGAGACAAACTGTAGAGGTCGAGACGGAATAGGGTATAAGAATGGTGAACGCACATGGAAACCAAAGTTTTTTTTCTGCCTCACAGATTTTTCCACAGATACATTTTTAAGGTATATAGATTCTGTAAGACACATTATATAATGAAAAAACAGGAGAAGAATTATTGTAAGGTAATACTCCAGATATCAGCAAACATGTTCAGAGAGGTATTTCAAGCACACCCCCCCAACCCCTTTCACCACACACCCCCCATATGTCCTCACCCCCCCCCCATATGTCCGCACACCCCCGCTCCGATCCCGCTCCGGAGCCGCTGACACAGTGCTCCGGAGCCTCTCCTGTAACCACACTCCCCGATGTCAACACACACCCCCCCCCCGCTGTCACCACACACCCCCCATATGTCCGCATCCCATATGTCCGCCAAAATCGCGGTCAGCCGCGGTTTTTTTTCGCGGCCGCACCTGCCACAAGTGCAAAACCGCACTTGCCGCACCTGCCGCAAGTCCCCCTATACTTTCTATGGGGATTACCGCAACCGCGCCGCAAGTGCAGCGGTTATGCGGCAATCGCGGCAGATGCGGTTTCAAATAAACGCAGATGTGAAAGGGCCCTAAGACCCTTACAACATAATAGTTCAATTTTCCTTAAATGATATCAACCATACAAATATATGTAGTTGGTGTAAAGATGTCATTGGAATAATTGGATTATTATTTGAAAATGTTAAAAAAAATGTAAAAATATTCTAGACACCCGATGCATTTGCATCGGGCTCACAGCTAGTCTACCATATAATCGTCTAATTCTGTCTGTCTGTAACGGAAATCCCGCATTGCTGATTGGTCACGCCAGCCGCCCGCGTCCAATCAGCGACGCACGATTTCAGAATTAGACGATTATATAGTAGATGGCGGCCGTTAGCAGTGCCGCTGCACATGAACCCCTCTCTACCAAGTCTCCCGCCCCCAGCAGTTCGGCCCACTCCGCTCGGTCTCCCACCCCCAACAGTCCGGACCACCTCTTCCCTGTTTCCTGCCACCAGCAGTCTGGCCCCCCCTCCTCTCGGTCTCCTACACCCAGCAGTCTGGCTCCCTCCGTCCGATCTCCTGGTCCCCCTCTGCCCGGTCTCCCGCCACCAACAGTCCAGCCCCCTTCCGCTCGCTCTCCCGCCCCCAGCAGTCAGGAGACCCTTTGCCCGGTCTCCTGCTCCCAGCAGTCTGCCCCCTCCTCTTGCTTTCCCCTCTGCCAGGGTCTTACCACAGTCCGTGGAGCAAGGATCTGTGTGATGTGGCATCACATGACCCCCGCCGCGTCACATGACCCTTGCCATGTCACGTGAGTAATTTATTTATCCGCTGACAGTAGTAAAACCCTGGCGAAGGGGAGACTGTGTGTCTGTGTTTGAGTCTGTGTGTGTGTGTGTGTGTGGTGTGTCTGTGTATGTCTGTGTGTGTGTGTGAGTCTGTCTGTGTGTGTGAGCCTGTGTCTGTCTGTCTGTGTGTGAATCTGTGTGTGAGTCTGTGTGTCTGTCTGTGAATCTGTGTATGTGTGTGAATCTGTGTGTCTGTCTGTGTGTCTGTATGTGTGTGTGAGTCTGTGTGTGAGACTGTGCCCTCCCGATGCAACAGCATCGGGCACCCATCTAGTAAGAAAATAAGCATTTTAGGAGTCCAGCTATAGAATTAAATAGTTTATGAGATTAAGTGTATTTAATCAATGCCCACTAAGTATAACTAACCGCTGCAGCTTGTACTAAGCAGCATGCAGTTTTATGTTGGATTTGCGGCTATCTAGCAAAAGAGTGTTCTCGTGTGTCTGTTACCCTTGATAATGAAAATTTTTTTGGTAATATATATCTAAGGGCCACGTCACACACACAGATATTTGTGCAGATATTGTTCACAGATCTCTGGTTGCAGTGAAATCATGGACAAATTGTTCCATTTATACACGGCCACAAAATGGAGCAATGTGTCCATGATTTCACTGCAACCAGAGATCTGCGAACAATATCTGCACAGATATCTGTGTGTGTGACGTGCCCTAAGGCTGGCTTCACACTGCAGTTTTTCACTGATCAGTGTCCATCAGTGTTTGGGTGCCAAAACCAGGAGTGTCTCCAAAACTCAGAACAGGTGTCAATCTTTCAATTATAGCACTGGTCAACAGCATTTTTGGTGCCAAAGATATTTCATTGAATTTAGGGTAACTCTGGGGTGCTGATTCTGAATATGTCATCAGTTTTGCCAGATTGGCTCAAGTTTTTGAGATTTTTCGTAAAATGTGTAAAAAAAAAGACGTAATTTGCTACACGCGCATTAACTTTATTGATATTGTCATGAATACAATAAATTTAACAAAGTAAATGTTGATTTTAGTTTATTTTAACTAGTTTTAGAAAGTAATCTTCAAAAATGAACAAGACATGAAAGATAGACATTTAATCGCTGGAAAAGCGCTTTTTATATGATTTTCTTCTATGTGAGCTATTGGGGCAGTCACGCTGTAGATTCCAGCAGTAATCAGCCATCATATGTCTGTCCCATCTGCCTTGGTACCTTTCCTCCATCACCATAATATCCTGATGAAATCTCTCCCCTTGTTCTTCGCTAAAATCTCCAAGGTTTTCTGGAAATCTGTCCAAGTGACTGTGAAGATAATGCAATTTAATGCTCATGTGTACACCCAGATTTCTAAATCTCAATAGCATGTTTTGTACCAGTTCTTCATAATTGTCTGCCTTTTAATTTCCCAAGAAGTTCTTCACTACCAACACAAAACTACACCATGCAGCAGCTTCAATGTCATTCATTTCCTTAGGAAAATTTGAATCTTTAATGAGTTTCCGAATTTGAGGACCATCAAAGATTCCTGCCTTCAGTTTTTCGCTACTAAGACCAGGGAAAGATCTGCAGATGTACATGAAGCAATTACCATCTTTGTCTAATGCCTTGACGAACTGCTTCATTAATCCTAACTTTATGTGAAGTGGTGGTAGAATGATTTTTTCCCTGTCCACCAAAGGTTCGTTCACTATGTTTGATGCTCCTACTGTCAAGGTGTCCCTTGGAGGCCAATTCAGTTTCTCCCAGTGCTGATGTTTTGCTCTACTATCCCACATGCAGATGAAGCAAGGATACTTTGTGTATCCACTTTGCTGTCCAAGTAAAAAGTTGACCATTTTTAAATCAACACATATCAGCCACGAATGTTCATGGTAGCACAGTTTCTCCAAGACCATTTTGACATTTTGGTATTGTTCTGCAAGTTTAGTTGAGTGAGCTACTGGAAGAGATGCACACTGATTGTCATTGTTCAACAAAACACATTTCAAACTCCTTTTAGAACTATCTATGAAAAGCCTCCAGTCTACAGGACGATATACTTGTAAACCCATTTGCAGCATCAGGCCAGGAATATCCTTACAATATACAAGTAGGTCATCTTCACAGAAAAATGGAAGAAGTGCTTCTTCTCTGGTCCTGTAAGATGTAATTTTAGTTGCAGGCGTCAGACAATTTTTTTCACTTAGCCTTGAAGCTAAAAGTTCGGATGCACTTTTTGAGAGGTTGAGGTCTCTTATTAGATCGTTGAGCTCTCCTTGGGTAAATTGCGTAGGTGTTCTGAAACTTCCTTCATATTCTAGTTCACTTCCAGAACTAATGCTTAGCTCCATACCCTGCATTTCATCATCATCATCAGGTGGGGGAAGGTCAGGTAACATGGTAAACACAGGTACAGGCACATCTTCACAATGAGGGACAGGCCTTCTTGCAGATTCCATGTTAGGATACTCCCATTTTCGTTTCTTATGCTTATTGAATCCTTGTACTTGCACTGCACAGAAATAACAGTCATCATGATGATTTTTTTGCTCTCTCCACACCATTGGAACACCAATTTGAAGCTTGTTCTTTGTCCTTTGCTCCATTTTCGTAATAATTCGATACATGCTTTGCACACTATGTGTGGTGCCCAAAACTTGTCTTGGTCCCCAAGCATAACCCCAAAATAGGCAAAATACACTTTTTTAACGAAGTCTGTTATGTTTCTTCTATGTTTTGTCAGTGTATATTCACCACAAATGTAACAGAATGAGTCTGGATCGTTAAGACAACTTCTTCTTGATGAGTTCATGCTTTTCACTGGAAAACAGACAACAACATAAAGTTAGTGCAAAAATCAAGCTATGAACAAACTTTTAGAACACTAATTAACACAAAACTATATTGAGAACTGCTCAGTTCAAGTACTAATCCAAAGAAATTAATGAGATGATGCGTCGCATTTACCAACAAGTGCTATAAATAAGATACCAAAAATCTCAAAAACTTGAGCCAATCTGGCAAAACTGATAGCATATTCAGAATAATCAGCACCCCAAAAATACCCCAAATTCATTAAAATATTTTGGACACCAGAAAAAAAATTTTTTTTGTTGACCTGTGTAGTTTTTCTCTGCAAGTTCCTCTCCTGGTTTTGGCACCCAAACACTGATGGACACTGATCAGTGAAAAACTGCAGTGTGAAGCCAGCCTAAGGCGGCCGTCACACACTTCAATTTGATGCACGATATCGTTTAAGCGATCTGCGTTTTGATCGCTTAAGCGATATCGTTTGTGCATCGCTGCGTGTAATCAAGCGATTTTACAATGTAAAATCGCTTGATCGTGACATCGCAGATATGAGAGCCGGAGCTCATATCAAGCGATCATCGCTTGTTCAATCTGCTTCATCGTGGTGCGTGACACCACGATGAACGATCTCCCAGCGGCAGAGCCTATGCTGGGAGATGGTATCTATGGTAAACGTCGGGTTACTAAGCGCCGCGCGGTGCCTAGTAACCCGATGTGTACCATAGCTACCAGCGATCTCGCTGCTCCATATCGCTGGTGAGTCTGTCTGTGTGACATCTCACCAGCGATGTGAGCGATATTGTTAGCGATCGCGCGTGCACGTGATCGCTTACAATATCGCTCACGATATTGTACCGTGTGACGGCCGCCTAAGAGGTATATATTGTTAGGTTTAGCGCTAAATCCCTTAGTACATGTATTAATTATGACGCTTTGGCTTGGTACAACCCTTTTTCGGGATGTTTATTAGTTTCTCCTTATACACAATCATAAAACTTCTTAAAAAATTCTTTAAAAAAAATTGATCTTATCACACTATTGCAATTGAGTTGATAGGATTCCTGTTTCAGCTGGTACACCTCCAGATTGTGGTCGTTATTCCAGCTGCAATATAAACACAGGTGGTTCTATCTGTTTTGCCTTGGTATTTGTCTATGTGCTAGTCTTTTATTTTGGTTGCTGGTGGTTCCTTTTATGGATGTACTGGTAATTCAGCTGTGACTTCTGATATCAGGTTTACCGGGTTCACCTGTAATAAGCCTAATGGTACCTTTACACGCCGCTACAGAAGGTAGAAAACAACCGGGTTACGGAGACAAATGTATCTTGCACCGTCAAATGAACCCGAGGTAGCGGCGTGTAAAGGCGGTTGTTGCCAGCCGTCACTTTCGGCACCTGTTTCAGAGCAGTGCTCTAAAACAGGTTGATTTCAACCCGATGGTAACGGCGTCTAAATACGGTAGGGTAAGGTTTTTTCGCCACCTAGATAACTTCCCGGGGCGTGACACAGCCTCCAGGAAACCACCCCCCTTCAGCGATCATTGGTGGAAGCTCCTGCGTTGCAATTGGTTGTCGCTGCATAGGGCGGCATATTCAAGGAGCTGACCAGTCACACTACACAATTGCTCGAGCGTCATGTATTAGTCAGCCTCCTGCGCTGGCTGGCCAATCATGATGCTATTGCTTTGTCCTATTAGCGTACGAACGTCTCGTAATCCACAATTCTGGCACGCCTATGTGTTGTCCCTGCTGCACCAGGTTCTCCCATATTATCTTCTGTCACGGCGTGTAAATGAGGGACGGTGCTCTACAGAAGGTAACTTGAGGCACCCGGCGGTGCATCCAGGGATAGATTAAACCTTCTGTAGAGCACCTTGTAGCGGCGTGTAAAGGCGGTATCGGGTACCGTTTGCAACCGTTGGTGCGTGCTCGTGCACGTGAGACACCCGGTTGTTCCTAACCTTCTGTAGCGGCATGTAAAGGTACCTTTAGGGTACCTTTATACGCGGCTACATTTCTAGGGTGGCTACAGGTAACTTACTGGTTGCAGTGAAATCATGGAGAGATTATTCCATTTGTACACAGCAACAAGATAGAACCTTGTCTCCATGATTTCACTGCAACCAGTAAGTTACATGTAGCCACCCTAGAAATGTAGCCGCGTGTAAAGGTACCCTGCTGGTTATAATTTGTTTATTAGCTAGCAGGGTCGTTATATGTCTGTATTTTTACCTTTATTGTTGACTTTAGTTAATTCAGCTTCCGTATTGTGTGTCAGCCAATTTGGTTGGTTCTGATGGTCTGAAATGATTTGGTTATTATTATCAGTTGTACAGCTCCTATAGCTATTCTGTGGTTTTGTCGTTATGCTTGTTACCTTCACTTCTGCTTTTACTCCCCACTTACTCCTCGTCTTATTCCTCCTTTTCAAGTTGGGTTCTTGGGATGTCTGTAAAGGCACCGTCACACACGTCAATGTCGCCAGCGATCTGATCGCTGGCGACATTGGCTGATCACTGGTGAGCTGTCACACAGGCAGACTCACCAGCAATCAGTGGACCAGCGACATCGTGGAAATGATTTAAATATCGTTTCCACGATGTGTTGCTCCCGCTGCCAGGCTGCGGTTAGCAGGAGCTGGCTGGTATCCATGGTAAACTGCGGGTAACTAGGCAGCGCTCGCTGCCTAGATACCCGATGTATACCTTGGTTATCAGCCTTCTCCGCTCACCTGCTGGTATCCAAGGAACACAGCGGGTAACTAGGGACCCCAAAACATCTTTGAGCCTACACCATATTTGACTGGTGGTACTGAGTTTTTTTCTTTGTACCCCCGCACCTTTTTCGTTAAAAATTAGAATGACGTGTTTTACCAAAAAGCTCTAATCTTGGTTCCATCTGTCAACAAGCCGCTCCCTGAAGAATTTTGGCTTAGGCCGGCTTCACACCACGGTTCTTCACTGTCAGGTTCTGTCCAGTGTTTTGCAGGATGGACCGGACAGAACCTGACAGTCCTGGACAAAACAGAACTGGAGGGCAAATCCTGTTTTCTTCT
Organism: Allobates femoralis; assembly: GCA_033576535.1. NCBI lineage: Eukaryota > Metazoa > Chordata > Amphibia > Anura > Aromobatidae > Allobates > Allobates femoralis. The sequence goes on along the minus strand of JARQOC010000001.1, from coordinate 549,510,323 downwards.
GGAATCAGCGGCTGCCACTGTCCAGTGCTGAAATTTTAGCATAGCATCTGGAGGGGAGCTGTCCAGGTGCTGAAATTTCAGCCATAGTCTTTTTAGCTGCGCTGTCAAGGTGCTGAACGAGCGCGGCTTGAAGTTCAGAGCCGCTGCTTGTTCAGCATCCAGCGTCCGGAACTAGATAGTTTTTCTGCATGATCCAGTGCCCATAGACTCCTATGTTATGGGGCACTGGATTGCGCCGGATCCGGGAGGATACGGTTTTGTTCGACTTTTGCTCCGTACACAAAAAATACTGCATGCTCCGATTTTGTGCAAAAAACTAAATGAACCGGATCCAGCTGGACAGACACCAAACTGGATGGCAAATAGCTGCCATCCAGCCCCATCCCGCACCACAGGGATAAAATAGGGGCAAAATTGGATCCAGGGTTGTCCGGTTCACACTGGACAGCCCCGGATCCCAAAAACCGTGGTGTGAAGCTGTCCTTACTTACGAACATACTGACACACCAAAACGCAGTTAACAAAAAAAAAAAAATCACAGTAAAACCTGCTTTTTATTATTATTATTATTATTATTATATATTTATATAGTGCCATTCGGTTCCATAGAGCTTTACATGTGTAGGGGTAGACAAGAACAAGAATGTAAAATAACGAAAATGAAATCATACAGGTACAGAAGGACAGTGGTTCCTGTCCTCGAGGGCTCGTAGTCTACAAGAGATGGGTGGGGAAACAGTACGAGGGGGAGAGGTGAGGGTGAGATGGTGCAGCGAATTAGGTCTCAGTGTGGGTTGTAGGCTTGAAGGAAGAGGTGGGTCTTCAGGTTTTTCTTGAGGATTCCCTGGGTAGGAGAGTGTCTGATGTGGTGGGGGAGAGAGTTCCAAAGTATGGTGGATGCACGAGAAAAGTCTTTTATGCGTTTGTGGGAGGTAGAAATGCAAGGGGAGAGGAGAAGGAACTCTTGAGAGGAGCGCAGATTGCGTGAGGGGAGGTATCGGGAGACCAGGTCAGAGATGTATGGAAGGGACAGGTTGTGGATGGCTTTATATGTCAAGTTAAGGGTTTTGAACTTGGATCTCTGGGAAGTGAGGAGCCAGTGAAGGGCTTGGCAGAGAGGGAGACAGCGGAGTAGCGGGCAGAATTGAGAGGTGCAACAGAGGTAGCGGGGAGGCCGGTGAACAGGAGTTGCAGTAGTCGAGGTGCGAGATGATAAGGGCATGGACAAGTGTTTTGACAGTGTCATTGTCAAGGAAAGAGCGGATTCAGGTAACGTTTTTGAGCTGGAGTCGGCAGGCGGTGGCGAGGGCTTGGATGTGGGGCTTGAAGGAGAGGGAAGAGTCGAGGATTACCCCGAGGCACTTGGCGTGGGGAACAGGTGATAGTGAGCAGCCATTGACAGCGATGGATAGGCCGGGTGGGGGTGGGAGCGACAGGGGGGGGAGATGATGAACTCAGTTTTGTCCATGTTCAGTTTTAGGAAGTGAGCGGAGAAGAAGGATGAAATGGCGGACAGGCATTGCGGAATTTTAGATAGTAGGGAGGTGATGTCGGGCCAGACAGGTTGAGGTGGTATTGGAGGCTGTGGGACTCAATGAGTTGGCCTAGGCCGAGGGTGTAAATGGAGAAATGAAATGGTCCCAAGACGAGCCTTGGGGAACTCCAACAGATAGGGGGTAAGGTGAGGAGGAGGTGTAGAAATGGGTGACGCTGAAAGTCTGGTCTGTTAGGTAAGAGGAGATCCAGGAGAGGGCAAGGTCAGTGATGCCAAGAGATTCTAAAATTGAAAGTAGGAGGGAGTGGTCGACTGTGTCGAAGGCAGCAGAAAGGTCAATAAGGACGAGGATGGAGTAGTGTTGCTTGCTCTTGGCGGTCAGTAGGTCGTTGGTGACTTTGGTTAGGGCTGTTTCAGTAGAGTAGTGGGGTCGGATGCCGGATTGTAGGCGGTCAAAGAGGGAGCAGGAGGAGAGGTGGGAGAACAGTTTGGAATAGACTTGTTGTTCAAGTAATTTTGAGGCAAAGGGGAGGAGAGATATGGGGCGATAGTTGCAGACTGCTGCAGGGTCGAGGGAGGGTTGTTTGAGGATGGGTGTGATTAGGGCATGTTTAAAGGATGAGGAGAAGACACCGGTATTAAGTGATGTGTTAGGGCAGGGATGAGGACTGTGGTGAGGTTAGGGATGAGGTGGGAGGGGAGTGGGTCGAAGGCACAAGTGGTGAGGTGTGATCTTGTTTGAAGGGAGGAGGGTTGATCTTCTGTCATGGAGGAGAAACGTTTCAATGAGTTGGGTTTGGCAATAGAGGTGGGGGGGGCTGAGGGAATTGTGGATCGAAGCTTTCTCTGATTTTGGCGATCTTCTCTTTGAAAAAGGTGGAAAAGTCATCGGCGGAGATGCGGGGAGAGGGAGGGGGTTCGGGGGGATGGAGTAAAGAGTTGAAAGTTTTGAATAGTTGCTTGGGATTGTGGGAAAGGGTGGTTATGAGAGAAGAGATGTAGGCTTGTTTTGCGGCGGTGAGTGCAGTCTTGAAGTCGATGAGGGACTGTTTGTACATGGCGAAGTGTGCGGAGGAATGGGATTTCTTCCATCTCCGCTCAGCCGCCCTAGACATCCGTCGAAGTTTTTTAGTGAGGGTGGTGAGCCAGGGTTGTCTGTGTGCCCGGGTACTGTAGTATAAGAGGGGGTGGCCTGGTCGAGGCCTGTGGTGAGAGTGGTGTTGTAGAGGGTGGCGGCTGCATCAGCGTCTTGAGAGGAAGTCAAGTCTGAGAGAGGGAGGAGGGAGTCGGAGAGTGAGTGGAAGTCAATGAGTTTAAGGTTTCTTTGGGGGTGAGGGAGTTTCCGGAGAAGGGGGAACGTGGTTGGGGGGGAGAGGGAGGAGAAAGTCAGCAGGTTATGGTCAGATAGGGGAGGGGTGAGTTTGCGAGATCGGTGAGGGAACAGAGGCAGGTAAAGACGAGGTCTAATGTGTAGCCATCGTTGTGTGTGGCGGAGGAGGACCATTGGGAGAGGCCCAAGGAGGAGGTTAGAGAAAGAAGTCTAGAGGCAGCGGTGTGGGGGGTGTCAAAGGGGATGTTGAAGTCACCCATGATGATGGTGGGGATGGGGGAGGAGAGGAGGTGGAGAAGCCAGGATGTGAAGTGGTCGAAGAAGATGGAGGTGAATCCTGGGGGGCGGTAGACGACAGGGAGTTGGAGGTTTCAGGGAATGAAGATACGCACAGAGTGCGCCTCGAAGGAGGGGGAGAGGCAGAGGGGGCAGTGTAATTGGGGTGAAGGAGCAGCTGTTGGACAGGATTAGGACAACACCTCCACCACGGGTGTTGCTGGGGCGGGGGGTGTGGGAGAGAGTAAGTCCTCCATAGGAGAGGGCGGCGGGGGAGGTTGTGTCAGAGGGGGTGAGCCATGTTTGGGTGATGCCAAGGAAAGAGAGTTTGTTGGAGATGAAGAGGTTGTGGATGAATGAGAGTTTATTGCAAACCGAGCGGGCGTTCCAGAGGGAATTGGGGAAGGGGCGGCTTGGGGAATAGGTGTAAAGTTGCGGGGGTCGCGGGTGTTAGTAGTGGGGAGTGGGTGTAGGCTAAAGGTGACTGTGGGGATGTGGTGGTCTGGGACCATGATTAGAGGAAATGTCGCTGACAAGTAGGAGGAGGAGGGTTAGAAGGTGAGGGCAGGAGAGTTTATGTAAAGGGCGAGCATTTTTGGAGACAAAGGCTTGTCTGTGGAGGAAAAGTTCAGAGGAGTGGGTGAGATGGCTAAGTAGGATGGAGGGAGAGAGTGTTATTATGTTGTCAGGAGTAGGGATGGGGGGGATAGTAGGAAGTGGAGTATGATAGGTGTGAGTGTGAAGAGAAGGGGAAACATTGCATAGGGATATAGGATGCAGAGGGGATTAGAGGTGAAGCAGGGGGATGAGATGCAGTTTGGGATCAGGCGGGGGGGCAGAAGCTGCAGCATGGAGGAGCTACAGCATCTACAGGGAGGAGCTACAGCATCTGCGAGGAGGAGGTGCAGCCGGGGGATGAGATGGAGGCAGGGGAAAAGAGCGACAGGGGGACAGGTGCAGCAGGAAGGGGGATGAGATGGAGGCAGGGGAAAAGAGCGACAGGGGGACAGGTGCAGCAGGAAGGGGGATGAGATGGAGGCAGGGGAAAAGAGCGACAGGGGGACAGGTGCAGCAGGAAGGGGGATGAGATGGAGGCAGGGGACAGGAGCGACAGGGGGACAGGTGCAGCAGGAAGGGGGATGAGATGGAGGCAGGGGTCAGGAGTGATAGGGGGACAGCTGCAGCAGGAAGGGTAGGCAAAGCGGATGAAAACCAATCAAGTCTGGGCAACTGCAAAGCACATAACGAAGGGATGCAGCCAGAGGACGGATGCAGTGGGGAAGCCCAGCGCAGAGGAATTCAAAGGGCCTTTTCACATCAGTGGTAAGCGCTGATCGCGGCAGTTGCGGTGAAAAAAACGCATCTGCCGCGGTTACCGCATAACGGCCGCACTTGCGGTTCACTTGCGGCAAGCCCCATGCAATGTCTATGGGGCTTACGGTAAGTGTGCGGCAGTTGCAGCAAGTGTGGTTTCGGCTCTTGCGGCAGATGCGGCCACAAAAAAAACGCGGCGCAAGTGCCGAAACCGCAACTATACCGCACCTGCCGCAAGCCCCATAAACATTGCATGGGGCTTGCCGCAAGTGAACCGCAAGTGCAGTTGCGGTGAAAAAAAATGCATCTGCCGCGATCAGCACTTACCGCTGATGTGAAAGGGGCCTTACAAAGCTTTCTAGAAGAGAGCAGGTTTTGCTGTGGAAAAAAAAGTAAAATAGCAACATTAACATACCCCTGATCTACTGTATCTTAACTGGTACTATCCTAAACTTTTTGCAGCTGATTAATGTCATCCACAAACCCTTCCTCACACTCCATCCTTAAAATCAATGTTACATTTGTACTATTAGCAGGAGAAGAACCAGCACAAAGAGGACGGGTTAGAATAGAATTTGGGAAAAATACAATTTGGTAAAGAATCTAATATTACAAGATGAAGATGGAAATACAATTATCCATTTTCCTGCTCATACAACAGCCCATCTCAAAAAGGAGTTAGCATGACAGAACAGAAAGTATGATGAATGGAGACTGGAGATATTAATCTTGGACAAGTGTGCACGGAAACAATTGTCTTGACTCCATATAAGCTGTCAAAAGCAAAAAATAAAGGACTGACAAAGTCTATGTTTAATGCTAGATGGTAGCTGAGACTAACAATGAACAGACACTATACAGCCTGGATTCATAAAGCTATAAATAAGTAGGATGCACATTTTATAACTTACATTTTTTGTCCTTGCCATTATAACTGTACAGGCCACTTATGCATTATGCTCCAGCATTATCACACGGAAGCAACCATAATAATGCATGAACAATATTCAAGAGCGGTAAATATTTTTATTGTTCACCATTGATCATTTTGCACATTTACAGTTGACATTTCTTGTTTTAATCATTTAGTTCATACCGTTCTATATTAGAAGTGGATAAAAAAGAAAAATTTAGTGACAAAAAAAAGTTTTAATGACACATTCAGGACTTTACCTCCCATTTCTGTAAAGTTTTTATTATATTTTTATTTTTTTCTTCATCCCGTTCAAGTACTCAGGACATAAGGTGGGTTGATATCTGACAGAATGTGGGGGAAAACACTTGCAGAAGTAAAATTTTTATCTTTAGCGGTATGTTTTACGTGAGAAAGTCATTGACTTAATGCTTGAGTGGATCCTTGGTATATGAATACCAGAACCCAAGTGTTATGGTGGGGTTACACGTCCCGATATCGGGACGATATCGCATACAACGCAGCGGGAGCGCGCATTTCGGGAGCGCTTTTCCCGATATCGCATCGCCGGTTTACACGCTGCGATATCGGGAAACAACGTCCCTCCGATGTCTACGCCCACCAACCCAGGAACGACCAGTTAACATGGGAGTGAATGGGTGACGTGAGCGTAGACATCGGAGTTGGGCTGTCACACGCAGCGATGCTGGTACAACGGCCTTGCGATATCTGCGAGTTGAATAGCTCTGCTATTCAACTCCGATATCGTTTTGGCATCGTTCCAGCATCGCGTTGTACTGTCAAACAGTACAACGCGCACCCGATATCGGCTCCAACTCGCGACCCACGTGACTTTTTGTCGGAGTTGGGTCGGAGTTGGACGCCGATATCGCGGCGTGTAAACCCACCATCAGTCTGGAGTCAGACTGGGCGAGAGACATGTGAGACTTGCATGCATCACCTGTCACAGCCTCCATTTCTCTGGACAGGAGCGTGCATCTGAATGTATCTCTACGGAGCAGCACATTCCTGTTTGGGGAGCGGGCGGCCATGTTGGGTGACTTGTGTGAGACTCGCACATGTCTCTTACCCATTATGACTTCAGCCTTAGAGTGATAACACACTATGCAAGATGCATGTGAGATACTCGCATGACTCACCTGAAACAGTCCTTGACTCCCTGAATGGGAGCACATCAGCTCCATAAAAACAAAAGTAGCTGATGCGCTCCCATTCAGGCAGGCAGCGGTCTTTTCAGGTGAGTCATACGAGACTCATGAGCGTATCTCACATGCATCTCACATGCATCTCACATAGTTTGTTTCCACCCTTAAGGTACCGTTACACACACAGATAATTGTGCAGAGATTGTTCGCAGATCTCTGGTTGCAGTGAAATCATGGACTCATTGTTACATTTGTACACGGCCACAAAATGGAACAATGTGTCCATGATTTCACTGCAACCAGGGATCTGCGAACAATCTCTGCACAATTATCTGTGTTTGTAACTGGGCCTTTGCATATACGACAGATTTCCCAAAGGTAAATCCATGATATGTGAACATACCCTACTTTAACACTGATCATCTCTTTTCAATAAATTCCAGTGTTTGGGTCAAAAATTGTATTGAATGTTTAAGGAGGAAAATTGTGGTCAATTATCAGAGCGCTGGGGCAGACAAAACAGGTAAATCCACCTGATGAAGACAGCAGACCGCTGTTGAAACGCGTTATGGTACAGCAATGAAGAGGTTTGTTAACCATTCTAATCTTTGTTTTGTGTGCCCCAGCGGTCTGAGTATTGACTACAATTTTCCTCGTTAAACAATGTTACAATCCTTCGGGGTTTGTGGCTGGAGATGCCAGGTGCCGCAGACGCTGCATACAAGTGAAGGACCTGAACTGACGTGGTTTTCTGTGAAGCACACATCACATGACCGGACTGCGGCCGCACGTAACCTGCACCAGGAAGAACGGCCGGGTAGCGGAGCAGATGTGACAACGGTCTCCACACCACAGCACACTTCACTGAGGTTGTGCAAGGATGTACAAACTCATTAGGTGAGAGGCAAATCCCTCCCACTTGTTTCATATTGTTCCCCACTAGACCACGGGATATTTCTCAAACGGAGTGCTTCTCTGTCTTTATCTTTCCTTAGAAATTGTATCGAAGACTGTTCTTTCCCAAAACCTCTAACTTCAATATAAAGCCATGTTCATATGATACAAAAACACTTTTGGCAGCAATTTTTAAAATCAGTGTAAAATTAGTTTGTTCTTTACTTCTTTTTAGGGGATTGTAGCACAATCACTAGAGATTTAAAAGAGGCACAATACTTTTAAAAATTACAATATTTTACTGTGATTTTCACAAGTTGTGAAGGAAAAAAACTGCTTTCTTAGGGCCATGTCACACGCTTCAATTTTGTGAACGATATTGTTAGCGATCACATGAACGTGCGATCGCTAACAATATCGTTCAGATCGCTGGTGAGCTGTCACACAGACAGACTCACCAGCGATCAATTGACCAGAAACATCATGGAAACGATTTAAATATCGTTTCCATGATGTCTTGCTCCCGCTGCCAGTCTGCGGTAAGCGGGAGCATGCTGGTCTCCAAGGTAAACTGCAGGTATCTAGGCAGTGCGCGCTGCCTAGATACCCGCTGTGTACCTTAGATACCAGCCGGTGAGCGGAGGAGGCTGGTAACTAAGGTACACATCGGGTATCTAGGCAGCAGCGCGCTGCCTAGATACCCGCAGTTTACCTTGGATACCAGCTCCCAGCGCTTGTGAGAGGCGCTTGGAGCTGGCTTATCAGTCGTCTGCCGGTGTCACACGTAGCGATGCTGCGTGTCCACCGGCCGACTAACGACAGATCTGAAAATGTTCACAAATCGCGATCAAACAATCAAGCGATTTTACATTGTAAAATGCTTGATTACACTGCAGCGATGCACAGACGATATCGCTTAAGCGATCAAAAAAGGAGATCGCTCAAGCGATATCGTTCTGAAAATTGAGGCGTGTGACATGGCCTAAGTCTTAGACAAAATTATACTTCTTTGGGCAGAGGGAGCCCTAGAAACTTTGGGGAACAGACCCCACTCATGAATCTAAGGTCATGAACCTAAATCTTTAGAACAGTAATGATATTTACTTTCCGTTAAAAGGGTTTTCCCACAAACAAAGTTTCAATCAATAGATCTTGGAATAATAATAAATTCCACAATTTGATGTGTTTAAATAAAAAGTTCCTGTGCTGAGATAATCTTATATATGTGTCCCTGCTGTGTATGGTGCAATGGCCATAAGGAGACTAGTTATTCCCCAGACCTCATCTTAGCTCTCATACAGCCAGATCAGATCCGTACACTGCACTAATGAGGGGGCAATCACCCCGAAACGCAGCATCTGCAGATTGTGCCTCTAAACTGGCACAAATCCTAAGTCATATTGAAAGGCTTGTTAAAGAGTCCATTTTGATTTTAAGATTGCTACCTTCAATAGTTTCGTCTGCTTCCTCACTGAAGTGACAATTTGCATTTGACCCTACAGGGATATGGTCTGATCATACCACTGCTACTGGACAGGGGAGGACACAAATTAGTATACAAACATTATAGCACGGGATAGCAAATAATTCTTTCTTTGAGGTAAAACATTAAAGGTAAAACAGGCAGGGAAATGTTTATTTCTGTGAGGTAAAGCTGCTGTGACCCCATGAAGTAATGTCTTTATAATCTTACATCTTGGTCAGCCCAGGAGATGTGGCATGTAATTTTTTTAATAATAGTCGGAAGTTTGTTTTTCCTACATATCACAATCTGTATTAGGCATAGACTCCTACTTGCTACTGTTTCAGGAAACAATACATGTACATAGTCACAATGGTCGGATCCTGACCATATCTTTTGTATTGAGATTTCTAATTATCCAGAGGGAGCAGGGTCAGCTGTGACAACACAGTATCAGTCAATTCATAGTATCAACTGTGCATAGAGATATTAATTGCCTTCCTCTGATAATATTAACTGTATACTATTCCAGTAATAACAGGACTTGTGGGCCTAAAAAAATAGTCCTAGTGGCAAGTGGGAAAATTGCAGGATTATTAATTTTTAGTTTTTTTTTTGTCATTAAGATCGTGGTATGAAAAAAAATCAAAGCCAAATGTTTTTCTAAAAATACATAGAACACAAAGACGTAATTTATACAACAGGTCATTTTTGATGATAGATTAAACTGTCATGTCCCCAAACACCATTAACCTACAAGTATAAGGTTAATCTGCAAGTGAATAGCATTGTAAAGCAGCCCAGCCACCTTACTTAAAGAGTGGCTACTAGATAATGAACTCTATACCTTCTGGGAGCCGCTGATTTTAAGCCATAAACGTGTGTCCAGAGTGGCTACAGTAAGCACTCTAAGCTATAGTGAGCACCAGCTGTAATTATGACCGGCAGTTATGACAGCTCATTCTGCAACGCATTTGTGTTGCCCAATTTGCCAATCAATGTGCCCAGGCATGCCTCTATGAAAAAGCAGATGGCTTCCAGGAGGAATAAAGTACATTTTCTCCCAGTAGCCATATGCTCTGCAATCGGGCCTGGTGGGATTTTAACATTATTAAACTTTTGAATCACCAGACATTTGTAGTTTGTTTTCCAATTTTAGCAGTCATTCACTATCTTGTGCTTGGGTGATAACCTGCCATATTTGTGGGGGTCTGAAGGCGAAGACCAACGATGTACAGAATAAAAGATCTAAGTAAACCACTTTTATTTGCACCTTAAGACAATCAAAGCTCCCACAAGAAAAATGGCTTTTACATAACTAGACAATACAGTCCAGCTTTACAGCCATATGGTTCCATATGTGGGACATGTTGAAGTATCATAAGTTATTACTAGCACAGCATCGTACACTCCCTGTGATGTAGCTTACAGATGTTACCATGTAATCTAACCCTATTGTAAATACTACTAGCAACACTTCACATGATGCATTGAGCACTCCCCTAGCTATTGGGAGCCATAAAGCATGCATTTTGTAATATAAGCACCTCAGTGATTTACATTTAGTTTGCAGGCTCAGAGGGATTATCTATACAAGAGGGACACTATATATAATTGATTGATAGGTTGAAGGTACACAAAGTAATTTATTATGATATGAAGTGAAAAGAAGAGTTCACGCTCTTACGTATTTCCATGTCAAGCGCTGTACGTATGCATTATTTAGTGCTAGAGGAATGGATCCGTGTATATAAATGTCAGCTTGTTTGTGAACTACTGGACTTTGTATAGGAGAAATCCTGAATGACTGCTACAGTGAAAAAGATCAGCCACAATGCAGCTAGCTAGGCTTGGTGTTCCCTTGAATGACGATCTACTTTAAAAAAAATTGTTCAGAAGGTTGAACGGGGTGTTTTACTGGCTGTATTATGGACCATTAGAATAAGGCCAGGTTCACATTTGCGTTTGAAACGCAGCATACCAGAACACACACTGCGTTTTTATGTGTAACATGGGAACGCATAGTAGCTGCGTTTGGCTGCGTTCGGTTGTGGTTGCGTTTGGATGCGCATAATTTGTGCGCCCTCCTCCGCCCTCTGAACGCAACATGTTGCATTTGTTGTGTGTTCACAAGCGCTTCTTTACTTAGCAAGCGCCCGCAAGCGCACAAACAATGTATGGATCTCAATGGATGTATGTCCTCCGCATGACAGCGCAGGAGAACGCTGCGGATCTCATTGAAATCACTCCCGGTAGCCAATCAGCGATCTCGGTGGCGGCCGGGAGGAGGAGATCTCAGCTGCTGATCTCCGCCTCCCGGTCACCGCCGTGATCGCTGATTGGTTGGCCCGGGCACCATACTGATGTGAACGCATGCGGATAATCTCCGCTGCGTTTACATCAGGATGGCAGCGTCTGCCCTGCGTTTGCGTCTGCATGCCCTCCACATGCAGGCACAAACGCAAATGTGAAACCTGCCTTAGAAAGGAACATTTAGGATATGTGCGCACACTGCAGATTGGGTGCAGACATTTTCTGCACTAAATCTGCATCCTGCTGAAAACTGCTCCAAAATCGAGAGAATGCTCCAAAAGAGAGAGAAACCAAACAATGCACCAAAAACGCTGTGTGAACACCCTTGCATATTTGCAGCATTTTATTTCATCATTGTAATGAGGTCAAAGGGTTAAAAAAACGCAACAACAATTGACATGATGCAGCTTTTTCAGCATCAATATCTGCACCAAATATGCAAGGAAAAAGAAGCAACGTCAGCACAGCACTTCAGAAATTTCATAGACTTTGTTGGCTTTAGAACAGGCACGCAGAATTTTGTGCAGGTTTGTCAAAAAACCTAGGCTGTGAAGTCAGTAAGCCAAACCACCAACTCCTCAATATCCCTGACTCCAACTCGCTCATACACAGCTCATGTTTAAGTGATACATTTATTGTAGTACAATGGTAACATCAAGCCTTTTATCATTATTATGATATAATAATAATAAAGCCATTTAGATAGAATATAACAATAATAATAATAATAAGCACATTCTGCGTTGAATAACTGTACCCAATTTATTATATATCTTAATAGTTGGGATCAGTCCATTTTATACCAACTCTGACTCCACCAAAATAGACTCCGACTCCACAGCCCTGCCCAGATTTTCATAGTTAATTATCCACGCGTTTCGGTTGTCGGAGCATCCTTAAAGGGAACCAACCATCAAAAAATACCTATCTAACCTCTAAATATCTGTCCCTGGGGCCCTAAATGACTATTCTAACCATCCCTGACTGACTAGATCTAACTAACTACAGGCACAATAAATCACTTTTATACTTACCAAATTCTTGTCGGCTGGGCTTTCCTCCAGGCTCTTTGTCAGCGAGGCGGGTCTCCTCGCTGCTGTCCGTCTTCTTTCCAGGGCGGCATCTTCTTCCCACGAATTCAAATTACCCGCCCATTGCGTCCTCGCAATGAGCGGGTCACGTGCTGCAGGCCCCGCGTCACTTCCGCCCGCCGCGTCACTCGTACACTCAGGCCGGCTTCTGAGCATGCGCAGATGGCATGCTAAAGCCGGCCTGGGCGCGTCACAGTCCCAGCGACGCGGCGGGCGGAAGTGACGCGGGGCCTGCAGCACGTGACCCGCTCATTGCGAGGACGCAATGGGCAGGTAATTTGAATTCGTGGGAAGAAGATGCCGCCCTGGAAAGAAGACGGACAGCAGCGAGGAGACCCGCCTCGCTGACAAAGAGCCTGGAGGAACGCCCAGCCGACAAGAATTTGGTAAGTATAAAAGTGATTTATTGTGCCTGTAGTTAGTTAGACCTAGTCAGTCAGGGATGGTTAGAATAGTCATTTAGGGCCCCAGGGACAGATATTTAGAGGTTAGATAGGTATTTTCTGATGGTTGGTTCTCTTTAATTACAATCCTATCTTGAATACTCCTGTTGCTGCTGCTGCTTCAATTTCTATGCCACATACAGTAAAATAGCGAAACTCCAATTTTCTGTGTACTGTATTTAGGTGACATTGGAAACATCTAGTCTTCCCCTCACCACCCCATAAGCGCAAAAGCTGTAGAGACTGCAGAAGGGAAACTGAAAAATTCAGGAAATAAGTCCTCTAATAGCAAACAGTGTCATATCTCGTGTACACACAAACTTAATCTGAAAAGTTACCATAAACAACAGGTATGCTCTAAAACGGGGTGCAAACGAAAAGGAAAGGTCCTTCGTTGGTAAATGTATTTAAAAAAAATCATCTCTTTAAGAAATAGTCACATTCCCATGTTCAGTCACTACATCATTCCTTAATCCAGTCGACAAAATGGTTGCCCTCTTAGAGCCATATTCCACCTGAAAGTACTAATAAATTATAGAATATTGTGATAGCGGACACCAAAGTAGAAATGTTGCAGCAATAAAAATACACTTTATCTAAAAGCAACGTAGCATAACTTATTTTATAGAAGAATTTCCCATTCCAGCACCTACTGACAGATTTATTATGATAAGAAAAATAACCAGTGCATCATTTATTTGCATGACTTTTCTTCCCCATTCCGGGTGCCAGCTCGTTTTACTGCCCTGATAAAAGAGAGGCTTGGCAAACCTCAGAGAAACAATGCAAGGACATAAAACAGTAAACATAAACATTAATAACCATAAAAAGTGATTGAATATTAGCACAACCTCAACGCATTAACCAAGGAGCCCTGAAGCAACAATCTGGCAGAAACTGTGTTAAGCGTAGACTAAGCAAAACCTGAAATGCATAAACAGAATCATACGTATTCTAAAAGCCCCACATATACATTACCTGAATGTTTATTACAATAAACATTACCATGCAAAAGAGCAAAAGTGTTTATGCAATGAACTTTACAGAAGAACGGTGGAGAGAAAGAAAAAAGCAATATTTACTGTTAGAAAAACAATTCGCACATACAAAAGAAATCTAAATATGCCGTAGACATGGCAGAGATATGAATTCTCATAATACACTTCATTACTTTGTTTCACTTTCTTCTCTCCTAAACATCGTACTACAGTGCTGTTTCACTACCCAATTCTTCTTTAGAAGCTGCTTTTAACTGCTGCTCTGTAAAATCCCTACAATCCATTCAACGATCTGTGTGCTGGAAACGCTTTGTCGAGAAGGGGGCTACAAAGTTTCAGACAGAAAAATTCCTATTAGCACACTATTGAATATTATGAATGGATACTGTAAAGCTCTACTGGAATTGGCACTTATGACCGTATAGAATTGATCTATTCACAGAATTTATAGGTTGAACAATAAAAATTTATTTTGATTTGATATACATTTAGAAAAGATTAAAAAAGAAATTAAATGAACATTATAAAATTAAAGTTAATTTATTCATGTTCATTTAATTTCTTTTTTAATCTTTTAAATTTTTACTGAGTGTATATCAAATCAAAATACATTTTTATTGTTCAGCCTATATATTCTGTGAATAGATCAATTCTATATGGTCATAAGTGCCAATTCCAGTAGCGATGGGTCCTAACCTAACATATATTGATACCATACAACTTTTTAAGGAGGTTTTTACACGGAACCTCCTAACGGCTTTCTAGCTGCAACTACTCAATACTAGCCAGCTCCAGTGTCCCCATATCATTTTTAGGATATTGTAAAGGAGCGGTTGAAAGGAGCTTCTAAAAGAACACATTGAAAAAAAGCATTACAGGAAGGTTTGAGAGAGAAGAAAGAAAAATAAAGCAATGAATTGTTTAACAGATAACTTTCAAATGCCTGAACGATAACTAAATATAAAAGTTAGTTACTCTCTAAGCCCCCGTCACACATAACAAGATCGTTAGCGAGATCGTTGTAATGTCACAGGTTTTGTGACGTAACAGCGATCTCGCTAACGATCTCGCTACATGTGACACTTAGCAGCGATCAAGACCCTGCTGTGAGATCGCTGATCATTACAAAGTGCTCTGGGTCATTTTTAGGTTGTTGGTCTCCCGCTTGTTAGCATGCATCGCTGCGTGTGACAGCGAGAGACCAACGATCAGTGACCTCACAGGCTGGTAACCATGGTAAACAGCGGGTAACTAAGCAGCAAGCGCTGCCTAGATACCCGGTGTTTATCATGGTTACCAGCGCTAAGCAGGGAGGATGCTGGTCACTATGATAAACAGTGGGTATCTAGGCAGCGCGCGCACCAGCTGTTTATCATAGTTACTAGTGTCTTCCCGCTTCCAGGTGGCTTCCAGGTCTTCCTGCTACCAGGGAGGTGGCTCCCTGGTCACTGGTCGCCTAGGAGATCTGCCTGTTTGACAGCTCCCCAGCGACCAGGTAACAACACACCAAAGATCCCTACAGGATCGTTAACGCTGTCGGGATCGCTGTTGCGTTGTTGTGTGTGACAGGAGCTTAAGTAAACACGCAGGTTTAATTTAGAGGCTTTGCCCCATGATATATTTTTCTTTGTTTCTTTGTCTAGATATTGCGGGACAATGCGGCCAGCACCACAACAAGCGATGTCTCTCCAGCGTTTAGCTTGGCATGCAGCAGGCAAGGGAGAGAATGAGTGACATGAGGGAGGTGGTGGAGGGCAGAAAAAAGATACAGGGGGCGTGAAACTTCCCTGTAAGGGAAGTGGCTCCATCCACTAGACCCCACCTATCCGGCTCCAGTATGTAAGTTTTCAAATTCAATTATCTTGGGGTACAGGCGGGCTCAAAGGATGGGTGACCCCGTGCCTAAATGCAGCAGACATGCTGCATTCAGTGCTGCAATTAGATCACCATGCATGGGAGTTGACAGGCCCTCTTTAAGAGCTTCAGGGTTCGGAAACCATAAAGTGGTTACAAGTTCATTCTTTACGGAGTTTTGTTTGGAAAAAGTCTGCACTTTCCAGCTAAAGCAACAAGAAAAAAGTGGCAAAAACCGCAAGTGACACAGTTTCAGGAAAAAGATTGCTGACTTTTCTCTGCAGCGACTTTAAGTAGGAAAATGTTGGAATAATCCTTTGTGTGCACATATCCCAAGTCTCCACAAGGAGAAACTATAACCTCAGAGACCATTTAATGTGATGGAATGGAGTACATGGCTCCCTCTACCACAAAACACTTTTCTGTGGTCATGTTGTATAACATAAGCCCACCATACAGGAAAATAGAGTTGTACAAAAAGCTAGGGAATTATATATACAGCAATTTCTTTATATAAATATATTATCGGAATCACTTAGGAGTCAGAGCAATCCTATAAGACATCACGTTACTTGTGGGGAGTCGAATTCCCTGCGGCTTTTCTTTCAGAAAACACATACGTCGACTTGTGCACCATAAGCAGACTGATGGCGGCTGACTGATTTACAGCACGGAATCAGATACCCTAAAAAAGGGAGTGATACTAATAAAAGCACAATATTGGAGAATTGCTGTGTGCGCGGATTCCCTGTTATATAGGGGAATATAAATTTATTATAATGAAGGTGGAATATTGCCTGGGGTTATACGGGATGCAGAATAGATGATGTCTAACATTACAGCAACAGAGAGGATCACATGCGAAATCAAACATTTACTTTCAGGATTAATTCTCATTATGGTCCATTTCTTGAATTGCAGGCAATGTGATAAATCTATAAAATGCTGTTGTTTATATTAAGGATTATCTCATTTGTCAAACACGTCCAAATAATAATACATCTGTTTACCCCAAAGATCAGCAGCCGAGCGCAACAAAGACTATGGATTTCATCACAGGCAAACAGGTGAAAACATTTGCTAAGAAGCATTGCCATGACTCAATGAGGAGGCTCTGACAGCGCGCTTTTCAGAAACGTGAAAATAATTAATGGTCTTTATTTGTCAGTGGTCTGGAAATGAAAGCCATTCATGTCTGGTTTATGTAAATTGCATGTAGCATCTGGGTGGCAGCAAAGACAATATGAGCCTCATGTACCAAAACTGGCAGAGAAAGAAGACAATCCCACAGGCCATGTCCTGCAATGGAAAGAAGTGCTGTGATGAGCGAGCACTGCCATAATCGGGTGCTCGGTACTCGTAACAAGCAGTTACATGCTCGGATGGGCTCGACTCATGCACCGAGTGTAATCTTCCGGAAAAAATGCACAAGTTTCCCATTGACTTCCAATATACTCGGCACATGAGTTGAGCCTGTCCAAGCGTTTGACTGTTCGTTATGCGTACTGAGCACCACAGCATTGTAGGGTTCGCTCATCACTAGTGCTGTGGATTTTATTGTGATGAGAGGCAAATCCGCAGCAATATCCACAAATTGGACTGACGAGGGATCTCATTTGTAGCACTAGTTGATAGATGCAGACAATTGTGTCCTCAAAATATGCATCAAACTTTGAGAAGTCTCATTCAGTTTATTACTAAAATATGGGGCAGATAATATTGGGAGAAAGATTTTTTTGAGGATCTGCAACAGGTAAAAGTATTTCTGTTTAGAAGCTTGGATCCATTGAACCTCAAGGTTGTCCTGTGACGGCGGTAAAATGTTGGAAAATAAATTCTGCAGTAAAATGGTCATCAACTACATATTCCCACTTTCAAGATGAGCACATGGGGGTCTTAAAATAGTAATAAATAAAACAAAATACAAAACTGCTCCTCTGCAGCCACTGATTGAGCGTAGCAAGTCACCCAATGCTCCCCCACCAATAGAGGAATTCAGGAGACTGGGGAATTATTTTTAAATCATCATGGGCCCATTATGAAATCATCCAGAAGATGTAGAGGACAAACAATGTAAAAAGTAAACATGGCAAATCATTACCATTTGTAACTGGCTTCATTAGATAGATGATCAAGGCTATCTTAAAAAATATCATCAAAATGGCCTCCAAGCCTGTAGGCTTTTCTTACTATTGCACAACATTCATACTCCATGTTTATAACTGGAGTATTTTTGTGGGTGGCTGTGGGGGGCCATTGTTATTTGGAGTGATAGGTTGTTGTTGGATCCTATTGGAATTTGCTGACCACCTATTAACTTTCTTTACAACGTATTGTATAAACATTTATTCTACAAGGGCGCCTTCAGTCTCCTATACAAAGACTAATGTTGGCCAAACCCTACTATGTGCAAGATTCATCCCATGGTCTGATGTGTATGGCGCGCTGGTCAATTTCATGTTGGGGGAAATGTCCATTAGGCATATCCATTTCAGACTGCCGGCTGCATTGTTCTCCTGGTGATAAGCTGTAGGTTGACATGTCAGTTCGTGGCCTTCTCAGAGGACACAGGAGCGCTCAGCCAAAGGAGACACCTGTGTATTGGACAGACAGCGGAGATGGCTACCAGCTAAATAATCAGCCAAAGCATCATTCGTCCAACAGCCATTTAGTGTGTTTGGCCGGCTTATGCCCTGATCAGTTCCATACCTTATTGTACATGATCATCTTGTACTGTTCAGTTTGTTAAAGGTAGCCTGTCATGTCGATTTTTTGTTTTTAAACCTCTCTCAACGTTATTTAGATCATGCACTGTGCATCACTTACCTAGTTTAAAAAAATCCATGTATTTATCATAAAAAAAGCACTTTAGATGCTTATTGCACTATGTAACTGCACAAACAGTCATCAGGGAGGCAGTAAGTCACGTCAATCCACATCCAAGACATCATCCAAGACATGCAGTTTTTTTAAACTTAGTCACCCCCCGCATTGTAATATATGAACATCACTTAATGAAGGAGAAGTAGTACAAGGACCTGTGGTGATGTCACAACAATGTGACTAATGGACAGAGCTAAACCTACATTTACTTCAGGTCAGGTCTGCTTATCTCTGCTCATTACAGTGACATGGTTGTGACATCACCAGGAGTCTTTCTACTTCTCCTTCCTTAAAGTGTAAAAGTAATTTCATTGAAAAAAAACAAAACAAAAACCCAATATTACACTGGTTGTTAAAGATGGGTCACATAGCAGCTAAGATAATGAGTTTTGTGCCACATCACTTATTTTCTAAAATTTTCTGTGTTATTTTAAAAACTGCATTTTAAGGCTGTGTGGGCATGGCCAGCAGCTCATAACAGTGAGCAGTGCATTGTGACAGCAGAAAAAAGACAAGATCAGAGATTGTGAGCTGTCAAGGGAGTCAGCAGCCAGGTGACAGATCAGAGAAGTTTGTGCCAAGGAAAGGTCAGAGGAGCTTGGACTGATCCTGACATTGCTTATGGTGGTTTCACACTAGCGGTTGTGTCTGCATGCGGAGGGCATGCAGACGCAAACGCAGTGCAAACGCTGCCATACTGATGTGAACACAGTGGAGAATCTCTGCATGTGTTCACATCAGTATGGTGCCTGGCCAGCCAATCAGCTGTCTCGATGGTGGCCGGGAGGTGGAGATCAGTGGTGGAGATCTTCTTCTCCCGCTCGCCACTGATCTCCCAACGGTGTTGGCGCAGGAGAAACAGCTGATGTGACAGCTGTTTAAATCTCCCGCACCAACATCACCTCTTCAGTTTTCGGTGTGGGAGATTTAAACAGCTCTCAGATCATCTGTTTATCAGTGTGCATGCGTTTGGCTGTGCTCGGTACGCATGCGTTCAAATATGCAAATGTGAAACCAGCCTTAGCAACTGTGTTGTAATCTGAAGTAATCTGATACATTGTCATCTCATCAACTGCAATCTGGAGTTCTCACACAGAGTAGGCCACAACCCTTCCCTTATAGGATTACATGCCCACATTCAGTGTGAAGACAGACCTGATTGAAAATGAACATTTGTCTGCTTAAGGGTGGAGGCACACTATCATGCTTCAAAAACGCCGCGTTTTTGATGCATGACAGTGATGCGAGTGCTGCGCGTGTTTGTGGGTGTGTATGGTGCGAGTATGGTGCGTATGGTGAGTGTGGCTGGCTGTATGTATGTTAGTGTGCTGTGATTGTTAGGTGTGAGTGCGTGTGTGGTGCGTGATTGTGATTGTGTTTGTGATGCTGTCCATGGTCCTGAAGGACCGCGGGCAGCATTTGTCGGGAAATTAAAGCTCTGCGGCTGTCAAAGCCACAGAGTTTAAATTTCCCGCTTTGCCAGTACAGTAAGTAATCATCTTGCACCGCTGTGTCAGCAGTGCCAGATGATTACTGAGCACCCAGCTGATGGGCACTTTTGTATATTTTGAGGGGTTAAATTGCATATGCAGCATCTGTGCAGCATGTGAGCACAGATGCTGCATATGTGCTAAATAACCCCGGTAATAAAGGGTTAGTATGTGTAAATGTAGTGGCACCATGTCTCCAGGGATTGCCCCCCTCCCTAGAGACATGGTGCTTATAATCATTGGTGGTTCAGGGGTTAACTTGCTACATTAATGAATAGCCGGCATTTGTCGGCTTTCAGTTTTGTGCTCTGACAGCCGACGGGTCCTGGCTGTCAGAGCACGGTAGATATGCTCTTAGCGTATCTACACTGCTGGGCAGCGTCCTCAATGAGGAGCTGTCCCAGGTACTTAGAATAATAGCGTAGTTAAGCCGGTGCCGCTCTCCATGGAGGTGATGCTGAATATGCAGTTTAACCCCCTAAATTAAAAAGAGGTGCCCAGCAGCTGGGTTTATCATAATCATCTTGCACCGCTGACACAGCGGTGCAAGATGATTACTTACTGTACTGGGAAACCGATAACTAGAATTTAACAGCACAGGGTGCGAGTATCACCGTGTGCTGTGTGGGTGCGAGTTTGACTCGCACCCATATACTTATAACGGCCTCTCACGCGAGGGAATCGCGTGCAATCGCAGCATGCTGAGATTGCACTCGCATTGCCCTCGCAAAGCGAGTGTAATGCGTGAAACTCGCATTGGTGTGACCTGTATCATTTAAAAATACAGGTCCGAGTGCAATGCGGTTTTTTCACGCATTGCACTTGCGCGAGTTTTGCGCCAGTGTGCCTTCACCCTAACACACAGTGTAGTGGCGAATGTTTATGAATGATTTTCAACCAGAATTTTTTAATGAAGTATATTTGAAAGTTTATTAATATCACTTGCTTCGCATTATTACTAAATAAAAATGTAAATGGCAGTTGCGCTTTAAGTTATGTTAATATATTATAATACAAAGGGGCATGACTATGCTTAAAAAAACTGCATACCTGAATTTGTATTGCCGTGACGGATTACCACCCTGATGACTGTTTGTGCAGGTACATAATGCAAACATAAGCATCTAAAGTTTTTTCCTATGCTAAACACAGGAATTATTTTGTTTTTTAAACCAGGTTAGTGATTCACAGTGCATGTTCTAAATAAAATTGGGGGTCGTTCAAAAACCAAAAATGACATGACAGGTTCCCTTTAATAGAACCCAATATCCCCATTTACTTCCAGCGCCATTGAAGAAAAAAAAAAAAGGATTTTCCTAACCATGATTTCTTTTAGTTTCGTTTGTAAACAAAAGGAATTTTTTACTTCCATTTTCTTTCAACTATTGAAACATACTAAATAAGAGCAGTTATTACTGGTTTCACTCAGACAATTGAGAAGGAACTAATAAATGGTTTAAAACGTCCCGTCCCCCATGATGTAGTAAACACGGCTCTCCTGGTAGGTGGGGTACAAAGAAGCTTTAGAGGCTTATATTTTCCCAGCATGATAAAAGCAGGGCATGCCTTATGCTTTGCAAATTGACACCGTCTCCTCTTGTATGAAAAACACTTTTTATGGTACTGCCAGGATATTTAATCAAAACCTTTGTGCAACTTGAGTGCTCCAATACACGGGGACAAATACCAAGAGAGACAATCGGAGAAGGAAACAGCAAGAGTGGAGTCTTAATACAGTCATTAGGAAGAAAGAACAAATAAAACGCTTCACATGCTCTTGCTTTAAACAGGCTGCAATTGCCAGCCTCGATTTTTCTCCTTGTCTTTCAGCCATAGGTGCAGCAGCAGTCATTGCTTCTGATAACAACTTGGTTTAATGAGAAGGGCAATTGCTGTGACAATTTTCATTGATATATACCCAACAGGAAACAAAAAAATAATAATGGAAAGAAACAAAAAAAAAAACACAACAAAATGAGCAGGCTGAGCAGAACATAAGTCAAAGGCACCGCTGTGGAATGGGAGTTTCGGCTCTCTAGTTCTGAAACTTCAAAATGAGAGAAAATTATAACTATGGCTTTCATAAAAGCTTTTTTACGTAGCATAGAAACATAACCAAGACGCCATTTATAAGAAAGCAACAGGATATAAACAAATGTAAATTCTTATAGTGCCACCTACACAGTACGGGTGTTTGGGTAGGGCTGCTTGCTAAACTTTATCAGAGAGAGTGTCAGACTTGGACATTACAAGCATTCATTTCCCTTTATTTTCTATAAGAAAAATGCCACAGGCATGTGATGAGACACCAAGGGATACACAATATGCCGCTTTGTTCACAATGTCGTAAATAATCACTTCTAATACAATTCTTTTACCAGTGCTCTCACATCAGAAAAGACCTATTTTCTCAAGTTATAGTCAAAACACGAGTTATTGCCTTAACGGGGTTTCCCACAAACAAAGTTCCTTTTAAAGCGGTTCTCCGGGGGAGACAAAATATTTTTGTACTGTCCCTGGTCTCAAACATTATGAAGCTACCTGGCCAGCGCAAGTCTAGCATCTTTAGATAATGTTATCTCACAGACTAGGGTGTATCCAGATACAGTGAGTGACAGTGGTGCCTGGAACAACGGTATCTGGTGCACAGCACAAAACTACAAAATAGGGGGCACGAGGGAGGGGGGAACAAATACAAAAAGGCCCTGCTCCTAGGGGACGGGGGAAGGGAGGCCTCCCTTTATGGGTTCTATCACCTCATAGCCGGGTCTCAAAATAGAAAACGAAACTGAGGACTCGGCTATTTGAGGTGGGGAGGAGAGAGGCAGTCAGAGGTGGGACCTTAGGAGCGCTGCAAATTCGCAGGCGCCCGATGTGCCGCCCCGCAATGAGGATGATGAATAATCCACTGCGGGGCAGGCGCACTGTGCACACGCCGACACTCCAGGAAGTTGTCGGGCAGCGTGCACTGCACATGCCTGGCAACCTAAATGAGAGCGCAGGCGCGGGCTACAGAACGCGGAGGGGGTGGAGGCATCACACAATCGCCGAGACAGAGGGATGATGGACAAGACAGGGGCGGCACAGAGACGCTGCAAACCCCGCCTCCCGGTCATCGGTCTTGGTAACTCCCAAATTTTATCTAAGTGCATATTTGCCTGAATATAGCCATAAAAAATGCTATATACACCTTCACTGAATGCAGCCTTAGTGATGCAGAAGGTGGTGAGGTTAGCTTTTGATGTCTGGGGGGGGGGGGGTGACAGGTTTGCTTTAAATGCGGCTGCCAAACAGAAGCAACTGGAAATAGCTTGATGGCGTGCATGCCCTGTAAGAAGGGGGTTGCTCCATACTCCCACACTTCAGTAATTTGCTGTGAATATGTTTTAAGGTATAATAGTGGAACCACCTCTTTCAAAATCCAGTAATAAAGTAATTACATATTACTACGAGATTTGCATTAATGTTGTCCAGGGTTATTATTCGGCCTCCCAAGATTTTTTGAGGCAAGAAAACTGCAGTTGAAGTGCTTTGCTTGCAGTCATTAATACCTGAAATCCTAATGTACTCCAATTGTTAGATCATTAAAATGACGCTGTGAAAAAGCTTATTCTTTAAAATAGTTACTTCAGGGGAAATGGTGTATCAGTGTCCGCGCTGCTGAAATCCCAAGAAAACGATCCGGAAACCATATGTAGGTTGCATCTTTAAAATAATTTTATTAAGTTTTATCATATTGTGAAAAATATTGTTGCATAACAATGGAGTATATAGTAGGAATCATATTTTCCAAAAAAGATAATTGCAACAAAGAAAATTACGCCAACATACAGGTTTCAGGTAACAGCGCAGTTTTCACAGGGATACAATTCCACTACTCGTCAAGCATGTCCCAGGGGGAATCTCAGCATCTCTGTGAGCCCCTTATATGTATTGTGAAGTCTTCTTGGAACTAAGATAATTTAACATTGATTTTATGGCATCCAATCTAAGTAAGAAAAGACCAAGCAAACAGACACAGAGAACCCAGATGACTATAGAGTAGTTAGGAAGAGGTCACATAGCCAGGACAGCACAGAGGGTGCCCTGAGAGGCTTCAAACAGTCCTGCTTTTCTTATCTGGTGTTATAACTAATGTGATAACCACAGATCAAGAACATCATTACCACCAGGTATTATTAAACAAGTCTTGCTACTAATGGGCACAGATTTGAAGAACAAACAGAATCCCTGAGCTCATCAGTAGATGAAATGGTCTAGAAATTCTGCACGCAAGATAAGCAATCTTTACCATTCAATCTAATCTTGGCACAGGGCAACAATGATTCCCAGGGGAACTATGCAAGGAAGAACTGAAAGGAGAACTTGGAAAAAACTGTACAGATCATCACACAGTACAGGTATCATGCAGTCTTAGCTGCTTGTAGTGAAATTATGTAACAAAAAAAGAAGAAAAAAAAGGAAGAAAAAATGTGTATGTAACCATGTACATGCTGAGCAGTCGTGTACCACGCAATGCATTTCTTTTTGCAGATCCAGCATGGCTCTCAGCTGTGGAAGACCTCAAGTATCTAGTGTTAAAATTACCGTAACTGGGAAAGTGGACCCCCTATGACTCTGTTCCCTGTAGTTAAAAATACACAGATGTCTTGGCGCATATAAGGACAGATCAGAAAGGTTGCTAAATGCAACCTCAGGTCACTTCAAGTTGAAAAAGTGGCTTTCCTTTCATATCTGAGATCTAGGGAGTAAGATTTCTACCGGCAGAAACCCGCAGATCACGTACTTGGCAGGAGGAGGAGAGTGTCCATATGAGTTCTTCATGAGAAACAAAGCGTGTTCTCCCATGCTACCAATTAGAAGTAGCGACTCTGTTAGGCTGCCTTCACATTTGCGTATGGGAAGGCAGCGTATTGCTGCGTTCCCATACGCAGTCAAACGCATGCGCACTGCGTTCCTATGTTTAACATAGGAACGCATGGTGCCTGCGTTTGCTGCGTTCGGGTGCGGATGCGGACGATATCTGCTGCTTCCGGTGTCCAGCATCCGCACCCGGGACGCAGCATGTTGGGTTTTTTTGTGCGTTTGGGGAGCTTGGACAATCAGCAAGCGTCCCCAAGCGTACAAAACAATGCATTGGCTTCAATGGGTCCGCAGTGTCCTCTGCATGACACCGCAGGAGAACGCTGCGGACCCATTGAAAAATCTCCCAGTGGCCGCCGGTGATGTCACAGGAGCTCACCGACGGCCACCGGGAGATCAGCTCAGCCTCTGCTGTCCTCCTTCTCCCCGCCGCCTGTAATCTCCTAGCGATGTCGGCGGGGAGAACAGCTGATGTGAGAGCTGTTTGAATCTTCCCGCGCCGACATCTCCTCTCAGTGTCGGCGCGGGAAGATTCAAACAGCTCTCACATCAGCTGTTCTCCCCGCCGACAGTCCCGGAGCTTACCGGCGGCCGGGGGGGGCGGAGATCTCCGGCGCTGATCTCCGCCCCCGGCCCGCCCCCGGACAGCGCCGATTGGCTGCCGGGCTCCATAGTGATGTGTCCGCAGGCGGACATTATCCGCTGCGGACACATCATTTGGACACTGCTTCTGACAGCGTTTGTGTCTGCATGCCATCAGCATGCAGACACAAACGCTAATGTGAAGCCAGCCTAAGGCTGGCTTCAGACTTGCAGATGCATCTGCAGCGTTTTGCAGATGCATCTGCAAGCATCTGCATGCAGACCACGGCCCCTATGATTATAATGGAGCGCACGGCGGTCTGCAGATGCTTGCAGACCGCCGTGCGCACCCATTCACTCCTATATGTGATCTGTGCGCAGGCGGATGCCTGCGCACAAATCACACACTCCCGTCCGCACCATGGACGCGAGATGTCGCGTCCCTGGTGCGGACGAGAGTGTGTGATCTGTACGCAGGCATCCGCCTGCGCACAGATCACATATAGGGGTGAATGGGTGCTCACGGCGGTCTGCAAGCATCTGCAGACTGCCGTGCGCTCCATTATAAACATAGGGGCCGCGGTCTGCATGCAGATGCTTGCAGATGCATCTGCAAAACGCTGCAGATGCATCTGCAAGTCTGAAGGCAGCCTAAGACAATGTCAGGTGCTTTACACAAATTGCAACATGAGTTTCTACAGAATGGGAAGATACTCATCAGCAAATAGCCGATTTGAGGTTTTTACCGATCTGCGCAAACGTTCTCTTTCATTTAGGTCAGATTAATTCGGTCCATGTTCAGAATGCAATACTTGGCCCTATTACCAAGACTCCGGCCATAAGTGAACAGCCTTATATATGCCCTAGAGGCAGATAGCTTATATCAGTATGTGGAAGAAACAAGTGGCGATCTTTTAGCAGCCGCCTGATTGGCTGATGGCTTATTATCGTACATCTATGGCGCCTGGCGGCTACGTACACGGCGGCGGTGGCAGCGGGAAGCTCTGGAGGACATGGACAGCAGAGGCAGGTGAGTGTAATTTTTTTTTTTTTTGCCTGCCACAGCTCATTTTCGGGGGGGGCTTTATATTAAGCATGGCGGGCCCCCTGCAGATGCCAGCATTTCTTTTTCCCAGTAGGTAGCGCCCTGTACCCCGCGTATA
The DNA here is from genome assembly GCA_033576535.1 of Allobates femoralis. Classification (NCBI taxonomy): domain Eukaryota; kingdom Metazoa; phylum Chordata; class Amphibia; order Anura; family Aromobatidae; genus Allobates; species Allobates femoralis. Next base: position 549,483,793 of record JARQOC010000001.1, on the reverse strand, counting down.
AGACGACCCCCGATTTGGGAGAGGATTTTTAGGGGTTAAAATTCATCTTATACGCCGGAATATGCAATATTTTTTCTGTTTACTAGGTTCACTATATGGTAAAACGTAACTCGTAACATGAGTCCCCAGGTAAGTACGTATACATAGATATCAAAATATGTTTAGCTTTTTTTTTTTATTTAATTGGTAAAAAAAAATTCTGAAATTGGTCAGGCCAAAAAAAAGGCACCATTTTCTGAGACCCGTAACAACCTAACTTTTCAGGATCTGGGACTGTGAGAAGGCTTATTTTTTTGTGCTCTGAGCTGAGGGTTCTACTAATACCATTTTTGGGAAGATGTGATATTTTTATTGCTTGTAATTGCAACACTGCGTCTATCAAAAAACATTATTCTGGCATTTTTTATTTTTTTTGTTATGTCAAGTATGGGTGGCATGGTGGCTCAGTGGTCAGCACTGCAGCCTTGCAATGCTTGGGTCCTGGCTTCAATTCTCACCAAGGACAACATTCGCAAGGAGTTTGTAGGTTCTCCCAGTGTTTGTGTGGGTTTCCTCCCACACTTCAAAATTTAACAAAGATAGAGAGAGTGGTTCCACATGCGCTGCCGTCCCAAAGAACTTCCAAAGAGTACCAATGGTTGATAGCAGTAATACCTTTATACCATCTAACACATTTCGTGGGTCTACAGACCACTTCCTCAGAGATGCAAAACCTTTTGGATCTAACCGGCGATCAAAAAACCAGGAGATCTTGCAAGGGTGCTGCTATCTTCGTATAGCCCTTGATAAATCTCCTGTAGTACCCCACCAGTCCCAGGAACTGACGCACTTCCTTGAAGGTTGTTGGTGCTGGCCACTCCTTTATGACGGTGATCTTGTCCGGGTCGGGTGCCACTCCCACGTGTGTGTGTGTAGACCCACGAAATGCGTTAGATGGAATAAAGGTATTACTGCTATCAACCATTAGTACTTCTTGGAAGTTCTTTGGGACAGCAGCATACGTGGAACCACCCTCTCTATCTTTGTTAAACATCGGTTCAATTTGGGCTGATTGCTGCAAGCCGTTGTGTGCCTGTTAGTTGTTGTGACTCTCACAACAACACAAGGTGAGTGCATTCACCTAGACATATCCACCCATATATATATAGATAAGACCCTATGTGCGCTTTCTCTCTTGTTTCTAGTATATGAAATCCCACACTCTAAAGACATACTGATAGGATGTGTTTAGACTGTGAGCCTCAATGGAAACAGTTTGGCAAATGTATGTAAAGTGCTGTGGAATAGCGCTATATAAATGAATAAATATTTTTATATATATATGTGCTTTTATTTTTTTTCATTGTTTTATTTTCAAATGGGGCAAAACAGGGTTGATTTGAACTTGCATTTTTTCATATTTTTCCTTAGGGTATTTGAAGATGAGACCATCTGATTGCTTGTTCTACACAAAGCCATGCATTGACACTGTTCTATACAGCAGAAATTATTTCCTATGAATGTCGGCTTGCAGGCAGCATTCACAGGAAGTTCGTAAAGACAGACACAGGGGTCATCAGCTAACCCCCAGCTGTCGCTAATTTATTGGTGTCTTGCGATCACTTCATGGCGCTGCTAATGTGAGTGGGAAATGATGTGCTCCCCATTGGCGAATGTTAAATCCTTCTGTCCTGCTGAGACTGACAGCAGGATTTAACTACATAATAGCAGCGGGCAGATTTCCAATCCAATTGCGGCTGTTAGAGGCACATGTCGCTGATCAGATCAGCTGACATATGCAGGGAAAGATTTCAGGGACACAACCTATGACATATAGGTATATCATAGGTTGTGAAGGTGTTAAGGGGAACTTATCATTAGATACATGCTGCCTGAATAACAGGCAACATGAATCCAAGCTCAACTGTGAGATTGCAGTCAGGCATGTTTTTTTTCTAAAAAGTTGTAGGGAGAGACCTGAGCAGTCCACGGCCAGTTTTCCCTCGCCTTGCTCCAGTAAAGTGCACAGGTCTTTATTTATGTACACACATAGGAGACACCTGTAAGCTAACAGGGCAAAGTCGAGGTCAGGACCAACAGCGGACTAGTATCTTCTTTAGCCTGTTAATCTAATGGAGGAAAAAGGTATTTACTATACCATTTTTTGCTTGACAGATTCTCTTTAAAGGGAACCTGTCAGGTCATTCTACCCCCCTAGCCTACCACTACCTATCCCTGCACCTTGCTAGCTGATCCTCAACCATCCCTGTCTTAACTAAAAGTGCCCTATAGGGATTGAGAAAAATGAGTTATAAACTTACATAGAGTCTAAATGTGGAGACTGGAAAGGCGGGCTCTGGGGCTCCATTCTCCCCTCCTCGCGGGCATTCAGCATGCCCCGCTGGGCATCCTTGTTCTTTGTGTTGTGCCTCCTCTTTTTTAAACTTCCCACCCCCTTGTTGCGATGATACGTCGGGCCGGAATATCATATCCAGCCCGGAACATCAAGGGGCTGATCGTGAGCTCGGCCTGGCTGTGGCGCAGTGCACATATTGAAGCCAAGCCGTACACATCATAAGCCCCCTGAATGCACTGGGCCGGATTTGACATGTACGGCTTGGCTTCAATATGCGCACTGCACAACACAAAGAACAAGGACACCCAGCGGGGCGTGCTGAATGCCGGCGAGGAGGTGAGAATAGAGCCCGAGAGCCTGCCTTTCTAGTCTCCAGATTCAGACTCTATGTAAGTTTATAACTTATTTTTCCCAATCTTTATAGGGCACTTTTAGGTGAGACAGGGATGGTTAGGGATCAGCTAGCAAGGTGCAGGGACAGGTAATGGTAGGCTAGGGAGGTAGAACGACCTGACAGGTTACCTTTAAATACAACATACCATCCACTCAACATCACAGCTTGATGTTGTTCCCACAAACTTAAATTCATCTACAGGATAAAGAATTCTACTTGCAATGTTGTTTTTAAGTTCATCCTTCAAGAGGATGAACTGATTTTTTCTTTTGCAAAACAAAGCTGTATGAAAGTATTTTTTCGCTTGACGATTAAATGAAGAAAAAAAAGCACAGTAATTTATCTTCATTTTTTGAAGGTGCTAATTATGGTACCTTACTGTTAAGTAAAAATTAAACATCAACTGCAGGTAAGTTATCTACTATATAATTGCCGTAGCACGTTTTCTGTCGGACCCCGGCACGCCGTGGCTTTGTCACTATGTGACGTCACCACGCCGTGCGAGGCATTGCCCGTGTAGCGGGCATTGCGACCGCCGCTGTCATCCCGCCACTCGGCATGAGGGGCCCATTGCCTCCACCCCTGGGGGGCCCCGTGCTGACACCAGCCGCCCGCCGTGCGCCCGGAGGAGGGAGGACGGAACTCCTGTCCGGCAGCTCTGCCCGCCCTCCTCTCCTCCTACAGCACACGCACGCGGGTGGCGGTGAGTCTGCACTCCCCCGGCCCTCACATCTGTCTGACAGCACCCCCCTCGCTCGCTCTCCCTCGCTCGCTCCTTCCCTCCTATGCCTCCAGCCCCTTCCCCGCCTCCGTCCTCTCCAGCTCCTTATGCCTCAGCCTCTGCAGCTCGCTCCCCTCCAGCCTCCTCACTCCGTTCCCCTCCAGCCTCCGCTCTGCCTCCAGCCTCCGCTCTGCCCTCCAGCCTCCGCTCTCCCCTCCAGCCTCCGCTCTCCCTCCAGCCTCCGCTCTCCCTCCAGCCTCCGCTCTCCCTCCAGCCTCCGCTCTCCCCTCCAGCCTCCGCTCTCCCTCCAGCCTCCGCTCTCCCCTCCAGCCTCCGCTCCCTCCAGCCTCCGCTCTCCCCTCCAGCCTCCGCTCTCCCCTCCAGCCTCCGCTCTCCCTCCAGCCCCCTGCCCTCCAGCCTCCTCTGACCCCAGCCTCCGCTCTGCCTCCAGCCTCGCTCTGCCTCACTCTGCCCTCAGCCTCCGCTCTGACCTCCAGCCTCCGCTCTGACCTCCAGCCTCCGCTCTGACCTCCAGCCTCCGCTCTGACCTCCAGCCTCTGCCCTCCAGCCTCCGCTCTGACCTCCAGCCTCCCGCTCTGCCTCCAGCCTCTGCCTCCAGCCTCTGCCCTCCAGCCTCCGCTCTGACCTCCAGCCTCCACTCTGCCCTCCAGCCTCCTCGCTCTGCCCTCCAGCCTCCGCTCTGCCTCCAGCCTCCGCTCTCCCTCCAGCCTCCGCTCTGCCCTCCAGCCTCCGCTCTGCCCTCCAGCCTCCGCTCTCCCCTCCAGCCTCCGCTCTCCCCTCCAGCCTCCGCTCTCCCCTCCAGCCTCGCTCTCTGCCCTCTCCCAGCTCTCTGCTCTGCCCTCCGCCTCTGCTCTGCCCCCAGCCTCTGCTCTGCCTTCCAGCCTCCGCTCTGCCTTCCAGCCTCCGCTCTCCCCTCCATCCTCTCCCCTCCAGCCTCCGCTCTCCCCTCCAGCCTCCGCTCTCCCCTCCAGCCTCCGCTCTCCTCTCCAGCCTCCGTTCTCCCTCCAGCCTCTGCCCTAAAGCCTCTGCCCTCCAGCCTCTCCCTCCAGCCTTTCCCCTCCAGCCTCTCCTTTCCAGCCTCCAGCCAATCCCCTCCAGCCTCCAGCCAATCCCTCCAGCCTCCGCTCTCCCCTCCAGCCTCCGCTCTCCCCTCCAGCCTCTGCTCTCCTCTCCAGCCTCCGTTCTCCCCTCCAGCCTCTGCCTAAAGCCTCTGCCCTCCAGCCTCTCCCCTCCAGCCTTTCCCCTCCAGCCTCTCCTTCCAGCCTCCAGCCAATCCCCTCCAGCCAATCCCCTCCAGCCCCGCTCTCCCTCCAGTCTCTGCTCTCACTTCCAGCTCGCTCTACCCCAGCCTCTGCCTCTCCTCCAGCCTCCGCACTCCTTCCAGCCTCCGCTCTGCCCTCCAGCCTCCGCTCTGCCCTCCAGCCTCCGCTCTCCCCTCCAGCCTCGCTCTCCCCTCCAGCCTCCGCTCTCCCCTCCAGCCTCCGCTCTCCTCTCCAGCCTCTGCCCTCCAGCCTCTGCCCTCCAACCTCCGCTCTCCCCTTAGCCTCTCCCCTCCAGCCTCCGCTCTCCCCTACACCTCTGCCCTCCAGCCTCTGCCCTCCAGCCTCTGCCCTCCAGCCTCCGCTCTCCCCTCCAGCCTCTCCCTCCAGCCTCCGCTCTCCCCTCCAGCCTCCGCTCTCCCCTCCAGCCTCCGCTCTGCCCTCCAGCCTCCGCTCTCCCCTCCAGCCTCCGCTCTCCCCTCCAGCCTCTGCTCTGCCCTCCAGCCTCTGCTCTGCCCTCCAGCCTCCGCTCTGCCCTCCAGCCTCCGCTCTGCCCTCCAGCCTCCGCTCTCCCCTCCAGCCTCTGCTCTGCCCTCCAGCCTCTGCTATGCCCTCCAGCCTCTGCTATGCCCTCCAGCCTCTGCTCTGCCCTCCAGCCTCCGCTCTACCCTCCAGCCTCCGCTCTCCTCTCCAGCCTCCGTTCTCCCCTCCAGCCTCTGCCCTAAAGCCTCTGCCCTCCAGCCTCTCCCCTCCAGCCTTTCCCCTCCAGCCTCTCCTTTCCAGCCTCCAGCCAATCCCCTCCAGCCTCCAGCCAATCCCCTCCAGCCTCCGCTCTCCCTTCCAGCCTCTGCTCTCCCTTCCAGCCTCCGCTCTCCCCTCCAGCCTCTGCCCTCCAGCCTCTGCTCTGCCCTCTAGCCTCTGCCCTCCCCTCCAGCCTCCGCTCTCCCCTCCAGCCTCCGCTCTCCTCACCCCTCCATATGCAATGTACAGTATCTACTATATAATTGCCGTAGGCACTTTCGTGTCGGTCCCCGAAAAGACCGTGGCTATGTCACTCTGTGACGTCAGCACGGCGAAGCATTGGCCGCGTAGGCTGAGGACGAGCAATGCGAGTCGCTGGCTTGCGCGAGCAATGGCCGCGAGGCCATTGCTCGCGCAGGCTGAGTACGAGCAATGGCCGCGAAGCGGCCATTGCGAGTCGCTGGCCGAAAATTGAACCAGAGGCTCGGCCTCAAAGTTAACGATTTACTGGTCAGGTAGCGCGAGCAATGGCCGCGAGGCCATTGCGAGTCGCTGCCTGAGCCGCGCTTCTAATTGGTCGGCGCCAGCGAGTCGTTACACTTGCGGCGCGCTTGCGGTAATCCTCATACAAAGTATAGTATTCTAGACACCCGATGCATTTGCATCGGGCTCACAGCTAGTGGTCTTATAAATGTATATATGCCTGTGGCAGGGTTAAGAAGGGTTACAAAGGTGTCAGGCCTAAAGGCTTTTATTAAACATCAAAACGGAATTGTTCACGGTGTCTCCATGCAGTTGGCTTCAACATGGCTGCAGTTACAGAGCATGACCAACCTAGGAACTTTTACAAAAAGCAACTCTGCATGAATCTTTTGAAAACGCGCTAGAAGGAGCTGTGTCAGATACTAAAACCATCATAAGCTCAAAACCCAAGCACGTCAGAGGCCAAGGTGCCTTTGCAGTTATGTTTTATCACGAGAAAGGACTGCTCTGATCAAGTAAAGGGGAAGCTCAGCTATAATAAGAAATAGCACCACTTTGAGTAATTTTATTTCTTTAAACAATGAGCTAATATTTAATTTTCTCAAACTCAAATATTCAATTATGAACATAAATACTAAGATATTAGAACTGCAAAGGGCATTTTCGATCTTGAAAAGGATTATTTCAAAAGCATAGCAAAGGATCTGTGTATACTGTGAATATTGACAGTTTCATAGAAAAAAAAATGAGGTTTTCCCATGAATGACATTTTTTACTAGTAAATAGAATAGATCAGAGGTCCCCAACCTGTGGCTCAGGCAGGGGCGGAACTACACTGGTGCAGCCTGTGCAGCTGCACCAGGGCCCCGACCGGTTGGGGGCCCCTTCAAGCCTGGAGGGGGGCCCCCAGCTGACCCCGCAAGCCGCCGCCAGAGGAGAGGAGGGTCAGGCAAAGGAAGCAGAGAGCTTCCTGCTTCCCTTGCCTGATCCCGCCCCTCCTCTCCTCTGCTCCTCCGGCTCGTAGAACACCAGCGCGGCTCCCAGGTAGGCTCCCTGCGGCTCCCAGCGGCACCCCCCCCTTTACGGGCCGCGCCGACGGCCACGGCACCCCTCCCCCCCGGGCCGCGCCGACGGCCAGTAGCCCCGCCCTCCCCCGGTCATCTCCTGCACCAGGGCCCCCAGGGGTGACGGTCCGCCCCTGGGCTCAGGAGCCCATATTATGTGGCTTGCAATTGCCTTCCAGATTAGTGTATTAGCACCAGGTCTTGCAAATGGCTATGAAATGGAGATCTCCAGATGGTGACATTTGTGACTAGCCCTACACAGAACAGCAGATCTGGATGGGTATAAGGTAGGAATCCCTAGATCTTGGTTTACTGTCTCAATGTGATTTCTGTGGAAGAGCTTTGTCCTTATACCTGGCTCTGGGTGTCACTACTCAGAGGAGCAGGAGCTGGATGTGGCTCACGACATTCTTTCAGAGCTGAAAGTCAGTCTCAAGGTCAGAAAGGTTGGGGACCTCTGGAATAGATGATGAATAATATGTGATGGCTAGGAGTCCCACCGATCACCAGAACAGAGGTCCCAATACTTCATTCCTCTGTGTCGCTGAATTTGGATGGAGTAGCATGGTCATACTCAGGAGCAGACACAGACAGAAGAGGCTTTGTTGCTCCTGCCAATCTTCACAAGGAGAATTGCCTATCCTATATTTCCATCAGCTGGTGGTCTCCAAAAGTAGTAAGAGTATACCATGCATCTCTGATAAGAATATCACTTTTTCAATTTTAAGAAATGAGGAGTCGAGGGGGAGTAGAGGAAGATCTGCTTTTAGTAACCTTCGTCATCAGAGGGGATCCCATTCTTTATATATTTACCATTTATACTGTGATAAATGTACTGTACTTCTTGTTAAAAAAAGCTTTTGCAATTCATTAATATATTAAAGTAGTTTCACCACCTACTCCTTAATTATATCTTTAGAGACCAGACATTCTTTAATCCCTACTGAACTTATAGTTCTTTAGACCCGAGTGCTTTCCTGTTTAGCTGCCCACTTTATACGCTCTGAAAGCTTTTACATTAGAAGACAATGCTCCCAAATTGATAGATGCAGAAAAACAGAACAATTCAGCAGTAATTTATCCAGATCAGACATCTGCCCTTTGCTGTACTACAGCATCCTGATGGCCAATTTGGACACAGTCACCCATTTAAAGGACAGGGCTCGCTGCCAGACACTATAGAGTCTTATTCATGAGAAAGGCCATCGTCACGAGCTCTGTGCATTTTCATCTGGGAATTACTACTCTCAGCCAGCTTTGGTGAAGTTTTGGAGCAATTTTGTTCCTAATTAAGGGATGAAATTGACAACACAACAAGCTGGGAATGGTGCCGAAATAAGTGACAACTGCCTGTTAATAGTGACAATGGTAATTCTCTATTGGCTGTCAAGTGTCCATCTAAGATCCAGAACTTGTCAAGTATTCATTTACTTAGGGATCTATAAGACTAGAGAGTGAGTGTTACAAAAAGATTGCAATAAATATCAATCCTGTTTATGTGAAAAAATACTTGACAAGATCACAGAATAAGAGCTAACAATTGTCCAAAAACTCTAACATTTATTATTAGAACGATTTTGACAATATGATACATTTAGATTAAACAATTTTTACAACCACAATCAATATTTTCTGTCCATTTGCCAGAGACATTTAGCAGATTATTGACCATAAACTATAGCTCCCAATTTCCAACTATGCTTGAAATAATCAGCAAAGGATAAAGGCTCAAACTAAAATATACTGTATTTCCCAATCAAGCACTAAAACCTTCCAAACTTCATGAAAATAAGAAGTGTTTAGATACTTGTTATTATTTGTACATGTTGTTATTTTAATCAAAAGTAGATTGGTGGGGGTCAAGGTCCTGAAAACACCACCAATCACTGAAAAATACACAGCTCAGGAGAGAAGAGCGTGCAGCTCGGGAGACGAGAGTGCACAGCTCGGGAGACGAAGGCGCACAGCTCAGGAGACGAGAACGCACAGCTCAGGAGACAAGGGCGCACAGCTCGGGAGACGAAGGCGCACAGCTCAGGAGACGAGAACGCACAGCTCAGGAGACGAGGGCGCACAGCTCAGGAGATGAGGGCGCACAGCTCAGGAGACGAGGGCGCACAGCTCAGGAGACGAGGGCGCACAGCTCAGGAGACGAGGGCGCACAGCTCAGGAGACAAGGGCGTACAGCTCAGGCGACGAGGGCGCACAGCTCAGAAGAGGGAGCACAGCTCAGGCGACAAGGGCGCACAGCTTGGGAGATGAGAGAGCACAGCTCGGGAGACGAGAGAGCACAGCTCGGGAGACAAGAGCACACAGCTCGGTAGACGAAAGTGCACAGCTCAGGAGACGACAGTGCACAGCTGCTGCCCCACGTCAAACATGGGAGTGATTGTGAAGGCTTTCTATTGCACCTGTACTCCCATCTCGGAGTATGTTTGAGTAATTAGTTTGGTGGGTGTCAATTTTCTTTCAATTAGAAAATAAAAAAAACATAAAAGCATAAGTTTACTCTTTAACCCCTTCACCTTGGGCGATTTTCTTCCAAGAGCTATAACTTTTTTTGTTTTTCCGTCAAAATAGACATATGAGGGCTTGTTTTCTGTGGGACGAGTTTTACTTCTGAATGATATAATTTATTTTACCATATATTGTACAGGAAAATGGAAAAAATTCCAAGTGCGTTGAAATTGCAAAAACAAGTGCAGTTACATGTTTGTTTTTTGGGGGTTTTAATCACCATGTTCACTATATATTTAAACGGACATGTTGGTATGATGCCTCTGGTCTGTACAAGTTTGTAGACACCAAACATGTATATTTTTACTGTTATCTAAGTGGTGAAAAAAATTCAGACAATTTTAAAGAAAAAGAATTGGACTTTTGCACCATTTTCCGTAACCCATGGCAGTCTCATTTTTCAGGATCTGGGCGGTGTGATGGCTTGTATTTTACGTCTTGAGCTGACATTTTTAATGATACCATTTTTGGGTAGATGCGTTGTGTATATTGCCCATTATTGCATTTTATCGCAGCGTTCTGGCAACAAAAAAAACATAATTTTGGCGTTTGGAATTTTTTTCCGTTACGCAGTTTACAGATCTGAATAACTGATTTTATATTTGATAAATCGGGCATTTCTGAACATGCAATACCAAATGTGTGTATATTTTTTATTTTTTTAATAGATTTATTTTAAATGAGGCAAAAGGGGAATGATTTGAACTTTTGCATCTTTTTTAGTATTTTTAAAAACTTTTTTTTCCTTATTTTATATGGCCCACTAGAGAACCTCAGTGCTGCACGCTCAGATCACTTCTCTTATGTAGAGACCAGCTGCTGCAGCTCTTTACATTACAGACATGATCTCTTTCTACTGGTACCTCACTGGGTAATCGCTAGCAGGAAGTGATCCTAGACAGCTTCCGGGGTCATCAGAGGACCCGGGCTGTCCAGGTAACAGACAGGGGTGCCCTGTTTGCATCATGAGACCTACGATTGTGGCGGAGAATGGCATAATCCAAAGCCACTCACAGCGATCCAGAGGGAGAACAACATCGATCAGATCGCGGATCTGATCGGTGCTGTTAGGTACGCATCTCAGCTGGTGGGATCAACTAAGGTGTGTGGGGGAGGATGCGAGCTTAGTGTGTGAGCTCGCACAGGGGGAGAGACACAGCCATGGATTTACGTATATATTCTTGGTCGTTAAGGGGTTAAGTAACGCACTGTGCAAATCCTGTATAAGTATAAACTGAACATTTACATAAGGTAACATTTATTGGCGTATATGTCATCATGTTGTTTGTTTATTTGGTATAGAATAGAACAGCGGACTAGACTTTTGTGTTGAGTTGTGCAATCACAGCTTTTAGTCAGAGATAAAATATCACGGTGGGTCTATTATAGTGTGATCATATCTCAATATTATCTGTGCTATTAGATTAAAAACAATAGCTCCAGTATGTGTTACTTAAGAATAAAAAAGGATCTGTAAGCAGATATCACAATACAATTTGTAGAGATTAAATAGAGCCTTTATACCTGATGAAAGTGGTATACTTGGAAAATCATTTTCCAAAAACCTATAAGATCTATCTGAAAATGTTAACGCAATCTCCACCCATGTGGTAGCTCCACAGTGTCCCCCCTCCCTGTTGCAATCTCACAAGCTACAGCTGTTAGTGAAGTTGGTGGCAAAGATTAAACACAACTGACTGGTGAGCTCTCCCATTCTTTAGCTGGACTCATTTTTTGTATAACAGGATTACAGAGCAAATCTGACATGGATTTTCATAGTATATGCAACATCTTCCTCAGGTCTAATGATCCATTTATTAATGTATGTTATGTGTATTGTGAAATCTAACGACTGATTTATAAAACAGGGGCGGGGAACCTCAGGCCCCAGGGCTGAATGCGGCCCTCGATGACCTTTTCTGCGGCCCCCGGGCAGATTCCTGGGGACCGCAGTGCTCAGGCTGGCAGGCACGTTTTGCTGACTGCCTGCCCTATAAGTCCAGCTCCCCAGTGATCTCTATAGCCAAGCTTAAGCCTCCACAGTGGCGTATATGCTCCCAGTCTCTGCTGTGATGTCTATGGCCCTTGCAAACCTGGAGAAGCAGTTGAGAAGCAACATGATCAATATCATCTAACATCAAAGCTGCACCAAAGAGGAGCAGCATCAGCCATCTCAGTAAGGGTGAGTTGATTGTTTAACCAAATATAACAAAGGAATTTTCAAGTTGACTTTTTTTTTGCGGCCCTCAAAGGATGGAAGAAATTTTCAAAAGGCCTCCATCATAAAAAGGTTCCCAAACCCTGGTCTAGAAGATCATTAAGAAGAGAGATAATGGTCTTAGAATAATAATATTTTCCCCAATTGGATGTGTTAAAAAAAATGTTCTTCTACGGAAATCTTTTATATATGTCCCTGTTATGTACTGTGCAATGGCCGGTTCTGACCATACAGGGACATGATCTGATCATACCACATCTCTCTGTGCTAGGAGAGGATGGAAATGAGTATTAAAGACATTAGAGCATGGGATTGCAAATTATTATTTGTACTTGGCAGGGAAATGTTTTGCCTCACAAAAAAAATCAGCCGTGATCCCGTGCTGTAATGTCTGTATACTCTTTTGTGTTCTTCACAGCCCTCCAGATGTAGTATGATCAGACCATGTCCCTGTACGGTCACAAACACCCATTACATAGTAGATAGCAGGCACACATGGGGATATAAGATTATCTCAAAATATGAACAATTTTTTTTAAACACATCTAATTGTGCAACTTATTATTATTCCTTGATCTCTTGACTAAATTGAACATTATTTGCGGAAAAATAACCTTTAACTCTACTTTATCTTCTACAGTCGCTGTGTATTAAAGGCCAACACTTTCAACAAAACCCCTATTGCAAAAAGTGCACTAATCCCACTTTTGGTTCAACATATTAGGCTTCCTACAAACATTCATGTGAAATGTCCATGTGTTGCCCGATTTTTTTTTATTAAACAACACACAGACCCATAAAGTTTCATGGATTTATTCACACGTGTGAAAATTGGGTACGACTGTGAGATCACCGAGACTCAAAGGCCCGTTACATCCCCGTTAACGATATCGTTGGTACGTCACGGCTTTTGGAGCTGTGCAGCAACGTTGTAATGATGTCGTTGCGTGTGACACGTAGTTGTGACCAACGATAAGTCGTTTGATCATTGTTCGGAGATTTATGGACAGGACCATAAATCTTTCGTTCGTCGTCCATTGGATCTGCTGCATTGGTGTGTGTGACACCTTTCCAACGATCTCGTTTGCGACTTCGCCTATTCAGAACTGAAGCACGCAGGCGACCAAACGACCGCAAGTATCGTTCGCTTGTCGTGGAATCGTTGCTGCGTCGTTCAATATATCTGTACGTGTGACACCTCAGCAGTGATCACTAAACGATGTCCCAGCGATCTTGACCTGGTCGGATCGTTGGTCGGATCGCTGAGACATTGAAGCATGTAACGGGCCCTTCAGAGCAGGTCCTATTCTGATCCAAGTTTTAGTATCAGAATAGGATAGTTAATAGGTCTGTGTGCTGTCTGATATCAAGAAGAAAAAAAACAAAACACAAAGACAGAACACAGACACTTCACATTGATCCTAGAGGACCAAGTCCATCTTTTTTCCCTGTTGAAAACTAAGCTCCATCAATACAATCAAGACAGCTTATCTATTATATAATCACGAATGGGTTTTTTGCCCCTTTTGAGTCCGCTCGCGCTGCGAGTCAGCGTGGTCATGTGGATACGACCGAAGCATTGGCCGCGCAGACGGCCATTGCGAGCAGTTCTAAGGCGACTCGCTATGCCGCGCAGCGGGCATGGCGAGTCGCCTTAGCAGCGCGAAGCATTGGCCGCGAAGCGGCCATTGCGAGTCAGAGACTCGCTCTTCTAGAATCCCGATGCATCTGCATCGGGCACCAGCTAGTTTATACATAAAACACTGACAAGAATTCCATTTGATCTCTGAACATTATAATGTTTACTCGGGATACATTTTTTATTTGAAGCTCAGAATAGGACATATGCAATACTATGGCCATCTAATAGGAGGCAAATATGTTTTAGAATTATGCCTCTTTTAAATTCACTAAAAATTCCAAAAATGTGTTCAACAGTCTCAGTACTAAAAGGCTCTGTGAGGAACACTGAAGGTAAGAGATGAGCCAATCCTGTGCTCTGTCATTCCAAAATGTCACTGCTTTCCTTTTTTTTATTTTGGCGAAAAGGACATACAGTCGAATGAGTGATGAAGCAGCCATGTATACGAGCATTAGTCAAAATGAATGTCAAAGGGCTGTCCTCATTTTGACATATGTTTGCCGTAGTGACTATGTGCATAGTCTGACCATTAATCATTAAGGATCAAGGCCTACTATTTCTGAATCCATCTTCCTTTCATCTAGCTATTAAGAGATTTAAAAAAAAGTTTTGGATATTAAAAAAACACAGACAAGACTGAGAAGTGCATCAAATAACTTTATTTTATGTAGCTTGAACCAAGATGAAATTTAAAACATTTTTGCAGTTGCAAATATATTGGAACCCTTGTTTATGGGAATAAAGTATTTTATAGGAATCTTGTCTTAAATTTGGGTAACTTTATGATATAATTTAAAAATATTATAAGCTTCTTTCAGCTTATGTGTTACACAAAAACTGGGCGAGAAAGCCATCCAGTCAGTGATTTTCCCCATCAGATATGTAAATGAAAACTTTCCATGTCACTGGTGGTGAATGCTGCAGAACATAGCAGGTAGGGAGCACATTGGGCACATTTTTTTTCTTTAAATCCGGATATATATCCTTGAAGGCCGCTTTACACGTCACGATATCGCAACGCAACTACAATAAAAAGTCACGTGGTAGGGGCGTTGCAGTTGATATCGTTCGTGCGTTGTGTCTTGTAAATGGGCAACGAAACTCCAAAACAATGCAACTACGATATCGTTTGTGAATTGTGCATGCTCTTCAACCGTGCAATATTGGCTAGGGGATGTGGCAGGATCGTGCTGTGTGACAGCGCAAATACGATTTGGGGTGCAACTTCCCCTATTCACTCCAATGTTAATTGGTTGTTACCTGAGTTGCTCAGACGCAGTGTGCAAGAGGGGCGTACGACATCGTAGTTGCGTTGCCTGGCGATATCTCCCTGTGTAACATCTCCTATGCGATTTTGGACGAGTGCCAAAAACGTGCGCGTTCCCGTGAAGTTGTATGCAATATCGGAACGATATTGCGACGTGTAAAGCGGCCCTTAGGAGCATTAGAAGATTGCCCCAGGCCACTCTGATGTTCCTCTGCAAACAGTCGATTTTGCCAAAGGATGCCATTATATTAAGTCTCACCATCTATGAGTCTGCAGGAGACCACCCCTGTGTATTGCCAATATGCCCCTGTCGGGCCCTCGGGACGGGGGTACTCAGTACCGGACCGGATGGTGCTGGGGAAGTCACGGGTGGCTTGGTCCGGACCGTGTCCCGGGCTCGGCAAATAAAGGGGGTTATTTACAGGGGAAATGTCAGTCGTGACGCCACCCACTTGATGCGGCCAGTGATGGGGGCCGCCGCTGCTGCAGAACCTCCGGGGGTGATGGAGTGGCAGCGGAGATGTTATAGTTCCAGTGGGAAGAACTGTATCCCCAGGGGCAGTAAGGGTTAAGTCTATGGTGAGGTTGTAGCACACTTACTTGCAGACGCTGCAGGGATCTCTCCTCCTGGCTGGTGCTGACAGGCTGGTAGCTCTGCAGGTGGGAATCTGTTGCAACCTGTATGGGAGGAATGGTCTGCAGATAGAGACTGACAAGAGAGGCCAATTCAGGGTTTTCCGTGTCTTTTACTCTCGATTCTTCAGGCAGTTTACAAGTCAGTTCTTACAGTTCAAGTACAGTTCTCAATACACGGGCACATTCTCCCTCTCCGGGTTCCCTTTGCTCTGCAGCCAGGCCTTTCTCTCTGTGACCCTTCACACAGTCTGTAGTGTCCTTTCCGGGCTGTTTACGGTCTCCGTTTGCATGGGTGGTGTGTGGTACGCTGGACAGTATGGCGGTGACTCGGGCTTCTGTGAGTCCTAGTGTGTCAATTAGCTGCCTGTCCTTTAGGGTAGGGATCTCAATCTGAAACTCAGACCCCTCGTCATGTTGTGTGGGGATGCCGGTGAACTACGGTCCCCTCTAGAGCCGACACTCTACTCAGCCCCAGCACTCCAGCACGAGGCTCTGCCAGGCTCTCTCCTTTCTGTTCCTTTCCAGTATACTAGGAGGGCTACTCCGCCTGCAGTCAGTGGCTTCAGCTGCTGTCTAGGGCACGGGTTCCACCGCCCTCTCTCTTCTGTCACACTCCTGGTGGCATCAGCGTCGGATGGGCTTTCTCTCCCCTCTGGCTCACACTGGCTCAGTACGGATTCTGCGCTCCTAGCCTTGCACTCACAGGACGTGTGATTGTCTCTCTGTCTTTACATCTCAGCTCACATCAGCCTACTCCTTTCCTTCACTCCTCCCCCTTCCTATATACTCTCAAGTCACCTGACTTCTGGTGTGCCCAACCCACTCCTCTGATCCACCACCCATCAATCTCATAGAGTTCTAATCTCAGGGCTGGATGTTACCTTCTCTTACACGTGGTTGTGTGGGCTGTGAGGGTGTTGGTGTGCAACAAGTGTCCTACCTGCCTGGCAGCAGTTCCCTTTTGTGGCCTCCTGGACGCAGGGGCGCCACACCCCAATCTGGCATATACGCAGAGGTTATGAGAGAACCGTTTTAAATTACAGGACAAATTTACTGCCATGACAAAGAAATATAAACCTTTATTTTTGCAAAATCAAATTTCATTTTCAGAAGCTCTGTATAATTCTGTCATTTGCTCTACTGCACACTTAAATCCTGCAGCTATGCTTATTTCCTAAAACATGCAAATGTTCTGTTAACATAAAAGTAAAACCCAAGCTCTTGATATTCAGCGGCAGATATTAGTGATTCAGTGCGAGGCAATGGCTTTTCCAGCTGTGGATTGATGCCTTTTTCAGGATACTTGTCACTTACCTTCTTCGGAGCCTTATGTCTCCTTGCAGTAGGACTGAAATAATCAATACCATATGTTTCATGATTGGCTCAAAGAGCAAACAGGATTTGAGGGATTTCTCATGTTAAAATAAGCAAACAATCCTAACGTACCTCATAGATGTATTACCAGGCTCTGGACACGGCACGATAATAATGAAATCTATCAATATGTGCTCAGGGAAACCAAAGATTACTAAGTGGTATTTGCTTCTTTTTTCCTCTATTCCTTTCACATTTCTACTTCAATCATGCACAGAATATAATTAAGTGGAGACCTGTGGACAGGACCACCATCATCCAACACAGTACTTACAAGAAGGCAATAAGAGGTGTTTGCAGCAGATTCTTACATGTTCACAGTTAATTTAGAGCGGATTTAGCACCAGATTTTACAATAGAAATGGCATAGGTTATTCAATAGATCTCTTAAATCTGTGGAGACTGTTGTACTTACTTTGAAATTCTATGTCAGAATGCTGCAGTTGTGCTCAAAAGTTTACATACCCCGGCAGATTTTTTGCATTCTTGGCCTTTTTTCACAGAATATGAATGATAACTAAAAACTTTATTCCAATTATGGTTAGTGGTTGGGTGAAACCATTTATTGCCAAACTACTGTGTTTTCTCTTTTTAAATCAAAATGACAACCAGAATATTAAAACCTGAGAGTCCTCAGTGGTTGATACCTTTTAATGGCTGACAACCAAAAACATCCAAATGACCCTGATCAAAAGTTCACATACCCTGATGATTTTGGCCTGATAACATGCACAGAAGTTGACACAAATGGGTTTGAATGGCTAATAAAGGTTACAGCCTCACTTGTGACCTGTCTGCTTGTAATCAGTGTGTGTGCATTAAAGCTGAGTGAGTTTCTGGGATCCAGATAGACCTCTTGCATCTTTCATTCAGCCACTGACGTTTCTGTATTGTAAGTTATGGGGAAAGGAAAAGAATTGTGAAGGAAAAGATAGTTGAACTGTATAAAGCAGGGAATGGATACAAAAAGATATTCAATGAATTCAGCACAGTTCAAACTGTGATTAACAAATGGAAAATCAGTGGCTTTGTTAAACTAAACCATGATCAGATAGACCAACAAAAATTTCAGCCACTACTGCCAGGAAAATTTTCAGGATGCAAAGAAAAACCCACAAATAGCATCAGCTGAAATACAGAATTCACTGAAAACTAGCGCTGTGGCGGTTTCATGATGCACAATAAGGAGGCACTTGAAGAAAAATGGGCTGCGTGGTTGTGTCTCCAGAAGAAAACCATTACTGTGCAAATGCCACAAAGTATCTCGCCTATAATATGCCAAACAGCACAGAGACAAGCCTCCAAACACCTGGAACAAGGTAACTTGGAGTGTTGAGACCAAGATCGAACTTTTTGGCCACAAACATAAACGTTACATGTGAAGAGGTGTCAACAAGGTCTATGATGAAAGGAATACCATTCCTACTATAAAACACAGAGGTGGATCGCTGATGGTATGGGGATGTGTGAACTACAAAGGCACAAGAAACTTGGTCAAAGCTGAAAGAAAGATGAAGCAGCACGTTATCAGCAAGTACTGAAGGCAAATTTGCACTCATCAGTCCGGAAGCTGCACATGGGATATACTTGAACGTTCCAACATGACAACAATCCAAAACACAAGGTCAAGTTGACCTGTCATTGGCTACAGCAGAACAAAGTGAAGGTTCTGGAGTGGCCATCAAAGTCTCCTGATCTCGATATCATTGACCCATTCTGGGAAGAACAAAAAGTGCACAGTTCATGCAAGAAAGGAATTTACTGGAACTGACCATCCATTGAGAAAATAAAGAGCCTCATCCACAACTACCACAAAAGACTTCAAGCTATTATTGATGTTAGAGGGGGCAATACAATGGCATTAAGAACTGGGGTTTGTGAACTTTTGATTAGGGTCATTTGGATGTTTTTGGTGGTCATTACGATTTAAAAAGAGAAGACACAATAGTTTGACAGTAAATGGCTTCACCCAACCACTAACCATGAGTGGGAAAAAAAGTTTTTGTGTTATCATTCAATTTATCTGAAAAAAGGCCAAGAAAGTAAAAAATCTGCCGGAGTATTAAACTTTTGAGCACAACTGTATATAAAATCGATAATAAAATTAGCAAATTATAAGTAAAGTTACAGAATACTGTAAATAATATAATAATATATTTATTAATTCTATAGCACTTTACATACATGAGTAATGCTGTCTCTCTTAGAGCTCACAATCTAAATATCCTATCAGTATGTCTTTACAATGTGGGAGGAAACCCACGCAAACACGAGGAGCAAATACAAACTCCTTGCAGATGTTGTCCTTAGTGTCCTTGGTGGGAATTGAATCCAGGACCTCAGGACCCCAGCGCTGCAAGGGCTGCAGTGCTAACCACTTGAGCCACCGTGCTGCCCATATGTATTCAACCTCTGCCTAATCAGCCTGACAACTGCAGCTTGAACTGAGCAGGAGAGATCTCAGCAGCAGCAAGGGGTCATGGAGGATTTGACAATCAGACTAGGTGGGTGGAGATTAGGCTTAAATTTAAAAAGGATTGTAAAACCATCCTGACACAGGCTTTCAAAATAAGTGCATCAGCCCTTTTTAACATTAGACTAATTTAAAGGGAATTGTTTTTTTTTAATGTAATCTGAGCGCATCATAACAGGAGCAGAGTCTTGATTACAGTGATATGTCACTTACTCGGCTATGTTTTGCGGTTTCAGTACAATCAGTGTTTTATTAGCAGGAGATTATCATTTCAGGACAACCAATGATTTGAAGCTCTCTGTCACTATACAATGTACTATATACATTAAGATTAGAATGTGAAGATTTCTTAAAGAGGACCTGTCCCCCCCTGCTGCATGGCGATATAAATGCAGCACTGAATGCAGCATGTCTGCTGCATTCAGGGAAGGGGTCCCCTATGTGTCTGTGTGCTGTGTACCCCGCGATATAGCCTTAGTAAAACTCACTGTTAGAAGCCATGAGGACAGTCCCTGGTGCAGGAGCCAGCTCGATTGACCAGGGCCATTCCCTCCCCTTCTGCCTGTCTGTGCCGCCTCCTGCTGTGCTGTTTATGCTTTGTTCAGACAGCAGGGCAGGAATCTGGAGCTGACGTCAGGACAAATGATTTGCATGCTGTGTGAGGCAGGATGAGTGACTGAAAGGAGGGCAGAGCTAGCACAGCAGAAGCAGCATAGAGAGGCAGAGGGTGAGGGACTGGCCCCCATCAATCGAGCTGGCTCCTGCACCAGGGAATGCCCTCATGACTTCTAACATTGAGTTTCACTAAGGCTATATCTCGGGGTACACAGCACACAAACATATTGGGGACCCCTTCCGTGAATGCAGCAGACATGCTGCATTTAGATTGCCATGCAGCAGGGGGGTGACAGGTCCTCTCTAAGAAAAGAAGAGTGGTGTGGGAGGATAAGGCACAGCGTAACAACCAAGTTCTGCTCAATCAGCAGAGAAAACTGTGACAATAATAACTTCTGTACCCAGTATACTAAGTGATGCATTGCTGGAATCAGGGTCTATACCCCTACCTAATGGTGATGTCAGATTATATGACAGTAAACTGTTGACAGATTCCATTTAGGGTAACTGCCTACAATCAGTATTATCAGTGTTTTGGATGCAGCATATTTTTGCTGCGTCCAAAACTCTGGGTTGTACAGTACAAGCACAGTAGCTGGATTTATAGAAATCTCATGCACACTGTGCTTTTTTTCACACAGCGTAATTTGACATGTGGCGCGGCTTCCTGGGCTGCAGCATGTCATTTTATTCTTGTGGAGATGCAAGTGTTCTCAGTGGGAGAATACAGCAAACATACGCTGCACTCAAAATCCTGATCGTGTGCATGGACAGCGCATCCTACCGCAGAGAACACCAGCATCTACATAAGTAAGAGAAAACAGAACGCAGCTTGTACTGATCTTGGGCACTTACCCTTAAAGTTTTTGATAGATTAAAGTCTGGAAAATATCATTCATATATAAGATACTAGTGCATCTCATGATTAGAATATCATCAAAAAATGTTGATATTTGCAGAAAGTAGCGCACACGGATTGGATCAAAATTTCCGCGTTTATTTGTGCATCAAGTTACAGGTGGTGCAGGGGGGGTGCTAAAGGTGCAAGAATCTGCAGCAGGTTAGTGCCCGTTCATTCTCCCAATAATTGCGTTCATCAAAAAATGTATTTATTTCAGTAAATCAATACAAAAAGTCAAATGCATATATTACATAGAGTTATTACAAACAGAGGGATCTATTTCAAGTGTTTATTGCTGTGAATGCTGATGATTATGGCTTACAACCCATGAAGTCTCAAAGGTCATCAGAAAATTAAAGTAGGGAGGATGAGGGGTTAAAAACCGGCTGCCGTATTCCACGAGACATCAAAGGATAAATATAATATTGATTTATTAGTCAAAGTGTTTCTGGGCTCCCTGAAACGCCCTGAAACATGACTAAATGACATTGATTTTTGATGATATTCAAATTCATTGAGATGCACTACCGTAGTACATGGTTGAACTAAATGTCAGCCCAAAAAGCCTCCTTTTACCTGCAGGCAGATCCCACACAACATCCTTGTTGAGAGGTGACATATGCATGACGCTACGGCTAGTGTCACACAACACTATAGAATTGAAAAGAAAAAAACTAAACTGATTTTCATCCAGAAAAATGGTCGATTTTATTTCTCACTTGTCATCCGTGCGCAGTCAGTATGCAAACTTATTTTTTGCTTTTTACAGTAATATTAATCATTTACAAGACCATTTTCAGTTTCCTATGTTACAGAATAGCAATGTATCCATAAAAATTGGATGACAAACTGTGGCATTGGTTTTGTATTTTCTCACACCCATAGGCTTGAAAGGGTGTGTCTCATCTGATTCTGGAGTAAAGTTGCAGCATTCTACAATTTTTTTCACACACAGGTTCTATCAGTGAAAAAATATTGAATTGAATTGAATAACATTGGTCTAAGTGTTGTCCGTTTTCATGGATCGCACTTGGACTGAAAATATGGTTGAACCTGGCCGATGTCAGTGGTGCCGGCAGGTAGAGTGCAAGACGAGTAGGGACAATGTTCCTCGGACCCGTGCTGCTCATAGAGGAGACGGTCAAACAGTGGTAGATGTCAAAGTGGCTTTTATTGCATTCAACGTGTTTTGGAATCTGATCCCGACTCCTCCCTCAGGAGGCCAACAATATGCAGTATAACATCAAAACATCACAATATATTGTCTCAACTAACTAGACACATGATCATGGCGTAATCAGTAATGACAGAGGAGGGAGGGGAACGTGATGTCGTCATTCTGTAATATAAAGAATGATGACATCATGTTCCCTCCCTCCACTGTCGTCACTGATTACACCATGATCATGTGTCTAGTCGGCTGAGACAATATATTGTGATGTTTGGATGTTATACTGCATATTGTTGGCTCACTGAAGAATGAGTCGGGATTAGACTCTGAAATGCGTCGGATGCAATAAAAGCCACTTTGAAATCTACCACTGTTTGACCGTCTTCTCTATGAGCAGTGCGGGTCTGAGAAACACTGTCCTACTCATCTCTCCCATTGTTTACCATGGATATGGTGGTGTTTGGACCCTGCAGCAGCCATATTTCACGTCTTTAGCAGTTGTGGGTGACACTACTAGTCCAGCTGAGCAGCAACCTTTTGACTATATCGTGCATTTTAAAAGATAAGAACCTATTGCGCTCTCTTTCCTTCACAGTTCCATTGGCAGGAAGAGGGCGACTCACGGGGCTCAGGACTGGCTGCCACTGTCTACCACTGTGGCCACGGGACCAAACTTAAGTAGAAATCTTCTAAACTTTAGAACTGTTGGAAATATCCAACAAACTATCCCCTATATCAATTATATGATATCAAAAGGGTTGTCCAGTTATATAATATTAATAACTTAACCATAGTATAGTTCAAGAGCACATCAGGCACTTCTAATAATCCCTAAGGTTTATATCAAAACACCATGTTACCTATTCAAAATGTGCACATTTAGGAAGAGATTTTGAAGACTATATTATAGAAATTATTTATTCAATTTATTCTTATTAGTTTAAATCAGGGGTGGGGAACCATTTTTCTGCCAAGGGCCAGTTGGAAATTTCTGCCATACTTCGGGGGCCGCACAAAATTATCACTTGAAAATTACCCGCTATATTTGGTTAAACAATCAACTCACCCCAGCTGTGGTGGCTGGAGCTGCTTCTCTTTTTTGCAGCTGTGATGTTAGGCTGGCTTCACACTACAGTTTTGTTCCTGTCCATGGGATCCTGTTTTTTGCAGTACCTCATGGACAGGAACAGACAGGCCTGGATTGTAAACTATGGATGCCATTTCTGTGTCCGAATTCGAGATTTTGAGGGATCCGGACACAGAAGAGGTAGCCGAGCCAGCAATGAGCAGGCAAGTGGAGTCGGCGCTGTTCACTTTCACTTTACATACACTGCTAAAGTGAAATTATTAAAAGAATGGTTAAAAATAAAAAAGAAATTCTCACCTGTCCGCCGTGAGTCCCACGACGTATTCACCTTCGATGGCGCTAAAGGACCTTAATCAGCTGACCGGGAAGGGGCGGGGTAACCCAATCAGCTGATGGGTCACATGACCGCATCAACACGGTTTAAAGATTCGTCTGAGGTGAATGCATCGCGGGACACACGGCGGACAGGATAGAATTTATTTTTTCATTTTTAACTATTCCTTTACTCAATTTCCCTTTAGCAGTGTATGTAAACACACTGCTAAAGTGAAATTACAGGAACAGGGCAATTTTAGTGTACTGAGCATGCTCAGTAAACTAAAACCGGATCCGGGAAATTATCCGATTTTTTTCCCGGATCTGCCGCCCGTAGACTCCCATGCTATGTGTGCCGGATTGCCCCAGATTCATTTCTGTCCGGTTTGGTCGATTTTTTCACCGGAGCCCAAAATCAGAGCAGTCTTCGATTTTGGCGCGGGGAAAAAACAGGACAGAAACGAATCCGGACTGAATTCACAAAACCAGATGGCTATTTATGACCAATCCAGTACCATAGTAATGCATGGGAGGTTAAAACCGATCCTGTTCTGTTAAAAACGAACAGAACAGGATGGTAAAAACCATAGTGTGAAGCCAGCCTTAGGCGATATTAATCATGTTGCTTCTCAACTGCTTTTCCAGCTTTGCTAGGGCCAGGCATCAAAGGAGAGGCTGGGGGCATATGCATCACCGGGAAGGCTGAGGCTGGGGCATAGATATCACTGGGAAGTTTGATTAAAAAGCAAACACTCAGCAAAACACGCCTGTCAGCCTCAGCCCTGTGGTCCCCAGGAATCTTTGGAGGCCATAGAAAATCATCGAGGGCCGCATATGGCCCTGGGGCCTGAGGTTCCCCACTCCTGGTTTAAACCCTCACACAGATAGAATTCAATGACTAATTCCTGTCATAATTATTAAAATATTAAGTAAAACCTTCTCGTTTTCACGTGCCCAAGTTTTATAAAGGAAAAAAGGTTTCTAACAATCTGTCAAAAGCCATCCTGGGGTTTAGATGGCACAGAATTCACTCGCAGCATTGCTGTATTTTAGTACATTACAGACTTTCAACACCTAAAATGCAATTTGCACCCCAGGGCCTAGTGGTAAAGGTATTGATTGCAACTATTAAACGGTAACTACAGTTTGCTGTCAAATAAAGAATAATTTCACTAGTCCCCCATCTATTCAAGAATAAAGTATGCGTTTACGATTAACGAGCAAGCAAAAGAAAAGTAAGAAAATCTAACTACTGGGCAGAACGTGAACTCATTACGAGTATAGACTTTTATCTCCTTATAAACAATGTTATCTCAATACCATAAAATCCCTGCTCTGATCCATCAACATGGAGATTCTGCAGGTCATTTATCCCCACATTTGTCAAATATATGACAGCTGTTATCTCAGCGCAGAATGTGACAACATGATGGTAATATAAACACTGTGTGCAGACAGACACCTTATCTCACCGACCTGGATTCTTCAGCAAGGCATTGTAAATCATTGTCCTCTGTATCTGGATCCCACCAAAGAACCAAAAGATTTTTTTTCTCAATTGGAGTAGCTTGTGAATAAAATGGGTCAATTTCAAACAACTCCAATGCATGCCATAAATATAGACAAAGCTGCTATCAATATAGCCATTTTTGGAAAGATTGTTTTTCCCTTTGGTCCCCGTTTATTTTTCACCCCTAATGTGACAGCTGGAGCTGCTTCTCTTTGGGTGGCTGTGATGTTAGGTGATATTGATCATGTTGCTTCTCACAACTGCTTTTCTGCTTGCATCTGTTTCGCAGTCAACTCTTTGCTATAATAAGCATATACATTACATAGAAGATATTGGGACGCTATATATACATCATACAGGAAATGCTGAGACTCTGTATATACATCACATGGGAGACACTGGGACTGCTGTATATACATCACATAGGAAACACTAGGACAGCTGTATATACATCATATAGGATATGCTGGGACTGCTGTGTATACATTGCATAGGAGATGCTGGGACTGCTGTAAAGGAGATGCTGGGGCTAATACATCACAGGAGGGGCTGGGGCATATATATCACAAGATAGGGCTCTATATTATTGAGGCTGGGGGTCTATACATTGCTGTGGATACTGGGAGCATATAAATCACTGGGGACAATAGGGCTGTGAAGGGCTAGGGGAATATACATCCCAGCGATTAGCAGATCTTAGTCTGTCTGTGAGGAGCAGGTTCTACAAAAAAAAGTTATAGGAATGTAAACATAGTATGGTAGTAGTACTACACAGAGTTTATTTAGAGAAGTGATGGTCCACAGAATGCAAGACCAGTGCAAGTATGATGTGGCAGGAGGAGATAGCCATGGGCGAGGTAGTTGTGTCTTGTGCTTCGGCATCTTACATGAAGTTGGGGGTCCTGGCTAGGTGTATGGACTTATGCTACTGGGGCATTACGCCCTTGCAGGCCGCATGATTCTGTTGACATTGGCTAGCCAGGACCAAATGGTAGAAAGTTCAATGAGGTAAATCACCATTTTTAAAAAAACTCTTTGACGATAACTTGGTAGGAAGTATATACAGTAGGTAGCGGGTGCATAGCTTCATGAACATTCCTTTACAACAGCATTGACATACACTGTCTATTATTTCTCCAAAAACAATCTTTCTACTTCTTCAACACAACCTCAGTTCCTTCAACACAACCCAAATCAGTAACAAAGTTCAGTTAGTGAGAGTCCTACTCTGTACCATATAGTTCCACGCCTTCGTCTTCTTAAAAGAAATGTTTGCCAATATGGCAGAATTTAGCTAATTTAGCTCAGAAATTTTGGGAACTCCTGCCTTGGGCATTCTCTTTTTCTAAAGGTGCCGTCACATGCCATGATATCGCTGTCAATTCGCGAATTCTGCGATTTCGAAACCACATCGCAAGTGCGTTGTCGTGTGTGACAGGGCGATGTTACGGCGAAAAATTGCTGGTGGCGCATCGCCAGATTTCACTGCACTGCAGTAAAATCAGGCGATGTCCACCTCATGATTTCAGTGGGTCGTGCTGTGTAACGGTAATAGCGACATAGAAAGCGATTTCAGAGATCCTGAAATAAACCCCGTAGGCGTGCCTGAGCATGCTGTTTTCCGCGCCCCATCTCCGGCGATTGGTGGCTTAGTGGTAATGCAGCTGTGTAGGCCAATCGGAGTGGTAGGGGCGTGGTGAAACACATTCTGGTACACCTATCTCCTTGCCGCGGTCAAACACTACGCCCTGATCACTGATGTGGCAAGATCGCTTCTGGTCTTGGTCAAGCGATTTCTGGAACGCCTGATCGCCGGAGGTTGAACGCGACATCGCTACGTGTGACATCTCCGAAGCGATCTGGGGAGAGTGCCAAAAAAGTGCGCGCTCACGTCAAATCGCAGAAAATATCGCGACGATATCGTGGCTTGTGATGGTACCTTAACATATTCTTCCAACCTAGCCAGTTATCTCTCAGATTTATAAACTTGGGGGCTGTACTGAAAGGGGCCTCTCACAGAACCTGTCTCCTCCCAATCACTTTGTCCTTCAGTCAACTCCCACTTTGTCTCTGTATTCAGAAGCATGATATTTTTTACCTCGGCTTCTTCTTATGTCAGGGACACTCTTGTCGTGTGTCTCGGTTCACTAGCCAGATCTTAGGTCTATCACTACTACACATTGGGCCCTATCTGCCTCACTACCAGCAAGTTCTCTCTGATCTTGCTACATAGTACCTCACTCTCTGGGATAGTCCCAAACATTAACTCTATAAATGTCTACTAACTACTATTGTTGGTGGGCAAACAGAACAGCTTCATTTCATGACAATGCAAAACATTATCCAGGCACACATTATATTGCATCACATCACATAACTACAACACATGTTTCTTCAAGGGGAAAGTTGGCAGCATGTCCATTTTCTTAAGTCTACCACAAAAATGGTCACTTACAGAGATTCTCTCAGTTCTCACTGAGGGGGAATGGGCTCTTCTATGATGATTAAAAGCCCTAAGAACCTGTTATGTAGTTTTGACATTTACATTCCTGACTTTCCAAAACCTAAATATGATAAATCTTGAGTAAACTATTACCTCCATTATAGAAAACCTTTACTGTCTCCTTGCCAATTCCTGGTTGTCCAACCTTTCTGAACTGGAGAGTCACTTTCAGTTTAGTGGGTCATGAGGCACAACCAAGTCCTTCAAATATCTAGAAGTGCAAGAGATTAAAGGCGCATAGGGTCTTATCTCAATTAAAAGGGGAAAATAAATTATTGTAAGTGCTCACCTGAGCTGTTTGTGTAAACCCACAACAAGTGTATACGGTAGTACAGCTGCCGCTGGATCCACACTTCCACGTGCAACGTGGCACATAAACCAAACCAAGGACGGTGCTCCAAAGATCCGCTCTGCTGTAGGGAAACCAGGACCACAAATAGGTCTAATGCAATAATGTATTTATTTCCAACGCGTTTCGTAGCTCCAAAAAGCGTTTAACTAAATATATTATTGCATCAGACCTATTTGTGGTCCTGGATTCCCTACAGTAGTGCGGATCTTTGGACAACCAGTTCCTGTCACTC
Source organism: Allobates femoralis (assembly GCA_033576535.1). Classification (NCBI taxonomy): domain Eukaryota; kingdom Metazoa; phylum Chordata; class Amphibia; order Anura; family Aromobatidae; genus Allobates; species Allobates femoralis. The sequence continues at coordinate 549,455,962 of JARQOC010000001.1, read as the reverse complement.
TTCACAGTAGTGACACACAGAGCTCCAATAACTGGTATAATGACAGCCAAAGCATTTCCACAGAAACCACACATAGGCAGTAAACAAGATCCAGGAGTGTCATACCAAGATCCAGGAGTGTCTCAATACTCCCATTCTCTCATAACACTGCCACATCCAGCTTTAAGCACATCCTCTAAAAGGTTGTATCATCCTGTCTCCAGCTTAGCATACCTGAATTATCTATAAATCCCTAACGGCCCCGTTACATGTAGCGATGTTCCAGCGATCCCACCAATAATCCGACCTGGCCGGGATTGCTGGAACATCGCTATGTGATCGCTGGTGAAATGCCAGACAGGCAGACTTACCAGCGATCACCCAGCGATGCGCCGACACCCGATGGTCGTTGGGATCGTTCAGGGTCTCGGGCGCAGACTGGGGATCGCTGGTAAGACTGTCTGTCACACACAGTGATGCAGCCAGGCCAGCAGGAGATCGCAGAAAAATGGTCAAGGCCATTTGTTACCGATCTCCCAGCGGGGGGCAGATCGCTGGTGCGTGTCACACACAGCAATATCATTGGCGAAGTCTCCGCAACGTCACAAAACCAGTGACATTGCAGTGATATCGCTAGCGATATCGCTGTGTGTGAACCACCCCTAAGGCCAGTAAATGGGCATCCAGATCTGCTCTTTTGTGTGGCAGGGCCACTCACACAATTCATGATCGGAGACCTGATAATGTAAGAAGTAGAGCTGAGCGAACCAGTTCGGGGCTGGAGTTCAGGTGATTTGTGTGTCCAAAGTGGAGGAGTGTGCAGCACTGTGCTCTAGTAGGCTTGGTGCCTGGCCCAGGGTGAGCCACTTGCAATGTGTGATCGGCTTGCACTGTGGGTAAAATCTGAATTTTTGGCTGTAGTGTGTTGTCCCTAAAAAAATGTAAAAAAAAGAAAAATCACGACCCTCCTGCTCCTAGAAGTGTTTTGCTTATGGCTGGCTGCATGTGGGTAGAGAGATGAACGGCTGATCTGTGACAGCTTGGGTTAAGTTTTGTCTTGAATATTGCCACCGAACCCGAAAATCCATGTGATCATTCGGCAACTGAGACCGAACCTTGAAAGGTTCGCTGATCTCTAGTAACAAGCTGGGAGACAGATGTGAGCTACGCATCATGGGCCCACAAGCTACAGGTGGAACCAAAGCCACAGGTTGGAGACCCCTGGTCTATGGCAATTCTTGTCCCACAAGACCAGCTGATTTTAATAAGAATGTTATGAGCAGGAGAGGGCATATCATTTGTGCACAAAATGCAGCTGCACAGGGGCACCAAGAGGTACCAACCTCTAAAAGGAGGAATTATGCATAATGATGAGCTGTTGGACTGTAATGGAGCAAAGTATTGTTCTAGTACAGGAGCCTTCTGTCTGATTCCTCCAGTGGTTATGAGAAATAATTTTTCTAAATCAAAGCATGTTCCTTAACTGTTTGTCACAGACACACATGGAGAAACAGCCAAGAGCATGCACTCATGGCAAACAAGTCATCCAAAACTCCAGCATGCTCTGTGCCATCTACTCTTGTTTTACTAAAAGTAAATATAAAAAACATGCCTTAGGGTACCGTCCCACTTGTCGACGCACCAGAGATCCCGACAGCGATCCGACCTGCCGGGATCGCTGGTGCGTCGCTGTGGGGATCACTGGTGAGATGTCAAACAGTCAGATCTCACCAGCGACCAGCAACAATCCGGAATGATACGGAGGTCGTTGGGACCCTGTTTCTCAGACCTGCAGTATTGAGGTCGTTGGTCATTGTCCCTGTCAAACACACCGATGCATGCTGCCCAGCGGGAGCCCAACGATTAAAAAATGGTCTAGGCCACTCTGACACGACCAGCGATCTCACAGCAGGGGCCTGGTCTCTGCTAAGTGTCAAACATAGCGAGATCGCTGGCGAGGTCGCTGTTGCGTCACCAAATTTGTGACTTAACTGCGATCTCACTTTAGTGTGACGGGGCTTTACAAGCTAAAAGTTTTGTTTCATTATTTAATACAATGGTAGCTACATTGTGATTGTTTATTGATTGCTACAAGTTAACCACCATCTACTGCTTTTATGGAATATATAAAATACATGCTTCGACATTCAGCCTTTGCCACTTGACTACTGTAAACTGTATCAGCTTTCACAAAACAAATATACTTTACACTCAGAAGACAAAGGATAATTTAGTTCTATTTAACCTTATCTGGTACCATGAAATACAAAAATCACTACATATGCAATCTGCATGTGGTTACATTAACCCTGTGGTACCAGACAAGGGTTAAGGTAAAAATAAGTAAGGACCATAAAAAACATTTTGTTGAATTCTTATATAAATCTGACATTGATTTATAAGAAAAATACACCAGGGGTAAAGAACAGCAAATGAAATGGATCCATCAATCAGCATTTTGCACTATAGCTTCAAGTCTGCCTCTCGTGCCGGAAGCCACCATCGTTGAGATGACAATAAAGACAATTGTCATTGACTGAAGCCTGCGTGGTGTTGTCAGAGGAGGTTTTCTTTCCACCAGCAGTCATTTTTACATGGTCTAAAATCAAATCTACAAAAATAAAAGTAACGCTTGTATTGTAATGGCACAGTGTGGAGCAGTGTGCCTCATGGGGTCGGGAGAGCAAAGGCTCCCATTTTGGCTACAATGGAGGAAGAAAGTTATGTTGAAAAGATGACACTGATCAGGACATTTTGTCTCCTCACATCTAAGAAGACCATTCTGTATGTGTTTTCGAATAGACATCCTATGGGGATGCCATGTGTTCTCATCTTTTCGTACAGTGGAATAATTATGTTTGCTCATTTCTTATCGTGACATCATTTCCCGATTTCCAGCCAAGGAGCTAATCACTGTCAAGCAGCGAGAATGGGAACAAAACTTGCATATAATCATCCACATTTATGTAACATCACTTGTAGAAAACATAGAAACTGGATAGCATGCTAGTCACTCTTCATACTAATATCTTATTTTCTGCTTAGCTCTCCGTACAGAAGCTAAACAAATCTAAAATGAAGATCCAGATTTCACTACCTCTAGGTACAGTATATCAGGAAGCCAGACAATGTGTTGTCTATATTATAAAAGAATGTATCTTTATGTATTGGACACTAAAGGCGGCGTCACACGTGTCAACCAAGGCTGCGATGTCGGAAGCGATGTGCGGGTGCACGCTCGCTTCCAACATTGCAGCCTTGGTGTCACACGTCAACATGTTGCCGGTGACGCCGCAGTGGTGTGGGCGGAGCCATCGCTCGCTGGGCTGGGATCAACCCAGCGAGCGATCCGCAGCAATACTGCGGTATAGGCTGGATCGCCACCAACATCGCTATTGCGGTTGCAGATTGACAGGTTTACGTTCATGCTCGTAAACCTGTCAACTTGCGACAAGCGATAAATCGCAGTTGCATCGCGCTGTCACACAGCACGACGCACTTGCTATATCGCGAACGACATTGCTGATGCGTTACTTTTCGTCAATGTCGCTCTCGATATTGATACGTGTGACGCCGCCTTAAGGGCTTGATTCATGAAGCTCTTCTTTTGTGCAACCTGACTTAGCATTTTTATATCAGTTTTAGCCAGTTTCACCAAAACACATGGAGCAGAAGCAGGATGGGAAGGGTGCTAAGCCTGAAGTCTAGTCAACTTTGACACCCCTTTAGTAGCACATATTTTGTCATAAATTCTATCTAGTTCCTGACTGGGGTAACATTTCTGACGGAAGCGCCAGAAGTAAGATGTGCTCAATTTATAAAAAATTAAACTAATGGGTGCACTTTATTTCTTAAAATAGTACACATAAAAATAATAAGTATGTATTCAGTGACAATAGATCTTCAAATTTCTAAGAAAGATTCTTAGCAGATTAAGCCATCATCTCCAATGTAGAAGGGAGGAGGAAGAAGGAGGAAGGATGTCTACTTCAAGCACCTCTCTTCTCACTCCCTTCTTTCTACATAAAATGTTATAAATAAAAAAAATCCATATATTTATCATAAAACAGCACTTTAGATGCTTAGCTGTTTGCATTAGGTACCTACACAAAGTCATCGGGGTGGATGCTTTAGCTGGAATCAATCACCTCAATCCTCTTCTGTCATGCAGTTTTTTAAACATATTAACACCCCCTGCTGTGTAATATATTGACATCGATCACTGAGGGTCCTCTGGAGGTGACAGACCTGTGATGATGTCACAAACATGTGACCATAATGGGCGGAGCTACGTAAGCCGGATGTAAATGAGCTTTTGGGTTTAGTTCTGCCCAGTACCGTCACATGGTTGTGACAGCACCACAGGTCCTGCAGTGATGTCAATCAATCAGGTAGCAAGACGAAATTAAAAAAATATCATAAATGAACTGGAGTGACAGTAAGCAAAAGCACCACCCCAATGACTGAAGACAGGTACATGTGTGCAGTCACTTCAGCATATAAAGTCTTTGTTTTAAGATAAATATGTGGAATTTTGTTTTTGGAAACCATGTTAGTGCTACACATTGCATCATTTAAAACACATTGGGGTGGTTTAATATCACAAAACGACATGAAAGGTTCCCATTAATATACCAAGCCAGAGGTCTAAGGGTGAGTTCACACACTGCATATTTGCTGCATATTTTTACGCGAGTGCTCTTTTGTAGCCAAAACCAGGAGTGGCTGCTTAAAGGGAACCAACCACCTCAGATCACCCTAATACACAGTTAGTACATGTCCCTGCACCCTAAGGATACCTTTCCAGCACTGTTTTTGTGTAAAATCTTGCATTAGTATAACTGATATAAAGAGTTTATAAACTTACTAGCCTGGAGACATCTGGGCGTATCCCTCCTTCTGTTATACTTCAGGGCTGTGCATTCATTGCATGGCTGTGCTCCCCCTCCCTCTGTGCAGAGGAGATAACGAGCACACCCATCAGGGCAGGGCAGCAGGCACGGAGGGAGGGGAGCACAGACATGCAATGCACAGCCCTGAAGTATAACAGAAGGAGGGATACGCCCAGATGTCTCCAGGCTAGTAAGTTTATAAACTCTTTATATCAGTTATACTAATGCAAGATTTTACACAAAAACAGTGCTGGAAAGGTATCCTTAGGGTGCAGGGACATGTACTAACTGTGTATTAGGGTGATCTGAGGTGGTTGGTTCCCTTTAAAACCAGCAGTCAATGATTACATACAGTAGTGGAGCACTTGTTTCTATCAGACTTTTCCTCTGATTGTTCCACTCCTGGTTTTGGCAACAAAAACTGCAACAGCACTCGCGAAAAAATATGCAGCAAATACGCAGTGTGTGAATTCACCCTTCATCAAGGTATTTTTTTTATCTAAAATTCTGTGGATAACACTGGTAGTTACATAATAGAAAAGTTAACTAAGATTTTAAAAAAACTGACTGTGACATGTCAAAAGTTTTGATCATTGGTTGTTCACGTACTAAGATTACTACTGATTGCGTAATATTATGTTTCCTCATCAAGGCAATCAATCAATCTCTACAGTAGATTAAAAATAAATGCTGTTCACTTTAATGTTTGTTTCTGAAGGAGTGACCAGACAAACTATTAAGCCATGTTTACTTGGCAGATACTTATGGCATACCTAGTGGCCTTTTTTAAACCATACAGAAGTCTGAAAAAACCCTTCCACACTATGATATCACAGAGCACTAGTATGCGGACAGATGAAGTGTCTCCCTCTCTCAAACACCTTAGATCTTATGGTGGGTTTACACGCCGCGATATCGGCGTCCAACTCCGACCCAACTCCGACAAAAAGTCACGTGGGTCGCGAGTTGGAGCCGATATCGGGCGCGCGTTGTACGGTTTGAGCGTACAACGCGATCCTGGAACGATGCCAAAACGATATCGGAGTTGAATAGCTGAGCTATTCAACTCCCCGATATCGCAAGGCCGTTGTAGCAGGATCGCTGCGTGTGACAGCCCAACTCCGATGCGTACTCGCACCTCACCCATTAACTCCCATGTTAAATGGTCGTTACTGGGTTGGGGGGCATACACATCGGAGGGACGTTGTTTCCCGATATCGCAGCATGTAAACCGCCGATGCGATATCGGGAAAAGCGCTCAAAAAATGCGCGCTCCCACGGCGTTGCCTCCGATATCGTGGCGATATCGGGACGTGTAACCCCACCATTAAAGTTTGTATTGATTCTGGCAGCTAAGGGGTTCAACAATTGGAGACCAATTGGTGGCTAATGATCAAGGCTATTAGCAACAACCTAAATATTCGGATTATTCAGTGCATAGCACTACAATCTACTTCTGAAGGGCTGCAGTGACAAGGGCATTGCATCAAAAGACATCCCCTGATTGGCTGCACTTAAAAAAGTATACAGCAGTCGTTAAATTGTTAATGCCCTCAATGACTAGAAATATACCATTATTACTTAAAGAGAACCTGTCAGGAGGATTGCATCATGTTAAATAAAAACATGGCGGTAATGGCACTGTAATTCAGAATAAATGTATTCCTTTGGTGTTGAAATCTGTAATGTGGTACTTCTTTAATCACCATTTGAAATGTTCTGTTAATTAGATCTTGGTGTTCAGGCGCCGGACAGTACACTTGGTCTTCACCTCCCTGTCTGTGATTCCCCAGCCTCTTCCGCTGCCTCTGTTCTGTGAATTACCTGCCTCCTATGGTTGGGGAATCACAGACAGGGAAGAAAAGACCCAGTGTACAGTCCGGCCACTGTGCACAAAATTCTGATTAGCAGAAAACTTCAAATGCTGATTAAATGCCAACTTGTTCTCTTTAAAATGCTGACAAAACAGTTTTTCTGATGAATGTGGTGGAGTTGCTCATGACAACCTTTCACATTTCAGCCTATCCTTTGCTAGAAAAAAGGAATCTAACCTCCATAAATAGCTGCTAGCTATATAATTTTCGCTTACACTAGTTTTCTTAAAGTGGTTTTCCAACCAAAAGGTAAACAATTCGCCACATATTAGTAAACCAGAATTTTCAGGGTTAACTAAGATTACGCAAAAGCTGCACAGAAGCAGCAATAAAGGTAAACTAATCAAACAACATAACTTCTTCAGTTTATTCCTTACTTCCCTCATCTTCTATTTATATTGGTTTAAGATGCCACAGCCTATGTGCCCCATATGACATATGCAGCCAAATAAATGGCCTTCAAGGTCTTGGGGACATGGAGCTGCAACAGTAAGGATTAAAATGGGTATATTTCTTTTTTTTACACATAATTCTGTCAGGGCAGCTTTTGCATCACCTTGGACAAACCCTTTAAAAAAGTAGCCACAGGTTAGGACCACTTTTGTCCCAATTTATATTATAAAAGTGGTGTAAATTATAGTAGACATGTACTTAAGTAGATTATTAGAATAATTATTCCATGAGAGGCACATGAAGAGTAACAAGATGTGCCAATGCCAAATTCATTAAATGGAGCACTTAACAGGGTTATCCATGACTTGGTTCTTAAACCCCATATGGAAAAATAAGCAGACACGCAGGTAGTTGCTAACCACCAGCCTGTTTTTCCTGGCCCGATCTCTGCTCTCTGTCACAGACTGCTCCTGCTAGCGACTCTGATGCTTCATTTGACCTCATGTCAATAGACCAGCTCTTCCTCTTTGGGTCTGCTCTGTTGATGAGGCATTACTGTTGACATCATATTGATTGACAGCCGACTCCCTGCACTCAGCCAGCAAGGAGTCCACTGTCAATCCGGCCAACATTAACATTGATGCCCTACTGACCCAGCGGAACAGAGAAAGGGAGCTGCTCTGTCAAGGTGATGTCACCAGAAGCGGCAGTGTCACCAATAGGAGTGGTCCATGAGTGCAGTGAGCCAGCAGAGATTGGTGCCAGCAAAAACCAGCAGGTAGTTAGCAACAATCTGTATAGAAGATCTCTGCCCCCTAGGAAAAAATAGGTAATGTCGCAGATAAGCCCTTTAATGCACTAATTAATGTGGTATAATTTCTTTTGTGATGGGCATCACCTACAGGGAAATCAATAATCTTGATAATTTAAGATTGGCTGTTGGGACAGCTATTAATTGAGTATTTTAAGGGAGCAGAGAGGATTAAAATGTATTGGGAAAAATTATATAAAATGATTAATTCTCTCATGTTAATAAAGTCAGTGTAATCTTATAACATCAACATTTTTACCCTACCCAAACATGGAAAGGTAAAGAAAATCTCTGAAAAATTAATCTCCGATAAGGGCTCTTTTCGGCTTTGTGAACACTGCTGGGCAGCGTGGGCAAGGAGTGGCAGGTTTTAATTAAACACTGTTTATAATAAACCTTTGAGCCTGGTACTGATGTCTTGTAGATCCGAATAATGCTGTGGCTGGCAGTGTGACAATGCTTGACAACATACGACTCTTCAGCCGAGTTTGGGTCCCCTGCTAACAAGCCAAAAACGTTCATTCATTCACATGAGTGCACCAGAAGCATAGTGTAACACACAAAGAAAATAACATGGGAATTTAGTCTGTCTCCCAGGTGATAGGGAAGCAATGCGATGAAGAAAAAAATCCCATACAGTCGCTAGGCAGCCAGCGAAGTAAGCGCGTGCTTGTGTTCTCCAGGATGTGCCTGTGTAGAGCTCACCCATTACTGGTGTAACAGCACACCCTACTGACTGCAAAGAGCCACCGTTTAGAGATAGAAAAAGTACCATTTCAGCAATTTAACCATCAAAATAAGCAAATATATGGACTAATACAGATTGTTTCAAATGTGCTTGGTATAAACGTACATACATCAATGAAAACCTCAAACGAAATGTGGCTATTCACGAGATACATGTCATCTTGTCCAGCAGACAACCGGTCATCTGTCAAAGGGAAATGAAGCTAACTGCACATTGCATCTGGGCTTTATGCTGAAGATTAAATGGAATCTGTCAGCAGGTTTTTGCTACCTCATCTGACATCAACATAATGTAGGAAAAGAAATTCTGAATCCATCCGTGCATCACATTGATGACTGGGCGCAGCTATTCTGTCACAATCAAAGAATTTACTTTTAAGCAAGTAAAGAAGAGCTGATATAGCTGTGTCAGCCCAAACCAGGCTCTCAACAGAGATTGTACATTAACAGTGAGGTGTCATTCACAGCAGGAGGTGTGTTGGACTGCGATGCACATGAGTTTCTAGTCATGCAATGTTAATCACAAGGTAATAAACCTTTTAGATTACAAAAACAATAGCTCACACACAGATAAGAGAAGCACAGTTGATTTTTGTTTTTTAACTATTACATTATACTGTCCTCACGTACATAGCGAAATTCTGCTGACACATTCTCTTTATGGTTGGGAAAGATATCTGCATAAAATGGTTATCAGCCCAAAATTTTGCTCTTTTGGCCTTTGTTTACATCTGCATACTATTTAACAGGATTGTCCACAACTTGAAAATGCTGAAGTCCCTATGTAAAATAAAAACAAACATTATACTAACCTCCTGCACTGGCATTCTTTGTGCCACATGGGTGCTTCAGCCAATTAGCAGCCTCTGATGGGCTGCTGTACTGACATTTCTCTTGGCTCAAACTCAGACATCGAAATTAAGTGATAAAACCCATTAGTGGCTGAAGTGTGTTTTGTGACTTGAAGGCTGTAGTAAATTGTCAAGCAAGCAACAGGAAATCTGGTGTCAAAATCAATAGATTGATGACGGAGTGGGAGGAGAGTATGGCTGTGGTCACACATAGAAATCCGTTTTTGGAAGTGATTTTCATCACCAATCCGTTTTTTTCTGGGTGCTTTTTGAGCCTCCTGCACTCCTGAACGTTTTTGGAATTTTCATTAAAAAAACGCATGCGCGAACGCATGCGCAAACGCAAGTGTGCATTTGCATGCGTTCGCGCATGCGTTTCCCATAGGGCCCCATGTTAAAAAAACGCATGAAAACGCATGCGTTTTTTAAATGATGCCAAAAACGTTGCATGCAACGTTTTTGACTCAAAAACGGACAGGGCAATGTTTGGAGCTCCAGAGAAAAACGGACAGGGTGTTTATTACATCCAATCCGTTTTTCTGTCAGTTTTTGGACTTAGAAAAAAAAAATGAGAAAACTGAAGCCAAAAACGGACTGAGGGCTTATGTGGAACCCCAGCCTATGTTTTTTTTTAATGATAGAATACTATAGCTTTCACAAAGGGATTTGCAAAGTAGTGGACAATGCCTTTACAGGTACAGAAAACTGCAGACTGAGATTTTTTTTACAGCTGACCAACATAAAAATAGTATACCATGTGACATTCTGTACATACGTGTAGGAAATACTGGATCTCCTTAAAAAGACTTAAGTATCCATATATAGACTAATGTCGGCTGAACCTGCAGTTATCATCAGGTTCCAGCTGCAATTTAATGTGTATGGGGGAACCAGCAAACTGATGGTCAAGGGAAATATGTCTTATTTTGGACTGCCATTTAGATATGTCTTATTACAGACTGACAATTGTGCATGTCTCATTGCAGACTGCCGATTTGTCATTTCTTGTTACGGACTGAGGATTGGATCGTTCACCCAGAGGAAATCTGTCGACCGATGTGTCAGCTGGATGCTTTCTCACAGAGAACACAGGAGCACTCCGGACAGCAAGCGCACTTGTGTATGGGAGAACAAGTAGAGGTGACAGTCAGCTGACTTAGTTGTGCTGACAGCCATATAATTTCTTAAAGCAATGCTGAAAGGCCAAAAGATATTCAGCTTTTCTCCACTGTAGCACAAATGAGAAACTATGTCACAAGTACCACTTAGGTGAGGCAGGTATGCTATAGGTTCTGAAGATTGGGTTAGTTTCAGTATAACATGTGTGCCCATAACACATTTGTTTGGGTGTCAAAGTCAAGAGGCCTTAGAGACTGCATTGTGCATGCAGAGGAGAGTGACAGTCAAGGAGCAGTGGGTGCAGTGCGCTGACCACAGCACTGACGCTGCCCCAATGACCTGCAGTATTCCTTTGCTGGGAGGATAGAACTTCACTTTTAACTGCAGCCAGGTGTTATTTTTTTCTTTTTATGTAGGGGCCTCACAAATGACTGACTAATCTATCAGTTTGAATAATTTCATTTATTAACCAACTTACCGTATATACTCGTGTATAAGCCGAGTTTTTCAGCCCAAAAATTGGGCTGAAAAGTCCCCCCCTCGGCTTATACACGAGTCACTATACAGGGGTGAGTGGGGTGGGGGCTGTGTCGGGCTGGGGAGGCAGGAGGAGGCGGGGGGAGGCTGCTGTATGAGCGGCCCCGTCACGTGGGGCCGCTCATTACATATGCACTGCATCCCCCTGTCAATCAGCGCCAGGGGGAGCAGTGCATATCTGTAGATAATGCCCCACACAAATGCTGGCACACGTCCCCCCCTGTTGTAAGGCCCCCCTGCTGAATACTTACCATCCCTGGTCTTCAGCAGCACCTCCGCGCCGGTCCTCTGTGCTCCGGTCCTCCGCGATCCGGTCCTCTGTGCTCCGTTCCCCGGCTGTATCATGTGACCGGCCGGGTCACAGAAGCGATGACGTCATCGCTTCAGCGACGCGCGGGGACCCCGGATGCAGCCGTGGAGCGGAGCACAGAGGACCGGACCACGGAGGACCGGAGCACAGAGGACCGGCGCGGAGGTGCTGCTGAAGACCAGGGATGGTAAGTAATCAGCAGGGGGGGGCCTTACAACAGGGGGATACGTGTGCCAGCATTTGTGTGGGGCTGCTGTATATAGGGGCTGCAATACCACTGGGGCTGCAATACTACTGGGGCTGCTGTATATAGGGGCTGCTGTATACACCACTGGGGCTGCAATACCACTGGGGCTGCTGTATATAGGGGCTGCAATACCACTGGGGCTGCAATACCACTGGGGCTGCTGTATATAGGGGCTGCTGTATACACCACTGGGGCTGCAATACCACTGGGGCTGCTGTATATAGGAGCTGCAATACCACTGGGGCTGCAATACTACTGGGGCTGCTGTATATAGGGGCTGCTGTATACACCACTGGGGCTGCAATACCACTGGGGCTGCTGTATATAGGGGCTGCAATACCACTGGGGCTGCAATACCACTGGGGCTGCTGCATATATAGGGGCTGCAATACCACTGGGGCTGCAATACCACTGGGGCTGCTGTATATAGGGGCTGCTGTATACACCACTGAGGCTGCAATACCACTGGGGCTGCTGTATATAGGGGCTGCTGTATACACCACTGGGGCTGCAATACCACTGGGGCTGCTGTATATAGGGGCTGCTGTATACACCACTGGGGCTGCAATACCACTGGGGCTGCTGTATATAGGGGCTGCAATACCACTGGGGCTGCAATACCACTGGGGCTGCTGTATATAGGGGCTGCTGTATACACCACTGGGGCTGCAATACCACTGGGGCTGCTGTATATAGGGGCTGCAATACCACTGGGGCTGCTGTATATACCACTGGGGGCTGCTGTATATACCAATGGGGCTGCTGTATATACCACTGTGGCTGCTGTATATACCACTGGGAGCTGCTGTATATACCACTGGGGGCTGCTGTATATCATACTGCTGGGGCCTGTATACCACTGCTGGGGGCTGTATACCTGTGCTGGGGTCCACCCTCGGCTTATACGCGAGTCAATAGATTTTCCCAGGTTTTGGGGGCAAAAGTAGGGGGGTCGGCTTATACACGGGTCGGCTTATACACGAGTATATACGGTAACTCATTTGGAGCAATTCTAAAGCCCCAGTTATTATGCTGCAAAAAACATAACCAAATAATGAAAAAGTTCACCGACATGCCCCAGGTGTGTGCAGAATAATTCCCAGCTAGTCTCCAATTAAATGGCAGTGGAAAGGCACATGTATGGATTGAGATCTCAGCTCAATCACATCTCTAAAAGATGACACTGAGCCGAGATTTCAATTTGCGAATGTGCTTCCTCTGTTGCCATTTGATTGAAGACTAGCCAAAATCAACCTGCCCATGCACCACTCATGGCAATCATGAGGTCGGCAATACATTTTAAACAGAAGGCAGGTCACTGGAAAAAAAGTAATTCACATAGCTGGAGGGGGCAGAAAGGAGCAGAAGACTTAGTGTACAGTTCAACGTGACACATTGATTTGCAACTCCTTTAAATGTTGTCAGACTCTTGTTGTCAGACTCTTGTTGATGCTGTTATAGGCAGATGCCAGCAGTAAAAACACAGCAGGTACCTACAATGTGTGGGAAACGATCAGCTTCTAACTTTAATCTATATGCCCCTGTACCCACATGATAGATTTATATTATATAGTCATGATGAGATTAAAGAGGACCTGTCAATTCACCTGTTGCATGGCAATCTAAATGCACCACTGAATGCAACGTATCAGCTGCATTCAGGGAAGGGGTCCCCCATGGCTTTAGCCCCCTGTACCCTGAGAAATAGACTTTATTACGTGTACATATAGTGAGTCCGGAGGGACTTACTGAGTGATGAGTCATCGCTGCTGCTGGTGCCCTCCCCGCCTCCAGCCTTCTGTGTGCCACCTCCAGCCCCCTCAGTGCCGCCTCCTTTATTTGTCTCCACTCCTCGCCTTCTCCATGCTGCTCTGCAGAGAAAGCAATGGGTGGGACCGGGTTCCGGCAGCTGACACGCCTCCTGTCGGTGACTTCAGGGCCAGAGCCCGACCTGCTCCAGCTTATTTATGTACAGCTGGGCGGGCTCTGGCACTGACATCAATGGCAGGAGGAGTGTCAGCCAGTGCTGGAGCCTGCCCTGCTGTACATACATAAGCTGGAGCAGGTCGGGCTCCGACACTGACATCACCAGCAGTAGGCGTGTAAGCTGCCAGGACCCGGTCCCGCCCATTGGTTTCTCTGGAGAGCAGCATGGAGTAGGCTAGGAGGGGAGACAAATAAAGGAGGCAGCACTGAGGGGGCTGGAGGTGGCATACAGAAGGCTGGAGGCTGGGAGAACACCAGGGAGCTGTAATGACTCATCACTCAGTAAGTCCCTCCGGACTCACTATATGAACACTTTATAAAGTCTATTTCTCAAGGTATAGGGGGGCTGGAGCCATGGGGGACCCCTTCCCTGAATGCAGCTGACACGCTGCATTCAGTGGTGCATTTAGAGTGCCATGCACCAGGGGGGTGACAGGTCCTCTTTAAGTTTTATTGTGGCCCCTGAGACTGTCACACTAAATTAATATGGTCCTCAAATAGGAAAAGCTTATGAATGCATGCTTTAAAAGCTCATGCTAACTGGTGTACAAGTGATAAATTCTGAAGGTATAATGAGTATAATAGATAATTATGCAATGGTACACATTAACATTTACAAGACCCAAACTGCTTTATTTGTTAAGCTCTACACAGATCAATACCCTACTGGAGCTCTGAAAGCCTTTATAATAGTATCCAAATTCTCTTGAAGGTAGATACAAGTACAAGGCATCAACACACATTACTATTTGGGCATTCAATGTCTAGAAACGTCTGACTGCTTTCTAAAGAGATGAAGGATTAAAAATCTACCCAAACAGTCTGCTAGAAAAAGAATGATCCTTGAAGAGGTAGGAGTTCTCTGAATGGGCTTCAAAGTCTCCTATTGGAAAATCTGTATGCAAGTTTTAAAAGTACCATTAATTAAAAGTGCACTTTTCCAAAATGACATTGAAAATCCTGAGATGGCAAAGTTCAAAAGAAAGTGCTCCAATTTAGAAAGCAGTGCACTTGTCTTGTTCCAAAGTCCGTATGAAACTAATGCAATCTGTGCTCCTTGAGTAATTAGCCCCTGAAACTAAACAAAGGAGGGGTGAAAGATCTGAGTACAAATGACTGGAGGTTAATTATTCACATTATGCATAGTCTCCTCTTAAAGGAAGCCTCCCCACTTAGGCTTCCCTCCAAAGTTACACATCAAAATGACTACTAAAAGAAAAGTAGCAAGAAGGTGAAAGTTAATTCAGTCATGCTTGCACTGCTTCTTAAGAATTATTGATTGTATGCCTGTGATAAGACCACACCCTCAATGAGGGACAATAATTAATTTTCTGAAGATAAAGAATGCTCGCTATGAATATATAAAAACACATCATACACACTTTCTGACCCTAATGTATCAAAATGTTTGGTTCTCCTGGGCAGACCATGTGCCAAATGCTGTATAGACTATGAAAAGAACGTGTACCAGGACACCACAACTTCTCCAACACATTGTCTACTGACCCTTAAAGGGATCCTGTCACCTCCAAAACGCCTCTAAAGCTAGCAAAACATGTCCCTGCACCATCCTATCACTAATCTCACACTCCTTTTGTCCCCTAAAAGCATCCTGTGAAAGTGCATAAAAACGTTTTAATACTTACTCATTAGTGATTATAATTAGCAGGGGCTATATTCTTTAGTCACCAAGGCGGGCTGTTTTGCAGCTCCAGGATCCACCCTGTCTCTGTGTGTTCTGCTGTGATGTGCAGGCATTTCCCTCCCCCCTCTCTATCACTCACAGAATGCAAATCATTAGTCCTGCCTTCAGTTTCAGTTTCACAGCAGCACAGACAGAGAGAGGGCTGGATCCTCGAGGCTGCAAAACAACACCCCCTGGTGACTAAAGAATATGGCCCCTGCTAATTACAATCACTAATGAGTGAGTATTAAAACGTTTTTATGCACTTTCACAGGAGGCTTTTAAGAGACAAAAGAAGTGTGAGATTAGTGCAGGGACATGTTGCAGGGACATGTTTTGCTAGCTTAGGAGGCGTTTTGGAGGTGACAGGATCCTTTTAAGATATGAAAATTAATTCCTGCTGATGAGAAACCTCTGCTGGGATCAGGTCTGTGGCACCAGTAAGCCAAACCTCCGACTCTGACTCCTCAATTTCCCTGAATCCGACTACAGAGCCCTGGCTGAGATTAGTGAGATTAGTAAAATGTTTGCAAAATTTGTATTGGCAAAATTTAGCAAAGTCGAAGTTTAATTAAATTAATTAGATTTTAAAGTGTGGTGTTACTATCAATAGACCTAATGCTTGGTACAGGCAGAAATAGACAAGTAAGGTGTTCAGCAAAGGTCTTTAATACGGGTCTTGGGAGATCCGCACTATTGATCGATAGGTAGAATATCGATGTGGTCCCCAGATATCAGCCATTCAGGAATCTCTATTCTGGTAATTATTTGGTGGTTTAACAGCTTTAAATGGTTGTTTTGTAAAAAACAATCATGTCTGTATATCCACTACTAAAAAGTAATTTGCCTTAAGAAAATTACTTATAGCTTAAATCAGGCTTTATGAAAATAACTAGATGGCGGCCCGATTCTAAAGAATCGGGTAGTCTAGAATCCATATATAGTTTATTTACTAATAGTTACGGGAGTGCGGTGAAATGAATTGTGTGTATACAGGTGGCTCAGTGGGTAGCAGAGTATACGGTGGCTCAGTGGTTAGCAGTGAGTGCGGTGGCTCAGTGGTTAGCAGTGAGTGCGGTGGCTCAGTGGTTAGCAGTGAGTGCGGTGGCTCAGTGGTTAGCAGTGAGTGCGGTGAGATTGGTCAGCGCAGCGACGTGGGCAGAGTGGTCAGCGCAGAGGACAGGGGGCAGAGGCGGCTGGGCAGAGGACAGGGGGCAGAGGCGGCTGGGCAGAGGACAGGGGGCAGAGGCGGCTGGGCAGAGGACAGGGGGCAGAGGCGGCTGGGCAGAGGACAGGGGGCAGAGGCGGCTGGGCAGAGGACAGGGGGCAGAGGACGCAGAGGACAGGGGGCAGAGGACGCAGAGGACAGGGGGCAGAGGACGCAGAGGGGGCAGAGGACGCAGAGGGGGCAGAGGACGCAGAGGTGGCAGAGGACGCAGAGGGGGCAGAGGGGGCAGAGGACGCAGAGGGGGCAGAGGACGCAGAGGGGGCAGAGGACGCAGAGGGGGCAGAGGACGCAGAGGACGCAGAGGGGGCAGAGGGGGCAGAGGACGCAGAGGGGGCAGAGGACGCAGAGGACGCAGAGGGGGCAGAGGACGCAGAGGGGGCAGAGGACGCAGAGGGGGCAGAGGACGCAGAGGGGGCAGAGGACGCAGAGGGGGCAGAGGACGCAGAGGGGCAGAGGACGCAGAGGGGGCAGAGGACGCAGAGGGGGCAGAGGACGCAGAGGACGCAGAGGACAGGGGGCAGAGGACGCAGAGGACAGGGGGCAGAGGACGCAGAGGACAGGGGGCAGAGGAGGCAGAGGACAGGGGGCAGAGGAGGCAGAGGACAGGGGGCAGAGGAGGCAGAGGACAGGGGGCAGAGGAGGCAGAGGACAGGGGGCAGAGGAGGCAGAGGACAGGGGGCAGAGGAGGCAGAGGACAGGGGGCAGAGGAGGCAGAGGACAGGGGGCAGAGGAGGCAGAGGACAGGGGGCAGAGGAGGCAGAGGACAGGGGGCAGAGGACACAGAGGGGGCAGAGGAGGCAGAGTACACAGAGGAGGCAGAGGACACAGAGGGGGCAGAGGACAGGGGGCAGAGGACAGGGGGCAGAGGACAGGGGGCAGAGGACAGGGGGCAGAGGACAGGGGGCAGAGGACGCAGAGGACACAAAGGGGGCAGAGGACAGGGGGCAGAGGACGCAGAGGGGGCAGAGGACGCAGAGGACACAAAGGGGGCAGAGGACGCAGAGGGGGCAGAGGACGCAGATGACAGGGGGCAGATGACAGGGGGCAGATGACAGGGGGCAGAGTACAGGGGGCAGATGACAGGGGGCAGATGACAGGGGGCAGATGACAGGGGGCAGATGAGAGGGGGCAGAGGACAGGGGGCAGAGGACAGGGGGCAGAGGACAGGGGGCAGAGTACAGGGGGCAGAGGACACAGAGGGGGCAGAGGACGCAGAGGACACAGAGGGGGCAGAGGACGCAGAGGGGGCAGAGGAGGCAGAGGACACAGAGGACGCAGAGGACAGGGGGCAGAGGACAGGGGGCAGAGGACAGGGGGGAGAGGACGCAGAGGACACAGAGGGGGCAGAGGACGCAGAGGACACAGAGGGGGCAGAGGACGCAGAGGACACAGAGGGGGCAGAGGACGCAGAGGACACAGAGGGGGCAGAGGACAGGGGGCAGAGGACAGGGGGCAGAGGACAGGGGGCAGATGACAGGGGGCAGATGACAGGGGGCAGATGACAGGGGGCAGAGGACAGGGGGCAGAGGACAGGGGCAGAGGACAGGGGGCAGAGGACACAGAGGACACAGAGGGGGCAGAGGACGCAGAGGGGGCAGAGGACAGGGGGCAGAGGACAGGGAGCAGAGGACAGGGGGCAGAGGACAGGGGGCAGAGGACAGGGGGCAGAGGACAGGGGGCAGTGGACAGGGGGCAGAGGACAGGGGGCAGAGGACAGGGGGCAGAGGACGCAGAGGACAGGGGGCAGAGGACACAGAGGACAGGGGGCAGAGGACACAGAGGACAGGGGGCAGAGGACACAGAGGACAGGGGGCAGAGGACAGGGGGCAGAGGACAGGGGGCAGAGGACAGGGGCAGAGGACAGGGGGCAGAGGACACAGAGGACAGGGGGCAGAGGACACAGAGGGGGCAGAGGAGGCAGAGGACACAGAGGACAGGGGGCAGAGGACACAGAGGACAGGGGGCAGAGGACACAGAGGACAGGGGGCAGAGGACACAGAGGACAGGGGGCAGAGGACACAGAGGACAGGGGGCAGAGGACACAGAGGACAGGGGGCAGAGGGGGTCACAGGACACGGGGCGGAGGGGGTCACAGGACACAGGCCGGAGGGGGTCACAGGACACAGGCCGGAGGGGGTCACAGGACACAGGCCGGAGGGGGTCACAGGACACAGGCCGGAGGGGGTCACAGGACACAGGCCGGAGGGGGTCACAGGACACAGGCCGGAGGGGGTCACAGGACACAGGGCGGAGGGGGTCACAGGACACAGGGCGGAGGGGGTCACAGGACACAGGGCGGAGGGGGTCACAGGACACAGGGCGGAGGGGGTCACAGGACACAGGGCGGAGGGGGGTCACAGGACACAGGCCGGAGGGGGTCACAGGACACAGGCCGGAGGGGGTCACAGGACACAGGCCGGAGGGGGTCACAGGACACAGGCCGGAGGGGGTCACAGGACACAGGCCGGAGGGGGTCACAGGACACAGGCCGGAGGGGGTCACAGGACACAGGCCGGAGGGGGTCACAGGACACAGGCCGGAGGGGGTCACAGGACACAGGCCGGAGGGGGTCACAGGACACAGGCCGGAGGGGGTCACAGGACACAGGCCGGAGGGGGTCACAGGACACAGGCCGGAGGGGGTCACAGGACACAGGCCGGAGGGGGTCACAGGACACAGGCCGGAGGGGGTCACAGGACACAGGCCGGAGGGGGTCAGAGGACACAGGCCGGAGGGGGTGACAGGACACAGGCCGGAGGGGGTGACAGGACACAGGCCGGAGGGGGTGACAGGACACAGGCCGGAGGGGGGCACAGGACACAGGCCGGAGGGGGGCACAGGACACAGGCCGGAGGGGGGCACAGGACACAGGCCGGAGGGGGGCACAGGACACAGGCCGGAGGGGGGCACAGGACACAGGCTGGAGGAGACACAGGCTGGAGGGAGCACAGGCTGCAGCGGAGGCGGCGGGCACAGGCTGGAGCGGAGGCGGAGGCAGGAGGGCAGACTTACCGGTGGGCGCGCGTCGGGTGTAGGAGGAGAGGAGGGGCGGGCAGAGCTGCAGGACAGTCAGTCCCGCCCTCTCTCCTCTCCAGGCGCGGAGCACGGGTACCCCCAGAGGTTGTGTGGCCCCCCGAGGTGGCGGGGGAGCGTTGCCGGCGGAGGCCGCACACCGGAGTGTGGGCCGGTCCGGGCCGGTTCCCTCATGTTGGTGGGCGCACACCAGGCTGTGTGCGGACCCAGTGGCGGCATGGCGGTCCCTGATGGAGAGTGGGCGGTGAGCTGCAGGGCTGTGGGCCGGATGTGGGTGGGCGCAGACGGGGCTCTGTGGGTCTGGTGCTTCCGGTTCCGGTGTTTGACACAGGAGGGAGGCCATCACGGAAGCGGAAGCGGATTTTGGGCGGAAGTGGCCTTCGGGTTTTATATAATAGAAAATATGTTGGTAGTTTTTTTTTATTACAGTGTACATTAAAAACATTTTAGGAGTCTTGAAATTTTCACACCGGCCATCAAGGCTATTCTAGACTTACACTTTTTAGGATCGTATAATGAGAATGTGCAAAAGTTACTGGGAAGTGAAAGGGAACATGGAATATTGATGTTATTCATGGTCAAAAGGGATGTTATATCAGCCGCGTATAGTGGTATCACCTGTCATTGTAAAACTGCCTGTAATGATTGTAAGGCTGCTTCCACACTGCAGTTTTTTCACTGATCAGTGTCCATCAGATTTGTGTGCCAAAACCCGGAGAGAAACCAGGAGAGAAACTTGCAGAGAAAAACTATAATTGAAAGATTGACAACTGTTCTGAGTTTTGGAGACACTCCTGGTTTTGGCACACAAATCTGATGGACACTGATCAGTGAAAAAACTGCAGTGTGGAAGCAGCCTAAAGCGGCCGTCACACGCTGAGATATCGTGCAAGATATCGCTTGAACGCGGCAGATTAAACATCGCGTAAGCGATGTCTGTGCGTGTGACGGCGAGATACGACGAGCGACATCTGATCAAATCGCTAAATCGTGATCTGAGGTTCGGTTCTACAAAAAACAGTGCCTTGAGAAAGTATTTATACCTGAGAAACCACATACACCAGCAAACGTAAATGCATTTTATTGGGGTTTTATGTGACATTCCATCACTAGATAGCAAGTATTTGTGAAGTGTAAAAGAAATGATACATGGTTTTCTACACATTTAAAAATATATAAATCTGAAAATTATGATGTGCATATATATTCAGCCAAATACATAGGCGTGACAGAGTTGTGTATTCCATGACGCTAATACGCTGATTAGACAACGCAATAGCGGCATGATTGGCCAGCCTGCGCAGGAAGGCTGGCTACTACATGACGCCATTCCAATTGTGGAGTGTGAAAGGATAGCTCTTTAAATATGCCGCCCTGAGAAGGGACAGCCAATGGTTACACAGTAGCCCATACCAATGATCGCTGATGGGGCATGGTATCCATGAGGCTGTGTCACACCCCTGGGAGTTCACTAGGCGACGCAGCATCCATGCCTGTGCCCCGTTTAGACGCCACTACCATGGCAATTGTGCCTTTGTGTTGCCTTCGGTTTTTGAACACGGCTCAACAACAGGTATCTGAGTCAACTGCAGGACACCGGGAGGAATTGCCCTATTTACACGCCACCATTTCGTAGCAATTTCATGGCAACAGGCACAATTATCCCCAGTGCCAGGCAGTTGCTACCTTCCAGTGGTGGCGTGTAAAGGGACCCTAACAGGTTTTCCTCTAGGATTGCCCTTTATTTAGCTCCATCCAACAACTCATAAACTTTGACCAGCTACCCTGTCCCTGCTGATGAAAAGTATCATCACAACATGATACTGCCACCCCCATGTTTGATGGGGGATGGAGTTTTCAGGGTAATGTGGAGTGTTAGTTTTCTGCCACACATAGCAGTTTGTATTTAGCGTAAAGAGTTTGGCTTTGGTCTAAATTGATCAGAGCAACTCCTTTCCAATGTAATATAGGGGACACAGCGATCATGTGGAAGAAGGTGCTCTGATGAGATGAGACCAAAGCCAAACTCTTTAGCCTAATGCAAACTGCTATGTGTGGTATGTTGCCATTTCACATTAAATCCCCAAAATTCTTTTTACATTTGGCGGTGAAATGTGAAAAAATGTATGGGATGTGATGAACACTTTTTCAAGGCACTGTATATATTCTCTTTCAGCAGGACTAAACACCACATGTACCCCATTGAAACAACACAGCTGAAATTTGAAATAATATTCCTTGTGCATAAACGGACTCGGAAAGTCTATAATAATATAGCTCACCTACGTAGTTGCCTTGAGTTGCACAGGGCTTTAAGGGACACTGTCAGGTCATTTTTCAGTATAATACTATTATTACCCTTGAATAGTGTCTTGGCAGACCTTTTAAAAACATGTAAATTCATTATTGTACCGTTTGCAGTTTCCATGTTATCAGCATTGTTAGACCCTGCAGGGAGCTCCTGGATTAGTCCTCTTCTTCATAAGCAAACAGGAATAGTCCGACTGCTGTATAAATTGTCATGTAATTATGCACTCCCTCTCAGCGGCTCTCTCCTCCCTTTGCTAACAGTGCAGTGTCAGGTTTCACTTACAGGAGGTATGTGCTGTTGAGGACACGGAGGGAGAGAGAGGTATTACAAATCTGCCTTATCTAGACTCCATTTGTTTCTCTAAGCAGGTATCCTTTCCAGTGACAACATCTGTGTTATATTTGTCCTCTTATGATGCTGCAAACACAGAGAGCAGAAAGGAAAATACAGCTTCCCCCCCACTGATGTCCTGTGCAGTGATGTATGTGACATGCATATTCATGCTATGGGGAGTGGACAGCGGGGAACTAAGTGTTCACTGTATTCACTGTGATTGACAGATGAAATGAATCTCTTTATTTTAAGTTTACAGAGGATAGGAGGGAAATATAAATAAAATAAATACATACATAGAGAGAGTTTAGAGTGAGGAATTAGAAAATGATAGTTACAGTGCCTACAAGTAGTATTCAACCCCCTGCAGATTTAGCTGGTTGACACATGCGGAATTAACTTGGCATTGTGACATTTGGACTGTAGATCAGCCTGGAAGTGGGAAATGCACTGCAGCCAAAAAGAATTTTAAATTTTTTTTTTTTTTTTAAAGCGTTAAAAGTTAATTCAGAGGGTCATTTATTATTCAACCCCTCAAACCACCAGCATTCTGTTTGGTCCCCCTAAAGTATTAAGAAGTAGTTCAGGCACAAAGAACAATGAGCTTCACATGTGTGGATTAATTATCTCTTTTGCCAGCCTTTTCTGACTATTTAAGACCCTCCCCAAACTTGTGAACAGCACTCATACATGGTCAACATGGGAAAGACAAAGGAGCATTCCAAGGCCATCAGAGACAAGATCGTGGAGGGTCACAAGGCTGGCAAGGGGTACAAAACCCTTTCCAAGGAGTTGGGCCTACCTGTCTCCACTGTTGGGAGCATCATCCGGAAGTGGAAAGCTTATGGAACTACTGTTAGCCTTCCACGGCCTGGACAGCCTTTGAAAGTTTCCTCCCGTGCCGAGGCCAGGCTTGTCCGAAGAGTCAAGGCTAACCCAAGGACAACAAGGAAGGAGCTCCGGGAAGATCTCATGGCAGTGGGGACATTGGTTTCAGTCAATACCATAAGTAACGTACTCCACCGCAATGGTCTCCGTTCCAGACGAGCCCGTAAGGTACCTTTACTTTCAAAGCGTCATGTCAAGGCTCGTCTACAGTTTGCTCATGATCACTTGGAGGACTCTGAGACAGACTGGTTCAAGGTTCTATGGTCTGATGAGACCAAGATCGAGATCTTTGGTGCCAACCACACACGTGACGTTTGGAGACTGGATGGCACTGCATACGACCCCAAGAATACCATCCCTACAGTCAAGCATGGTGGTGGCAGCATCATGCTGTGGGGCTGTTTCTCAGCCAAGGGGCCTGGCCATCTGGTCCGCATCCATGGGAAGATGGATAGCACGGCCTACCTGAAGATTTTAGCCAAGAACCTCCGCTCCTCCATCAAGGATCTTAAGATGGGTCGTAATTTCATCTTCCAACAAGACAACGACCCAAAGCACACAGCCAAGAAAACCAAGGCCTGGTTCAAGAGGGAAAAAATCAAGGTGATGGAGTGGCCTAGTCAGTCTCCTGACCTTAACCCAATTGAAAACTTGTGGAAGGAGCTCAAGATTAAAGTCTACATGAGACACCCAAAGAACCTAGATAACTTGGAGAAGATCTGCATGGAGGAGTGGGCCAAGATAACTCCAGAGACCTGTGTCGGCCTGATCAGGTGTTATGTTATAAAAGACGATTATTAGCTGTAATTGCAAATAAGGGTTATTCCACAAAATATTAAACCTAGGGGTTGAATAATAATTGACCCACACTTTTCTGTTTAAAATTTATTAAAATTCAACTGAGCAACATAACTTTTTGGTTTGTAAGATTTATGCTTCTGTTAATAAATCCTACTCTCGTTTGCAGTTTGAAGGCTCTAACTTATTTGCATCTTATCAAACCACCTAAATCAGCAGGGGGTTGAATACTACTTGTAGGCACTGTACATATGGATTTTTGACCTGACAGTTTTCCTTTAAGTTCCTGAACTATGCAGTACAGACCTCAGCACAAAGCAGCTGTTGTTTTTACTCAAGATAATCAAGTCTTAGGACTCCTGTACTTGCCCTTAGGCTGTAATCACACGACCTTAAATTACAAAATAATCTATACGATTATGCAAATGACATTCTGATGAAACTCCATCCGAGTATGATCAGAGAGTAGGTCCCGTTGAGGCTACGCACATCCTCTCAAAATGCGACAAGGGACAAGTACAGCTAAGTCTTTCCGGAAGTGACAAGTAAAAATGCTGGAGCTGGATATATTCAAAGCCATGACGCCTCAGTGCCACTCGATCACCCAGAATAGATCGGAGAGTAGGAAGTATGCCTCCAGGTGCTTTTTGACATATTTGAAGGGATGCCCTTCTGGTGCTGGTCAGGAAGAAGTAAGTGGAGAAGCCAGGGTAAACCGATGGTTATGAACTACCGGTTGCATAGGTCCTCCCAGGTCAATCAGAATGCCCTTAATAGAAGGGGTATGAATGATTTTTATGGATTGTCTCATTGTATAAGACATACTAATGTCTTTACATGATATCAAGTACCATGTTAAAGGGATGGTAGCAACCGATAAATGACAAATTTCTTGCGCCAACTGTACCCAAAGTTTGGAGTAGAGGAAATGCAGAAGGCCCAACACCCTCATGTGAGCCACCGTGAAGTAACATAGTAACATAGTTTTTAAGGTTGAAGGAAGACTTTAAGTCCATCTAGTTCAACCCATAGCCTAACATGTTGATCCAGAGGAAGGCAAAAAAAACCCCATGTGGCAACACTAATCTCCACATTGGGGGAAAAAATTCCTTCCTGATTCCAGATACGGCAATCAGACTAATTCCCTGGATCAACGCCCTATCAAATAATCTAGTATATATAACTGGTAATGTTATAGTTTTCAAGAAAGGCATCCAGGCCCTTCTTAAATGTTAGTAGTGACTCACTCATTACAACATCATGTGGCAGAGAGTTCCATAGTCTCACTGCTCTTACAGTAAAGAATCCGCGTCTGTGATTATGATTAAACCTTCTTCCCTCCAGACGTAGAGGATGCCCCCTTGTCCCGGTCTCAGGCCTAAGAGTAAAGAGATCATTAGAAAGGTCTCTGTACTGCCCCCTCATATATTTATACATTATTATAAGATCACCCCTAAGCCTTCGTTTTTCCAAGCTAAATAACCCCAAGTTTAATAACCTGTCTTGGTATTGCAGACCCCTTAGTCCTCTAATGACTTTTGTCGCTCTTCTCTGGACCCGCTCTAGTTCAGCTATGTCTTTCTTATACACCGGAGACCAGAATTGTACACAGTATTCTAAGTGTGGTCGCACTAGTGACTTGTATAGAGGTAAAATTATGTTCTCCTCATGAGCATCTATGCCTCTTTTAATACATCCCATTATTTTATTTGCCTTTGCAGCAGCTGCCTGACACTGGCCACTAAATGTGAGTTTGTCATCTACCCATACACCCAGGTCTTTTTCAGTGACAGTTTTGCCCAGTGTTTTACAATTAAGCACATAATTATACCTTTTGTTTCCTCTGCCCAAGTGCATGACTTTACATTTATCCCCATTAAAGCGCATTTGCCATTTAGCAGCCCAAGCTTCTAGTTTACATAAATCCTCCTGTAATATAAAATTGTCCTCCTCTGTATTGATTACCCTGCAGAGTTTAGTGTCATCTGCAAATATTGAGATTCTACTCTGTATGCCCCCTACAAGGTCATTAATAAATATATTAAATAGAAGTGGGCCCAACACTGACCCCTGTGGTACCCCACTGTTAACTGTGACCCATTCTGAGTGTGTTCCATTAATAACCCCCTTTGTTTCCTATCACTAAGCCAGTTCTTAACCCACTTACACATATTTTCCCCTATCCCCATTGCCTCATTTTTATGTATCAACCTTTTGTGTGGCACCGTATCAAAAGCTTTTGAAAAGTCCATATACACCACATCCACTGCATTTCCTTGGTCCAGTCCAGAACTTACTTCTTCATAGAAGCTTATTAGATTAGTTTGACAGGAACGGTCCCTCGTAAAACCATGTTGATAATGGGTCATGAGGTTATTTTTCTTCAGATACTCCAGTATAGCATCTCTTAGAAAACCCTCTAGGATTTTACCCACAGTAGAGGTTAAGCTTACTGGCCTATAATTTCCAAGTTCAGTTTTTGTCCCCTTTTTGAATATTGGCACCACATTTGCTATACGCCAGTCCTGTGGTACAGACCCTGTTATTATGGAATCTTTAAATATTAAAAATAATGGTCTATCTATGACAGTACTTAATTCCTGCAGCACTCTGGGGTGTATCCCATCTGGGCCCGGGGATTTGTCAATTTTAGTGATTTTTAGACGATGCCGTACTTCCTCTTGGGTTAAGCAGGTGACGTTTAATTGAGAATTTTTGTTATCAAAAAAAAATAGCATCGACAGCCAGGTAGTCTTAACCCCCCTGTGGATTTACCTTGGATAAGTACCATGAATCTAAGGGGTGTTTCACACACAGCGATGTCCCAGTGATACCCACAATGACCAGGATCGCTGGAACATTGCTGTGTGGTCACTGCGGAGCTGTCAAACAGGCACATCTCCTCAGGGACCAGGGAGCCAACCTCCACATCGCTGGGTAAGCAGAAGGCTGGTGACTAAGGTACACATTGGGAAACTAAGCACAGTGCTGTCCTAGTTACCCGCTGTGTACCTTGGTTACCAGCCTTCTCCCGTTTACAGGCTGGTAACCAGGGTACACAGCGGGCAGCTAGGACAGCGCTGTGCTTAATTACTTGATGTGTACCATGGTTACACATTGGGCGCACTGTGCACCCGGCTGCGCAGTGCACGCTGGACTACATGTCCCAGCATGCACTGAACGGCCGGGTGAACGCTGCTGTGGCTGTGGCTGGTGGCGATGCCGCTGCCCACGCCAGCTCCCTGCATTCTCGGCACCAGCGCTCATTCGTCTCCCGCCGTCAAATACGTCGATGCATGCTGCTAGCGGAAGACCAACGAGCAAAAAATGGTCCTGATCATTGTAAAACGATCAGCGACCTCGCAGCAGGGGCCCCATCGCTGCTGCTCTTCACACACAGCAATATCGCTGGCGAGGTCGCTGTGTGTGGAGTACCCTTAAGTCTAGGTCACCCAAAAGACCCTACAAATCCCCCAAAGAGAGTCGCTGGGTTTTCAGCCAAAAAGAGAAGGGTATATATATATATATATATATATATATATAGACATTGGAACCGCCTGAAGCAACTATAGTAGCTGGGGGAGGACTGTCATTTTAAGGATATTAGAAAAACTTGAGGAAATATGTGGAATCCAACTGCGCTGCTGTAAAATCGATCATATACAAAGGAAATTGGTGAATGCATGTGGCTTTATTCAATGCGTATCAAGGTATATTCCTCCCCCTTTCATCAACAACCAATACTGTTTGTGTGTGATACAACCCTCTAAGGTGAGCAGTTTCATCTCAGCCTACTTGTCACCGCTTTTATCAACTAAGCCCTATTGCTCTTTCTATCCCAAAGTTATTAATTTGCTTTTTGAGAATATTGATCCTGCTGAACCACAAGAACTCTCATTTGTTCCAGGAGATAAAATTCTCCTCCAGCTTGGAAAGAAAAGGGCTGAAGTTGAGAGCAAACAATCTCATGATATCTGAGGGAATGCATGTATGTAGATAATTTATAGCATTGTTAGAGGGCCACCGAAAGGGATAGTTAGATTTTAATGTTTAAATTTCCTGGTGGGGGAATGTGATATTAAGCGCTAATGGTACCTTTACACGCCGCGACGGCAGGCTGGATACAGCCCGCTACTGGTACCTTTACACGCCGCGACGGCAGGCTGGATACAGCCCGCTACAGGCTACAAATGTAGCTTGTAGCGTCAATGTAGCCCGTCGTAGCGGCGTCTGAAGACGCGACGCTACAGCCGGCGACAGATACATCTGTTTATGGGCTCTGCTCGAAAACTGATGGCTACATCGCCGATGGTAGCGAGCTGTATCGGCGTGTAAAGAAGCAACGGAAGGGAACTCGGGACAGCCTGCGATGTAGCTGCAATGTAGCTAAGGCGTGACCCTGGCTCCGTGTTACCGCGCCCCATGTGCGATCATTGGTGGAAGCTGCTGCATGACGATTGGTAGTCGCTGCATAGGGAGGCATATTTAAAGGAGCTGACCAGTCACACTACACAATTGCTCGAGCGTGCTGTATTACTCAGCCTCCTGCGTTGCCTGCCCAATCAGGATGTTATTGCTTCGTCCTATCAGCGTACGGACGTCTCGTAATCCACAATTGTGGCACGCCTATGTGCTGTCCCTGCTGCACCAGGTACGCCCATAGTAGCTGGTTATAGCGGTGTGTAAATGAGCTACAGCTGGCTACTTGAGACACCCGGCGATGTAGCTAGGTATAGATGTAGCGTGGCGTAGCGCACCTTGTCGCGGCGTGTAAAGGAGATGCGTTCACTGTTTGTAGCCGTTTGAGCGTGCTCGTGCACGTGAAGTAGCGCGATGTATCCAGCCTGCCGTCGCGGCGTGTAAAGGTACCATACAGGCTACAAATGTAGCTTGTAGCGTCAATGTAGCCCGTCGTAGCGGCGTCTGAAGACGCGACGCTACAGCCGGCGACAGATACATCTGTTTATGGGCTCTGCTCGAAAACTGATGGCTACATCGCCGATGGTAGCGAGCTGTATCGGCGTGTAAAGAAGCAACGGAAGGGAACTCGGGACAGCCTGCGATGTAGCTGCAATGTAGCTAAGGCGTGACCCTGGCTCCGTGTTACCGCGCCCCATGTGCGATCATTGGTGGAAGCTGCTGCATGACGATTGGTAGTCGCTGCATAGGGAGGCATATTTAAAGGAGCTGACCAGTCACACTACACAATTGCTCGAGCGTGCTGTATTACTCAGCCTCCTGCGTTGCCTGCCCAATCAGGATGTTATTGCTTCGTCCTATCAGCGTACGGACGTCTCGTAATCCACAATTGTGGCACGCCTATGTGCTGTCCCTGCTGCACCAGGTACGCCCATAGTAGCTGGTTATAGCGGTGTGTAAATGAGCTACAGCTGGCTACTTGAGACACCCGGCGATGTAGCTAGGTATAGATGTAGCGTGGCGTAGCGCACCTTGTCGCGGCGTGTAAAGGAGATGCGTTCACTGTTTGTAGCCGTTTGAGCGTGCTCGTGCACGTGAAGTAGCGCGATGTATCCAGCCTGCCGTCGCGGCGTGTAAAGGTACCATACAGGCTACAAATGTAGCTTGTAGCGTCAATGTAGCCCGTCGTAGCGGCGTCTGAAGACGCGACGCTACAGCCGGCGACAGATACATCTGTTTATGGGCTCTGCTCGAAAACTGATGGCTACATCGCCGATGGTAGCGAGCTGTATCGGCGTGTAAAGAAGCAACGGAAGGGAACTCGGGACAGCCTGCGATGTAGCTGCAATGTAGCTAAGGCGTGACCCTGGCTCCGTGTTACCGCGCCCCATGTGCGATCATTGGTGGAAGCTGCTGCATGACGATTGGTAGTCGCTGCATAGGGAGGCATATTTAAAGGAGCTGACCAGTCACACTACACAATTGCTCGAGCGTGCTGTATTACTCAGCCTCCTGCGTTGCCTGCCCAATCAGGATGTTATTGCTTCGTCCTATCAGCGTACGGACGTCTCGTAATCCACAATTGTGGCACGCCTATGTGCTGTCCCTGCTGCACCAGGTACGCCCATAGTAGCTGGTTATAGCGGTGTGTAAATGAGCTACAGCTGGCTACTTGAGACACCCGGCGATGTAGCTAGCTATAGATGTAGCGTGGCGTAGCGCACCTTGTCGCGGCGTGTAAAGGAGATGCGTTCACCGTTTGTAGCCGTTTGAGCGTGCTCATGCACGTGAAGTAGCGCGATGTATCCAGCCTGCCGTCGCGGCGTGTAAAGGTACCATAAGTGATAATAATCTTGAAATTCAACCAATCTCTGAAGAGCTTCAACTCAGCCATCAGAAAAGGGAGGGAAATATGTAGGTTTGTAATACAGATCAAGAGGTCATCGGCAAAGGCTGAGTATTTATTTTCCCACCCCTGGATTTTTATTCCCCGGATTACTGGATCATTGTGAATGGTCTGTAGGAGATGCTCCATCATTAGAATAAATAAAAGAAGAGAAAGTGGGCATCCCTGCTGGGTTCCATTCCCAATGGAAAAGAGCTCTGAAAACGTATTGTTGATTTTTAGTCTGGCTGAGGGGGTATGATACAGGGCAAGTATCTTTGTTAAGATCCAAGGTCCCAGTCCCACATGCGGAAGGGTCTGGGATATGGAAGGCCAAGAGATCCTGTTAAAGGCCTTTTCTACCTCCAATGACAGGAACATAAGGGGGTTTTATGAATTTTTGCATGCTGGATTATATTGAGGGTTTTGAGAGCATTGTAACGGGTTTCTCTGCTGGGACAAAGCCCACCTGGTCAGAGTGAATTATATTGGGGAGGAGGGGGTTTATTCTTGTCGTTATGAGTTTGGCATATAATTTTAAGTCAACAATTAAAAGGGAAATGGGTCAAACGTTTGTACAGGAGTGGGGATCTTTCCCAGGTTTAGGGATTACAGAAATGTAGGCCAAAATAGACTGAGGTGGAAAGGGGGTGGTATATAATATGGAATTAAAGGCTTGAATCATTATTGGGGAAATCTTTTCGGAAAAGGCTTTGTGGAATTTAGTGGTAAGGCCATCAGGTCCAGGACGTTTGTTGCCAGATAAGCCACTAATCGACTCCTCCAGCTCTTGAGGAGAGATGGTAATTTCCAGGTCACTATTTCAGATGGAAGGTGTCCAAAAGATGCATATTTGGGGGGACCCACTTGTGAGGGTAGATTGTAGAGTTTGGAATAATAACATCTAAGGGTGTCTATTTCCAAATTGGAGTGAAGCATGACATTGATCATGTGAATTTCAACACAGTTTTGACCATTTGTTTTACTCTTTACGGTGTGTACACATATCTTTTTAAAGTGGATTCTGCCTGAAAAAGCGTTTAACAGGTGCTAAAAAACAACATCCACTGCAATGTAAAAACAGCTTGCTGTGCATACAATCAGTCTTTTTGAGTGTCTTTTAACTGCTTCAGGATTTGAATGCCATGAAGCAGTTAAAAGAAGTGACCTAACCACTCTTCTGGCGACACTTGTTCAGGAACAGAAAAAAAAAGCCACCTCAAAAAATAAGTGAAAAGACGTTTCAGGAAAAAAAAATAGTTTGTGTTCTCCTGAAGCATCATCATCTGCTTGAAAAACTCAGCGGGTGTTCTCACATCTATATTATATATAGCTCCGTTGGGTAAATTATGCAATACAGCATTCCTTGGATTTAAAATCAACATGAAGTCTTAGCATGAGCAGTACATGCTTCGATTGAAGGAATGGGAGCATATTTGCAGAACTCTAGAACAGCAGCCACAAAGTGCATAGAGCTGAGGTACTCCAGCCCCAAAGACTGTGTACTTGTGTCACCAGGTATCAGCTGATTGGTGGTGATGATGGTAAATATCCCTATCAGTCCCAGACAGTCCATTTACAATTTTCATAAGAACTTTGCAGAACAGTATATACACTATTGTTTCGTTAAAAAATAAACACAGACGTAAAGATGAAAATATAAATTATAAAAAATATATAAACCAATATGCTTATACTTTTCGAATGAATATACACTGAATTATGTGATTACATTTTTACAGTATACTATATTACTTCCATTTCATTCTTGTTATTTTTCACTAGGTATACACACACAGCAGCACAAATGATGACTGTTATCCATCTAATTTATCATCTCCGACATCTGCTTGTGAAAGTGTAAAATGTAAAATGTCCAGCAAGAGAATCAATTGACAGGTTGGAAGAAAAAAAAAATAAGACTTAAATTAACTTGTAAGAGATAATTGCTTCTAACCTTAATTATTATAATTTATGACATTTAAAAGTCAAATGATATCCAGAGCATATTACCGTGCAGTAATTATTAAAAGGATAAAAACTACTCAGAGTTAAATGATGTAATATTTAATGCAAATCAAGGAGATTTAAATTGTAAAAGTCAGATCTGTAAAATTTTAATAACGATTTTTTTAAATTTAACCCCTACATGACATTCACTGCAGGAGGTGTGTACCCACAAACCACCATACATGTATGGTGCAACAATTGCATCAGCTCACATGCAAAGCTAGCAAAATCATCAGGGGGTATTAGGTTACTTTCACACCAGCTGTTTTTTTAAATCTGGCACAGATAGTTTTTAATCAAAAACTGGATCCAGATAGGATTAGGTTTTTGCCCTTAAACCAGATGGTAGCGGATGGTACCATGTTGGTATTATGCCGAATCTGGTTGCTGGTATTCACCTTTTTTGGGTCCATACCAAACACCTAGTGTTCAGGCACGGACTCCAAATGGTTTGAGTGTAAAATAAAGAATGATTAACCCCTTCAGGACCCAGCCTATTTTGACCCTAAAGATCGAGGCATTTTTGTCAATTCTGACCAGTGTCCCTTTATGAGGTAATAACTCTGGAACGTTTCAACGGATCCTAGCGATTTTGAGACTGTTTTTTCGTGACATATTGGGCTTCATGTTAGTATTAAATTTAGGTTGATCATTTTTGCTTTTATATTTGAAAAAATCAAAAATTTGGCAAAAATTTTTTTAAATTTCACAATTTTCAAATTTTGAATTTTTTCTTATATTGTTCCAGAGAGTTATGCGACACAAAATAGTTAATGAACAACATTTCCCACATGTCTACTTTACATAAGCACAATTTTGGGAAAAAAAAAATGTTCGGGTAGGAAGTAATAAGGGTTCAAAGTTCATCAGCAATTTTTTATTTTTCCAGCAAAATGTACAAAACCATTTTGTTTAGTGACCACATAAAATTTGAAGTCTATTTGAGGGGTTTACATGACAGAAAACACCCAAAAGTGACACCATTCCAAAAACTGCACCCCTCAAGCTACTCAAAACTACATTCAAGAAGATAATTAACCCTTCATGTGCTTCACAGGAACTAAAGCAACGTGGAAGGAAAAAATGGACATGTTAATTTTTCTAACAAAAATGTTGTTTTAGCCTCAATTCTTTCATTTTCACATGGGCAACAGGATAAAATGGATCCTAAAATTTGTTGGGAAATTTCTCCTGAGTACACTGATACCTCATGTGTGGTCATAAATCACCGTTTGGGCGCATGGCAGGGCTCAGAAGGGAAGGTGCGCAATTTGACTTATGGAGCTAATTTTCCATTCAAAAAGTGAAATGGCGCTCCTGTGTGCCTAAACATTGGAGCTTCCCCACAAGTGACCCCATTTTGGAAACTAGACCCCCCAAGGAACTTATCTAGATGCATAGTGAGCACTTTAAACCCCCAGGTGCTTCACAAATTGATCCGTAAAAATGAAAAAGTACTTTTTTTTTTCCACAAACATTTTCTTTTTCCATTTTTACGGATTAATTTATGAAGCACATGGGGGTTCAAAATGCTCACCACACATCTAGATAAGTTCCCTGGGGGGTCTAGTTTCCAAAATGGGGTCACTTGTGGGGGAGCTCCAATGTTTAGAAACACAGGGGCTCTCCAAACGCGACATGGTGTCCGCTAACAATTTGAGTTGATTCTTGAAAAAAAATAACGTGGGACTCCGCCATATTTTTGGCCCAGCCAGGTACGACTAGGCAGTTGGGGGCTGGAATCCTCAGCATGGAGAGGCACAGTGATCACATAAACAGATCACTGTGCCAGGCCTGTCCTGGTGCCTGGCTTTGTGTTCCAGCGCTCCTCTGCACCCTCATCTCCATGCAGCCAACATGAGGCTGCAGAGGAGGAGGAACCAGCGGCGGGGCACAGAAGACCGGAAGACGGCGGGAGGACCAGAGGAGCCGCACCGGATGGAAGGAGCCGGACTGGAGGAGCTCGCACTGCCACGGGAGGAGCCGGACTGGAGGAGCCCGCACCGCCACAAGAAGAGCCGGACCGGAGGAGCCGAGGAACACTGGTGGTGAGCGGGAGGCACCGACGGTTAGTGGGAGGCAGCAGCGGTGAGCAACAGGCAGAGGCAGAGGGCAGGGGAGAGAGCAGGGGGGTGACATCGAAAAGCAGTACAGGAGAAGGGGGATGAGATCGGGGGGCAGGAGGAGAGATCAGGAACAGGGGGATGAGATCGGGGCAGGGGGAGAGAGCAGGGGCATGAGATGGGGAGGCAGGGGGGTGAGATCGGGGGGCAGGTGGATGATATGGGGGTCTGGGGGAGAGCACAGCGGCAGGGGGTGAGAACAGGGGCAGCATTAGGCCACTGAATTGTAATGTCTCACCAAGTTTCATTGGTGAGACATTACAATCACTCCGATGTGCAGTTTCACTTTTAGTGAAAGTGAAACTACCAATCGGAGCGGTCCTAGCCACAGGGGGGGAGCCACCCCCACTGGGCTTTAGTACAAGTCCTATTGTACCTGCAGCTCAAGTGACAGGTCAGTGACACCTCTCACTCGAGCTGCAGGGGCGCGATTGCACCATGACACAACATATGCGTCATAGGTCGGGAATGCACCAGTTTCCATGGCGCATGTTCTGTGTCATGGGTCGGGAAGGGGTTAAAGCATTATATTTACCTTTCTCCATACTAAGGTCACTTCCAGGTCTCACTGTCTGATAGCGTCTCAGACTGGCAGTTGCACCCAACCCATTGAGTCTGTGGTGGGTGCCAGCACAATGAATGGGGCACTGCCACAAAGAATGGGCATCTGTGATTGGCTGTTGTTAAGCAATGAATATTTAATTAAGTTAATGAGCGGGCCCAGAAGTGACCGCAGCCCTGAGACTGGTGAGTATAATGCTTAAATAAACTGACCGAAAATTAGCCATGTAAAATATCCATTGCACCTAGCAGGAGGCTGCCAGCTCCACTGAGAGGTAACACAAGTGTCTAAACACCCGTACTCAATTTCTTGAGGGCCCTTGGCGTGGGTTACGAGCTTACGTATTTGGCCAAATATCCACTAACACATCACATCTTCATCTGTTAGTGTTTATTGCACCTTTTCATCTCATGCAGTTTGTGGCTAAGCACTCTGTGGGGCCGTCTGTCATTTGTGATGCAGGTATATTGTGCGGAGCAGCCCGTCTGATCTAATAGCATGGGCATGACCAATAGGCTGCAGTCTGACACTATGCATCATATATATACATATACATAAATACCAATGTGACTGATGCCCAATGGTAACCTTGTGTCAACATATACCACCAATCACCTCCCTGTTAGAATGGCTGGTCGCAGGTTCTACAACACCACCATCGCTTAGGTTGCAGGAGATTGAGCACCGGTGTTTAGACACTTGTGTTACCTCTCAGTGGAGCTGGCAGCCTCCTGCTAGGTGCAATTGATATTTTACATGGCTAATTTTCGGTGAGTTTTTTTCCCAGAGTTTTATGTCCTATTTGGTGATTTTTTTTATAAGGCTTAAATAACAAACTTTTCAGTGAAGTCCGTGCCCTAACACTTAGGTGTTCGGTATGGACCCCAAACTTTACATGATGTGATGATACTGAGCATGCTCAGTAGACATGTGGGATCTGGCCTTACCAGATCTAGGATGATTTGGTAAAACCGGGTCCGAAACCCATTGACTTTAAGTATAAGCGATGACGAATCTGGCTAGATGCGTTTTTTTACTGAGCACAAACATTTTTGCATGCAATGTTTTTTTAACTCATCCAAAATCCACATCAAACCTGATCCGGTAGCAACCTGAAGCAACTAGATCAGTGATGGCGAACCTTTCTGAGGCGGAGTGCCCAAACCACAACCCACAACGAAATTATTTATGGCGAAGTGCCAACACGATTATATAACCTAAATTACAGCAGGAGTGGTAATCACAAGCGCTGCACAGGGGGGAGAGCCAGCGGTTGCCTTCTCTCTTCCCTGTGCAGTGCTTGTAGTCCTGAAACATTGATGATCAATTCAATTATTTTAACAATTAATTGATTTTAAACTTACCTTTGCAGTCTTCTCTTCTCTTCAGCAGTGGTCATCCAGCTCATGTGTACTGCACATTGAAGCTGAGCCGCTGCCACTGCCCTTTCTAGAAACAGCAGGTGGATTGATCTGTATGGAAAAAATTCAGAATATTAGACAGATAGGAGATAGATTTTATCATGGAATGCAAGCAGATTTCATGCTGAAATCCTGGTCCCTTTCCTTGCAGTAATGTGCTCCATCCTGACCCTCTCCTTGTAGCTATGTGCTCCATCCTGACCCTCTCCTTGTAGCTATGTGCTCCATCCTGACCCTCTCCTTGTAGCTATGTGCTCCATCCTGACCCTCTCCTTGTAGCTATGTGCTCCATCCTGACCCTCTCCTTGTAGCTATGTGCTCCATCCTGACCCTCTCCTTGCAGTAATGTGCTCCATTCTGACCCTCTCCTTGCAATAATGTGCTCCATCCTGACCCTCTCCTTGCAGTAATGTGCTCCATCCTGACCCTCTCCTTGCAGTAATGTGCTCCATCCTGACCCTCTCTTTGCAGTAATGTGCTCCATCCTGACCCACTCCTTGCAGTAATGTGCTCCATCCTGACCCTCTCCTTGCAGTAATGTGCTCCATCCCGACCCTCTCTTTGCAGTTATGTGCCCCATCCTGATCTTCTCCTTGTAGCAATGTGCTCCATCCTGATCTTCTTCTTGTAGCAATGTGCTCCATCCTGACCCTCTGTTTGCGGTTAGGTGCTCCATCCTGACCCTTTCCTTGTAGTTATGTGCTCCATCCTGACCCTTTCCTTATAGTTATGTGCTCCATCCTGACCCTTTCCTTGTAGTTATGTGCTCCATCCTGACCCTTTCCTTGTAGTTATGTGCTCCATCCTGACCCTTTCCTTCTAACTATGTTCTCCATCCTAATCCTCTCCTTCTAGCTGTGTGCTCCATTCTGATCCTCTCCTTCTAGCTATGTGCTCCATTCTGATCCTCTCCTAGCTATATGATCCATCCTGACCATCTCCATGCATTTATGGCCCCATCCTGACCCTCTCCTTGCAGTTGTGCTCCATCCTGACCCTCTCCTGGCAGTAATGTTCCTATCCTGACCCCCTTCTTGTAGTAATGTCTTTATCCTTATCCCCTTTTAGTATGCCCCATCCTTGTCCCCTTCGGTAATGTCCCATCCTTGTCCCTTGTGGTAATGTCCCCATCCTGCCCTTATCATGTAGTAATGCCCCATCCTGCTGTAATGCCCTATCCTTGTCCCCTTGCAGCAATATGCCCCACCCTGAAGTAATAGGCCACATTCTTGTCCCATTGCAGTAATATGCCCCATCCTGCAGTAATGCCCTATCCTTCTCCCCTTGCAGTAATATGCCCCATCCGTGTCCCCTTGAAGTAATATGCACCATCCTGCAGTAATGTGTTTCATCCTTGTCCACTTGCCATTAATATGCCCCATCCTTATTCCTTTGCAGTAATATTCCCCATCCTGCACTAATGTGCCTCATCCTTGGCTCTATGCAGTAATATGCCCCATCCTGCACCAATATGACCCATTCTTGTCCGTTGCAGTAATATGCCCCATCCAGCAGTAATGTGCCCCATCCTTGTCCCCATCACATAGTAATCTGCCCCATCCTTGTCCCCATCACATATTTATCTGCCACATCCTGCCCACATCACATAGTAATATGCCCCATCAGCCCCATTACATAATAATATGCCCCATCAGCCCCATTACATAATAATATGCCACATCAGCCCCCATCACATAATAATATGCCTCATCAGCCCCATCACATAATAATATGCCCCATCAGCCCCATCACATAATAATATGCCCCATCAGCCCCATCACATAATAATATGCCCCATCACATAATATGCCCCATCCTGCCCCCTGTTACTATTGCCCCATCCTGCCCCCAGCACAGAGTAATATGCCCCATCCTGCCCCCCTTAGTAATGCCCCATCCTGCCCCCAGCAGAGTAATATGCCTCATCCTGCCCCCCTTAGTAATTCCCCATCCTGCCCCCAGCAGAGTAATATGCCCCAACCTGCCCCCTTAGTAATGCCCCATCCTGCCCCCAGCAGAGTAATATGCCCCATCCTTCCCCCCTTAGTAATGCCCCATCCTGCTCCCAGCAGAGTAATATGCCTCATCCTGCCCCCCTTAGTAATGCCCCATCCTGCCCCCAGCAGAGTAATATGCGCCATCCTGCCCCCTTAGTAATGCCCCATCCTGCTGCCAGCAGAGTAATATGCCCCAAACTGCCCCCTTAGTAATGACCCATCCTGCCCCAGCAGAGTAATATGCCCCATCCTGCCCCCCTTAGTAATGCCCCATCCTGCCCCCAGCAGAGTAATATGCCCCATCCTGCCCCCCTTAGTAATGCCCCATCCTGCCCCCCTTAGTAATGCCCCATCTTGCCCCCAGCAGAGTAATATGCCCCATCCTGCCCCCCTTAGTAATGCCCCATCCTGCCCCCAGCAGAGTAATATGCCCCATCCTGCCCCCCTTAGTAATGCCCCATCCTGCCCCCAGCAGAGTAATATGCCCCATCCTGCCCCCCTTAGTAATGCCCCATCCTGCCCCCTGCAGAGTAATATGCCCCATCCTGCCCCCCTTAGAAATGCC
The DNA here is from genome assembly GCA_033576535.1 of Allobates femoralis. Lineage (NCBI taxonomy): Eukaryota > Metazoa > Chordata > Amphibia > Anura > Aromobatidae > Allobates > Allobates femoralis. Next base: position 549,416,959 of record JARQOC010000001.1, on the reverse strand, counting down.
CCATCCTGCCCCCAGCAGAGTAATATGCCCCATCCTGCCCCCCTTAGTAATGCCCCTTCCTGCCCCCCTTAGTAATGCCCCATCCTGCCCCCCTTAGTAATGCCCCATCCTGCCCCAGCAGAGTAATATGCCCCATCCTGCTGTAAATAGAAAAAAAAAAAAAAAGTCATACTCACCTTCCTGCTGCAGTTTCCTCTTCTGCTGTGTCTTCTCCTCCTGACCTGCGCTGAGTGCGGTCACGTGACACCGGGCGCGTCACATGACTGCTGTCACATGACGCAGGCTGGGATGGCGGGGCTAGGAAGAGTGTCGGAGAGAGGAGAAATGTCTCCTCTGCTCCGACACAGGCCTGATCTGCCGGCGCGCGCGCCGGCAGATCAAAGCAGCAGTGTAGTGGCGAGGCCGCGTGCCAGCGGAGGCGGCTCTGCATGCCACCCCTGGCACGCGTGCCATAGGTTCGCCATCACTGAACTAGATGCTACCGGACTCCATTAAAAGTGAATTTGCAAAATCCAGATTCTGTAAAGATCAGGTTTTTGCTCAAAAACTGGATCTGTGGCAGATTTAAAAAAACATTGATGTGAAAGTAGCATCAGCTCTACACTACTCACAAAATGTTATACCAAGATATATATTGACTTTTGGGTGAAGATTCAGGATGAAACTGAAATGCACTCTGACCTTTTCAGGTGAACTTAGTGTGCCCTTCTCCACACTTTTCGATACAAATCTTCAATTGTTTAATGTTTCAATACTTTTTGAACAACTTGCTGTTCTCTAACAAGGAGGTTAATGTCAAAATTTACAACAGGTATTTGAAAGTAGGCACTAGACCGAGACCAGCGACACCCATTGGACCAGACCACCCCTTAGGTAAGTATAATAAAAGATGTTTTTTACATTATACCAAACGGCCTGAGGACGTCTATGCAGCATTCCAGAATGCTGTCTAAAAGGGTCTTACTAGTAGTGGTCACAGCTTATATGCAAAAAAAACTGGTGACAGGTTCACTTTAAGGTGACAGAAAATGCTAACCTAACGAGGATGAATCTTCTGGGCTGAAAAATTAGCCCTCGCCTTCTACAAAAGCTGTAATTCAAGGAATTCTGTTTACAGTATTCTACTTATTTCAGTATCACCAAGGAACTATAGGATGTGCTTACAATGTATGAGTGAACCAATTTTTTTCTTTTTTTTTTAAGGAGACACGTTTGAAGTTACAGCATCTTTTTTCTAAGTATATTACATTACAGTTGGAAGATTAAGGATAAAATAAATCTTAAGCCTTGCAGATTGAGTTATGTTTGGAACCTGCTAGTGACCTTTTCGATCTATAATGTGACTGTACTTGAAGAAAAGCTATTTCGACTAGTCCCAGGTGCTGTAGATGAGCTAATGGACATTAATGCAGTTACAAATACCAGCGGTATTACCGGGACGTGTCCAGATCATCCCACCAACACTCTAAAGAGCCTCTTGTGAGATTAAAGCTGGTAAGACAAGGAGCCAGGCAAGACAGGTGCAAGTGTCATTGATCTGTGAAGACAGAATAGCATTCTGTGCCTCTGTCATATATTAATGTTCTTATATATTCACAGAAATGTTTTAAGTGCCCAGTTGCTGTCTTATAAAGTATATTGGTGTAGACCTTAGGAGAAAATGTCTGTGCCTATCCACACTTTCTTCCCAGGCTGTCAAAATGTAAAACACAGTGTGCCAGTTTGAAACTCACATAAGAACAGTTTTTGATATATCACTTCCAATAGACAAATATGCATAATATAAACTTACCGTATATACTCGTGTATAAGCCGACTTTTTCAGCCCAAAAATTGGGGACGGGGGCTCTGACTGGGGGCAGGAGGAGGCAGGAGGGGGCTGCAGTGACACCGCGCGGTCACGTGGGCCCGCCTCATTGATATGCACGCATCCCCCTGTCCATCCCCGGCAAGTGGATGCAGTGCATATTGCCGGACACAGCCCCTGGCGGCCCCCGGCAGTGGTATACAGCCCCCCCGCCTAGTACCGGGCCTCCATGCTGCGGCACAGCATACAGTAGTTCATACACTACCATCTCTCCCTGCAGCGCGCGGCTCCTCCATGTCCCAGCCGGCATCTTCCTGTAGTGTCATGTGACTGGCGCGTCCGCTCGTCACATGACACTACAGCAACAAGCCGGGCGGGAGATGGAGGAAGCGCGCGCTGCAGGAGATGGTAATGTATGAGCTACTGTATGCTGTGCCGCAGCATGGGGGCCCGGTACTAGGCGGGGGGGTTGTATACCACTGCCGGGGGCCGTCGGGGACCATGTATACCGCTGCTGAGGGGCCCTGTATACCACTGCTGAGGGGCCCTGTATATCACACTGCTGGGGGCTGCTGTATACACCTGTGCTGGGGGCTGCTGTATACACCTGTGCTGGGGGCTGCTGTATACACCTGTGCTGGGGGCTGCTGCATACACCTGTGCTGGGGGCTGCTGTATACACCTGTGCTGGGGGCTGCTGTATACACCTGTGCTGGGGGCTGCTGTATACACCTGTGCTGGGGGCTGCTGTATACACCTGTGCTGGGGGCTGCTGTATACCACAATTCTGGGGGCTGTATACCTGTGCTGGGGTCCACCCTCGGCTTATACGCAAGTCAATAGGTTTTCCCAGGTTTTGGGGGCAAAAGTAGGGGGGTCGGCTTATACACGGGTCGGCTTATACACGAGTATATACGGTATCTTTCTTTAGACATTGAATACTTAATTCATTTAATAAAATAAAAAACCCTATTAATAAGATTTTGCCCGCAATACACTTGTACCATATGGAATTGACAATTGGAAATTCTTAGTGACCTCAAAGCAAGGATATGCTTCCATTTTTCTACTAGGATCATGGACCAGACATGCAAAAATTCACGATCTGTGACAGTCTCTGTAGTTGAATACTCATTTCATTTTATGTGTCAAAAATACAGTATGGTAATACTAACTTGGTAAAATAAGTACTTGGATTATGTAGCGCAACTGCATTACAGAACATTTCTGAACATTATTATAAAAAGATAATTAGCAGTAGAGTTCAGTCCAGTATATAGTCTCTCCCACAGAAGTTAGGTGGTTGAATCTTTGTTCAATGATCGTGAACAAAAAATGCATACCAGTATTCATGGATCATGCATTAATAATCACTGTAAACCTATTTTGATCTTTTATACATTAAAGTCAAACTTCAATATGTCATCATAACCTGGAGGGCTAATTAAGCATATTCTAGAAAGACCTAGTTGATTGGCTACTAAGAATATTCCTGAGTTTGGGGTCCTATGTGGTTCTCCTATAACATTTTGATAGACAATGCCACTACTCACTTAAAGGGATCCTGTCACCTCCAAAATGCCTCCTAAACTACCAAAACATGTCCCTGCAGCATCCTATCACTAATCTCACACTCCTTTTGTCTCCTTAAAGCATCCTGTGAAAGCGCATGAAAACTTGTTAATACTTACCCATTAGGGATTATAATTAGCAGGGGCTATATACTTTAGCCCTTAGGGCGTGTTTTTTTGCAGGCTCCAGGATCCACCCTCTCTCTGTCGTCTGTGCTGCTTTGCTTGTGCAAGCTTTGCCCTCCCCGTCTTTGTCACTCACAGAACGCAAATCATTAGTCCTGCTTCAGCTCCACATCACAGCAGAAGCTGCACAGAGAGGGCTGGATCATTCAGGCTGCAAAACAACATGCCCTAAGGGCTAAAGAATATAGCCACTGCTAATTATGATCCCTAATGAGTAGTATTAAAACATTTTTATGCACTTTCACAGGATACTTTTAGGAGACAAAAGAAGTGTGAGATTAGTGATAATATGTGATAATATGCTGCAGGGACATGTTTTGGTAGTTTAGGAGGCTTTCTGGAGGTGACAGGATCCCTTTAAAGGGTCTGTGCCACAGATAACTGTACATTTTTAATTAATAGCTCTTAAAATAAAAATAATTGATTGTGTTAGAAAAAAGTGTTCATGTCCCAAGATATTGTTAGACTGTGTCCCTGTGTAATGTATGTGTCCAACCATGCAGGAATAGGTCGGATATACCACAGCTCCTGGGCAGGGGAGGAAGTAAAATAATTTACAGACATTACAGCTAATTCTCTCTGTGATGTAAAACAAGGTTTTAAACAGGCAATCTAATGTTTTTTGTGACGCCCCTGAGGGTCCAGTCGCCACAGAGGAACTGCGGGTGGCACGATTCAATTCCCCATATAAACTATTTCCCCATTTTGATTGGCACCGCCGGGGCCATGGAGCCAGGTGAGCCACTGTGACATCCCCAAGAGAACTGAAGGCCTGGTTTCAAGTGTCCCATTGCCCTTGCAGGTGATACATTTTTCATTACAGAAAAAATCACCTGTAATCCTGGACTGAAATGTCTGTATACTCTTTTATTTCCTCCCTGCCCAGGAGCTGTGGTATATCCGACCTGTTCCTGCATGTTTGGACACATACATTACATAGGGGAACATTTACATGAACATCTCGGGACAGGGAAATTTCTTTTTAACACATCAAATTGTGGGACTTATCTTTATTCTAAGATCTGTTAATTAAAATGTACAATTGTTCATGGTGCAATCCCTTTAAATATTAGGTGCCTCACCATTAGGATGATCTTAAACTAAAGAAATAAACTAAGGAGGCATGGTGGCCAAAGTGATTAACAGTACCGTCTTGCAGTTTGGGAAACATCTCCATGGACTTTGCAAAGGTCTATTCCAGTTACCTCCCACACTTTAATAATATGCTAAGAGGTCCATTGGATTCTGATGGAATTTATTGTAGGTGTGTAAAATAGAGAGATGTTTGTAAAACGGGGACCAATGTGAATGATGACACTTTGGAATATGTTAGCGCTATGAAAGAATGAAAATAGGAAAAAAACAAAAAAATACAGCCAAACATGTGCACATAGGTTAGAATTTTCAGGTGAAACTGCCATAAAAAAAATTTTATTACTAAAAACAAGTTTTAAATAAAGATTGTTAATGCACCCATACAGGATAGAAAATGATGACCCTGACCTCCATTAACAGGTTTGTCCGGTTTACTTTTTTTTTTGTTTTATTGCTTTCCTGCACATAAAATTAAACACTCTCAGTTGTACTCACCCACTGCCATCTCTCTGCCACGGACTTTGGTCTTTGCTGACATGGCTGCAGCGGCAACTTCACCTCAACATCACATAACAGCTGCAGACAATCACTGAGCACTGTAGAGCTGCCAATGTACACAGACAGAGGACCAGGTTGCTTTACTCAGTAATCGATTGCAGCAGTAATGTTGATGTGACGCCATGGCTGCAGCCATACCAACAAAAACTGACAGCTGCAAAGAACCGGAAGTGGAGCGGTCAAGTATATTTATTTTTATGTACAAAGATGACAATAAACAAAATGTAAACAGGATGACCCCCTTTAATGTAACCATTTCAGACCTAAATTATGCAAAGCTGTTTAATAAAATAATTTTTTTTGAAGTGTTTGCCAAAAGAAGCCAACGAGCTTTTAAGTTAAGTTTCTTCTCAAGAAAAAGTAGGAATAACTATTCACTCCAAAATGCAAAGTCCTTCAGAAAAAAACAGTTTGCCATATGAATGCCTGTTCATTGAACATTTGCATTAGGAAATCTTACTTTTGTTTCCCCAATGGAAAGTGTTCAATTTAATACAGAGCACAGATAGAAAGACATAGTATCACTCTGCTCCCATGTGAAATGCAAATGTCATTCTTGAATTACAGTTAATCCCTTCAATGCTTACAAGCCTGGCAGAGCATGAAGGGTTATTAGTTGTCAGCGTTTTTCTCGGATTGGTGGCTGCAACAGGGCAATATTAGTTCAGCCATTTATCAAAGTAACACTGTTGGTACCCAAAAGAAAAAGAAAACTTATTTTCTAGTCTTTAAAGGGAATCTGTGAGTATGGTGTCACACCTCAAACTATTTATATGTGCATGTAACTCTTTCAAAAGACAAGTCAGGTAATACCTTTTTATATGGCCAGGTCTTCCCTCTACTACTTAAAAATAAGAGTTTCAATTGATATGTAAATTAAGCTGTAGATCTGAGCCTCTGTCACTCCAACTCTATTCCCCCTGCCCAGCAACACTTCCTCCTGCTTGACAAACGGATTCCTTTGCCTGAAGTCACATAGCAAAGAGACCGTCATTCAAGCACTGTGCGGGAAATAGAGGTTTCAGATCTACAGCTTCATTTGCCTAGCAATGCACATGGTGACTTCTCGGTAACAGAGGATGGACTGGCCATGTAAAGGTATTGATGCATTTTTCTTTGAGAGAGCTATATGCACATATAACTAGTTTAGAGAAGTGAAATCCTTCTGACAGATCCCCTGTAAACTTTTATGATTGGAATCACACATTGAATATTTGATGAAGTTCTTAAAGCATTTATCCCACCCAAGCCTCCCATGGTTGAGAAATAACTTTGTCCGGACTCCAACCAGAAGTGGTATTTTTGTAAATTCCATAGAATAAGAAGGAGTTACGGAAACAGCCTCTCAGCCCAACATACCTGATAAAAATCACTTTATAGTTGCCCCATATTGTGTGCAAATCAGTATTAATTAGCCAGATATTTGGGCCCAGACTACACAGTGGACATCCTGTGACCTTGATTTTCAAGTCCATTGAAGGTACAGTTCAACAGTAAGGGTACCGTCATACTTGGCGACGCACCAGCAATCCCGACAGCAATACAACCTGGCCGGGATCGCTGGCGCGTCGCTCTCACTACGTGATCGCTGGTGAGATGTCAAACAGTCAGATCTCACCAGCGATGCAGCAACAATACGGCGGTCATTGGGACTCTGTCACATAGTGTTGAGATCGTTGTTCCTGTCAAACTCAGCGATACATGCTGCCCAGCAGGAGCCCGACGACCAAAAAATGGTCCAGAACGGTTTGTAACGAGCAGCGATCTCACAGCAGGGGCCTGATCGCTGCTCCGTCTCATACAAAGCGAGATCGCTGTTGAGGTCACTGTTGCGTCACAAAATTTGTGATTCAGCAGAGATATCGCTATCGATCTCGCTTAGTGTGACGGGGCTTAATAGCACAAGACACCTCACTCCAGATGGTGTCAGTGATATCATACATATCAACCTGAGGCAAAGGGTGAGGACTGTATGTCCTGATTTGCACTCAGAGTGGGATAAATAGAAAATAACATGTCAAGTATGTCGAGGTCCAGAGGTGAAATGAAGACAGAAAGCGCAGTGCCAGCAGCTTACAAAAAGAAAACCTAATGAGAGTTTCCTTATAAAGGACAATGGTACTGTACTTTGGAAAGAACACTGAAACTGGGGTTTGGAGTTTGCTGTGCATTTCTTTTAAAGGACTCGCCAGCACAGAAGATGTGGATGCACTTAAATGTTTGCACGCCGTGGTCACTGAACTTACTGATTTCAACGGTCATTGTGTTCTGACAGAGCCCCTTTAAATGTTTACTAGTAAAACCTTTACAAGTAGACAAAAATGAAAATATCACATTTTGCGTTGTACTCTATAACCGTATCATTGCAATTATGCATATTTCTTGTTGCCAAGCAACAGTGACAGTCGGAATCAGTTTTATTTAGTATGCACATGAAAACTAGATTTATATTGGCAATTTGTAGATTAATATGGACATTTCTAAATTGTGCTCTCAATATTAAATAGCTAAGTGATCCAAACATTTCAAGAAATATCTTAATGGCTGCTCTGCCATGTGCTTGCATAAAAACAATATTACAATATACCGTCCAGTGGGCACCAGAAAGACCATGTAGGTCCCAGTGTAAAAGTCACACATGTATAGTTGTGCAATGGAATTAATTGGATTTGACCCATGAACATCTATCACCCATCCATAGGGCAGAAACTGTATGATTATTAGGGTCCAAATGCTGAGACATCCCCCATTCCCAACAACAATGGACATAAAGTGCATGTTTGACCCCCACTCCCATACACCATCATAAACCAATGGGTGCACATGACAATCTGTTGGACACCCCAACATTATACATTTATTATCTATACTGTGGATAAAATTGGTAATATGTACTATAGGAACAAAGTATTGGGAAACCTACAGGAGCGTTTATGACATCCCATTCTAAAACCATAAACATCAATATAGCGTTAGTTTCCACTTTGCAGCTATCAATAGCTCTCACTTGTCTGGTAAGGCTTTCTACAAGATTTTGTCTCTGGGAATTCTTGTCCATTTATCCAGAAAAGCATTTGTGTGGTCAGACACTAATGTTGGATGAGACGGCTGAGCTCAATATTCGTTCTAGTTCATCTCAAGAGAAAATAATGTGGTGGTGTGGATCGCGGCTCTGTATAGCTTGTCATGTTTTTTCACATCAATCTCATCCAACCATGCCTTTACGAACTTTGCTATGAGAACTTGGGCACAGTCAGTGTTTAATCAAAATTGGAAGCTGCAATTGTCCAAAATGTTTTGAGATGTTAATTATATTTTTGCTTCACTGGATCTGAAGACCTACACCAACCTATGAAAACAACCTGAGAGCATTATTGCCCCTTCACCAAACTGATACACAATACCATGCTCAAATTCAGTGACTTCTTTAGAAAGACTCTTTCTGCCACAGATATTTGTAAAGTCAGACTACATGTAGCGCCTCTATAATACACAACTATGGTAATGGGAAAGAATAATCATAACAAAAATAGAATGATTAAGAGGGGTGTCCAATATTTTACAATTTCTCTGCCTTTCCTCTTCTTGCCATCTGCTAAAGAATATAATAACTTTAGTAATTAAGTCACAGATGGCACTGGGCAGTATGGTGGCTCACCACTGGGTCCCTGAGTTCAAATCACACAACGGACATCATGCACGTGTTCACGTGGGTTTCCTCCAATTTCCTCCCACACTCCAAAGATGTAAAAGGAATTGAGATTGTCAGCCCCAATGGGGACAAGTCAAGATAATGTCTATAAAGCGCTGCAAAATATGATGGCGCTATTGTGTTTCCCAAAAATCAGACATTCCCTGAAAATAAGACCTAGTAGAAGTTTTTCTAAACTGCTAAATATAAGGCCTCCCCCGAAAGTAAGACCTAGCAAAGTTTTTTCTTTGAAGCATGCCCTCTGAACAGAAGACCAGGGCATGCAGCTGGGATTCATACCAGTATTATCATAGCTCGCCGCAGTTGTCCAGGTGACCGCCACTGTATGTATTCCGGGTGCCGCTCTGAGCTCGCTGGCTCAGCACTATCAATAACAGCCGCCAGCTAATCAGAGGACAGCAGCTAATGTCGGCACATGAGATTACATGCGGGCCTCTGATTGGCCCGCGGCCGCTGGCCTCTGGTTGGCCAGCGGTTTACATCTACGATAACTGAGCCAGAGAGCTCAGAGCGATTCTCAGAGGAGGACCAGTAAGGATAGCGGTGTGTGTTTTTTTTTGCAGGTACCATAATGGGGATATTGGCGGCTGCAAGGGAATGATGTGGATATTGGGGGTTGCAAGGGGATGATGGGGCTGCAAGGGGATGATGGGGATATTGGAGGCTGCAAGGGGATGATGGGGATATTGGGGGTCGCTAGTGGATAATAGGGATATTGAGGGCTGCAAAAGGATGATGGGGATGATGGGGCTTCAAGGAGATGATGGGGATATTAGAAGTTGCAAGGAGATGATGGGGACATTGGGGGCTGCAAGGGGATTTTGCGAAATCATGGATCATGGAAAAATAAGACATCCCCTGAAAATAAGACCTAGTGCATCTTTGGAAGCAAAACATCATATAAGACACTGTCTTATTTTCAGGGAAACAGGTATATAAGCAATGCATAGGTCTGTTTGTTTGTTTTTGTTTTTTTTTTAAAAAAAAAGGGATTTTTGTTTACTCACTGTAAAATCCTTCTCTGAACCATCATTGGGGGAGATATGACAATAGGTTATGCTACTATCCCTAGGAGGCTTGACACTAAGTGAATTCTGAAAGAAACAGAACAGATTGGCTCATCCCCCACAGCATACACCCCCTGGCTGGGCCAGGCCCGGACTAGTTTAGTGCCCAAGCAGTAGGAGGCTAAGTATAAACAATGGAGTATAACCAAAGTTAACATGCCAAACTCAAAAATAAAGAACCAGAAAAAAAACAACGGGCGAAATGGGCAACAGGGTGGGTGCTGTGTCCCCCAATGATGGCTCAGAGAAAAGGATTTTACGGTGAGTACACAAAAATCCCTTTTTCTCCTACGCCTCACTGGGGGACACAGGACCATGGGACATCCTAAAGCAGTCCCTGGGTGGGAAAATAAAACCTTTAACCCAAGGAATGAGACGCCCCTGCACATGAAAAAAAAACTCTTATGTGGAGAGGTGCGCCACAGCCGCCAATAGCACACGTCTGCTAAGGCTTGCGTCCGCATAATCCTGAGTATGAACTTTATAACAGTTGGTGAAAGTATTTAGGCTTGACCATGTAGCCGCCTTAGACACTTGTTCCACCGATGCCTGGTGCCGAATAGCCCAAGATGTTCCCAGCGCACGAGTCGAGTATGCTTTTAGACCGCTAGGAATGGGTCTTATTTCACAGCCGATACGCTTCTTGGATGGTAGAACGTATCCACCTAGCCAAAGTGGCTTTAGACACTGCCAATACCCTTTCTGTGACCTTCCAGAAGGATAAAAAGATTGTCTGTCTTACGGAAGGGGGCTGTTCTTGAAACGTAGTATCTAAGGGCTCTCACTGGATCCAGGGAATGCAGAGCCCTCTCTACACGGTGCATTGGAGCCTGACAGAAAGATGGAAGGACGATATCTTCGTTGAGGTGGAAGGAGGGAAGGAGGAGACCACCTTTGGAAGAAAAGAGGGAACTGGATGCAGTACCACCTTATCTTGATGAAAAGAAAGGCACAGGGGCGTGGCTAAGCCTATGGAGGGATAGGACGCAGCTTGCCTTAGCTCCTCCGCATCAGCCGTGATATCTGCCGCCACAGCATAGATACCGCCGCTCTTCCTTAATGGGCAAATCCAAGAAAGGACTGGGAAGCTCCGGAACAGAAGAATTCGGTTCCCAGCCCGGAATTGACCGCTACCTCCGGTCCGGACCGAGTACCCCCAGGCCTCCCACACCATCCAAGATGGCGCCGCCACAGAAAGAGAGGGGAGCGACGGGGCGGGACAGGCGGGAATCCGGCAACAGATTTGCCTGCCTGCAAGAAGACGGAGAGGACGGAGACCCTCGCACAAGCCTGCAGCCCGGGGCCTCCGGAGACGACATTAACAGGTACCTCCGTGATCTGCCCACAAAAAGAGACCTGGAGCGCTTCGCATGCCGTATAGAAGCCTCTTATAAAGCCGAGATGCAGGCATTGAGATCAGAATTTGTCACAAGGGTAGAGGAGGTGGAGGAGGCCCAAGACTCAGTGCTGGACGAGCTACAAGCCCAAAGGTCCCTACTAACTACACACTCTGCCATGTTAGAAGACCTGCTATATCAACAGGAGGACAGCGAAAATCGCAATCGCAGGAACAATGTGAGGATAAGGGGCCTGCCCGAATCAGTCACCCCACTAGACCTGCAGGCGTCGGTACAGGCTTTATTTAAACAGATCTTGGGTGACCCAGCAGGCCCTGACATAGAAATTGATAGGGTGCATAGAGCCCTCTCAGCGAGACCGCTCCCAGCAGCAAAACCCAGGGACGTGATTTGCAGGATACATTTTTACTCGATCAAAGAGGCCATCATGAGGGAAGCCAGAAACCAAGTCGACATCTCTTACCTGGACACTCATGTAATATTGCTATCAGACCTGGCAGGGCGTACACTTCAAAAAAGAAGAGGACTACGCCCCCTACTTCTGGTGCTACGTGAGAAGGACATAAAATACAGATGGGGGTTCCCCTTTCAATTAGTGGCATCCAGAGATGGGAAGACGGCCACCTTCAAACGCCTTGACGATCTAACCCCCTTCTGCCGAGCTATGGAAATCCCAGAAGTTCCTCTACCGGACTGGCCCAAGATCCCACATCTCCCACCACCCCCGGCTAGATGGCAACGTGCTCAGACCCGTGGCTCCCCTAGCTCAGCAACGACCTGAAGTGATAGACGGAAATCCAGTCCGTCTTTACCTTTTCATGAAAGCGACTTCCACGTGATTTCGTGGCCCCGATGCAACTGTGAAGACCAACAGTTCCTAATGTTATTGCTGTTTTTGCTTTTTGGTTTTTTTTCTATCTGTTTTGCTACTATGCACTCGGCCACGAGTTTCACGAGTGCTATCATAATTGTCAGAAGACTATCTTGCCCTACTGACATGAATGACAGCTGCCGGTGACCTCCCTGGAATCCCCCCCTTCTCCCTCTTTTCTTGTTTATCCCCTCCTAAACCTATGATCTCTTAATCACCTTCCTACACTGAACATAGCATACCTTCTTCCTCTCACCATATTATGACACGGACCCACCCCCTTACACCTTACTTTCTCACAAACCTCATCTCTCTACTACATCCTCTTACACTCTATTCTATCCCATCCGCCCACCCCCTCCCAATCCACACACACCTCTCCTAAGATTGTCTACACACTCCACCAATACCCACTACCACTATTTCCCTACCTGCCCTTTCCCCCCTTTGGAGTAGCCATTGCCGTTTGCATTGGCTCTTCTCTCGTCCCCTTCTACCTCATCGGTTTGGTCACCGGTGGTTGCACATATTTGATTGGCATATGTTTATTGAGATTACATACCCTGCTGTGGCGGCGGGGAGGATGCGGGGGCGGCTGCCCCCATGGACTTCCACTTATACCCTCAGTGCTGGATGCGCGAAGCTATCCACTCTTGCACAACGAGGAACACCCTTTGGTGTATCCGGGACCCTCTTTCTTCATTTCCTCTTTTTTCCTACTTTTTCCGCTCCTCTACTCCGTTCTTGTTCTTTACTACACCTTCCCTGCCTTCCCCTACCCATAACCCCATTGCTGACGAACTACATCATAAATATTGGAGAATCCCAACCTCCCATATTTAATGGCCGGGACACTTAAATGTTGCTCTTTCAATGCGAAGGGCCTTAATGTCCCGGAGAAACGCAGACAAATCCTGACTTTCATGCACTCTAGCAAAATTCAAATACTCTTCCTGCAAGAGACTCACTTCAAAACTGACCACTTCCCGGCATGCGAGACCAGAAACTTTCCAACATGGTTTCAAAGCACTACTCCAGAATCTAAGTCCAAAGGAGTCTCTATTGCGTTTCATAGAACTTGTTCCCCTGAAATACTAGACAAATTGATAGATCCACAAGGCAGATACATATTCTTGAAAATATCCTGGTTGTCATCTGTATATGTTATAGCTAACGTGTATTATCCTAATAGGAATCAGAGGAAGTTCGGTTTTGCAGTCCGGAGGGGCCTGGAGACATTTGCTGGTGCGGTCCCTATCATCTTAGGTGGCGACTTCAATTTTCCTATAGATCCGAAGGTTGACACATCGTCGGGTAAGTCTCATCACTCTGTGCCATCTCTCCATCACCTGACGAAGCCCTGGGAAACCCTTCGCTTACTAGATATCTGGCGTATCTTATATCCTACCTCCAAAGATTACACATTCTATTCGCCAGTTCATAACACATACAGCAGGATCGATAGATTCCACGTTACTCACTCTCTTTTAGACAAACAATTACACGCCTCAATAGGCAACATACTGTGGTCTGACCATGCCCCGATCTTCCTCACTATGACATCAAATACCGTGACGCGCAAGCCGGGATCATGGCGACTAAATGAAAATCTATTGACAGAACACCTTGTGCCACGCAGACATTGTCACTTCGATCAACCACTTTATTGAAGACCATACACACGACACTACTCCATCCCCGACAAAATGGGAGACATTGAAATGCATCTTACGGGGGATACTCATATCCCATGGGGCGCGCCTCAAGAAGAGAAGGACAGCAGACATACAGGACTTACTCCGAGACATCACAGACCTTGAATCCAAACACCGTCTCACTCCCACGCCAATATTATACACACAATTGACGACACTCCGCATTAAACTATTGTCCCTCTATGACCAAAGAGACCGTATATTCCGAGATAAACTCCAAGCTCGCTATTACCACATGGGAAATAAAAGTGGTAGACTATTGGCCAGGGCCCTACATCCTAAACCCCCCCAGACGTACATTGCCCGTATAAAAAACAAAGAAGGTAAACTGATCTACAGACCTATCGACATCCTGGACACCTTCAGACAATTCTATGCCTCCTTGTACCAACTACAGGGCCATTATGATAACATGCCTCAACAACAAATCACAAAAATGTTCGAAAATTACATACAAAAGTGTGGCCTCCCGACCCTTAATAAAGAAGATAGTGAGAAATTGTCTGCTGATTTCACATTGTCTGAGATAGAAGAGGGCATAAGGAACTTAAAAGTTGGGAAAAGTCCAGGACCCGATGGGTATACAGCTAGATTCTATAAAAGTTTTTCAAACCTCCTCAGTCCTCTGCTTCTACAAGTATGCAACAATGTCTCGGCAGGTGGGTCCTTCCCTGCGCAGGCTCTCCTGGCCCATGTAGTGGTACTTCCCAAACCAGGGAAAGATGTTACGTTATGTGGCAGTTATAGACCGATATCCTTAATGAATTTGGATATCAAGCTATACGCCAAGATCATAGCAGATAGACTTAGCTCACTTCTCCCAGGAGTGGTAGATATGGACCAGGTGGGCTTTGTGAAGGGACGGGAGGCCAGAGATAATACGATCCGCTCACTGGCTCTCATAGATATGGCCAAGACAAGGGGCATACCCATGTGCATCCTGTCGATAGACGCCGAGAAAGCATTCGACAGGGTGCACTGGGGGTTCATGTTCGCTGCTTTGAAACACCTGGGGCTGAACGATATAATGCTCCATCGCATAGGGGCCCTATACACGTGCCCCGCGGCCAGGCTCCGGATTAATGGATCCCTGTCAGAACCCTTTGTTATTAGGAATGGCACTCGTCAGGGATGCCCTTTATCCCCATTGCTATATGTGATATGCATGGAGACCCTGGCTTGCTCCCTGCGGGGAAACCCCTCGATCCGGGGCCTTGGCCTAGGGGGACGTAGCCACAAATTAGCACTTTTTGCTGATGATTTGTTACTTTACATAACAAATCCCCTGATAAGCCTCCCGAACATCTTATCTGAATTGTCTACATATGGCCGCCTCAGCAACTTCAAAATTAACGCCTCCAAATCGGAATTGCTAAACGTCTCCCTACATGGGCTAGTAGTCGCTCTACTAGAGCAAGAGTTCTCCTTTACCTGGAGACAGGTCTCCTTGGATTACCTGGGGATGAAACTCCCTGCTGACCTAGACAAACTATTTGATTTAAACTACCCGGCACTGCTGGACAAAATAGAAAAAGATCTAAACAAATGGAATAAATTGTCACTGACATGGCTAGGAAGGATTCATGCACTACGTATGGACATACTTCCTAGGGTGCAAGTTTTGTTATTTTAGCTGTTTACAAAAACATGTTCAGAAATACAATTATATATATAATATGGGCTGAAAGTGCACACTCCCAGCTGCAATATGAGAGTTTCCACATCCAAATCGGAGAAAGGGTTTAGGAATTATAGCTATGTAATGCATAGCCTCCTCTTTTCAAGGGACCAAAAGTAATTGGACAATGGACTCTAAGGGCTGCAATTAACTCTGAAGGCGTCTCCCTCATTAACCTGTAATCAATTAAGTAGTTAAAAGGTCAGGGGTGGATTCCAGGTGTGTGGTTTTGCATTTGGAAGCTGTTGCTGTGACCAGACAACATGCGGTCAAAGGAACTCTCAATTGAGGTGAAGCAGAACATCCTGAGGCTGAAAAAAAAAGAAAAAATCCATCAGAGAGATAGCAGACATGCTTGGAGTTGCAAAATCAACAGTTGGGTACATTCTGAGAAAAAAGGAATTGACTGGTGAGCTTGGGAACTGTAAAAGGCCTGGGCGTCCACGGATGACAACAGTGGTGGATGATCGCCGCATACTTTATTTGGTGAAGAAGAACCCGTTCACAACATCAACTGAAGTCCAGAACACTCTCAGTGAAGTAGGTGTATCTGTCTCTAAGTCAACAGTAAAGAGAAGACTCCATGACAGTAAATACAAAGGGTTCACATCTAGATGCAAAGCATTCATCAATTCCAAAAATAGACAGGCCAGAGTTAAATTTGCTGAAAAACACCTCAAGAAGCTAGCTCAGTTCTGGAAAAGTATTCTATGGACAGATGAGACAAAGATCAACCTGTACCAGAATGATGGGAAGAAAAAAGTTTGGAGAAGAAAGGGAACGGCACATGATCCAAGGCACACCACATCCTCTGTAAAACATGGTGGAGGCAACGTGATGGCATGGGCATGCATGGCTTTCAATGGCACTGGGTCACTTGTGTTTATTGATGACATAACAGCAGACAAGAGTAGCCGGATGAATTCTGAAGTGTACCGGGATATACTTTCAGCCCAGATTCAGCCAAATGCTGCAAAGTTGATTGGACGGCGCTTCATAGTACAGATGGACAATGACCCCAAGCATACAGCCAAAGCTACCCAGGAGTTCACGAGTGCAAAAAAGTGGAACATTCTGCAATGGCCAAGTCAATCACCAGATCTTAACCCAATTGAGCATGCATTTCACTTGCTGAAATCCAGACTTAAGACGGAAAGACCCACAAACAAGCAAGACCTGAAGGCTGCGGCTGTAAAGGCCTGGCAAAGCATTAAGAAGGAGGAAACCCAGCGTTTGGTGATGTCCATGGGTTCCAGACTTAAGGCAGTGATTGCCTCCAAAGGATTCGCAACAAAATATTGAAAATAAAAATATTTTGTTTGGGTTATGTTTATTTGTCTAATTACTTTTGACCTCCTAAAATGTGGAGTGTTTGTAAAGAAATGTGTACAATTCCTACATTTTCTATCAGATATTTTTGTTCAACCCTTCAAATTAAACGTTACAATCTGCACTTGAATTCTGTTGTAGAGGTTTCATTTCAAATCCAATGTGGTGGCATGCAGAGCCCAACTCGCCAAAATTGTGTCACTGTCCAAATATTTATGGCCCTAACTGTATGTACCCTAGGAACCAAAATGCCACATGTCATTTCGATGCTCTATAACATCTTCAGAGACATAGCAGATGCTAATGCCCCCGACTTGCCGCGTTACAGACGTGCATGGGAAAAAGAACTGGGAAGAGACTTGTCAGACCACCAGTGGGAAAAGGCATACATCCTCACCAACAAGGCATCGACATCGGCCCTATCACAGGAGCGTAATTTCAAGGTGATGGCGAGGTGGTACAGGTGCCCGGCGATGGTAAAAACAATTTGTCCAGAGGCGTCCGACAAATGTTGGAGGTGCCTAAATGCAATTGGCACCTATACACACATTTGGTGGAGCTGCCGATTAATCATACCATTTTGGCAGGCAGTCCGGGATTTATACATTAGAATCTCGGGCCGCCAGATTGACTTTACGGAAGAAATTGCTTTGCTCAATATCACCTCCATGTCCCAAGCTCAGTTCAAGAAAGGCCTACTACGCCATTTCTTGACGGCCGCTAGACGCCTCATACCCAGATGGTGGGGCCGCACCAGACCTCCATCCGTAGTGAACTGGTAAATGAGATGAATGTTATCTGTAGGATGGAAGACCTTCTCTCACAAACTATACACACGGACTCAGCCGCACAGCGTCACCATGACCAATGGGCCTCATGGCTACTGTTCAGAGACTCGCCGGAATTAGAGGAATGGGTACTCCAATAAGGCTGCAACAACTCAACTCTTGAAATTATAATTAAAGGTGTAAGGTTTAAGTTCGCAGCACATTCCCACCCTAACCTTCCCTCTCTCTTCTCCCTCTTTACCCCCTCTTTCTTCTTACTTTTCCTCAAAACTACGTAAGTTTTCTAATATAGAATAATATAGTTGTTGATGATACCAGATTAATACCCCTGATACCTACAGAGGTCAACTACCTTATAACAACACTGTGAGGGGTCCAGTTCACAAAAAAGACTATTATGTTTTAAATGCTACGATATCTTGTCTGATGTTTCTTGACTATATTGCCTTATGGTTTGGCAATACAGCAAATGTACCATTATTTGTTATACCTAATAAAAACAAATTTAACCAAAAGAAAGGCACGACTCTCGGCACGAGAGTGCTGCCAATTCAGAAACACAACGGATGGACGTGACTGCCACAAGGAAGACCACCTTCCAGGACAGGAGAGTGAGAGAAACCTCTTTCAGAGGCTCAAAAGGTGATCTCTGGAGTGCATCCAAGACCAAGTTAAGGTACCATGGCTCTAACGGTCTTCGGTAAAGGGGGAACCAACTGTGACATCCCTTGAATAAAGGTTCTAACTTGTGAATGTGTCGCAAGTTTGCGCTGGTAAAGGACTGAAAGAGACTAAATCTGGCCTTTCAGGGAACTAAGGGCCAACCCAGAGTCTAGTCCCGACTGCAGAAAACTGAGGATCACCAGGATTGAAAAAGTAAAAGGGGGGTGATCATGGTCTTTGCACCATGAAAAGAAAATATTCCACGTATGATAGTAGATACGTGGAGAAGCTGATTTTCGAGCTCTAATCATGGCATGGCATGATATCACCTGACATCAGGTGAAAAACCAGCCTGAGTCAGCACCCAGGTCTCAACGGCCATGCCGTCAAATTCGGAGCCCCCGGACCTTGGTGGCAAACCGGACCTTGAGATAGAAGGTCTGGGCGATTTGGTAAGCGCCAGGGAACATCTGCGACTAGCTGAACAAGATCAGCATATCTGGCCCATCTGAGCCAATCCGGAGCTATGATGACGACCAGGACTCGTTCTGATTTGATTTTCCTCAGTATCTTCAGAATTAAGGGTGATGAGGAAAAATGATGGGAGACGGAACTGGCGCCACAATTGCACCAGTGCATCTTCTCCGATTGAAGTCGGATCATGAGAGCGGGCCGTGAACACCGGGACCTTGGCTTTTATTCGAGAAGCCATGAGGTCCACGTCCAGTGTCCCCCAGTGGCAGGAAATCTGTTGAAACACTTCTGGGTGCAGGGACCATACTCCTGCAACAAGGCCCTGGTGACTGAGAAAGTCCACCGCCAAATTGTTCACTCCTGGGATGCGCACTGCTGAGATGACGGACCTGGTCAACTCGGCCCAGGTGAGAATGCTTTCTACCTTCCCGAGAGCCCTTCTGCTATGGGTGCCGCCCTGGTGATTGATGTAGGCCACTGCCGTCGCTTTGTCCGATTGGACACGGATGTGACGACCCGCCAGGAGTCTGTGAAAACAATGTAGAGATAGGGCTATGGCCCGTATCTTCAGCAAGTTGACTGAAAACGATAACTCCTGTTCAGACCAGCGACCCTGGGCAGTATGACAATAAACTGCCCCCCCCAAATCCAGGAGACTGGCATCAGTGGTAAGGACTTCCTAATCGACCGGAAGGAAGGATCGGTCCTTGAATAGTCGTCGGGCACATCCACCATCGTAGTGACCTCTGGACCAAAGGGGTCAGGGAGAATACCCTGTCCAGTGAGAAGGGACTAGTGTCCCAGGACGTCAGCAGGGCCATCTGTAGCGGGCGAAGATGAAATTGAGCGAATGGGACTGCTTCTATTGCAGCCACTTTATTCCGGCAAACCCTCATCCTGTAACTAATAGAGTGCGGGGAGGATCAGAGCAGGGTGCATATTCCACGACGTAGGGCTTGAACCTTGTCTCGAGGATGGGTGACTAACCCCTGAGACCTGTTGAAGGCCATGCCCAGGAAGGTGATAGACTGGGCAGGAATCAGAGAGGAATTTTCGAAATTGACTAAGTAACCAAGTCTTGAAAGAGTGTCCATGGTTATTCGGACACTCTCCTCGCAGGCTGTGAAGGAGTGGCCTTTGACGAGGTCGTCCAGATAGGGCAGGACGACAATTCCTCTGGAATGAAGGATGGTCATGGCAGCAGCCATGACCTTCGTGAATACACTTGGTGCCGTGGCGAGACCGAAGGGTAAAGGGTAAAGCAACGAATTTGAATTGGTTCGGAAGCCTGTGTAAGGTGGATTGTTAGGGAGCCCTCCGCCGTATAGACATCGGTGTCAGGAGCTACACTGGCACCAAGTATCGACTTACCCAGGAGGTCTGTCACCGTCTCACAAGATGAAATGAAAGCGCTGTCTGTGTGCAGCTGTGTTACCTCACGCAGGAGAATATGCTGCTGAGCGAGACCTCAGTGTGAGAGGGCTGCACTTTTAATTCTGCAACTCAGGCCCCTTTTATAGGAGGCTGAGGATGTTTATAGTGTCCCACAGGACTGGGATAATGGGTATACGCCAGGTGCAGAGGGGGATACGAGGAGGCGACACTCCACATGCACTTCTGTTGATGGCTGGGAAATCAGCTCCTTATTAGGAAACCGTTGCCCTTGATATCCATGAAAAAAATTAAAAAATGATGTATCCCTTAGAGATCCAACAGAGCAGAAGGGAATTCGTGGAGTCGACACACCACGGTCCCTCCTGTTGGTGGCTGGGAAAGCAGCCCTCTTAAAGGGGGCTGTCGCTCATCTAAAAACTTCTCCGTAGAAAAAAATAATAATAAAAAATAAAATTGAAAATAAAAAAGATGTGGGTCTGTAGACCGCATCTGCCTACTACGGACACTAAGCTTAAACTGGTCGGGGCCCGGCCCAGCCAGAGGGTGTATGCGGTGGGGAGGAGCCAATCTGTTTTGTGTCTTTCAGAATTCACTTAGTGTCAAGCCTCCTAGGGATAGCAGCATAACCCATGGTCCTGTGTCCCCAGTGAGGCACAGGAGAAAAGGGAGTTAAATGAATCATCCCTGAATGGTTATGGCTCTGGCCATATTTGCATTTTACAGTCTTTTACAGTCTAACTAAGTAACTGCAAGCCCCTCACCAAACTCTCAAATAACTACAGATGCTTTCACAGCACAGCTTGCTCGCTGAGGGACCTTGTGACTGAACCCTGCGTCTTCAGAGTGCTCACATCTATGACATTCCCACGACCACCACAACCTCCGATCCTCCTGCACATATTCATGCAATTCTGTCATTTTTGTTTAAAGGTATGCTGTAATGGGACAAAATGCCGGAATGCCCGCGCTGCCACCAGGAATCACCAGGAAACGAAGAGTTAACTGGGCAGATTTTTCTTTATTATATCCTACAGTTTCGGAGCCTCTATCCGAGCTCGAATAGAGGCTCCGAAACGCGTAGGATATAATAAAGAAAAATCTGCCCAGTTAACTCTTCGTTTCCTGGTGATTCCTGGTGGCATGCGGGCATTTCGGCATTTTGTCCCATTACAGCATTACTGTTTCCACGGTCATCGTGAAGGTGCGGCCCTGCAGCAGCCATTCTACAAGCCATCTTACAGGACGTTTATACCAGTTGTGGGTGACACAACCGAGCCAGGTGAGCAGTTCCTAATATACACCACTATATATAACCCTTTGTAAAAAGGATAAGACCCTATGCGCATTTATCTCACGTTTACAGGTTGATTTTTGTTTAAAGGTGTCACTCTAGGCAGTTGCCAGTCCCTTGTTCCAGACTTGGTAGGTGGAGTGCTCGTTTTTTCTCTGACAGATTCCTTATGAATTCATATGTATATAGCTTTTCTTGCCAAAAAGCTTTGCATTACAGCCTGTCCAACAACACAACAGCTGTATCATAGATATCTGCAAATCATAAAGGCATTTGCAACTTTCAGTGAAGTATGAGCACATTTACCCCTTGTCAACAATGTCTATCTGAGCCTTAATTAACAGCTATTTATTTTTATTCTGCTTTTGTGTCTGCAGTTTAGCAGCTTCAACCCATTTTTAGTATTGTTTAATGACGTGACTGCATGTGGCCTTCTGTGGAAGAAGTTATATATATTTTTTTTGTACGGTTTGAAAGTACAAATTACTTTGTAATTTATATTCATTTATATGGCACTAATAAAATATACATACCGGATGATTTTTTTTTCCTCCCCAAACATATATTTTTATTTGCACTTGCTTTTTACAGGACAAGCTGTATTTTGAATGGCACCAACTAATTTATTACGCCATGTACTGGAAGCAGAAAAGAAATTCCAAGTCTGGCAAAATAAAAAGCTGAATTCTGTCATTGTTTTTGGATTTTGTTTTTACAGGGTAAAATGGCCTTGCAATATAATTCTCCAGGGCAGTATGATTATGGTGATATCAAACGTACAGAGGCTTTATTTATTTCATTGGCAAAAAAAGTGGAAATTCATAATATAAAAATAAAAAAATTAGTACCGCCATTTTCCAAGACCCATAATATTTCCATTTTTCGATCGAGGAGAAATGTGAGGTCAGGGAGATGATGTTTTTATAGATGTCATGTTGTGGCACGTTTTGATCGCCTCTTGTACATGGCAACAAAATGGAACAATGTGTCCATGATTTCACTGCAACCAGTGAGTTGCAAGCAACATATCTCTTTGTGTAACGGTACCTTTATAGCAATTTTTTGCAGTGTTTTTGCAAACATTGAAAAATGCAATTCTGGAGATTAGGCTGAAGGCACACTGTCGTGCATCAAACAGGGAGCGTGTTTGATGAACGACAGTGATGAGAGTGTGATGCGTGTTTTGGGTGTGTGTGGTGCGAGTGTCGTGCAAGTGGGTGAGTGTGCCTGCCTGTATTCATGTGAGTGTGCTGCGAGTGTGATGAGAGTGGGCTGCACGAGTGTGTGTGCTGTGATGCTGCCCACGGTCCTGAAGCAAACTTCAGGATCGTGGACAGTATTTACCGACATATTGAAACTCCGCGGCTGTCAAAGCTGCAGAGTATGAATGTGCAGACTTCCCTATACAGTAATGAATCATCTTGCACGGCTGTGTCAGCGGTGCAAGATAATTATGATAAACCCAGCTGCTGGGCACCTCTTTTAAATTTACGGGGTTAAACTGCATATGCGGCATCTGGGCAATCCGGTGCCATAGACTCCCATGTTAGGGAGCGCCGGATTCCTCCGGATCCGGGAGGATTTATGTTGGGCAGATTTTTTGCCCCAGACACGAAAACGTTGCAAGCAACGTTTTTGTGTCCGGGAGAAAAATCTGAATTTTCCCCGATCCTCCCAAATATATGGAAACCGGATGGCACATAGCTGTCATCTGGTTCCATCCGACCCCATAGGGCAACATTACCGCAAGATCGGGTCCAGGGTTGTCAGGTTTACACCGGACAGCCCCGGACCTGATGGTGCCGCAGTGTGAAGCCGGCCTTAGGAGATGCTTTTGAAAGCTCTGGCCTGGAGGGCTGCGGACTACCAACATAGGGCTTAGATTACAGTCCTGCAAAACCTTTTACTACTAATGACTACACAGTAAGTATGTATATTTTTTGTTATGTAAAGTATAAAAAAATGTGTTTTTCATACTAAACATTCAATTTTATCCAGAATATTTTATTTTAAAAGTTACTCATTCATTTTTTGTAAATGTATCAAATTATTTAAGGATATTTCAGTTTTATGCACTGATGCTTACCAAATCGCTATGGCTGGTTTCACATAACGATTTTGTGCCTGTCCGTGGGATCCGACTTTGAAGGGGGATCCCACGGACAGGCACGGATCCATACGGATCCCTGCAATCGGATGGCAAATAGCCATCCGATCTGCAGGATCCGTGTGGATCCTGCGGTCCCCTGTCTCTCCCTACTCCTGCCTCCTCCATCTTCTTCCCTCTCCTATGCTACTCTGTCCCCCGCTATTTTTTGCTGTGCCCCCGCTATTCTATCCTCCTCTATCCCTATCCTGTCCCCTGTCCTCTCCCTGTGTGTAAAAAAAATAAAAAAAACCTCCTCCCGGAGGATACATCACCTCTCACCGGCTCCAACGCTGCACACGATCAGGACTGAAGGACCTGTGATGATGTCAGAGTCACATGACCCGGTCAGCTGACCGGGTCTCTTACATCATCACAGGCTCTTCAGTCCTGATCGTGTGCAGCGTTGGAGCCGGTGAGAGGTGATGTATCCTCCGGGAGGAGGTTTTTTTAATTTTTTTACACACAGGGAGAGGACAGGGGACAGGATAGGGATAGAGGAGGATAGAATTGCGGGGGCACAAAACAGAATAGCGGGGGCACAGCATATAGAATAGGAGAGGGCAGAAGATGGAGGAGCAGAAGCAGGGAAAGACAGGGGATACGGAGCCGACATCGGATCCGAGGTGAGCTCGGATCCGATGTCCATAGGCTCCCATGCTGTGGGCACTAGGATCCGCCTCGGATCAGCAGTGATCCGAGGCTGTCCGATGTGAGTCACGGACACAAAATCGTAGCAGGCTACGATTTTGTACCCGTGATTACATCGGATGGGATCGGATGGTGCCAAAATCGGAAGCTAATAGTGACACATCCGATCCCATCCGATTCCCATAGGGGAACATGGGGTCCGATTTCGGATCCGATTGTATCCGTTTTGGAACGGATACAATCGGATGACCGAAAATCATTATATGAAAGCAGCCTATTCACTGGTCAACAGCATTTTTGGTGCCAAAGATATTTAATTGAATTTAGGGTAACTTTGGGGTGCTGATTCTGAATATGTCATCAGTTTTGCCAGATTGGCTCAAGTTTTTGAGATTTTTCGTAAAATGTGTTAAAAAAAAGACGTTTTTTGCTACTTTTTTAACGAAGTCTGTTATGTTTCTTCTATGTTTTGTCAGTGTATATTCACCACAAATGTAACAGAATGAGTCTGGATCGTTAAGACAACTTCTTCTTGATGAGTTCATGCTTTTCACTGGACAACAGACAACAAACATAAAGTTAGTGCAAAAATCAAGCTATGAACAAACTTTTAGAACACTAATTAACACAAAACTATATTGAGAACTGCTCAGTTCAAGTACTAATCCAAAGAAATTAATGAGATGATGCGTCGCATTTACCAACAAGTGCTATAAATAAGATACCAAAAATCTCAAAAACTTGAGCCAATCTGGCAAAACTGATAGCATATTCAGAATCAGCACCCCAAAAATACCCCAAATTCATTAAAATATTTTGGGCACCAGAAAAAAAAATTTTTTTTGTTGACCTGTGTTATTAGAGCTATGCTGGATCCCATCTCTTCCTCAGTGCTTTTGAGGCCTAGTTAGGTACATAAACATGTGAGTCAACACAATTAGGGTCCATCTAATGAGGTCACAATGCTGCTGACGGAGGTCTTACGCAATTTTGATTAAAACTGTAAGTTAAGTACTCAATGTTTTAATAATGTGTAGCAATAGAGGAGTTCATGTATTCATTAATTGAAGCGTGGTGTTGCATTGTGTTTGTATAGATGCCTTTAAGTTAATTAAGGGATTTCTATTTTTAATACTTTTAGCAATTTATTCCTTTGTTAACATAAGTCTGTCATTTACAGACAATGTAATACATTTACATCAAATGAAAATTAAGTGCAGCATTTATTTTATACATTTTCAAAGAAATTACATTTAATTAAAACTATACATAAGCATTACATTGATTAAAATGCTGCACACTAGACTGAATTATGCTTAAAAACAAAAATAAAAGTTTCCTTGAGAGAAGATCAGAGCTGACATCAAGACACTGAACAATTTGTCCTTGTGATTCCTAAGCTGCCAGTCTCAAATCTTCTGGGAAACCGCCAAAAATCAGAAAACTATTCAAAAGGTTTTAATATGAGCCTGCAATAAATCCTTATGAACCGGACAAAAGGATGAAAAATGCCAGCATTCACAAAGATGTCACAATGGGATACTGCACTTACAATATCAGCATCTGCTGAGCAGATTTAAGTCAAAACTGACATTGCTGCCGCTGATAATACATGGACAATAAATCCACAAACCATTAACGCCCCAGAAAACGCATATATTAAAGACTATGGACAATTTTGACATGAAAACAACGATTTTTACTTTCTTGTGTTTAGATTTAGTGAAAATGGCAAACAAACTTATAGAAATTCTATCATTTCTCATTCATATTCAAACCCCTTAATTTATACCTGTAGTCTTTTTTTTTTCTCAAAATATAGGCTGGATGTGAGGTTTGTGTGTATTCAGGATACAGTTCCTGCATATCCTGCACTTATTTTCTTGTTAAGAGTTGTCCTCCTTTATTAAAGCCTGTAGTTTCTGCCCTTCATGAGACTACTTTATACATGCTTTGTCCCCTTACAACAGGGGTTCCCAATGTGTAGTTCAGGAGCCATGTGTCAGCCCTCGCGGACAGCATCATCTATCCTTCTGTACCAGTATGCCGAATATTGTCCTTTGCATTATGCTTGTCTATGTCTACCCTTCCCACGTGTAAAGCGCCAAGGAATTAATGGCGCTATAATAATAAATAATAATATTAATAATGTGTCCCTGATGTGTGGCTCGCGGCTGTCATCCAGCTTGGCTGTCATCCAGCTAGGTCTTGTAAATAGCTAAGAAGAGAAGGTCTATAGATGGTGACTTTTGAGGAGGCGTGGCCTGCAGCTCTATGGAATAGACCTGTCTCTACAGAGCTCTGGTGCCTGACACAAAGCGACGGGGATTTTCGGTCTGTTATAGATAGAATTTCCCACCCAAGCTACGCTGACTGAACACTTACACCCCAGAGACCACCCAGACCAAGTTATATGAAGCCACGGTAAGAGGTTTGCACATAGGACCTCTATGAACTCTGGGCCAGATCCCTGTTTACCTCAGGTGCCATCTTGCTGAGGAGAAACAGGACACCAGCACCCAAGGACTCATCCCCGTCCTCACCCACGAACCTCTGAGGTGCCCACTGAAGGCTTTAACCCTCCACTGGGCAAGCAGGGCCTAACTAGAGGTTCCCTGCTGCTGGCAATCAAAGGACAAGGAACAAAGGGAACCGTTATTACAAACACAGACTCTCCTGCTTCTCACACCTCTCTCCCTGAATCTGGAGAGGGGATTTGCATCCAGCCCTGCAGCTGTAATCTTATCTTCAGAGGAGACCAAGTTGGGAAGACTGGAGGAACTTTTTTTATTTTTTTTTTCTCTACTCCCTTGAACCTGGAGCAGAGCAAGTCATGGCATATCACACAGGCTTATCCACAGCTCTCCAGCGCCATCTAGCGTCACAGACCTGTTCCAGCAGCGAGAGAAGTGAGGAGGATCAGGACAAGACCTGCACCGCACCCGAGCTTCGCAAGGACAGGATCTAGACTCAAAGAAGAGGACAGAGCCCTACAAGCAAGCGGGTGCCCACCCCTGGATGTCCCCACGTTTACAAGCTTCACAAGGCTCCACAAGCGACCCAGAAACTTTTCCACAACACATCTTGTGCACTTATTACAGAGGTAACTTTACAGCTAGCATCTGCCTATATCTCTCTCACCTCAGCTAATACTTGAACTAGGCTTCAACCAGCCTCTCTGAGGACCTGGCAGATGCATGCAGCATTGATCCACCACCAATTCTTTGAACCCTATTACTGATCTGAATACATGACTTTGGCTACACTTACTATATAGACACCAGATACTCATTGTTTGCAGCGTGCAGAATTTGTCAATATTATACCTGCTTATTTAATCTATTACCTTAACTGCATTAGTAACCCACGTGACATACGGTCTGCCCTAAGACTGGTACTGATAACTCAGGAGAATATATGAATTGAGGAGCACGATTCTACTAATTTTCAGCACGTATTAATCAGCAACTTGTTACCTCTTTATATTGATCTGGGACCACCTTGCCCCTTTAGCCCGCTATTTTCCCAAGGGGATAAATATATTGCATGTATATTTAGATGTTTTTGCTTCTGTGATAATTAAGTGACTAGTAGTAACAAGTAAGAGATACGCAAGTTCTTGTATACGTACATATTGCTCCTGATTCACTCCTGCGAGTGGCTCTGGAAATCTTCTTTCAGGGACTACCTGCAGACTCTTACTTTACACTGACATAGAACTAAATGTACACTTATATATTTTGACTCCATCACTTATCTAAGTCTGCCTCCCAACCCCACAAGACCCTTCACCTGACACTGCTTCGTACTGCATACTGTCTACAATTCCTCCACTACTAGACTACTATAGCAGCACTCATACCTCTGACTTCCTCTAGACTCCCCCTGATTAAAATAATCAAGGACCAGCCGAATTATGTCTAAGAAGAACAAACTTACTTCAACTCCACAAGGGATCGAATCTGCAGGAGATCTACAGAAATCTCCACTAAAAAGTAGAATCCCCACACCTTTACAGCACAAAAGGCAAAGAAGGAGACTACACCGAGAAACCAACAGAATTCCCGATGGATGAAACCAGCTACTATTCTTCCAAACGGAAGGAGATGGGCACTCCTTCTAAATCCAACTTCCTGACCTCTTCCACAATTAGCCAGACTACAGACCAAAAATCCAATATCAAAAGCCCGGCTAGGCAAAAACTGAGAACGGACAACACAGAAACAGAACCACTCATTAACTACGCTCAGGGGCAACCCCTAGATAAGGACTTCATGATCAATCTTTTTACGGCTTTCCAACTCAAAATGGAAGATAATTTGAACACGCATCTAGATGAAATGAAAACAACTGTAGCCACCATAGTCTCAAGGGTCGACGAGCATGATCAAACCATTTCCGACCTCAGGAAAGATTCAAAACTAGTCAAGAATGACTGCACCAAAATGAAGGAAGAAATCAAATTTCTTAAAGAGAAGTTAGCAGACAGGGAAGATAGAGACCGAAGAGTTAATTTAAAATTTAGAGGCATTCCTGAAACAGTTAAACCCCAAGAACTTGCCACCTTTATTAGAAACCTGGCTAAGAAGACTGTACCAGGGAAACAAGACATTGAATGCTCGATAGAGAGAGCCCATAGATTACCCAAACCAACCCGACTCCCAGACAATATCCCGAGAGATGTCATTGCTAAATTCTCCTTTTTCCCCACCAAAGACCATATAAATGAATATCTTAAGAGGAACAAAGCCCTGCCACCTCCTTACCACGACATTAAAGTTTTTTTTGACATATCAAAAGAGACCTTAATAAAGAGAAAGTCACTCAAACCACTCACAGACGCATTGCGAGCTAACCAAATCTTATACAGATGGAGCCACCCATCATCCAACGTCATCGTCACGCTCAAAGATAAGACCTACAATCTCGAAGACGCCGGAGAAGGACTCAAGATCCTGAAAGACCTCCATATCGGAGTCCCGGGATGATCCCACCTCTAACCCTATAGACTAAAACACTCAGTCAAATTTAGGCACCATTGGCCAAAACATTAGCCACAAGGAAGGACAACACTGGTCTCTTGACCCTTCCTCAAAGGTTACTTATTGATACGTCACAGTTGACGTATCATAAATTCTCTCGAAATAGAACCTTGTCCAGTTGATAAGGTTTTGTTGTAATCCCTCAATTCCCCCCCATCCCCTCACTTCTCCCTGTAGAGTCATTCCTCATCTAACCGACCAACCACACTCTGCGACAGTTATGACCCACAATTTTCTATCATTAAACACAAATGGCCTCAACTCGCCGCAAAAGCGTTTTTACGTATGGAAGGAGCTAAAGAAACTTGCCATAGACATTGCTGGACTACAGGAAACGAGGTTTAGTGCGGAACACCAGCCAAAATTTTCAAATCCGAACTTTCCCCATATTTTTTTCTCCTCAAATAAAAAGAAAAAAGCAGGCGTAGCCATACTAATTAAGAAAACAGTAAAATTCGAACTAAAAGAAGTAATAAATGACACTGAAGGCAGATACATCATCCTCAAGTGCCAATTGAATGACGTCACCCACACACTAGTTAATGTTTACGCTCCAAATTCCGGACAAATCTCGTTCTTGAAAAAACTCATACGTCTAATCAGAGAAAAGCAAGATGGCATCCTGTACATATTCGGAGATTTTAATTCTGTTCCTAACAGCAACTTAGATTCTTCTAACAAAAGTAGAAACCAGAACACCCAATTGGATCCAATATTGAAAAAAGAAGAACTATATGACGCCTTTAGATGTTTCAACACTTCATCGATCGAATACACCCACTTCTCCAACGTCCATAAGTCTGTAGCCCGCATCGATCTAATTCTTACAGATGTCTACTCCCTTAGATGCATCAAATCGGTCAATATCCTCCCCAGATCATGGTCAGATCACTCGCCAGTCTTGTTTGTAACATCACAGGGATCCCCTCCAATCCGTAGAAACACTTGGAGAGCAAACTCCTTTCTCTTTACTCACCCGCACTACAAAGCAGAAATTGAACAAACCCTAAAATTTTATTTTAACGAAAACGACCTCACTGACACCTCAATCTCGACCATTTGGTCCGCTCACAAAGCTGTTATAAGAGGTCTTCTAATACAATTAAACTCCAGATACAGAAAGTCCCTGACCTTAGCAACAGATACCCTGATTCAAAAAATTAGAGACCTGGAATTATCAGTAGCAACTCACCCTAATGAATGTACTCGAAAAGAAATTCTCAACTTGAGAATTGAACTTAAATCATTGTTGATCTCTGATTACGATTAAATGATTCGTCTAAACAAGTCTAAATTTTACAATTGCTCGAACAAACCCACCAAACTTTTCGCTACACTTATAAAACACCGCAGAACTAAAACTAACATTTCCCAAGTAAAAAACAATAATGGTATCCCACAAAAACTACCACAACAGATTTCGGACACCTTTGCCGAATATTACAAGTCCCTCTACAACCTGAACCAAACGCACTCAGACCCCACTACCCTCCACTCCAAAATTCCCGCCTTTCTCGATTCAGTAGATCTTCCCTCACTCTCTGAAGAAGACGAAAAATTCTTGAACTCTCCATTCACTGAAAGAGAAGTTCTAGACACAATTACGTCTTTGAAAAAGCTTAAATCCCCTGGACCTGACGGCCTTCAAAACGAATATTACTCCACTTATCAAGAAATATTAGTACCCTACTTAACCAGACTTCTAAATTCCTTCACTGACCCCAAAGCACAACCCCCTAAAGAAATCTTACAGGCCATTATCACCATGATACCCAAAAACAAAGGCGACCCAGAGAACGTATCAAATTTTAGACCCATCTCACTTTTAAATTCAGACCTTAAAATAATTTCCAAAACCATTAACACCAGAATACAGAAGATCACCCCGAAACTAATACACAGCGATCAAGTAGGATTCATCAAAAACAGAGGTTCAGCGGATGCAACCAGAAGAATCATCAACTTACTATCTCATATCGAAAGTCATAAAACCCCTGCAATTATGGTCTCTGTCGATGCCGAAAAGGCGTTCGACAGAGTCCATTGGGGCTTTCTCTTCGAATCATTGAAAAAATTCGGCTTTAGGGGTAATATTCTCCACTTAATCCAATCATTGTACTCTAACCCAACAGCTAGCATCTTAACTAACAACACTTTTTCAGATACCTTCCCCCTATCAAATGGAACTAGACAGGGATGCCCCCTATCACCCTCATCATTTGAACTCTACATTGAACCGCTTGTGGAAAAAATTAGGATGAATTATCTCATAAAAGGTATTCACACCAGGACTAAAGAGTATAAAATCAGTCTGTTTGCGGATGACGTCATTCTCACCTTATCGGACCCTATTAACTCCCTTAGAAGTCTGTTTTCGACCATTGAAGAATTTGCAGCAGTTTCTTCATACAAAATTAACCTCACTAAGACTCAAGTCCTACACTTCAATCTTGACCCCGAAACATTGTCCGCTATTAAGGCTGAGCATAACCTTGCTTGGGACAAGAAGGAATTAGACTATCTAGGCATCCAAATTACTAGTCACATCTCCACCCTGATAGACAAAAACCTTACGACATTAATCAAAACTATCCAGTCGGATCTAACACATATCTCAACGGTTGATTTGTCTTGGATTGGAAGGATCGAATCTTACAGGATGTTTACACTGCCAAAGATACTTTATGTTTTTCGCTCCCTTATAATTCCAATAAAACAAACGTGGATTAAGAAACTCCAGTCCCAACTCTCCTCCTTCATATGGGGGCAAAAGAAACCGAGGGTCGCTCGGAATACCTTGGAGAAGAGCAGAACAAATGGAGGCCTGGCAATTCCCAATCTCATGGTGTACTATACCTCAATCATAATTACTATGAGCAGAACCTGGTGGAGCGAGACTTTAAGACCCAGCTGGCTTACTTTAGAGGAATCCAAACATCCTAAACACAAACTCACTCTCCTACTTCTATCTCATCTATGTGAAAAAGCAAAAAGGCTTCCATCGGATTTAACAAATAAAGCGATAATTCAGGCATGGAAGCTCCTAGGTACCAAAGCAACGGAAACCTCTTCATTGTTGTCACATGAATGGATTCCAATCGAAACTTTAAAAGTATTGATCCCGCAAGTAAATTTAGACCTATGGAAAAGCTTAGGAGTGAACCTCATATCTGACATCATTGATAGAAACAATCAGCTAATCCCGTTTGCCCAATTACAATCAGCTTTCCACCTACAAGGAAACGAACTCTTAACATGGGAAAAGATTAATAGTTACATAGACAAGAAAAAACCAAACTTCCTCCTTCCCCTCTCTATAGCGCAACTATTTAAACACAATCTCTCCCTCACTTTCTGGTCCACCAAAAGTATATATAAAATTGTGAATTCAGATTCATCCCTCACTAATACTTCCAACTTAATTGCCTGGGAAAAAGAACGAAGAATCACGATCGACCCCGACCTCTTGAGTTGCTCACTTTCAAAGCTGCAGAAGGCGATTCCGTGCGCAACACTGATAGAAACCGATTATAAGACGCTCACTAGGTGGTACTTTACCCCACAAAGACTTCATTCAATCAAAGAAGAAAATTCTCCGCTATGCTGGCGTTGCCTTCTTGAGATAGGCAGCATCTCACATATCTTTTGGTACTGTAAAGCCTTAGAGACTTTCTGGAATGAGACTCAATTACTCCTCACAGACCTAACTGACAACGGCTGTACACTTACCCTGGAACTTGTCATCTTACTCCTAGATATAGAACCTATCCCCCTCAATTTAAACCTCTGACTCCCCACATTATCCTGACTGCAAAAACACTCATTGCATCGATGTGGAGGGACACCAAGGCACCCTCCTTCTCTATCCTTCTAGAGAAAGTGGCCGCACACAATGCATATGAACTGTCCTATGCGCTAAGGCACAAATTAATAAACAAATACCACAAGAAATGGGGGCCATGGAACAGACTCTTCCCTTCCATACACACCCCATCCTCGAAATCTTAGGCACAAAAGCTCTTGAGAACACACTTCCTAACGGAGCAGACTCTACACCCTACCTAACCCTGTTCCCCCCCCCTCCTACCCCTGTTTTATCCCTACCTTACCTTTATCCTTTTGAACCATGTTCTAGAATTGCACTATCTGTTTTATATTGAACAGTCCTGAAATTACTTCATGATCATTAAGGCCCCTTTCACATCTATGCGTTTGCTGCGTTTTGCTTCATTTGCGTTTTTTATGCGTTTTTACCGCAAAAACGCATCAAAACGCACGCGTTTTTGTCCCCATTGATTTTAATGGGAACGCATAAAAAACGCATGCAAAAACGCATGTCAAAATGCATGTGCGTTTGCAAAAACGCAAAACGCATGCGTTTTTGCAAACACAGCTCAAAACGTGGCAAGCAACGTTTTGGGCTGCGTTTGCAAAAACGCATGCGTTTTGCGTTTGTGCAAACGCACATGCGTTTTTGCATGCGTTTTTCATGCGTTCCCATTAAAACCAATAGAGACAAAAACGCAAGCGTTTTGATGCGTTTTTGCGGTAAAAACGCATAAAAACGCAAATTAAGCAAAACGCAGCAAACGCATAGATGTGAAAGGGGCCTAACTGTCAGTTCTAAGCCTATATTGTTGTAGATGTAGTTTAAGTCCCGTTGGTTGGAACTATAATCCTCCACCTAATCTCTACTGATTAATACTCCTCTCGGACTATGTTTAATTTTAGTGCATGTTTATCTTGTTTATTTTGTCATGTAAAATCAATAAAACCTTTTGAACAAGATGGTGACTTTTATGAGTAGCTCCACACAGAACAGACCTGAATATGGGTAATATATAACCTAAAATTTCCCAAGAAAACCACCAACCCTAATCAGGAGGCAGATAAATTGGGAATAAATGATCCAAACAATATAATTAGAAATGCTTCAAAATTTTTAAGAAATGTATAAATGTGTAAGGGTACCTTTTCACGCCACAACCACCGGAGACATTTTTGACGGCAATATATCGCCCTGGAATTATCGCCGTCAAATTGCCTCCTAATTGCGGTGTGTATTTCGGAAATTTGGCGGCGATATGTCGTCTCGTTCCGGTCACCTGATTTTGGAGCACTGTTCCAAAATCAGGTGACCGGAATGAGGCAACATATCGCCGCCAAATTCCCGAAATACACGCTGCAATTAGGAGGCAATTTGACAGCGATAATTCCAGGGCGATATATCGCCATCAAAAATGTCTCCGGTGGTTGTGGCGTGAGAAGGTACCCTAACAAACATCTTCAGTGATAAACAAGCAACTGGCTGTGGAAACCACAGACAGAGGAACAAATGAGACTAGGCGACCCTAGTAGAACACACTCTTAAAGTGATCCTAAACCCAGAAACTGACCCCCCCTTATCTTTAGACCTGTCCCTGCACCCCCTCTTATCATTTCTAGCCATCCCTTTTGCAGAAAAAATCGCTTTTGTAAAGTAAGAGAAAAGGTTATAATACTTTGACCTGTGTGAGTTCTCTCTTTCTGTGGAAGCCGAGATGGGACGGGCCTGTCTGCTGCTGCCTGGTAAATATGCACGCCCCTCTCTGCTTCTAAGAGCCTGGTCGCGTCATGAAAGGGGCGGGGCTAAAGCGCGCATGCCGGAGCCCCGCCCCCTTTCATGACGCGGCCAGGCTCTTAGAAGCAGAGAGGGGCGTGCATATTTACCAGGCAGCAGCAGACAGGCTCGTCCCATCTCGGCTTCCACAGAAAGAGAGAACTCACACAGGTCAAAGTATTATAACCTTTTCTCTTACTTTACAAAAGCGATTTTTTCTGCAAAAGGGATGGCTAAGAATGATAAGAGGGGGTGCAGGGACAGGTCTAAAGATAAGGGGGGGTCAGTTTCTGGGTTTAGGATCACTTTAAGTAGTAAGACATGACTATTGGGGTATACATAAACTTATGCCTATCACTGAGATTGAGATTGAAAAACAGATTGTACTATCTCAGTTCGGGTTCAAATTAACCACCCAGTAATGCCCATATTTAGTCTAGACAATAGATGTCATGAATTAACCCCATCCTACTAACTGTAGTATAGTATCATGATGGTGAAAAGCAACCTCCCTAAACATAAGTCTCACTATATCGTATAAGTATTCAGGTACACAATCAAATACACGTACCTTGAGACATGCTTAGAGAGATTAGGACCAATAAGGATGGGGAAAGAGTGCCCACAGGACCACAGCCTACACCCTTGACGCGGACGCGTTTCTTCCACACACGATGGCTTCGTCAAGAGGCGTTGCCTGATTTAATCATATGCCCCTTATATAGGACCCCAGATAAAGTGTCAAATTACACTAATCTACAACTGCTGTGTGCGCCATTAATACAGCATGATGTGAGCGTCCGGAACTTCCCAGCGCCGCCGCGCACCGGAAAATATGGGTCGGAGGAACAACGTCATCCGAGCCATCACCCTGGCAACTGCCAACGATGCCGCAAGCCGCAACACCCACAGCGGATGCCTGCATAACGCAGCCAGCCTGGAGGGAGTATGTATATGTAGAAGGATTGTGCCATACTGCTACTACAATAGCACCAGAAACAAAAGTCCTATTTATATGCCACAATATGCAATAAGGGGAAAAGTAATTATTAAATAGTCCTAACCACTAAATATCCACAATTATTAACCCCATAGCGATAGAGCTAGGATAGAGCTTATACTTCTAGACCATACATAATTAATTAACTCTATATCGGGCTAACATACGGTAGACCGTGACATATATATAACAATCACATATATACTGATCCTTTCAAATCAGTGCCCTCAGTATATCCTTTATATATGGTCTCACCTAATAACACCCAACCCCACCATCGCAATGTTGTTATAAATATATAGAAAAGAAGTTAGAAATATCCCCATCCTGCATAATAATATATTATACTCTAATTAGGCAACAAGTTTCTGTGGACTGAGCCGCTGCACATATCTAGCAATTGAAGATTTATTTATTATTATTTATTATTTATATAGCGCCATTAGATTCCATGGCGCTTTACATGAGGATGAGGGAGACAAGAACAAGTACACTAAATCTAGGCGATCAGGACGTACAGGTACAGGAGGGGCAGATCATATCTTGAGAGGGACTCCGGAAATAGATTTTGTAGTTCATCATAAATATCCAGGCTGGACAACTTCACCGAAAACCGGGTGAGAAAACGGGCAACTGATCAGTGTATATAGCAAAAAATCTGGGGACAAAACAGAGCTATTAAAATCAAATCTAAAATTGTGAAACCAAACCACTAAAAAGGAAATAAAAACAACCATAGTCTCATAAAAAAGCAATAAAGCTGACCATTTCGTTGAGACCAAGTGGAGTCACTGTGTTCAAAAGAGTGATCCACTTGGTCTCCTTCTGCAACAAAACCCTATTAACGTTTCCTCCTCGAAAGCCCATGTATGCTCTATCTATACCCCTAAAGAATAAACCGACAGGGTTGCACTCATGTTTGTCCCTGAAGTCTTTTGAGATCGTCTTCAATTTTTCAAGTTGTTCTTCATCAGTAATCTTGGCAGCGCCCCTGATATCTCTCAGATGTTCCTGTACTCATACTTTCAGGGCTCTCATCGTCATTCAAATATAAATAAAATTTCAAGGGCATAAGGCATAATAAATCACTGCCTCTGTATTACACGTAAAATTGTGTACAATTTTAAAGTTCTTAGTCTCACCTGAATCACAAAAATCCAAGGTCTTTGGCATGTGGCGACACACAGAGCAATTACCACATGGGTATGATCCCCATGGGGGGCCTCTACTGTTGAAAATGTACTTGCTCCAGGGAGGCACATAATGGCTTTTTGTTAACAGATCTCTCAAATTTGGTGATCTACACCACGTTATTGATGGATGATCAGAAAGTGACTTAGAAAGATCACTATCTGATAATAACACACCCCAATGTTTTTCAAAGGAATCACGGATGGCCTTCCACTTCACATTGAAGGTAGTAATGAATCTCACACTTTTCTCACCTATCTCTGCCCTTTTGTAACTTGGGACCAAAAGTTTCTGTCTCTCCTGCCTCTCCTGCAGCAGGGGCCTGATTGCTGCTGAGTCACAAGTTTTGCAACGCAACAGCGATCTAGCTATGTGTGACATGTAGCAGCGATCAGGCCCCTGCTGTGAGATCGCTGATCAATACAAACCGTTCAGGATCATTTTTTCGGAGTTGAGCTCCCGCTGGGCATACTGCATTGCTGTGTTTGACAGGGACAACGACCAACGATCTCAATACTACGTGCAAAAAAGTCCAATGACCGGGCACTACACACCATAGAGCTCTGCTATATGCCTGACTTTTGGCTAACCCCAGTGCCTGGTGTTGCACAGCCTTAAAAAGTAGTATGAAGTTCATAAAGAAAATAAAGAAAGGCGGCACTCACCATATAGGCTGGTGGAAGAGTGTTTTAATCCAGGTAAATTAGTCCATTAAAACAGTGCTGGTGCGGTGGGGAGAGGGAGTGAGAGGCCGTCGGAATGACGGTACCGTTTCGTATCGTGTAGCGATACTTCTGCGGGTTCCAGTATGCCGCCTTTCTTTATTTTCTTTATGATCTCAATACTACGCCCGAGTGTGACAGATTCCCAATGACCGCTGGATCGCTGCTGCGTCGCTGGTGAGATCTGTCTGTTTGACATCTCACCAGCGACCACGTAGCGACGCTCCAGCGATCCCGGCCAGGTCGTATCACTGTCGGGATTGCTGGAGCATCGCTCAGTGTGACAGGGCCCTTACTTCTAATCCTGTGACGACTACAGTCCCAGTTGCTTCTCAGAATTAGCTTTTTTATATCTATAATAATAATAATAATAATAAAACTTTATTTGTATAGCGCCAACATAGTCCGCAGCATAGTCCGCAGCGCTTTACAGTACAATGGTACATATAAGAAAAATATACGGTACAGAAAGGTAATGCAGAACAGTAGTTACATACAATAAACATAGAATCAACTCAGGAAATACAATAAAAAGGCAAAAAAATTAAGGTGACCCTGCTCGAAGGAGCTTACAATCTAAGACGGGATGGGAACACAAAGTACAGGGGCTTATAACAATGAATATCTTATGTTTAGGTGACTACTGTTAGGGAGAAGGATAGGCCGCCCTGAAGAGGTGTGTTTTTAGGGAGCCTCTGAAGCTATGCAAGTTGTGGATGGTCCTAATTTCTTGGGGTAGAGCATTCCAGAGGTTTGGTGCAGCTCGAGAGAAGTCTTGGAGTCGGGAATGGGAGGTTCGGATTAATGCTGATGTTAGTCTCAGGTCACATTCAGAACGAAGGGGACGGGGGGGTGGTAGACAGAGATGAGGGTGGAGAGGTAAGGAGGTGCCGCACCATGAATAGCTTTGTGGGTGACAACGAGCAATTTGAATTTGATCCTATAGTGAACGGGTAGCCAATGTAGTGACTGGCACAGAGCAGAAACATCTGAGTAACGGTTTGCTAGATAGGTGATCCTGGCTGCTGCATTGAGGATAGACTGGAGAGGGGAAAGCTTACTGTGGGGGAGGCCAGCTAGTAAAAATTTACAGTAGTCAAGGCAGGAATGAATCAGGGCCACGGTGAGGGTTTTAGTTGTTTC
Organism: Allobates femoralis; assembly: GCA_033576535.1. Taxonomy (NCBI): domain Eukaryota; kingdom Metazoa; phylum Chordata; class Amphibia; order Anura; family Aromobatidae; genus Allobates; species Allobates femoralis. The sequence continues at coordinate 549,377,907 of JARQOC010000001.1, read as the reverse complement.
CATGGTGAGAAAGGGGAAGATTCTAGAGATATTTTTCAGGTGCAAGCGACAGGAGCGGGTGAGAGATTGTATATATGGGGTGAAAGAGAGATCAGTGTCCATCAAAACACCGAGACAGCGAGCCTGCTGACTAGGTGTTATCGTGGTGCCGCACACCGAGAGAGAGATGTCAGGTTTAGGGAGGTTGGCAGAGGGTGGGAGCAGAAGAAGTTCAGTTTTGGAAAGGTTGAGTTTCAGATAGAGAGCGGACATGATATTGGAGACTGCAGTTAGACAGTCATTGGTGTCCTTTATTAGAGCGGGAGTAAGGTCAGGAGCTGAAGTGTATAATTGTGTGTCATCAGCATAGAGATGGTACTGAAAGCCAAATCTGCTGATGGTCTGTCCAATCGGGGCCGTGTAGAGAGAGAAGAGGAGAGGGCCAAGGACTGAGCCCTGAGGGACCCCAATAGTGAGAGGAAGAGGGGAGGAAGTGGAGCCAGAGAATGATACACTGAAAGAGCGGTCAGAAAGATAGGAAGAGAACCGGGAGAGAGCCGTGTCCTTGATGCCAATGGAGTGCAGCATAGAGAGTAGGAGATGGTGGTCAACAGTGTCAAAAGCTGCAGAGAGGTCAAGGAGGATAAGCAGAGAGTGGTCACCATTACGTTTTGCTGACAGAAGGTCATTGGTCACTTTGATGAGGGCAGTTTCTGTAGAGTGTAAGGGGCGGAAGCCAGACTGCAATGGATCTAAAAGAGAGTGAGCGGAGAGGTAATGGGTGAGGCGGGTGTACACCAGGCGCTCCAGGAGTTTTGAGATGAAGGGGAGGTTGGAGACAGGTAGATGAAGGGGAGGTTGGAGACAGATATCTCCTTCTTTACATTTTTTTTGGACCTTTACAGACTGAGACTTGAGCATATGACAGCTGTCAGTATACAACACTGCCCACAGTACTGGATTGGCAGTTTTCTGTGTGCACTAATCAGTAGAGGGGTTGGGGTTATACTGAGTTCACCTTTTACCAAGGACAACCGGGCCGCAGGCCAAGTAGTCCTCTAATGATAACTTCCAGTTGATTAAACAGTGAGGCTGGCTTCACACCACGGCGATATCCGATCCAGGGCAGTCAGGGATGAACCTGACTGCCCCAGGCTGGATCAGCACACAGAACCGGAAGGTTAATATGCCCTCCGGTCCAGTGTGCAGCCGGATGCAGCTGAAGCTGCTGATGAATCAGGACTGCGGCTCGTGGGGAACTAGCCGCGGTCCTGAAACAACAGCGGTGTGCAGCCGCAGGTGTCCGGTTCCCGGATCCTCCCGGACCAGGGGAATCCGATCCCATAGGCTCCCATGTACGAATCCGGCAATTTGGGGAGATTTTTCTCGCCTGACATTTTTGTGCCGGGAGAAAAATCTGAATTCTCCTGGATTCTTCCAGAGAGATGGAAACCGGATGGCAGCTATCTGCCATCTGGCTCCATAGGGTACTATGGGGCCAAAATCCGGTCCGGGGCTGTCTGGTTTATGCCGGACAGCCCTGGATCGGACGCTGCCATGGTGTGAAGCCACCCTGATTGTATAGAAACTACACTTATCAGCCCAGGAAGTTATACATCGCTGGAATCAGGATCTCTGGCCCTGCATTAAGGTACTCTCAGATCAGATAGCAAAAACCTGGTGATAGATTCCCTATAATACTGACTGCTCAGATGGGAATGTTGGGAAACATTAAAACGGGTTTTTAACAACTACTGTTTTGATGACTTATCCAATCTTAAGACCGGTAAAGATCTGACCACTGCCTCCTCCACTGATCAGTGGTACCATCACCATGGTGACCACATGTAAACAATGTTAAAGAGTTAAGCCCCACAGGCCCTGATTTCATCAGTACATTTGCCTACACACCAAGGGGATCCTGAGTAATTAAATTTGATTTAATTTAACCTGCTAATTCTTGCTAAAAAATGCGGCCTGTCTCAAAAGCTTATCCTGTCTCATCCAAACTCCGTCCGGTTATCTATCTTACCAGCAATTACCGACAAGAATGGCAGCCTCTTCAGAACGCAACACAAACTTAAAACAATTTAGAAAGGCATCAAAAAGGCACGGCAGCAGCAAACGTCATCAGCTGTCAGCCTCCAAATCAGAGGTGAAATGCAATAGGCATCCAATATCAGCCTTCCAGCAAATAAACCAGATTATTCTTGCAAATTACAGTTTCATTTGAAAGTCGCATAATGAAAAGTGACAGGAAACCGGGGGGAAAGAGGTGAAGGGATTGGCACAGGAATGGTGGCCAGATTAATTCCAAAAGAGAAGCTTTCATTTTTTTTATATTATTTTTCCCCACCTTCATTTTCAGATAAGGAAAATAGACTCATTTTCCTCAGAAGTAATAAAACTCCAACCCGTGATCCCGTAAGTGCCATTTTCATGAGCGAAAAGCGTATCATAAAGAGGGAAAATTATAGACCTGGGAATGTATAAACTGCAATAAGGTGAAAGGCAATTCCACACCATTACTGATAGCTGCAAAACCTTATACATGTTAAAATGGGTTTAGAGGTCGAATGAATTTATAACAAGCCGCCCATTTCTGCTGTCCGAGAAAATCCATCTGTGGCAGCCGCTCTCATTAGGCTGAGCCATGCAATGGGTTAGAAAAATATATATATGTATATTAATTCTATCCAGCTCTACACCTGTGCAATTCTCATTTACAGGCTGAAATCATTTGCATTTTTTATTTTACTCAACAAAAACTTAAAATTTTATATAAAATGGAGAAGTGGAGAATCAGACAAAGAAATAAAAAATAAACATACCCACACACCGATTAATATATACAGACACTATATGTGTTATATATATTATATATATATATATATAACACACACACACTTACATATACATACATACTTATAGATACATACACATGTTACATATACAAATGTTACATACATTACATACACACACAGATATATACACATAAATGCGTACACACATACCAATATATATTGTTATACACACCCCCTACGTATGTCTAAGCGCATGTGCCTGACTTTGCCTCTTTGACTGTGAGCTTGCCTTACTGCTGCAGCCCCAGGCGCTGATGGGGTTAATAAGCTATTTAATTTTAGACACTTATTATTCAAAATTCATAACGTTTCCATTAAACCTGATGTACAGTCTTTTCTTGTCACTATTACAAAAGTAATAGAATTCACCCCGGGATCATGCACAATGTGTTATGCATAGATAAAAGCAGTATCAGAAATGCCTTTGAAACTGGGATATAATGCTTTATCCTGTCCTGAATTACCGCGTACATCCAGGATTTCCATTCAAGACATTCATTTGAAGATTAGGATTAATAATAATGTAAATAGTACATGGTACACACTCTAATATGGAGATAGAACTCCCTTAGGATTAGAATAATTTCCTCCTGCAACTTTCGAAGCGATTAAAACCTTGTCACGGTAACGTTCGTCTGGATTGAGCTGTTTGACTAATTTATTGAGAATCGTTTGGATGATTTACCCTTGTATGCCTTTCTTTTTTTTTCAGCTGAAAATTAGTTGGCAAATATAAGTTATGCATACACAACAAAAACTCGTGCCACATAATTCATGAGACTGAATTTAACCTATATCAGGAGGAAAGAATAATATACAATAAGTGTGGTCCAAATCGTAAGGCTGGTGTTCACCAGACACATTAAATTTTAGAAACTCTAGCTTTTTGCAACATTCAAGTTGAATTCTTGGGTAAAGACAAACATCTTTTATTTATTACAATGATGGCTGGACCATATATCACAAGCACTTTTTACCATTTACCTTTTGAGTCTCCCCTATTTCCTCATAGATTGTAGCTTGTGAACAGGAGCCCCACTCCTCTTGGTATCTGATCAATTTTTGTTACTCTGCATTGTCTCAAACTGTACAAGTCCCCTCTGAATTGTAATGTGTTGTATAGAATATGTTTGGTGCTAGATAAGTAAAACATTATTATTATCACGTGCAAGATGATCACTAATGTCCCATTCCGGCAAACATGGGACCAGTTTCTTTCTGGATTGACTATGTCAGGAGTTTCAGAATGTTTGGACTCATCCACCCAAATTCAGTCCCAGCAGTTATATTTTAGTGGGATCGGCAGATGATCTAAGGGCCCTTTCACATCAGCGTTTTTTAAAATTTGCGGCAGATGCAGTGAAAAAAACGCATCTGCCGCAATTACCGCATACCGGCTGCACTTGCGGCGTGGTTGCGGTAAACGCCATGCAAAGTATAGGCGTACTTGCGGCAGGTGCGGCAAGTGCGGTTTTGCACTTGCGGCAGGTGCGGCAGCGAAAAAAACCGCGGTTTAGCGTTTTTTTTACAGCGGTCAGTTTCTCTCTCACACAAAATCAATGGTAAAACTCATCTCTGCGATTTAATAAGAATTAACATGCTCATACTCTCCAAAACGCAGATAAACCTGTAGAGGTTTCCAAAACCAACCTGAAATAAAAACCAATGTGTATGCATGCATTTTGTTGTTTTATAAGGTGTTGCAAAGTATGAAAAGTGCAAGTATAGATTACCATATATTTGTATAAAACCATAGTAAAAATGCAAACATGCAGATAGAATGCACAGTGTGACTATAGCCTAAAATTCTGCCTTTTTGATGCAGCAAAAATATGTAGTGCCAAAAACTCACCATCATGAGAACATAGCCTAAAAGTATTTCCAGAATGCAGGTATGTCCATGTCAAATCTAACAAATTTATCTAGAATTTCGTGGCAAATCCACTGCAAAATCTGCATGAGTTCAATCTGAACCAGTAGTGAATTCTGATTTTAACATTTTCTAATTTCCACATTTCCACATTCACATCACATTTGGACAAAGATTGGCAAATAGCCTTAAAAGTTCCACACAATCTCCATGGTTTGAGATTCTAAAAGCATTATCCAGATACTGTATTTTTCGCATTATAAGACGCACTTTTATTCCCCAAAATTTTGGGGGAAAGTAGGGGGGGTGCATCTGATAATGCAAAACTGTCTGTTGCGCAGTAGGGGAGTGGGGGGGGGGCATGTGGAGCGGTGTCCGGGGGCTTTCGAAAGGCTGGAGGAGGTTGTAGTTGCGGCCCCGTGGTCACTCGTTATCTCCTGTAATATGCACTGCTTCCTGCTGTCAATCACCAGCGACAGCTGCGCATATGACAGGAGCGGGTCCGCAGCTCAGTGGCCGCAGTCCTGTGTGGGCAGGCAGTGCTTCACACGCAATGAAAGTGTGGAAAGCACTGACTATCCCTGGGAGGACGAGCATACTCACCCCTCTCCTTGCTCCCTGCCATCCGCGCTGTCTTTGCCAGCATTCGGTCCTGTGAGCATCGCTGCATAGTGACGTCTTCACTGAGTGCTGCTCATAGGACCGGATGCTGGGCACAGCACAGATTGCAGGGATAGAGCGGATGGCAAGGAGCGAGGAGAGGGGTGAGTATGATCGTTTATTTTTTTAAGTGTGATTGTGCCAGCATGGGGGACAATGCCAGTATGTGGGACAGTGCCAGCAGGGGTCACAATGCCAGCAGGGGGTCAGTGCCAGCATGGGGAACAGTGCCAGCATGGGGGACAGTGCCAGCATGGGGGAAAGTCATTGCCAGCATGGGGGCAGTGCCAGCAGGGAGGGGGGCAGTGCCAGCAGGCGGTCAGTGCCAGCACGGGGGACAGTGCCAGCATTGAGGGGATAGTGCCAGCATTGGGGGGGCAGTGCCAACATGGGGGGACAGTGTGCCAACATGGGGGGACAGTGTGCCAGCATGGGGGGACAGTGTGCCAACTTGGGGGTACAGTGTGCCAACATAGGGGGACTGTGCCAGCGTGGGGGGACAGTGTGACAACGTGGTGACTATGTGTACCACCATGGGGGATATATATACCAGGATGGGGGACATATATATTGTTTGTAAGACGGATACTGGCATTATAAGATGGATCCCATTTAACATTTAAAACAACATTTTCCTTGTTTCCTTCACCAAATGTGGGTTTCCGTCTTATAATTCGGTGCATCTTATAAAGCGAAAAATACGGTGTATATTTACTGATTTTTTTTTTCCCAAATACCTACAGAACTGTAGGCTTAAAGTGTTTACCCTATAAACACATAAATTATCTATTGCATTCAGACTGGGTTTTGGCTATCCACATGCTGCACCAGATGGATAATAGTATTGCACATGTTGAACAGTGGTTATTTCTAAGGAAAAAGGATGTTCTTGAAGTGATGGAATACTTGAAAAAAAAAAATGACACCTGTGACAAAGTTTAAAAAAGTGCTGTATAAAACTGTGTTCTCTCACACGTCCACTTTTTCAGGACTTCTAATAATACTATTGCAGGTCTTTGTGCGTGCCATAACGTCTTTGCTATAAAACGGCAAAACAATGAGAAAACTAACTCTCTGCTCTCCTCAATGACATCCATTCTTCACGTATAGATCATGCTGGCATAGCTACCTGTTTAATGGAGCTACGCAGTATTCGGTGGTGGGAGGAGCGTGGATTATTAACTTCTTACAGTCTGCTATTCCCCAGCAGGCATCCCCCTCCAGCCCCAGCATTTCCCAGACTGTTCTATTTATACAAGTCAATCCCCATATCTAAGCTACTGTTCCTGCTCTGACAATTCTAATGAGTAGAGATTTTTCAGGAAATTATATTTTACATGCTCATTTAAATCCCCCTCTGAGGCACACATTTTATAATTTAATCCTGAAATGCCAGGTTTATTAGTTGCTGCCTCATTAGCAACTGTTCTTATTAAACATTTACGGTGGTCGTATAATGTTAGACGTAATATGTTCATGTTCTAGTTTTTCCAAGAACAGTTTATTTATCAATTTTTAGGAAATGGTAATTGTCCTTCTATTTATTGGAAAGTACTAATATGTCTACACGAGTCATAATTTTCAATATGTGTTTTAGCACGATCATGTGAAAAGAATAAAAACGAATCGCCTCGAAATAAAGGCACATTGTCCCAGATTCTTCATAGAACACTCATAGTGCCAGAACGGCGTTTTTCTTCATTTTTGTACTGTTGCCGAAACGGATGTCACATAGTGCTCGGTACACATGTAAATTACATGCCCCCACCCAAAAAAAAACGAACCTCACAAGAAAACAGCATCATCTCTCAGGTGGGTGCCTCTTCCAAAGCATCACTTTGCTCTACGATAGACAGCATGCTATCTGATCCCATTGTTATAAGTTCCCACAATAAGTATTAGGCCATGTGCACACCTTGAGTATTTGTTTTTTTTTTACCTCAGTATTTGTAGTCAAACCCAAGAGTGGAACAATCAGAGGAAAAATATGAGGTTGGAGGCACACTGTCGTGCATCAAACACGGAGCGTGTTTGATGCACGACAGTAATGCTATTGTAATGCGTGTTAGTGGGTGTGTGTGGTGTGAGTGTGGTGCGTGTGGTGAGTGTGCCTGCATGTATTTATGTGAGTGTGCTGCAAGTGTGAAGTGTGAGTGCGTATGTGGTGCGTGTGTTTGTGATGCTGTCCATGGTCCTGAAGGACCACGGGCAGCATTTGTCGGGGAATTCAAACTCACCGGCTGTCAAAAGACGGCGATTTTGAATGTCCCACCATGTGCGTACAGTAATAATCATCCTGCCCCGCTGTGACAGCAGCGGGGCAAGATGAGTGTTATAATGTGCTTTAGCAGTCATGTCTGCATGTGTCCTGAGACTCTCCAAGCACCCTGGACACATGCTGAGGTCATAAATGGCCAAATCTGTGTTTTATACCTATAAATCTGCAAAGCCGGTAATTGTCGGTTTTGCAGTATCATTTCTAAACTCCTGCGGCTCCTGTCAGTGAACAGCGGTAATGTACGCTGTCCAGCGTCCTGTATTGGTAAAGTCATGAGCAGACTACAAGCATTTTAATGAGTTTCCATTGCTTTTATCTACCCACTTTCTTCAGCTCATTCAAGTCTATGGAGAAAATCTGCAAATAAAAACATATTTACCGCAAGAGGAACTGACATCTTGCAGATTTAAAAAATGCACCGAAGGTTAGTTATCCGCAGTGTTTTTGTTTTACTTTAAAATAGTAAATTTACAATCACAACATGATGTGGCAGAAACTTCCACGGGCGGACATCAGGGGTGTAACTACAACAGTTGCAGGGGTTGCAATCGTACCTGGGCCCTGAAGCCTAGGGGGCTCCAAAAGTCCCTTTGGCCTATGGAAAAAACACTAATGCTATGAAATATTTGCAATAATTGGGGGCCACGTTGAAGCTTTCGCATCGGGGCCCATTAGCTTCAAATTATGCCACTGGCGGACATCCCACTGGTGCAACCGTTGCAGCTGCACAGGAGCCCTAAGGTTATGGGAGCCCAATACCACCAATGCAGGTGGAATTGTGCATTATGTTCAGCTATTGGAATACCAAGGGCCCATATTCTTTAACTTGGGCCCTCTTCTGTGTCGGCCACTGTAGAGTTCCTTAAGGTACCGCTACTCGACGCAATATCGATTGCAATATCGCCTCAAAGTGGTCAATTGCAATTGATATCGTGAGTGCGTCATGTCATGTAACAGGGCGATGCGACTGCAATTTATCGCTGGATCGACATCGCCTGATTTATGTGCGGACAATTAAATCAGGCGATATTGCATAAGTGATGTGGTAGGATCGCTCAGTGTGACACCGCAATGCGATGCTGTAAGCAATTTCCCCAATTCATTACATTGATAATTATCGCTTGCTGGATTGCTCATACCCAGCGAACGAAAGTTGCTTTCACCATACTACTTGCGTTGCCTACGTTATCTCCCCGTGTGACATCTCCAAGGCAATCTTGGAAAATTGCCAAAAACGTGCGCGCTCCCGTGAAATTGCAGGCGATATCGAATTGATATTGCGTCGTGTAACAGTGCCTTTAGTCTCACTGCTCGAGCAGTAAAGAATTGCCATCTATGAAGATGATTAGCTGGTAAGATGTTTAAAATTACAGTACATAGGACTCACATATGTGAGATAGAACATGTGTTCTGTACCCTCAGTTTATATGCACTGACAGTGTATATTAAATAGACAATATCCAACGCATCCGATATAAAATTGTACACTAACCACTAAAGCCACAAACCACTATGCTTCAAGTAAGTGCCAAAAGCAAAGCAACCGATGAAAACGCAACAATAAAAATCTAAACATGATGTCTACCTATCATAAAAGAGTACGTTATATGGTTAAAAAACGCATGCGAATCTGAAATAGTGAAAAAATAATTTAAGCCTATCCTTATGGTGACACTGAGAAGATGAACTCTCCGCACATCTGTCACAGAACCTGATTGTGCACTTTTTTATATCTATAATTCAAATTCTGTAAGCTCAGTTTCCATTATATTACTTGTCAACTTTTCTTACTAATTATTGGTTTTCATCTTCCATACAAGTATCTCCAAAAAATCATCTCCTTGCCCCCTTTGAGTAGTATAGACTTTGAAGGGGAAGCAAATGAAAGATCTTTCTCCTCGCATACCATTACACATCTACATCAGATTCTTTAAAAATGCATTTATTATAGACAAGCAGGCCTGTACAATCCAGTATTATTGGACACGCTTCTGAATTAATTTCCACCTCGAAAGCTACAAGATGAAAATCCTAACTGTGTGATAAATTAAGCTGCCAAACGAAATGGATTAGCGATCAGTGAAATTGCCTGATAGGCTGTCAGATCCGGTTCAGATTAGAATTCATCCTCTCCCCACCTGTTCATTAAGAGCCAAGTTCATGGCAACGCCAGTGACTGATTGCACGTTAACAAGCTGTTTATATGGGGAGGTGCTGCTAGCCCAGTCAACATGTCTACACTCACACATTAATTTAGGACCAAATGCGGGTATTATGTATTCCGTTCACATCCACAATATGTAAAATAAATACCTCTGCCCTGAAGTTTAATTTTAAGAATGACAGAGAGATAAGACACCATGCAAAATTAAAATGTAACAAAGCGAGTCAGATAGATCTCCCCGGCCATGAAAACTTATGTAGATGGGAAACTGCATGAAATGGAATGAATGTATCAGCGCAAAGTGTAGGATTGAAATGAACAGTTGAATAATTTAACAGGTAGTCAGGATGGACTTTCCGATAAAAGTGAACCCTTCCCATTACTCCATAAACAATTTTAAAAATATCTAAAACGTTACAATGATAGGTATCTTACAACATCCGACACTTCTGTCTGGGTTATTACATGTGTTTTAACGAACTAAAGCTTACTATGATTTTTGAGATTCATTGAAGAAAAAAAGGATTTTCCGGCACTTACATCCATAAAATTAATGTTTTTATTAGAAAGTCATTTAAATACAGAAGGATCCATCATGGAGATAAAACTTTACGTGTTTCTAGAGTGAGTATACTACGCCCTTAGGCTGGCTTCACACTGCGGCGGCGTCCGGTCCGGGGCTGTCAGGAGTGACAGCCTGGACCGGAGTTTTGCTCCATAGGATAGTATCGGGCTGCATGGAGCTGGATCGCGGCGGGTGTTAATTATCTGCTATCCGGCTGCTGTGTCGCCGGATGAATCCTGCAGAAGTGGGGATTTTCTTCCGATTCCAAAAACGTTGCATGCACCGTTTTTGGAGTCGGCAGACAAATCCCCACTTCTGCAGGATTCATCCGGCGACACAGCAGCCGGATAGCAGATAATTAACACCCGCCGCGATCCAGCTCCGTGCAGCCCGATACTATCCTATGGAGCAAAACTCCGGTCCAGGCTGTCACTCCTGACAGCCCCGGACCGGACGCCGCCGCAGTGTGAAGCCAGCCTTAAGCTTTCACATTAGCATTTTTGAACGCTGCGTATGCTGTGCATGCGGAAGCGCATGCCAAAACGCATGTAAACACATGCTTACGCACCGTTTTTTATCTGCATGAGCGTATGCATGACATAAAAAAACACAGCACACACCTTCAATATCTCCAGTAGTGTTTTCTTGAATTTTCCGTTTCCCGGATCCAATGTAAATTACAGCGCAGTCTCTGAAATGATGTCACACTGTTTCAGCAATATGGAGAGCAGTATTTCATAGACACGGCTGAACGTTCATTAACATGGAGAGCAGCACTGCACACACGGGCTGAACGTTCAAGAGGACCTGTCACCCCCCTACTGCACAGCAAACTACATACAGCACTGAATGCAGCATGTCTGCTGCATTCAGGGAAGGGGTCCCCCATGTCTATAGTTCCCCTGTAAGCTTTAAAAAAGACTTTGGCCAGAGGTCAGCACCAGATTCCCTCCCTGCTGTCTGAATAAAGCATAAACAGGGCGGGAATCTGGTGCTAATGTCAGGCCAAATGCTTTGCAGCCGCTCTGATCAAGCTCTGTGCGGCAGATTGAGTGACAGAGAGCAGGAGGGGAGGAGGTCAGAGCCAGCAGAACAGGAGGCAGCACAGAAACATAGAAGGGGGCGGAATACACAAAGAGGAGGCAGGGAGGACTGTGCCAGCAGCCAGGACATCTTGATAAGATCCCACCCATTAGACCTCTTATCTGTAAGAATTCTAAAGTCTTTTTTTTTTCTTTTTTAAAGCTTACAGGGGGGCTAAAGACATTGGGGACCCCTTCGCTGAATGCAGCAGACATGCTGAATTCAGTGCTGCATTTAGTTTGCCATGCAGCAGGGGTATGACAGGTCCTCTTTCAGCACCGTGCAGAACAGCAGAAACCAAATCTTGCAAAAACAGGATCGGAGGGCATATTTACTCACACTTTCTGCTCCTCCTGTGCCGTGAGGTCCTGTCCGGTGGATCCTGCAAAACACCGGACAGAACCTGACAGCTGAAAACTGTGGTGTGAAGCCGCCCTTAGACTGAGAAAAAAAAAACACAGCACAAGGAATGATTCCCTGTGCTGTGTCTTTTTTCAATGCACATAAAAAATTACTAGAATGGGTGATTTTGATCCACAATATCAGAGATAGTCTCGCTTTTCTTTACAGACCGTCAGTCTATGAAGAAAAAATAAAAATTGTGCAAGCAAAATGCCCATAGAACAAAACGTTGGTGCATACTCTATTCACTCTATTCATTCATAAGATAGGCTTAAGTCAGATGTTTGTGTGCAAATTTCCACATATGATGAAAACAATGGGAGATACAGCAGATTTTTCAAGCCGAAAATGTCATATTACAAAAGTAGCTTTATGGCTTAGGCCGGCTTCAGACTGCGTTTGAGATCCGATCCGTAGCTGTCCGCTTGAGGCAGACAGCCGCGGACCGGATCAGCACACAGGACCGGGGGGCTATTATGCCCTCCGATCCTGTGTGCAGCCGCACGCAGCTGCAGCCGCTGACAGGTCAGGACCGCTGACAGGTCACCTATCAGCAGCAGGAACTGCGTGCGCTGCACACAGGATCGGAGGGCATTATAGCCCCCCGGTCCTGTGTGCTGATCCGGTCCGCGGCTGTCTGCCTCAAGCGGACAGCTACGGATCGGATCTCAAACGCAGTCTGAAGCCGGCCTTAGATTTCAATCACAAAATGTGCAGAAGATTTCTAAACAAAATCCATAGTGGACAAGTCCCTTGTACACTTACCCTGCTCAGGACGAGCTGATGGGACATAACGATGGGCGTTACCATCACATCCCTAAAGAAATGGAACTATTTGGGGTTGTCACCAGGCACCTTTATAGCTTATTGCTGATCAACAACTCAAAATATGTGGCCGGCTGTTCAGCAAACAATTATTCATTACTGAGGATAAAGGACACCTGTCAAATAATTACTTCAGGAACTCATTTATCTGGAGTTTTGTATTCATGTAAATATGTGTCCACTCATTAACCACTTACTATATTCCAATCAGGAAAGAAGACTATAATGGCTATCTGATGCAACATCAATAGGATATTCTATCAATAGGAGATGCCGATTCCTCTTGTTCCAGATAGAGTGACTATGAGCACACTCGGCTGAAGAGTTGACAGATAGACTCGATTCCTGAATGCAATACAAGGAGGTTTGAAATATTACTCCAACGCTGTATGTGATGAGGAATCTACTAACAAACAGACTGATTAACTTTGCTCTTCTTGCATTATGGTAATAGGGAGCAGGTGTAACCGCTATCAGACAATAACACGGCAACACAATGATTATGCCGCCTAATCGTTTACAGAACCAAATGGGACAAATACACTTTTCTGAGACATCTGGAAGATACACTAGAACTTTAGAGAAGTGGCAAAGAACTAACCAAATTGCGTCTGTATGAGACGTTTATTCTGTTGAAGAGCCCTGCGAGGTTATGGTTCAAACAGCTGTCAGCTGGATGGCTTAATATTTTTCTGCCATGTTCTTAGCACTACAAATCTTGTCTTTTTTTTAAAACCATGCATCTTGTCTATGTATTGTATTGTAACTGTGGTAACGTTTCAGAACCCAACAGATTTCAATAGAAAGCATTGTGTTTGTGGCACATAATATGAGGAAGAGGAATAAAATGGATGAGAAAGAGACAATACAGTGCGAAGATTCAATAAAAAGCATAGAAAGATGAAGTTGAAGGAGACGGTTTTATATGTCAGACATTGGGGAAGAAAAAAGGAAAAAGAAGTCTTAAAAAGATGGACGACCGATTTTAAACTGTGTAGTTTTTCCTTCTAGCCTAAAGAGGACAATTTTAGAGTTTAATATGTAATGGTGGGTTTACACACACCAATTTATCTGTTCAATCTCTGAACCAATCTCTGGTTGCAGTGAAATCATGGATACATTGCACCATTTTGTGGCTGTGTACAACATGGAGCAATGTATCCATGATTTCACTGCAACCAGAGATTGGTTCAGATATTGAACAGATAAATTGGTGTGTGTAAACCCACCATTAAAGTACCACTCTAACGTGTTCTCATTTCACCACTTATGAGGCCTCTTTCACACTACTAGTGTTCTGAAATCTGGCACAGTGTCAGGGTGCGTTCACACACTGCGTATTTGCTGCATATTTTTACGCGAGTGCTGTTGCAGTTTTTGTAGCCAAAACCAGGAGTGGAACAATCAGAGGAAAAGTCTAAGGCTGAAGGCACACTCTTGTGCATCAAACACGGAGCGTGTTTGATGCACGACAGTGATGCTAGTGTAATGCGTGTTTGTGGGTGTGTGTGGTGCAAGTGTGGTGAGTGTGCCTGCATGTATTGATGTGAGTGTGTTGCGAGTGTGAGTGCGTGTGTGGTGCATGTGTTTTTGATGCTGTCCGTAGTCCTGAAGGACCGCGGGCAGCATTTGTCAAGGAATTCAAACTCGCCGGCTGTCAAAAGATTTTGCAGTCTAATCTGAGAACAGTAAGGCTGGCTTCACATTATGATGTTTGCACACCCGTGGTGATCCTTGAATTTCGAGGATCACACGGACAGGCACGGATATGTGCCAACAGATGCCACTGATGCCCACGGATTTGTGATTTCCACGGATCCATCATCAGTAGCATAGATAGGGCTGTACCTTGCTTCTGAGAATGCGCAGTACAGCAAATCGTATCTGTTTTACGGATCCGATTTTTTTATGTATCCGAGATACACAGACTCCCATGTTATGTTACGCGGAACGCAACAGATCCGTTACGGATTCATGGTGTCCGATTTGAGTCACGGACGTTAAAATCGCAACAGCCTACGTTTTTGGATCCAAGACAAAATCGGAAAGCTACGGATGGTGCTAAAATCGGATGCCAATATGGACACATCCGATCCAATCTGTGGCCCATAGGGATACGTGGGAGGCAAAATAGATCTGTGTGTATACGTTTTGACACGGATACACTCGGATGAGGCAAAATCGTGATGTGAAGCCAGCCTAACGTAGGGGCAAAGAACCTCATTTCACTTACTGGGTTGCTTAATGCAATTTTCATAAAATCACAGTTTTATCAGCAGATTATCAAAACAAGGGGATTAGTAAACCTGCTGAATGGTAGTCCAACCACACCTCTCCACTAACTGGCCTTCAACCTTCTTTGTGCCTTTTAGTGCATAAAATCACAAATATTGTATAAAAAATATACAAATGGAAAGTCATAAAATCACTCTGTGGTGGGTGATGGGACTGGAGTATATTTGTGACGTTACGAAAAGTCACAACTGATGAATCCAAAGAAAACATTTGGAAAACCAAAACCCTACCCACGATGAACAACTTAAAACAAAGAAAGACACAAACAGGTAACTTTAAAAAAGGTGTAAATTATAAGATGAATATAGCACACAAGAAAAAATAATGATAAATCAGCCACTTTGTGAAGGCATAAAAGCGAGTCCACAGAACAGCTGCAACCATGGACTACGCATGCAACTGGTTCACATAATCTCAATGTACACAGCAGAGTCCTTAAATCCTTTGGCTTAAAAATAAAATGATTCTTGAAGGAAAATTAGCAAGTCATAATCATTTAATTTGCCGAGACTAATAAGAAACATTTCTGGCTCCTGGAGAACCCCTTTAAGTTCGTGCCACACTGCTATTATATGGGCTTTAAACTTGGCGGTCACATGCTCGGCTTGCTTGTGTGTAATAAGCAAGGTAAAGTACTTGGCACAGGACATAGGACTTCATGCAGCTGAGCTGCCTACAGCTGGCAGCCTGTATAGTATGAGGAGCTGCCATATGGGGTCACACATCATGCCATTCCAAGGAAAACAGAATAAGGGGAGGGGGTGTACAACACCATTGTGACACAGGACATGAAGAGAAGCTAAACTTAAATGAATAATAAATGTTAATTGTGATTTTCCTGCCTTAACAGAAGTAATAAAAACACAGATAGTGAACATTGCTGCATGCATCACTGTACCTCCAGCCAAATCAGGTTTCTTGTTTTGCACTGAGGAAGGGCAAAACTGTGAAACATGTGTTTTCAAACAGGTTCTGGTTTGGCTTTTATCCTCAGTGACTAGTAAGGTAGCTTTACACACGGCAACTTTTCTAGAAATTTCGCTGGCAACTTACTGGTTGCAGTGAAATCATGGAGACATTGTTCCATTTGAACACAGCAACAAGATAGAACAATGTGTCCATGATTTCACTGCAACCAGTAAGTTGCCTGTGAAATTCCTAGAAAAGTTGCCGCGTGTAAAGGTACCCGTAAAGGTTCCTTAAAGGGAAGCTGTCACCCCCCAGGGCCTATGAAGGTAAAAGAGCCACCTTCAGCAGCATTAAAGGACCCATTACATGCTGCGATGTCTCAGCGATCCGACCAACGATTGGGATCACTGGGTCATCGCTATCTGATCGCTGGTGAGCTGTCACACAGGCAGACTCACCAGCGACCAGCGAGAATACTGGTAACCAGGGTAAACATCGGGTAACTTAGCATAGCGCTGTGCTTAGTTACCCGATGTTTACCCTGGTTACCAGCGTCCCAGCGTGTACTGTGCGGCGCTGGGAGGTTGTTGATCTGTCACACACGCCGACGCTGGCCTCCCAGCGGGAGACCAACGACGGAAAAATGGTCCTGGCCATTTATCAACGATCAGCGATCTGATTGCTGGTACATGTCACACACAGCGGCCTCGCTACGGGGTCGCTACAGTGTCAGAAAACCGGTGATGTTGCAATGATATCGTTGCGTGTAACAGGGCCTGAAGGCTGCATTCTGTGAAGGTGGCTCTTATGTGTATTATGCCCAGGTGCACTAAAATAATCACTTTTATAAATTTGCCTCCATACCTCTACTGAGATCGGTAGGTGTGTTCTACCCCTAGGACTTAACTTCCTCGCTGCTTTCCATCATCTCCCCTCTGTTCCCTGGGCGCCGCCTCCTCTCTGCTCCACACATCCCCGCCTGTGGTGTGCAATCATTTCTCAGATAACTGAGATCACATGATCTCCTCACATTACGCCTGTGTATAGCGGAGGCCCCAGATCCCTGCCCCGCAGTGTGTTATGATGTATTCACACTGCAGGGTTGGGGCCTCGCCTATACGCAGGCGCGATGTGAGGAGATCATGTGATCTCAGTTGTCGGGCAGTTCACACTGCACATGCCTGAGAAATGATTGCACAGTGCAGACACCGGAGACGTGTGGAGCAGAGAGGAGGCGGCGCCTGGGGGACAGAGGGGGGATGATGGACAGCAGTAAGACAGTTAAATCCTGGGGGGAGAACACACCTACCTGTCTCAGTAGAGGTATTATTTCAGTGTACCTGAGGATAATACACATAAGAGCCACCTTCACAAAATGCAGCCTTAGTGCTGCTGAAGGTGGCTCTTTTACCTTCATAGGCCCTGGGGGGTGTGACAGGTTCCCTTTAAAGGGTCATTTAGGCCACACTTAAGTTCAGTATTGTACCTCAATATTTGCTAGCTAAAACCAGGAGTGGGTGAAGAATATAGAAGTGGTAGCCACGTCGGGGTGATGGAACGCCTGACGTAAGATGACAGAGACATGCTTACTTGACTTGACTCTTAAAGGATATATTCAGGATTTTACAAAAAATAAAGTTCCTAAGCACTAACAGGCAGGTAGTTGCTAACCACCTTGCTGTTGTGTCCAGTGCTGTTTTTCACTGACACGGTGGCTTCTCTGCTCTGTTGACGTCACAGCTGGCATCATGCTAATTGATGGCTGGCTAACGCAGTTAGGTAGCGGGGAGACACATCAGTAAGTCATCATTCGTGAAGGCTTTAAAATCACATATAATTCACACCTAAGTATATCAATAAAGTTTTGTCAAAACCAAACACCAAGAAATATAGAACAGTAAAGCAGCTTTATTTACAGCATAACATTCCAACAAGAGCCAAAACAAAAACCAAAGCATCAAAAATGTAAAGAAAAAAACGCAAGAAACCAAATTTAAATATTAGGTGCAGAAATTCAAAAACTCACCAAAAGCTCATTGTGGGGATACATACAGTCTAAAAAAGTGAAAAGTAATATATTGATGATAATTATCCAATTTCTATTTGTGCGCCTTTTTTATTTGCCTTGGTGCCTGCAGTGATAGGAGCAACAGTTAAAATGGCCATACACATGAAATCAGAACTGGCGGTTTGCTCATTCAATAGACATTCATTTCTATACACTATGGCTCTACCTAGCATTCATACATTTTAAATGTGGCAAATTAGGGGCCATTCACATCAGCGTTTATGCTGATGTGCGGCAGATCCGGCAGATTTATCACATCTGCCACCTAACGGCCGCACTTGCGGCGCAGATCCGCAAGTCCCATAGAGAATGAATGGGGCTTGCTGCTTTCGAGTTGCAAGTCAGCCATTAAGCGGCAGATGCGTCAAAATCTGCCAGATCTACTGCGATTCTAAATAAACGCTGATGTGAGTAAAAATCCCTTATTTAGAGTAAAAGGCTCACATTTAAACTTCCAATTCTGCCCCATCTAATGGTGAGTTTACACACACCAATTTATCTGTTCAATATCTGAACAGATCTCTGGTTGCAGTGAAATCATGGACACATTGCTCCATTTTGTGGCTGTGTACAAATGATACAATATGTCCATGATTTCACTGCAACCAGAGATCTGTTCAGATATTGAACAGATAAATTGGTGTGTGTAAGGCGGCCGTCACACGCTGAGATATCGTGCAAGATATCGCTTGAAAGCGGCAGATTAAACATCGCGTAAGCGATGTCTGTGCGTGTGACGGCCAGATACGACGAGCGATATCTGATCAAATCTCTAAATCGTGATCTGAGGTTCGGTTCTCAGATCTGACGATATCGCCCAATTAACTACGCACAATCGACACGTGTAAATTCCCGACATCAGACGAAACGTGTGATTTCAGCGATGGCAAAATCCATCACGTAGGCGTGTCAGGAGTTTCCTATTGCCTGACCTCCTCAGTGGTGATTCGTGCAACGAAATGGTTTCGGATTGGCTGCTTCACCACTAGCTCGCATTGGTGGAAGATGATGCGTTGCCATTGGCTGCCCTCACAGGGCGCCATTTTGAAAGCGCTGTCTTCAGCACCACACATAGGCGTCGGCTGCACAATATCTCCGAACTGTGCACCCAATTGCGTCAACTTGATAATCGATTCTGCGTGGTCCCCGACCCTGCTATATAGTGTCCACCTTGTCATATACCCACACAATGTTGGCGGGCGCGGCACACATAACGCGGCTGTACGTTTTGCCCATTGCAATTTAGTTATGTGCTACAGCACACATATACATTACGATCAATATCACAGGACATTGTGGGGATGAGGCCGCCATGTTTCAAAGGACATCTGACCCAATGAGGACGCAGTACTGAGCACCAATGGTGTAGTGAGGGGCGCAGCTTGGAGCCCATGTACCACGCCTATCGGCTCCAATTACGCCCACATTTGCTCCCACATCGTTTAGGAGATTTGTGTGTGACTTTAGCTGAACGATGTCCACTGCTGATAACTGCATCTCTCAGACGATCGCTGGATGGGTGGATCGGGGAATCGTCTGAGCGATGTCTGTGGGTGTAGCGTCGTGATGAGCGATTTTGCGCGTCGTTCGGACGATATGCAAATTTAACATCGTCTACGATATCTTTAGCGATATCTCAGCGTGTGACGGCCGCCTAAACCCACCATCAGCCTCAACTTAGGAAAACAAATCTAAAGGTACCTTCACACACAGCAATATTGCTAAGCAATTTCACTGGCAATTTGCTGGTTGCAGTGAAATCATGGACACATTGCTCCATTTGTACACAGCAACAAAATAGAACAATGTGTCCATGATTTCACTGCAACCAGCAAATTGCCAGTAAAATTGCCTAGCAATATTGCTGTGCGTGAAGGTACCTTAAGGATACCGTCAAACCTGCCCATATCGGCGGCGATTTTATAGGCGATGCTGGGGCGTGGCCTATCGCCGCCGACATCGCCGATGCGTCGCCTAATGTAAAGAGGCGATGTTGACGCCATAGAGTGGTCGCCTGGTTTCTCAGCACTGCTCTGAAACCAGGCGATCACTCTGGGGCGATGTGTAAAGATTGCCCCATGTAACATGGCGACGGCGATGTTACAGGCGATGGGAGCCATAGGCTCCCATGTTACAGGATCATCGGTGGAGTTTTTGGACACTCCAGTGGCGATGGCGCCTGTAACATCGTCGGAGCGTCGCCGGAGGTATCGCCGCGTGTAAACACGCGACGGCGACACTGGCGGGGCGCCAAAAACGTGCGCGCTCCCGTGCGTCACCGGTGATATCTCCGGCGATGTCTCCAGGTGTGACGGTACCCTAAGAGTAATAAAGTAAAGTTTTGCCCAAAGCTGAACCCATCATTGGTATGAGGTCATATTTTGTTTTGTTAGTCTTTTATCTTTATTTACTGAATTAATAAAGAAAAGAAGATATATACAATCACAAGGCATTAGCCGTGCCATGATGGAAACACAATCATTGAGAAGAGAAATGACAATATAATTTATTAACTTATTAATCAAATCTTGGGAGTTGGGTAGAACTATGAGGGTACCGATACGTGTCGCAACATGCAATTTGCTGTTTGCAGTGAAATCATGGACATATTGTTCTATTTGTACACGACAACAAAATAGAACAATGTGTCCATGATTTCACTGCAACCAGCAAATTACAAGTAAAATTGCATGCAATGTTGCGACGTGTAATGGTACCCTAACACCAAGATAGACATAAAAAGCAGGCAATTAAATCATATGGCTGTGATTGTCACGCTGAGTATTACAGTCCAAAGTAAAAGGAATGAAAAGAAAAGCAGAATAGGTGATGAGCAGAAGCACCATTAAGAGAAGAGTGGAGGAAAATGGGAGGAAGGAGAAAGAGAGGGAAGGCTATAGGAGAGGAGTTCAAAGGTGGGACCCAAAGACTACAGGTCAGTTCTCCAAAATAAAGGCCAGATGGTTATCCGATTACCTAAGGCTATGCTCCTAGAGGATTTAGAATGATATAATACTGTACACTAATGCATCTCAATATCTAAAATATCATCAAAAATCTATGTAATATTGCCATGTTTTAGGTTGTTTCTGGGATACCTACAACACATTGACTAATAAATCAATATTATATTCCCCTTTGATGTCTTGTGGAATACAGCAGCTTGGTTTTTAACCCTTTATCCTCCTTACTTTAATTTTCTGAAATAATGACCTTGGGGTTTTCATTGGCTGTAAGCCATAATCATCAACATTTACAGAAATAAACACTCAAAATGGATTACTCTGTGTGTAATGACTCTATATAATATATGTGTTTCACTTTATGTATTGAATTACTGAAATAAATTAACTCTTTGATGATATTCTAATTCATTGAGATGCACTAGTAGTTCTATTGACATGGGGGGGACTTACAAGACCAAATAAATTTGGTTTGAACTGAAGCAAGATTTCTGAAGAAGGAGGGCATCCCTATTGGAAAAGCTTGAATGATATATAGAATCCTTGGGAGGATGTTCATTTTAAAGACTACTTCTCTACCAAACCATGTAAAAGCATTCCTCGTCCATATTGAAAAAATATTCAAATCTGAGTGTCCTGTTGATGCCTTTTAATAGTTAACTGAAAAGATGGTAACAAACAACAAGCTTTCAAGACGCTATGGCTTCTTCATCAGGCTCATAATAACACAAATCTGAAGACACATATTTATACACAACAGAACATAGAATAAGTGCAGCAAATAACACAAGGGATGTGAAGTGGAACATAGAATAGTCAGTGTTGGGAGAGGGTTAGAGCAGCTGGTGCAATGAATAATAGAGTTCATAGATAAGAAGTGTGATAGTTTTATTATCCTTCAATGGGTGGTCTGGTACTTGATTTGGAGATTCTTTAATTGATGTAAAAAGACATACGGTAAATTGGTAAATCCGTGTGACATATCCAATCCTGCCACAAATGTGTCAAAGGTCATCATCAATTTGTATTCCCACACTCTTCTTTTTTCGTTAATTGTGTGGCCATAAGAGTGCATCCTAGTTCTGAGTTTCTGTTCTGTCTCTCCTACATATAGACCCCCCACTTGGACATTTGGTACATATAATTAAGTACACCACATTGATTGTGGTGCAGCTGAAGGTACCTTGGAACCTGTAGTCCTGATGTGAGCCGGGAATCTCTATGTTGTCTGTTGTCATTATAAATGGATAGGTTTTGCACTCCTTCTGGTTGCAGGAAAATGTTCTTATTGTTTTTGAGAGGTCAGCAATTTCTTTAAAATTATGCTTTTTAGATTTGGGGGTTGCCTAAAACACAGAAGTGGGGGATCTGGAAATAGAGATTTTAGAGATTTTAGTCGAGCATCTTTTTGTAATAGTGGTTGTAGCTGCAACTCCTCTTATCACCTCCAGATTCGGATTGTAGGTGACTACGAGAGGGGCCTGGATGTTTTCTTCTCTAGTTTTGTAATGTAGTAGATGATTCCTTGATATTATGGTGGCACTATAATTTGGTTTTGAATTGCTCCATATTGAGCAGCCCTCCTGTACTGATTGGAGAATCTTAGGAAAATTAAGAGAATATGTCAGGAATTAAGAGAATATCCCTTGGTAATAAAATCCCTAAGCATTTAATAGCTGAAATGGCCCATTTAAAGCTGAAATTCTTTGTCAGAAGCGCTAAAATAGAAGGAGAGATATTGATGTTTACAACCTCTGATTTGGAAAAGTTGATTATAAAATGACATATTTACAGAATTTTGCCATCAGGTTTGGGAGTGAATTAACCGGATTATTCATGAAAAAGAGTAGATAATCTGCGTAGGCCGCAATCTTGTAGGGAACACAAAGGTCCATACTGTTTGTGTTGTACTCAACCCTTCAAAGAAACCGCTCCAGCGATCCCGACAGCGATAACGACCTGCCGGAAGCACTGGAGCGTCATTACCTGGTCGCTGGAGAGCTGTCAAACAGGCAGATCTCCCCAGCGATCAGGGCCATGGGAGCCACCTCCCACATCGCTGAAGGCGATGTCAGCGTCCTCCCTGCTTAGCACTGCCTGTAAGCAGGGAGGATGCTGGTAACTATGATAAACACTGGGTATCCAGGCAGCACACACTGCCTGGATACCCGCTGTTTATCATAGTTACCAGCGTCCTCCCTGCTTACAGGCAGCGCTAAGCAGGGAGGATGCTGGTAACCATGGTAAACACCGGGTATCTAAGCAGCGTGCGCTGCCTAGATACCCGGTGTTTACCATGGTTACCAGCCCTGTGAGGTCACTGATCGCTGGTTTCTTGCTGTCACATGCTGAGAAGCGTGCTAACCAGTGGGAAACCAACGATCAAAAAATGACCCAGAGCACTTTGCAGCGATCAGCGACCTCACAGCAGGGGCCTGATCGCTGCTAAGTGTCACATATAACAACATCGCTGGAGAGATTGTTGTAATGTCACAGTTGTGACTGAGGCTTAAGTATAAAAATGGGAGGAGATAACAGGCACCCCTGACAAGTTCAATTACATATACCAAAGACCCATAATAATAATACCTGAAACAAGACCCTGTTTACCTTTACACTGGAGGTTGGATTTGTATACAGTGCGGATATCCAACATAGCATGTTCGATAGTAAGCCTACTTCACGTAGTGTCTTATTCATAAAGGTCCAATTTACCCTATCAAAAGCTTTCTTTGCGTTAATAGATAATAGCATAAAAGGTTGAGTTTTCACTTAGATTCTATGTATAAGATTCAGAGCCTTGGTTGTATTGTCTCTAGCCTCTCTACCTCTCATGAAACCTGCCTGGTCTGGGTGGATGATATCCGATAAGAGCGTTGACATTCTGGACGCAAGCATTATTGCAAATAGCTTAATAGTCACATTGGGGAGTGAGACAGGCCTATAATTTACACATTGAGATGGGTCTTTTCCCTCTTTATGAATTACAGATATATGAGCTCATAAAATAATCCCTGGGAAATAGGAGCCGCGGGTTATCACATTGAAACTAGAAATCAGATGGGGAGAAAGATAGTACAGAAACTGTTTATAATAGGGTAAGGAAACCAGGTGCTTTTCCCGATTTAGACTCTTATGACTGTCTTTAGTTCCCCTTCAGTAAAAAGAAAGTCTGTGTCGGCTTCAGACAAACTTGGTAGACTAGACTCTTTAACGTACATTTGGATGCAAGTTTTGAAGTCTATATTTTGTGTTTCTGGATTAATTGAATCCATTGAGTACAGAGAAGAATAGAAATTTTTTAATGTATCAGTAATGTCAGGTAGGAGGACATATGCTGTTTTTACCAAACTAAAACTACAGTAAGAACACTCCAAAGATATGTATACCTGTAAAGTAAAGAATTTCATAGAAGATACAAAGTACATGCAGTCAGTAGAATCAGAATGTCTTAAATCTAGAAAATAGAGCCACTTGATGAAATTTAAGTTATTAAACCATTATGTTGCAATTTTCTTGGGATGAGATAATTTTGCATCTAAACACAGGACATTTTATAGAATATGTTTTATAGAGCAAAAACAAAAGTCACCATTAATCTGAAAGGGTGAAGTACAAAATTACAACAAAACGACAATGTTGTAAAGCTGTATGTAGCGAAACGACAACACCCCCCAAACACTCAAAAAACATCAGAATACATAGGAATAAAAATAAACCAATTAAAAAGTAAGTAAATCACATAATTATAGGAAGGTGACAATAGCTAAATGCTGACTTTAGAATAGAACAGAACAAAAAATTGTTTTCAAAGTTATTTTAAAAGTTTTAAGCTGGTATAATAGCAGTAATAAATGACATAACATAGAAAAAAATGTCCACTATTTGTAGTCATTGTTTTTTTTTTTTTTTAAAAGAAGCAGAATACAGAGAAAGTGATCTGTAACTTACCAGCATTTACGATGGCGTCAACTTCCAGCTGGGTGATGTCTCCCTTGTAAAGCGACACTTTGTCACACAAACTGCTCATTTTCTTATTTTCATCTGGGGGAAAAAATATATGCATTTTAATGAACAATGTATTGAACATAACAAAAACAAGGGAAAAAAAAAGAAAATACAGACACGGCATATTGTATTTTCCTAGCCATTTTTAGAGCACTATCATGTGAATCTAGTTCATACTGTATTGCCCCTTTTTAAAGATGACCTGTCAAGTTCCATGTATGCAGTTTTGGTTTTTATTTATTAATCCACCACATGGATTTAATGATATGGTGTATTCATTAGTTAATTTTTTATAGCTTTTACCATGTGGGTGCAGCTCATTGTGGATCCTGCAGAGCAACCTAAATACACGGGATCCAGAGAATCCAGCGAGCTATGCCCATATGTACAGACCACAAACGTTAGCCGTAAGTAAAAACAGCATTTATTGAAAAATACCGTATATACTCGCGTATAAGCCGAGTTTTTCAGCCCAAAAATTGGGCTGAAAAGTACCCCCCTCGGCTTACACGCGAGTCAGTGCTGTATACTGATGTATACATCGGTACATACCAATGTATACATCGGTATACAGCAGCCCCCGTAATGCAGGGCCCCCCCTGCCTCGCTCCGGTCACCTGTAAAGGAAACTATACTTATCACAGTGCCGCTGTCCGCGCCCGCTGTCCGCGCCCGCTCGCAGCTGCCGACCGCGATCCTCCATCTTGCGTCTTCTTCCTGTTTCCTGTGCTCGTCGCAGGGAATGACGTCATTGCCCGCGACGAGCACAGAAACAGGAAGAAGACGCAAGATGGAGGATCGCGGTCGGCATCTGCGAGCGGGCGCGGACAGCGGGCGCGGACAGCGGCACTGTGATAAGTATAGTTTCCTTTACAGGTGACCGGAGTCAGGCTGGGGGGGCCCTGGATTACAGGGGCTGCTGTATACTACCGCTGGGGCTGCAATATACTGCCACTGGGGCTGTATACACCACTGGGGCTGCAATACCACTGGGGCTGCTGTATATAGGGGCTGCAATACCACTGGGGCTGCAATACCACTGGGGCTGCTGTATATAGGGGCTGCTGTATACACCACTGGGGCTGCAATACCACTGGGGCTGCTGTATATAGGGGCTGCAATACCACTGGGGCTGCAATACCACTGGGGCTGCTGTATATAGGGACTGCAATACCACTGGGGCTGCAATACCACTGGGGCTGCTGTATATAGGGGCTGCAATACCACTGGGGCTGCAATACCACTGGGGCTGCTGTATATAGGGGCTGCTGTATACACCACTGGGGCTGCAATACCACTGGGGCTGCTGTATATAGGGGCTGCAATACCACTGGGGCTGCTGTATATACTACTAGGGGCTGCTGTATATCATACTGCTGGGGCCTGTATACCACTGCTGGGGGCTGTATACCTGTGCTAGGGTCCACCCTCGGCTTATACGCGAGTCAATAGATTTTCCCAGGTTTTGGGGGCAAAAGTAGGGGGGTCGGCTTATACACGGGTCGGCTTATACACGAGTATATACGGTAGCTAAAATAATTTGTATATTATTCAGTACATCTGAAGTTTTTGTGACTCCTACCTGTGGATAGTTGATCACCTTTCTCTATTAACTTACAGGGTCATTCCATGTCAAGTGAACCAATGATTATTACCTCTATATTTTTAATTCTTTTGAGATTTTGTTATTTGATAATAGCATGTCAGACAATGCAAAATGTGAAGAGAAAAATTTTTAAAAAAATTTATTTTTTTAAAAAATGATTTTCAAAGTTCGGAAAAATTGCGAATTTCGCTGTTGCCTGCCTTTACGTTTCACCTCATAACTAAGGCTAGGAATAAGATAGAGAGACAAAATAAACACCATTCTACTCAGAACTATACAGGCTTTCACCAGATATGTCACAAGAGGATCTTTGTTAATATTTTACCCATGTGATCGCAAGCGCAAAACTTTAAAACGCATTTCCGAAAAATCAGCACGCTTTAAATATTTCAAAAACTGCCCATGTGTCTGCTTTGCTCTTAGCCACATCTGTACGAAATTTCAAGTTGGGATCGCGATGGGATCATATTTTAAAAATATTTTACTATTAATAGCGTCAATGGGTCATTCCATATCAAGTGATCTAAATATGAATATTTTTTTTTACCTGCCGTCTTTAGATTTTTTTTTATTCTTTTTCTTTATGAAGTACTACTTTAGTTAATTACAAATTAAAAGTTTAGAATTTTTTTCTTCATCAGTTAATTTTTTAAAGTTTAAAAAAAGTGTGAATTTTGGCCTGTTATGACTTTACATTTTTTTATCTTGGGCTAGAAATAAGATAGAGAAACAAAATAAACACCATTCTACTCAGAAATGTCCAGGCTTTCACCAGATATGTCACAAGAGTATATTTGTTAATTTTAATTTTTTACCCATGCGAACGCAAACGCAACATTTTGAAACGCATTTTCGAAAAAACGTTTTAATAAAAATTTTCCAAAACTGCCCATGTGTCTTTTATGCTCTTAGCCACATCTGTACCAAATTTCAAGTTGGGATCGTGATGGGATCATATTTTAAAATATTTAACTATTATAGCGTCAATTCAAAAATCTTGAATTCAGTTCTGTTCAACCTGTGGTCTAAAAGCGTGGGGTCTATATTTATCAAATCCATTATTTTTAGACATTACTGTATTATTTTGATATGTTACAGCTTAGAAGCAGGAGAGGACATATAGGAAAAAGCTTTGTTAGGGCTCAACCTGAGAAAGCACAGGGATAGACAGTGAATACAGAGCAGATGATAGACCAGCAGCTCTGTCAATCATGTTAAGTGTCTACACACTGCATTCAGGAAGTAAGACAGCTCGTACAGACCTTTCATGTCCTGACATGTCTGGACATCTTCACTCCTGAACAAACAATAGTCTCTACAAAGCCATCAAGGCTGTGTACTATAATATGGGTGAGTAAATATATTAATAGTTTAATGCTTTTATTATTAAGGGCCAATGCACACAGTGCTATTCTTAGGGATCATCATTCAGTAAAACAGCCCCATTGATTTCTATGGGGTTCACCACATGTAGTGTTTTTGGAAACACTCAAGAGTGAGTTCACTGCTTGAACTACTTTTTAATCGCTGCAATAAACGCAGCATTTATCATTTATATAAAAAAAGCTGCCATTTTTTTCACTAGCGATTAAAAAAACTAACGCATATGTGGTAAAAACTTGGTAGAAAAACAAGCTGCCAAAACTGCAGCGTGTATCTGCAGACAGAAAAAACTGTGTGCGCTAGCCCTAAAACTCACTTTATAGTAATACAGTTCTATCTCAAGTGTACTGTAAATCTTTATTTTTATTACCTATCTTCCTTACTTAATATTAACTGTATTTTTCCCACACAGCAATGGCTGCTACTTCTCAAGAAACAGCATTTTATCATAGACACTGTTGCAATCCTTTTGAAAAAATATGAATATGATTGGCGCTGGTGGCTGGCTACTGTACTCTCCAAAGATTGTGAAAATGAAGAAGTAGAATTGATTTTATTGCATCCTTCTGGTCCAGCGCCATCCTTTGTGTATCCAAGAAAGCCAGACATTTTAAAAGTGCACAAAAATCAGATATTAACTCAGGCGGAGCCTAACACCATGACAGGCCGGACATACTCTTTGACACACAAGGAAATGGCGATTGCTAGTAAGCGTTTATGGACAAGATTACATTTCACCCACTAGAAGGGACAAATTGATAAAATGCCACTTTAAAAACATACTATTAATTGTTTGATTAGTTCATAATTTATAGAATGATGATTTAACTACTGTACTATTCTTATTAAACACTTCATAAATCACGTTTAGTGATAGAATAGAAAACAAATTTATATGTATGAATAGGGGTTAACATTTTTGGTTCTTTTAATCTTGTTTAATCAAACTTGAGGATATGATCACCTTTCTTCTTTTGGTTTGTTCAATACATTCAAGTTGAAAATGCTGAGCATTGTGTTCTGATGATTAAGATGTATTTATCCTGGCACTTATGGGATTTGTTTTTTGTGTTTCTTTTTTGTTGCATATAAATGTTTTATTCAATAAGTTGTGATAACTCATACAACCATAAAATAAAAAATATATAAATTTGACAGGTCCCAAGTTGAATCTCTGCACAAATATAACCAAGAACACAATCAGTCATTTTTCACAATTGCCCGTCAATTGTTTGAATTTGATATAAAGAAACATAGTCTTGTAACATATCAAATGAAAGCTGTTACCGTTCTGAGTAAAATGATGCCTCTCCCACTTCATTATCTTATTTCTAGCCTGAGATAAAAAAAATGTAAAGTCATACCAGGCCAAAATTCACCCTTTTTTTAAACTTTAAAAATCTGTAAAAAATTAACTGATGAAGAAAAAAATTCTAAACTTTTAATTTGTAATTAACTAAAGTTGTACTTCATAAAGAAGAAGAATAAAAAAAATCTAAAGACGTCAGGTAAAAAAAAATATTCATATTTAGATCACTTGATATAGAATGACCCATTGACGCTATTAATATTAAAATATTTAAAAATATGATCCCATCGCGATCCCAACTTGAAATTTGGTACAGATGTGGCTAAGAGCATAGCAGACACATGGGCAGTTTTTGAAATATTTAAAGCACGCTGATTTTTCGGAAATGCGTTTTAAAGTTTTGCGCTTGCGATCACATGGGTAAAATATTAACAAAGATCCTCTTGTGACATATCTGGTGAAAGCCTGCACAGTTCTGAGTAGATTGGTGTTTATTTTGTTTCTCTATCTTATTTCTAGCCCGAGATATGATAGAAAATGTAAAGCCATACCAGGCCAAAATTCGCACTTTTTTAAAACTTTAAAAATCTGTAAAAAATTAACTGATAAAGAAAAAAATTCAAAACTTTTTTTTTGTAATTAACTAAAGTTGTTCTTCATATAGAAAAAAAATGTAAAAAATCTGGAGGACGTCAGGGAAAAAAAATATTCATTTTTGGATCACTTGTCATGGGATGACCCTACAGTATGTTGCCTACGAGCCTGCCCAAAGTTTGTCCATGCACCGCACTCCGAAGTAATTACTGCATTTTTCATGAAAATCAGTGAGTTATTTTTGCACTGAAAAAAAAACTGCATCATATGGCAAATTTTCAAAGTGTATGCTCCTAGGAGCACATCAAGTATTCACTCTATTCACTCCAGGGCTTCAGTCCATTAGGTTTCTGTGGCAGATCTTGAATTTTTTTAAAGGCAAATTTTTTCTATTTTTGCTTTAAAACATAACTCAGATGAATTTGCAACAAGACTAGTGCAATTATCGGTAATCAGTGTTCTGAGCATCTGACAATTGTCAGTAACATTTTTATTACTACAAGGGGATGACTTAATGATTATCGCCATTTTTCAGGACCTGAGAGGCAGCATCGCCACCAGGGTGTCTCAAAACCCCAGCGGCGATGCAGTACAATGGGAGCCTATGGCTCCCCTCGCCTGTCAGCTTGCCGGCGGCAGTTTACATGGGGCGATGTGGACACATCGCCACTGATCAGCCGCCTGGTTTCAGAGCACTGCTCTGAAACCAGGCGACCAGTAAAAGGCGTCGCCATCACCCCTTTACATTTAGCGATGCAGGGGCTATGTCGCCGCTGATAGGCCACGCCCCTACGTCACCTATGTAATCGGCGACGATGTCGCCACATGTGACGTGGCCTTAACTCTGCTCCGAATGTGAGCCTAAGTGTCATCCTACTGTGCTCTGATTCTCTCGCATTTGAGAAACAGAGCACAAGTTAAGAGGAGAGATTCATTTCTCCATCTTCTCCATTGTCTTTCAAAGTGTATATCAGACTGCACTTGGATGTCATCTGAGTGCAGTCTGATGTTTCACTCGCACTAATAGACTTGTATTGGTGCAATTCCTGACAATCGCAGCATGCTGCAATTTTCTGCTCCTGGCGAATTGGCATGAGAGAAGTAAAGTAAATAAATCGCTGACTGGCACTGCCCCATAGTAGAACACTGGGCTGAGTGCTATGCAATAAAACATCGGAGACCACTCAGCTATGTTATAGGCCAGCATGAGCGCACCCTTACTTTGTACCAAGTTTGGTACAAATGATGAGATGCTGACTTAAAGGGTAGGTCCAAAACAAGCGTTCATTTTACTCCTAAATGTCAATCTATTTAATGTAATAATCTAATCTCTCTTCCAATATTATTTACTCTAATTAAAAAGTCCCTATCGTTCCTTCACTTTGCTAACTGCTTAATATTTTTACCTACTTTTTGTTTGATGACATTGTGTTTGAGAACCACCAGTGCATCACTGTTGGAGCCAGTTGGAGTTGTGTGTTAGGATCGTGAAATAACCTCACATAGGAAAGATAGATTAAACACTAAAAACTGCAACTGGCCCGGCCATTTCCTATACAGACTAGAGTTTCGGAACCCGCTGTCCCTAGTGGTACATGCCTAGGCTAGAATGGCCCTAACTCAAGATGAAATGATGGCAACTTGGACCTATGCTGCCTGAAGGATCGTTGAGTTGTCACCGTAAGGTAGAGCAGAGTGCAATTTACCTGCCGAAAGGAAGGAGTGCTGAGATAGAATGAGATCCCAGAGTGAGTAAAAAAAAAATATTTAAGAGAAGGGAAGGATATGTACTGCTAGAGAATATGTTGCCTACTTCCTAACTGCAAAGAAAATATCAGTGCAGAGTGAAGAGCATAAACATCAGAAAGTAAAACCCCAGCTGGTGTTTCACTGACTGGCATAAACAACTTCATTTTGGCTGGACATCCAAATGAAAATATACCCAGCAGTAAAGACTAGCAGGGGGAAGGTGTATATAGCCCTAAAAGGTGTTTGGACAGACAAATGGATAAATAAAATAACCTGTTAACTTAAAAGACTAAAGCTAGAATAACAAATAATAAACATGAACAGAAAATGCTTAGGAACCTTTGGCTGGGAGCTAGATAGCAACTATGGCCATGATGCTATAAAGTCATAGAGATGCAGGTGAATAGGGCTGCATTGCAAACCAAAAGACACCACAACAAGCAAGTTAAAAGTTGTAATCATTTATTTTATTTTTTAAGGCTCATGGTACCTTGCAGGTCACAATCTGACCTACCGTATATACTCGTGTATAAGCCGACCCGTGTATAAGCCGACCCCCCTACTTTTGCCCCCAAAACCTGGGAAAACCTATTGACTCACGTATAAGCCGAGGGTGGACCGCAGCACGAGTATGTAGCCCCCAGCAGTGTGGTATACAGCAGCCTCCCCAGTGGTAGTATAAAGCAGCAGCCCCAGTGGTATATACAGCAGCAGCCCCAGTGGTAGTATACAGAAGCCCCAGAGGTATATACAGCAGCCCCAGTGGTAGTATACAGAAGCCCCAGAGGTATATACAGCAGCCCCAGTGGTAGTATACAGAAACCCCAGAGGTATATACAGGCCCCCCTCATCAGTATACAGCAGCCCCAGTGGTAGTATACAGATGCCCCAGAGGTATATACAGGCCCCCCCATCAGTATACAGCAGCCCCAGTGGTAGTATACAGAAGCCCCAGAGGTATATACAGGCCCCCCCCATCAGTATACAGCAGCCCCAGTGGTAGTATACAGATGCCCCAGAGGTATATACAGGCCCCCCCATCTATATACAGCAGCCCCAGTGGTAGTATACAGTTGCCCCAGAGATATATACAGGCCCCCCCCATCAGTATACAGCAGCCCCAGTGGTAGTATACAGATGCCCCAGAGGTATATACATGCCCCCCCATCTATATACAGCAGCTCCAGTGGTAGTATACAGATGCCCCAAAGGTATATACAGGCCCCCCCATCTATATACAGCAGTCCCAGTGGTAGTATACAGATGCCCCAGAGGTATATACAGGTCCCCCCATCTATATACAGGCCTCCCCCGCCGCAATCCTGTAAAGGAAGAGATTAGTATACTTATCCCTGCCTCTGTCCCGCCGCCATCACGATCCTCCATCTTCTTCCGGCTTCCTCCTCGGTCGCGCAGACAATGACGTCATTGCCTGCGCCCAGGGAGGAAGCCGGAAGAAGACGGAGGATCGCGATGGCGGCGGGACAGCGGCAGCGGGACAGCGGCAGGGATAAGTATACTAATCTCTTCCTTTACAGGATTGCGGCGGGGGCCCTGTATACTGATGGGGGGCACTGTATACTGTATACATTGTATACAGTATACAGTGACTCGCATATAAGCCGAGGGGGGGACTTTTCAGCCCAATTTTTGGGCTGAAAAACTCGGCTTATGAGGTTTATTGTACTAACCGAAAATGTGAGATATGCATTATTTCAAAATTTGACAGGTGCCAAAGTATGGGCACCTCAACAGAAAAGTGACATTAATATTTATTAGATCCATCTTTTGCAAAAATAACAGCCTCTAGTCGCTTCCTGTAGCTGTTAATGAGTTCCTGGGTTCTGGATGACTGTATTTTTGACCATTCCTCTTTACAAAAAAATTCCAGTTCAGTTAAGTTTGATGGTCACCGAGCAAAACATCCCACAGATGTTCAATGATATTCAGGTCTGGGGACTGGGATGGCCATTCCAGAACATTGTAATTGTTCCTCTGCATGAATGCCTGAGTAGATTTGGAGCGGTGTTTTGGATCATTGTCTTGCTGAAAGATCCATCCCCGGCGTAACTTCAACTTTGACACTGATTCTTGAACATTATTCTCAAGAATCTGCTGATAGTGAGTGGAATCCATGCGACCCTCAACTTTAACAAGATTCCCGGTGCCGTCATTGGCCACACAGCCCCAAAGCATGATGGACCTTCCCCCAAATTTGACACTGGGTAGCAAGTGTTTTTCTTGGAATGCTGTGTTTTTTGTGGCGCCATGCATAACGCCTTGTTGTATGACCAAACAACTCAATATTTGTTTCATCAGTCCACAGGACCTTCTTCCAAAATGAAACTGGCTTGTCCAAATGTGCTTTTGCATACCTCAGGCAACTCTGTTTGTGACGTGCATGCAGAAACGGCTTCTTTCGCATCACTCTCCCATACAGCTTCTCCTTGTGCAGTGTGCGCTGTATTGTTGACCGATGCACAATGACACCATGTGCAGCAAGATGATGCTGCAGGTCTTTGGAGGTGGTCTGTGGATTGTTGTTGAGTGTTCTCACCAATCCTCTTCTCTGCCTTTCTGATATTTTTGTTGGCCTGCCACTTCTGGCCTTTACAAGAACTGTCCCTGTGATCTTCCATTTCCTTACCATGTTCCTCACAGTGGAAACTGACAGGTTAAATCTCTGAGACAACGTTTTGTATCCTTCCCCTGAACAACTATGTTGAACAATCTTTTTTTTTCAGATCATTTGAGAGCTGTTTTGAGAAGCCCATGATGCCACTCCTCAGAGAAGATGCAACTAGGAGAACAACTTGCAAGTGGACACCTGAAATAGCTTTTCTCATGATTGGATACACCGGGCTATGAAGTACAAAGCTCAATGAGGTTACCAAACCAATTTAGTGGTTCAGTAAGTCAGTAAAAAGTAGTTAGGAGTATTCAAATCATGAAAATCAGAAGGGTGCCCATACTTTGGCACCTGTCAAATTTTGAAATAATGCATATTTCACATTTTCGGTTAGTACAATAAACCTCATTTCAATACTGAAATATTACTGTGTCCATCAGTTATTACATATATCACACTGAAATAGCTGTTGCAAAAAAAACAATTTTAAACAAAAAAAAAAGGAGTAAGATTAAGAGGGGTGTCCAAACTTTTTCATATGACTGTAACTGAGCAGTTGAGCAGCTCCATTCTTTTGGCTGAAGAAGTGCAGCAGCAGTGAAACTAGCACTGTCTTGTCCGCAAAATTGATGGGACTACTGCCTGAAAATATATCATGCACATTGCCCCTCATTGATCACTTCTGCCCGTTGAATCCATCATCATGCACACCAACACCATACTAAGGGCGCCTTCACACTGGCGTTCAGCACCGCAGCGTATGGACTGCATACGCATCTGCAGTGCCGAACGCAGACATTTTCATGTGGACGCAACAGTGATGGGTCTGCATGCGTTCACATGAAAATGCCCCTAGAAGGCATTGCCTGATGAGCCCGGCTATCAAGAGGGGAGACAGGGGACCCGAAGCAGCTCCATTCTCTCAGAGCCCGGGCGTTGAGAGAATGGATTCCAATGTGATCCGCAGAGTTTGTCTGCGGTGTCCTGCGGATGGCCGTGCGGTCTCATTGCCCTCCATGTATGATTTGTACGCCTGCAGAGCCGTGCGTACAAATCATACATTCTCGGCCGCACAGAAAATGCAACATGTTGCGTTTCTGAGCGCCGAGAATCAGCGCATGTGGACGTGAACGCGGCCATCCGCAGGGCACTGCATACACCGTGCGTCCCCATGTTAAACATGGGGATGGACGATGCATGCGGTCTGCTCGTGTTCACCCACCGCACTACGCTGCGGCAGGAAATGCCAATGTGAAAGCGCCCTTACCGCTTTATCCAACTCACATGTGCATGACAAAATCACTTCTACAGTTAGCCAGTCTGCTTAGAAATGTAAGATGTGTGAACTCCTGAAGAATGTTTTCATGAGAATACACAGTTAACATTCTTTATCTCAATTTTCTCTATAGGTTGTAAGGTTATTTGGGCTGGGCTTTCTCTCGTGTCTGCTTTTTCCTGCCATTAAGTAGTATGAAATAGGAATATATTTGTCCATTATACACATTACACAAAGATCTATGAAATAAGCGATATATCCCACTCCCCACTCACTTACGCACTTTCCTATATTGGTAATGCTACTATAATGTAGGCAGCTGAGGCTAGAGATACCGGCAATTTTCAAAAGCTCGAGTAACCGGAGATTCAGGCTGCAGGTATTTTATTAAGAAAGCGTATTAACACTAACTGTATCATATACAAAGAACGCTTCTTTTACATTACAAAAGAATGGAAAAAATGCCACAATTAGTCCTTGACTATGAGCACAATACAAGGTCATAACATCACACACTGTGCTATAGGGTATTTATCTGAAGATTTAAAAGAAAAAGGAAAAAGTTTTTATTTCTCACACATTAACCTAAGGTCAGATGCACATTATTTTTTTCTTTCATTTCATAATGAAGAAAAAAATATCTGCAGTAGTTTTCTGTACCATTCATTCTTTAATGCACAAAACAATAATCATCCAGTACCTTTTTGGACGAATGAGTTCAGGAAATCCAAGGCTTCTTAAAACATCCATTTATTTCTTCACATTAGAAGAAAATAAAAGGTTTTGGTAGCGTGTTAGCCAGTTTACAAAATGTTGATTGCTTGTAACAGCACTTATTTTATTTTTGTTAGCCATTAAATGGTATCACAACTACAAGATTATTATTTTGTTTCTCCCACTGAGAGCAAATCAATGATTTTTTCATATTAAAAACATGCAGCAAAAAGTCAGGCAATTTAGAGAGGCAACTCCATGATTAAGGCTGGAGGCACACTGTCGTGCATCAAACATGGAGAGTGTTGCACGACAGTGGTGAGAGTGCTGTGAGTGTGAGTGGTGTGAGTGGTGTGAGTGTGGCTGGCTGTATGTATGTGTGTGAGTGCGTGTGTGGTGTGTGATTGTGATGCTGTCCACGGTCCTGAAGGACCGCGGGCAGCATTTGTCAGGAATTTTAAGCTTTGCGGCTGTCAAAGAGTTTCAATTTCCCGCTTTGCCGATACAGTAAGTTATCATCTTGCACTGCTGTGTCAGCGGTGCAAGATGATTAATAAACACCCAGCTGCTGGGCACTTTTGTATATTTTTTGGGGTTTAATTGCATATGCAGCATCTGTGCGGCATATGAGCACAGACGCTGCATATGCGGTAATGAACCCCGATAATAAAGGGTTAATATGTGGCAAATATGTTGGCACCATGTCTCTAGGGAGTGACCACCCTCCCTAAAGACATGATGCCTAAAATCATTGGTGGTTCAGGGGTTAAATGGCCAAATTTCAGAATTGCCGGCATTTGTCGGCTTTCTGTAGTGTACAGTGAAAGCCAGCGGGACTTGCCTGTTAGAGCGCGGTACCTACGCAATTAGCTAAGTACATTGTTGTGCAGCGTCCTCAATGAGGAGCTGGCCCAGGTACTTACGCAAATTGCATAGTGAAGCCGCTGCTCCCCATGGAGCTGAAGATTTCAGCATCACCTCCATGGCCAGAGCACATTGAAACTCTGGCCATGGAGGTGATGCTGAAATCTTCAGCTCCATGGAGAGCGGCGGCTTTACTATGCAATTTGTATAAGTACCTGGGACAGCTCCTCATTGAGGACGCTGCCCAGCAATGTACTTACACTTTTGCGTAGGTACCGCGTTCTGACAGGCAGGACCCGACGGCTTTCACTATACAGTACAGAAAGCCGACAAATGCCGGCAATTCTGAAATTTGGCCATTTAACCCCTGAACTACCAATGATTTTAGGCACCATGTCTCTAGGGAGGGTGGTCACTCCCTAGAGACATGGTGCCAACATATTTGCCACATATTAACCCTTTATTATCGGGGTTCATTACCGCATATGCAGCGTCTGTGCTCATATGCCGCACAGATGCTGCATATACCATTTAACCCCAAAAAATACAGATTAGTGCCAGCAGCTGGGTGTTTATTAATCATCTTGCACCGCTAACACAGCAGTACAAGATGATTACTTACTGTAACGGCAAAGCGGTCATTTTAAACTTGCCGGCTTTGACAGCCGGAGAGTTTAAAGCGCATTTGGCTGCACACTCGCATCGTGTGCTGTATGGGGGCTAGATTTTCTCGCCCCCATACACTTGCATTGCACTCATGAGTGTCAGAATCGTGTGCAGTTGCAGCATGCTGTGACTGCACTCGCTTCTGCCTCGCATTGCGAGTTAGGTGTGGGGGACTCGCACTAGTGTGCCCTGCCTGATAGGGCAACACTGGTCTGAGTGCAATGCGAGTTTCCCTCCCATTGCACTCTCGCGAGTCCCTCGCCCAGTGTGCCTTCAGCCTAAGACCTGTGTACAGGTTGAAACATGTTGGTTTCTATGCCTTTTTTGTAATCATGAGTGTATCCAAACTGCCTGACCTTTTTGCTACGTTTTTAATATGAAGAAATAAAAAAATGTTTTAAGAAACGTTGGATTTCTGGGGATTATTTGTCCAAAAAAGTGCTGGATGCTTATTGTTTTGTGCATATTGACTTTCACCCAGTGGATCCGTGCAGCTCCGAGGACGCAGTAACCGTCTCATTTTTTAGGCATATTCATTCTTTAGTCAACATATTTTACAAGCGATTTCATGTAATGGCAGGGTCAATTCATTATCAGCAGCTCCTGAAAAGGTCTGTATACTTAAACTTTATTTTGGCAAAAAAAGGTTAAATATTTTGCTCTTAAATATATTTTGAATCAGTCTCTACAGTCATTTAGATACAATAATATGCTGGCCAGTGAATAAAGCCACCACTAGAGGAAGAGAGGAAGCTTAGGAGTTCACTCTATTCTGTGCAGTTACTGTCATGGCAGCTTTGGACTCTGTTCAGATTGCAGATTCTGACATTCCACCCGAGGGATCCCCTGGTGTCTGGGATCAACAGAGGCAGACTCGGCTGTGTGCTGATTCATAGTCAGGCTAGCAAGAGTTAATCTCTGCTGGTCTGTTTGCTCCTTTTATCACTTGTTGAGGAGAGGCCTATCATAGTGGCTCTCCTATTTATAGTGGTGGAATCCTTCCAAACATGCCAGCTATATTTTATCCTATGGTGGTCTGTGAGGTGTGGTGACCCAGACTGTGGTGAAAGTGGTGTTATTTGCTTGATGTGGCTGTAGAAGTTCTCCCATGTTGTTTTACGGCTTCCTTCCTACTCTAATGTGTGCGTGCTTAGTGACAGAGTTTTGGTTTTCACTTGTCTGTCATTATTTGTGGGTTTCATTACTCCTGTACCAGGGAATCAGATTAGGTCTGGTCAGGAGCAGGGCCAAGTCGAAGACTCAGGCCTCCCCACTAATAGGGGTATCCCTGAGATAAAGGATAGCTTAAGGGGCCTCCTAGGTTGAGAGGCAGATCAACCGCCCTGGTTCCTCGTGATTCCAGTCACCGTGACATGATAAAGGATAACTTTTCTCCTTATGGAAAGTAACATGTCAGTATGAGGAGACTTAAATGTCTTGCATGTTCCTCTTGAAAATTAAATATGAAAATTGCCTCTTCAATGAGGACTTGAACTCTAGCGTCACCTATTGCAAGTAGTAATCCTAAAAGTCAATAACGAGCCTTTAACAAGCCTTTTCATATGACAAGGATATAAGCCGAAAACCAGAAACTCAATTATAACACACGCTAAAGTTAGGCTGAGGGCGCTGGTAGTCAGCATGTCATTTGTAAAGGAGTTTCCAAAATTAACAGTAGTGATAATATATCAATCTCACACATAAATAAAATATAAAACTCTACACAATACCTGTTAAATTCCCAGTTTCACCTCTCATAGCCCTTAGGGTACCGTTACACGACGCAATATTGCATGCAATTTCACTGGCAATTTGCTGGTTGCAGTGAAATCATGGACACATTGTTCCATTTGTACACGGCAACAAAATAGAACAATGTGTCCATGATTTCACTGCAACCAGCAAATTGCCAGTGAAATTGCATGCAATATTGCGTCGTGTAATGGTACCCTTACTGGTCACTAGTGCATGAAGACATGGCTCATAAAAAAGGATGCTTTATTTTCTGATCACCTCCAATGATTATTTAACCCCTGAACCTGCTTTCACCTTCCTGACCAAGCCAGTTTTTTTCACTTCTGACCAGTGCCACCTTAAGTTATAGGGCAGCATGGTGGCTCAGTGGTTAGCACTGCAGCTCTGGGTCCTGGGTTCAAATCCTAAAAAGGACAACATCTGCAAGGAGTTTGTATGCTCTCCCCCTGTTTGTGTGGGTTCCCTGCAGGTTCTCTGGTTCCATTCCACACTCCAAAGACATACTGATAGGATATTTACATTGTGAGCCCCAATGTGGACAGTGTTGCAAATGTATGTAAAGCACAATATAAATAAGAGGTGGGGAACGTCCGGCCCCCGGGCTGTGCAGGGATGAGGAGTGTCAGTAGCAAAAAAGATCTGCATCCAGCAGCAGCACAGCCAAGGGAGGGAGCTAAAAATTATGTTAAGCCATGTTAAAATCATATATGTCCATATTGATTTTTATCTGCCTTCCTTTGGATGTGTTGCTGGATGCAGCTCCTTTTTGCTCTGGCCGTGTATCCATGTGTCGTACGCCTCAGGCTCCATGTACCCGTGTGTCGTATGCCTCAGGCTCCGTGTACCCGTGTGTCGTACTCCTCAGGCTCATTGTTCCCATGTGTCGTACGCCTCAAGCTCCGTGTACCCGTGTGTCGTACACCTCAGGCTCATTGTTCCCATGTGTCTTACGCCTCTGGCCCCGTGTCATACGCCTCTGACCCTGTGTACCTGTGTGTCGTACGCCTCTGGCCTCGTGTACCCTTTGTGTCATATGCCTCTGGCCCCGTGTACCCATGTGTCGTACACCTCTGACCCTGTCTACCCGTGTGTCATACGCCTCTGGCCCCGTGTACCCATGTGTCATACGCCTCAGGCTCCGTGTACGTGTGTGTCGAACGCCTCTGTACCCGTGTGTCAAAAGCCTCTGGCCCCATGTACCTTTTGCGTCATACGCCTCTGGCCCCATGTATCCTTGGTCGTACACCTCTGACCCCATGTACCCGTGTGTTGTATGCCTATGACCCCGTGTACCCATGTGTCATAAGCCTCTGGCCCCGTGTATCCATGTGTCGTACACCTCTGACCCTGTCTACCCGTGTGTCATACGCCTCTGGCCCCGTGTACCCGTGTGTCGTATGTCTCTGGCCCAGTTTACCATTTGTGTCGTACGTCTCTGGCCCTGTGTACCCATGTGTCGTACGACTCTGTCCCCGTGTACCCATGTGTCGTATGTCTCTGACCCGTGTACCCGTGTGTCGTACGCGTCTGGCCCCGTGTAGCCGTGTGTCATAAGCCTCTGGCCCCGTGTACCCCTTGTGTCGTACACCACAGGCCCCGTATGTCGTACGCCTCAGGCTCCATGTACTCGTGTGTTGTACATCTCAGGCTCTGTGTACCCGTGTGCCGTACACCTCAGGTTCCGTGTGCTATACATCTGAGACTTCATGTACCTGTGTGTAATATACCTCAGGCCCTGTGTACCCATGTGCCATATGCCTCAGGCACTGTGTACCCATTTGCTGTATGCCTCTGGCCCCATGTACCTGTGTGCCATATGCCTCTGGCTCAGTGTACCCATGTGTCTTGCACCTTAGGCTCCGTGTTCCCAAGTGCCATACGCCTCAGGCTCATTGTACCCATGTGTTGTATGCCTCGCGCTCTTAGTATTCGTGTGCCGTATTCCTCAAGCTCCATATACCCATGTGCCGTTTTCCTCAGGCTCTGCCTACCCATGTGCCATATACCTCAGGCTCTGTCTACCCATGTGCCATATATTTTAGGCTGTGTACCCATGTGCCATATACCTCAGGCTCTGGGCACCCATGTGCTGTATACCTTTGACCCCGTGTACCCATGTGCCGTGTATCTCAGGCTCCGTGTACCCATGTGGTGTATACCTCAGGCTCTGTCTACCCATGTGCAGTATACCTCAGGCCCTAGATATGGTGTTAATCTGCAGGTTAATAGCATTTGAAACCTGTCCGGCACTTGCATATTAAACCCCGCTGCCTGGAGGAAATGAACTTTAATCCTGGTGGCAGCATTCCTGTTGCAATCACAGGGGCTGCACAAGTTCAGTCACGCTCTAAATCTCTCCATTCACAGAGAGTAACTAAACTTGCTCCAGCGCTGCCCCTGTGGCTGAAACTGAATTGTTGCCTGAAGGATTCAATTTTATTCCTTCCCACCAGCGGGATTCAATCTGCAAGTGCAGGGCAGCTTTTACATGCTATTAACCTGCAGATTAACCCTATATCTATTTTAACCAAATATAGCAGGTAATTTTAAGTTGATAATTTTGCAGTCCCCGAAGGATTGTAGAAATTTCCAAATGGCCCCCGGCAGAAAAAAGGTTCCCCACCCCTGATATAAATTAATAAATATAATCATTATTATTTTTAACTCTGGAACGCTTCATTATATTCCAGTGATTCTGAGATTATTTTTTCAAGACATTTTGTAGTTAATGCTAGTGATATATTGTGATTGATATAATTTGTGTTTATTTAAGAAAATATCCAAAATTTGACAAAAATTCAATTTTTGAAGCAGAATTTTTTTTTTTTGTTAGGTAGCTTGAACGGTTAAACGTACCATTACACGGTACAACAAGGCTTGCAACTTCACTGGCGATTTGCTGAGTCAGTGAAATTGCAAGCAACATCACAGTGCATCGTGCTGTGTAACAGCACGATGCAACTGCAATAAGTTGCTGGTGCAACATAGCCAGGTTGGAGTGCACGCACTTCAACCTGGTGATGTTGCTCCAGCGATAAGGCTGGGTTGTGCTGTGTTACATTACAATAGCGATGGTACCGGCGATCCAGCCTATACCTCAGCATTGGTGCGGATCGCTCACTGGGCAGTTCCCAGCCCAACGGGTGAGGGCTCCGCCTGCTTCGCCTGTGACAGCCAGCCTGGGATGTCGGAATCAACCGCACTCCCGTGGAATTGCATCCGACGTCGCAGGCAATGTTGTACCGTGTAACGGTACCTTAAGTGTCGGTATGAACCCCAAACTTTAAATGTGGTTTTGCTCATCTCTAATTACTACTGTACTCAGCAACATAATTCATTTTGTCACCCTAAATCTCCTGACAAGTTCTCTTTAAATACGTACATTGCGGGTGATCTGGGTATCACACAACGCTCTTCATGTACCATAACTAAGGGCACTGACAAAGTTTGCTCATCTATCAAACCTTGCTTCTACTTACTGGGAAGTCAGCAAAGAAGGGTTTACAACGTATATCATATGCAAAGATTAAACATCACTATTACTAAAAGACTGTCATAGCAATGCGATACAATATTCCTTACATTTAATTCTGCTAACCCTAAAGCCTTTATCTTCTTCACAAAACTTCCCTCTGGGAAAAGACT
Source organism: Allobates femoralis (assembly GCA_033576535.1). Lineage (NCBI taxonomy): Eukaryota > Metazoa > Chordata > Amphibia > Anura > Aromobatidae > Allobates > Allobates femoralis. The sequence goes on along the minus strand of JARQOC010000001.1, from coordinate 549,334,784 downwards.
GACAGGCAATTTCATCTAGCAAAGACACACAAGGAAAAAAAATTCAATCGGTCTTAAAACCAGAGGGACAAAGCACGCAGAGGTCTGAGCTGCCACTATCTGGAGGCAGCAGCTGTGTCTAGATTTCTATGAAATACCCTGCAGAGATTTATCGTGTGAGAGGTATATCTAGCCTTATGAATAAACCTGCCAATCCACTTGATGCTGGCCATTACAAATCATAGACTGGGTTTGGGGTTGGGATCAGGGAGGCGGAAGGATTGTCTGGGAGTAATGCCTGTAATCCCATCACAGCAGAGGGGCTCATGTGAATCGAAACCTATGGTTTCCACCACAGAGAAACTGAAAGGGCGGCTTGGCCCCGCAGTGTATTAGAGGGGGAACACAGGCAAAATCTGTAAATCTCAGAAAGAATGGAGATGGAGAGCTGGGGTATACTGACCTCAGAAACAGGCTGCAGTGAGAACGACGAGCTCTGTACATTTACTATCACAGATTGGGAGAAGTGCCTCACTGCTACCCCTTATTAAATAAGGGAAGGGAGGATATAATTTTCTATTATATATATTAGACATACAAGCCTATAAACACACACACATAATTATATATATATATATATATATATATAAAAACCAGAAAAAGTTTCTCTGCAGCACTCAGCTACTACCAATAATGCACACATGCTAACAAGCGGTATATGAGGAAAAAATTTTAAACTTACGCTTTTTTTCTCAATATTCTTATTTTTTCATTTTCTGAGGTTCTTGGTACATACATCGGCCAATGTCTGTTTGCTCATCAACCACGACACGGTGACCTCAGGTCTGATGAGTCCTATGCTGACATCCCTGTCCTCCTTGTCCTCCCTGTCCCACTTCTAAGTGGGTGGACACCATCTCAACCCTAGACCACCTGTGGGCGATGAGGGTGCTAAGTGCAGACATGGAGCCAGCAACTCCACATATTAGACAAAAAACAGAAAAAACTGCACAGCACTCAAAGACATAGTGTGAACTGGTGCTAGCAGGGACGCTGGATCAAACAACCAGAAAATGTTTCTCTGGAGCACAGGTGGTCTAGGGTTGAGATGGTGTCCACCCACTTAGAAGTGGGACAGAGAGGACAAGGAGGACAGGGATGTCAGCATAGGACTCATCAGACCTGAGGTCACCGTGTCGTGGTTGATGAGCAAACAGACATTGGCCAATGTATGTACCAAGAACCTCAGAAACTAAAAAAAAATAAGAATATTGAGTTTAAAAAAAAAAACACGTACGCTTTGGTAGTAGCTGAGTGCTGCAGAGAAACTTTTTCTGGTTGTTTGAACCAGCGTCCCTGCTGGCACCAGTTCACACTATGTCTTGGAGTGCTGTGCAGTTTTTTAAGTTATAATATATATATACACACACACATCTATCAAGGGAGGCAGCTACCAGATAGATGCCAGACAATTATTGCCCTAAGAAGTGTCACAGAGACACTTTGGTTCCCAGTAGCCGTTTTCAAGCCCGAAACTGAACGGGAACGTTGCTGTCATACTTCATGGGCCAATGAGGGTCTGTTATTTTTTGGAATGGATAGACTGCTGCCACCCTTATTATTTTGTTTTTCTCTGTATGCATGCAATTAAAAAATTGCTTGGAAGGCCTTGCACCAGACGCTTTTGTATAACTGTGCGACTCTTACTTTCTATTAATATTTATATGTTACAGATATATTATATATTCACACATATTGTAATACAAATATACATGTATGCACCCATTAATCAGAATTAGCCAACTGAAGTGTAAAGCCTTACCCTATAAATGTCAATTACTTCTTAACACAGGTACCAAACTACTATTAGCAGAGTTTATTTTTACAGAGTCCAGCTTGAGCATTACACTTATTACAATCCATCATAACTCGTAAAGCCTCAGTAATATTGGCCATACATGAACTAGTAAGATGCAGTATAGCGCCACCAAGTGACAAACTACAAGATTAACACAGGCGCCGAAGTGAAACGCCATGATCAGCTCGGTGTCCCCGATGTGAGGGCCTAAGTGTCACATTCTATCTGCAGGATGTGACTGATGAATTCATGCTCCTCTGTCCCCACAAGGCACGTTCATTTCTTCATTGTATGATTTCCTTTTTAAAAATCTACAGTATATAAAGCACCATGGAATAAATGGCACTATGGTAATAAAATAATAATAATAATAATAATAATATTATACACAGTGTATGTCATACAGTAATTGTTGAGGGTAACTCAATACTAAAAGTATTAACCCCATAATGACCAGGTATGAATGGACCTTAAACCCCTACTTGCATGGAGATTTTCTGGGGGTTTGTATTCTTTCTTTCTTCCAAGAGGCATAACTTTTCTATTTTTCCATCCACATAGCTATATGAGGACATGTTTTTTGAGGGACAAGTTAAAGTTTTGAGTTGCGAATTTACTTGTGCTGCCATTTTCCCCCAAAGCCTGTAATGTGTAATGTTGTCATTTTTTGGTTGATGGAGCAGTGTTTATTTCTACGTGGCAGGATGTTTTTATTTATATTTATAAATACCATTTTTGAGAATATATGACCTTTTTTTATTATTTAAGATGCAGGAGTTGTGGTATTAAAAAAAACCGGCAAATCTAGCGTCTTGATTTTTTTTTCTTGTAAGGCCCCTTTCACATCAGCGGTTTTTTGAAATCGCGGCAGATGCGGCACTTGCGGCACAGTTGCGGCAAGCCCCATAGAATGTCTATGCGGGCTTGCGGTAGGTGCGGCAAGTGCGGCAAGCCCCATGCAATGTCTATGGGGCTTGCGGTAAGTGTGCGGCAGGTGCGGCAAGTGCGGTATCGGCACTTGCGGCAGGTGCGGCCGCAAAAAAAACGCGGCTGACCGCGTTTTTTTTCGCGGCGGCACCTGCCGCAAGTGCCGGAACCGCACTTGCCGCACCTGCCGCACACTTACCGCAAGCCCCATAGACATTGCATGGGGCTTGCCGCAACTGTGCCGCAAGTGTCGCGGTTATGCGGTAATCGCGGCAGGTGCGTTTTTTCACCGCATCTGCCGCGATTTCAAAAAAACCGCTAATGTGAAAGGGGCCTTACAGAATTAACTGATAACTATTTAATATTTTGCTAGGTTGGATTTTTATGGACACAGCGATAAAAGAAATTAAACATGAACAAATACATTTGTTACTTTTTTAAGAGGGGGTCGGGGAGAGGTTTGATATTTTATTTTTTAAAGGAAAAAAAAAAGTAGATAAAAATTCAAATCATCCCCTACTCTGCAAAACAAAAGTTGAATTTGCAGTCTTGAAGCAGTTCCCAGATGTGCTCATGTCCTCATTCACATGTCCAGGTTTAAACAAAAAGGAATTATATCGTGTCATCATTGTACTGTGTTCATTTTTACCATCATTGTGTTATCAGTGTTTATTATAAATGAATAAATACAGTTGTGGCCAAAAGTATTGATACCCCTGCAATTCTGTCAGATAATACTCTGACTCTGATAAGGCACCCTTCAAATATCAGGGACCTGGAGCAGTTTGCCAAAGAAGAATGCTCTAAAATTCCAGCAGAGCATTGTAAGAAACTCATTGATGGTTACCGGAAGCGGTTGATCGCCGTTATTTTGGCTAAAGGTTGTGCAACCAAGTATTAGGCTGAGGCTGCCAATACCTTTGTCCGACCCATTTTTGGAGTTTTGTGTGAAATGATCAATGTTTTGCTTTTTGCTTCCTTCTCGTTTGTGTTTTTTTCATTGAAGACAAATTAAATGAAGATAATAATACCAAAGAATTTGTGATTGCAATCATTTTCAGGAAGAAACTGAATACTATCTGACAGAATTGCAGGGGTGTCAATACTTTTGGCCACAACTGTATATGACAAATCTTCTCCTATACTTTGCAATGTTAAACACAGACAACACATGGATGCTGTACAGGTTTTTCACGAACAGTTAGGGTACCGTTACACGTCGCGATATCGCAATGCAACATCGACAAAAAGACACGTGGTGTGGTAGTTGCAGTTGATATCGTTCGTGCGTTGTGTCGTGTAACAGGGCAATGCGACCGGAAAAAAATCGCAGGTATGATATTGCAAGAAAATTGTGCAAGCCCTTCAACCGTACAATATTGCATATGCGAGCTTCCATGATCGTGCTGTGCGACGGCGCAACTACGATCTTGTTTGCAACTTCCCCTATTCACTACAATGTTAATGATCGGTCCCTGGGTTGCTCATACCCAGAGCACAAAAGTTGCGTACAACATCTTAGTTGCGTTGCCTGCCGAAATCTCCCTATGTGACATCTCCTATGCGATCTTGGACAAGTGCTAAAAACGTGCTCAGTCCCGTGAAATTGTATGTGATATCGGAACGATATTGTAACGTGTAACGGTACCCTTATTGTACACAATGCAATATTGCATGCAATTTTACTGGCAATTTGCTGGTTGCAGTGAAATCATGGACACATTGTTCCATTTTGTTGCAGTGTACAAATGTAACAATGTGTCCATGATTTCACTGCAACCAGCAAATTGCCAGTGAAAGTGCATGCAATATTGCATCATGTAACGGTACCCTTTAACTTGTGTTAGCCCTTTTCATCTGTGATTCAGGAAAAAAAACATATGTATCCATGAGTTTTGCAAGGACACACGGTCTGCAAAAAACACAGACATGTGAATAGCACTACAGATTATATAATGGATACTTGTGGCATCAATAAAAATAAATGGATAGAAAACGTACGTGCAACACAGAGGCCTGTACGATGGCTAACCCTTGTTGGCTGCTTTGCTCTCACTCTGTGGTTCAACTAACGTCAAAGCATCTCAATTGTGCTGAGGTTGGGTGATTGTGGAGGCGATGTCATCTGACGCAGCACTCTACCCTTTCTATGTCTCGGCTACATAGCGTGGAGATGTGTTTTGGGTCATTGTTTTATTGCAACAAAAATTATGGAACCAACAAGTGAAAACGAGATCTGTCAAAACAGTTCCAATGAACACAGGAGTGCTCAATAGGAAGCGAGCTGCAGCTACAGCGCTCTCTTCCTGTTAACTGCTCCTGTGTCTGAAGCAGGGCTGTGGAGTCGGAGTCATGGAGTTGAAGCCCATTTTGGGTGGAGTCAGATTCAGGGAAATTGATGAGTTGGAGTCGGATATGTGGCTTACTGACTTCACAGCCATGGTTATGGAGACAGGGTCGGTGGCCATTTTTGTGGAGTTGTACTCAGAGTCGGATTCAGGGAAATTGAAGAGTCAGAGTTGGAGTCCGATGTTTAGCTTACCACAGCCCTGGTCTGAAAGAGAAGGGATATCCGTGGTGATTGGACATGGGGCTCGTGTGTCATAATAATGTCACGTGGGCCTGGGAATGTGACTTCTGACATCGCTAGAAACACGCTGGCAGCGGAGGTGAGTATAGGCTTTTTTATTTTTATGGGGGTGAACATGGCGAATGAGAATAGGTTGACCAAGTACAGTAACGGACAACCCCTTTAATAGGGGTTATCCAGAACTTATTATTTTTCTTTATTGGGCTAACAACTAAAAGTCATAGGGACAATCACTGCTGGCTCAGTCGGCATTTCCTAAAGCTGGCTTCACACTACGTTTTGTTACTATCCTGTTCTGTTCGTTTTGGAAATGAACAAAACAGGATCGTTTTTGGCCCCCATGTATCCCTATGGCACCGGATTGGCCCTATTTGGCCATCTGGTTTTGTGAATCCGGTACAGGATTTGCTTCTGTCCTGTTTTTCACCGGTCCCAAAAACTATGCCTGCAGCGTTTTTGGGCTACGGTGACAAAACAGGACAGAAACGAATCCTGTTCTGTCCTGGCACACTTAACATGGGGGCCTATGGTACCGGATCCGGGAAACAACAGAATCGTTTCCCAGATCCAGTGCCAGGGTACAAAGCATGCGCAGAACAGGTACGCTGCGCTGTACCCATGGTAAATCTGTGTAGTATCACTTTAGCAGTGTACGGCCATTCAAGGACCTGGCATGATGTCACTGGGAGGGCGGGACAACCCGATCACATGACCACATCAGCGCGGGTTTTAATTGGTGCTGATGCGTGTATACACTGCTAAAATGATATTAGACAGCGCTGACAGCACATGTCACACAGCGCTGACATCGGCTCGGCTCCCCGCTGCTCTTTCTGTGTCCGGATACCGGACTGGACACAGAAAAAGCATCTGAATGTGCCAGTCCAGTGCTGTCTGTTCCTGTTTGTTTGGATCCTGCAAAAAACAGGATCCAAACGAACAGGACAAAAACGTAGTGTGAAGCCAGCCTAAGTCTTTTATTATTATCGTTTGCTTACATAACGTCATCCTATTCAACAGCTGTTTACAGACATTATCAGCACTGTCCCCATTGCACCTATCAGTATGTGCTTGGGGAGTGGGAGGAAACCAGAAACATGGGGAGAATGTATCCATATACGCAGGACTCCAGTGCTGCAAAGCAACAGTGCTAACCACTAACCATTCTGCCCAATTAACCTTCGACAACAAAGAACCTTCTCTTCCAGTCTATCCTGTCAATGGGACGTCACTATAGACGTCTTGCTGGTTGAGAGCTGTCTACCTGCAATTAGGCAGCATGACATTGGCAGAAACACCCGATCAACAGACCTGACGTGACATCAGTGGAAGTTGAAGAATAGTTGGCAAGAGAAGTCTGAGCCGAAAGAGATCAGTGACTGGCAAAACTGGCAGTTTGCACCTATCTGCACTTACTGCTTACTCACATACACAAAAATATTAAAAGTCCCAGATAACACCATTAATGATTAATAGGTGATAAAGTGATTGACAGGTGAAAACTAGTTGGGTTCTTCACTTTTTACTGTCATTTAAGCTACAAGTCTGATACATTTTATTAAATTTCACTCTTTTTCTAAGCCCAATATTTCAGCAGACAACTTCACCACACCTACATAAATTAATTAGTAAAATCTAGTACAGCCCAATATAACTGCCATACGTCCTAACTGAGGCTCAAATCAAATGAAATAAAGAAATAAGACATCCTTTAACCATGATCCAAGGATCCCATGGTTTGATATAGCATACAGGAAAACTGAAATAATCCGATTGGGTGGCTGTGCCCCCATTTATGACGAACAGCAGAATACTGAGGCAACTACCGTGATCAAGGTCCAAGGTTTGGACCAAAACGTTGGTTCCCTGTTGCTATAGAAATAAAGAAACTTTTTTTGCAAACAGAAAACAGAGAGTGTGCAATTGTCATTTTCTAGAGTAACTAGCAAAGCTTGGTATTACAGAAATCATAAACCGATTCAGCAGAAGCATTTCAAAGCATAGTTTATAAAAACTAGTGAGCTCCTTCTTTTTAAAGAAACTTTTGATCTGTGCCATCCAGGGCTGTTGAGTTAGTCATGGAATTGGAGTCAGATTCAGGGGTAATTGAGGAGTCAGGTTCGGAGGTTTGGCTCACCGACTCCACAGCCCAGGATCTCTAAACGCCTAAATAGAGAGCATAAAAGTCAAAGAAATCTAAAGTAAAATATAGTTTAATGAACTGCTAATTGTTTGCCCCCTTTGGGCCAACACCATCCACGCTGAACTCTCCAGCACACCGCTTAGGTTGTTGGAAGATCGTCATCTGTTAAATACATTATTCGCACATCATATTTCCTTTTTGTAAAATAGCCTCTACTTCTTTATAGATACAACAGTGAATTCTTTTTCAAGAAAAGTAAAATGGAGAGTTGCATTAAAGAAAAACCGTATTAACAATGTGTTCAAATAGTATAAGAAGTAAAACCAAGTACTAAAGCCTTCTTAATAAGTAGTACCTTAGTCAGCAGTGTGCTTACAAGTAAATGCTAATTTGTGCCCTAATTTAATTGCAATTCTGCCACTGTCCCCAAGAGGGCGCTCAAACCAAGAACAAAAAAAAAACTTCAAGTTGGGTCCAGCAATATGATTGTTACAAAAACAGATTGAATTTCATTCTTTTCCTGAGGATTTCAGAGTATTCATTTTTTCTCTCTCATAATTTCAGGTTTGTTAGTCAGCAAAAAAAAAATTAAATTATGAAATGAAAGGCTATGTTCACATGCAGCATTTTTCTTTATGCAAATTAACAGCCATTTTTTTACAGAACCAGCAAAAATGTAGATATCAGAAATCTGATGAACACGCTTGTTTGTTCCTGACGAAATTAAACTAAATATTTGTTTACTTTTTGATTTTTCCTTCTTTTCTCCAAAGTGGCATACCTTTTTGTTAAAAAATGTCTGTGGACATAAACAGAAGGTTTTTGCAGGACGATCTGTAGTTTTCAATGACACTATTAATGTTACCATAAAAAGTACTGAAAAATTAAAAATAAATCTAAGTATAATGAAATAATGCAATTCTGCCAATGTTGGCTTGTTTTATTTTTGCATGGTGCAATTCTGGCGATACTAAACTTGCATAGTTTTTGGTGACAAAAAAAGTTCAGAAGCTTGTTAAAACAAGTTACCATAGGGTTTGTGTCATTTTTTTCAAAGATTAGTAAAATTTTTATTTTACCTTGGATGAAGCTGGGTGACAGGTGTTTTTTGTGAGGCAAGCTGTCGTTTTCATCGATACCATTTTGGGATGCATATGTCATCTTTATTGGATTTTTTTTGTAGAATTTTGTCGTGATAGAAAACCTTGAAATGCCAGGACTGCGTTTTTCCTCTTCAAAACGTTTACTGTAATTTAATATATTTTACATGCATGGTGTATTTCTTCAATTTCCTTACTTTTAATGGGGTAAAATTGGTGTGATCCAAGTTAATATATATACGGTACCACATATATATATATATATATATATATATATATATATATACTAGCTGTAGTACCCGGCTACGCCCGGGTTAATAAATAACTGCTGTTAGCTATAACAACATTGAATTTGAATATGTCATATTAATGACCCATAGGAAAATAGAAGCTGAGCTGTGATTGGTTGCTATAGGCAGCCTAATAAATCTCCAGCCAACTGTAAACCCTCCCCCTGGCCGGGCAGTATATGTTACCTCACACATACACATAATAGACAGCTCATGTGACTGACATCTGCCTTAATTCCCTATATGGCACATGTGTTGCACATTGGCTGTTTTTAATCAGATGTTTATGTTTGGAAAATAAAGATAGCACGCACGTATGAGGCGAGTTGTATGAGGTGATTTGTGCACATCTGTGTTTGTCTGTGTGGTGTGTGTGTCCCTGGGGTGTAGATGTGTGTGTCCCTGTGTGGGGGGGGTCTGTGTGGTGTGTGTCTCTGTTGTGTGTGTCTCTTTGTGGTGTGTGTGTGTCCCTGTGGGGTGAGTGCATGTGTCCCTATAGGGAGTGTATGTGTGTGTGTCCCTGTGGGGGGGGTCTGTGTGGTGTGTGTGTGTATCTGTGTTGTGTGTGTCTCTTTGTGGTGTGTGTGTGTCCCTGTGGGGTGAGTGCATGTGTCCCTATAGGGTGGCTATGTGTGTGTGTCCCTGTGGGGGGGTCTGTGTGGTGTGTGTGTCTGTGTTATGTGTGTCTCTTTGTGGTGTGTGTCCCTGTGGGGTGAGTGCATGTGTCGCTATAGAGTGTGTGCGTCCCCCCTTGGTGGAGGTGTGTGTCTCTGTGTTGTGTGTGTCTCTTTGTGGTGTGTGTGTTCGGGTGCGTGGTGAGTATCCAATATTGGGGCTGCACTTTAGCGACTATACACTTGCTGTTACTCTTTGTGTGCGTGTGGTGTGTATACATGTCCCCGTGCGTGGTGAATATCTCATGTTGGGGCCCCATCTTAGTGACTATATGCTGGTATGTGCTGTTAGTCTTTGGTGCTATCATTAAGCCCCTCTCATTCACAGCTGTCAACTGGTAACTGTCACTTTTTCCCCATTATATAGATAGGGGCAAAATTGTTTGGTGAATTGGAATGCGCGGGGTTAAAATTTCACCTCACAATATAGCCTATGACGCTCCCGGGGTCCAGACGTGTGACTCTGCAAAATTTTGTCTCTATAGCTGACAGCTGTCGATTTTCCTCCAACACTTTTCCATTCACGTTTTCCCCATTGTGTAGATAGGGGCAAAATTGTTTGGTGAACTGGAACGCGCAGGGTTAAAATTTCGCCTCACAACATAGCCTATGACGCTCCCGGGGTCCAGACATGTGACTGTGCAAAATTTTGTAGCTGTAGTTGCGACGGTGTAGATGCCAATCCCGGATATACATACACACATACACACATACACACATACACACATTCAGCTTTATATATTAGACTAGCTGTGAGCCCGATGCGATTGCATCGGGATTCTAGAATCTGTGTATAGGGCATTGCTCGGGCTGCTGCAACGACTCCCAACGCCCCCTTGGCGGGCATTGCGAGTGAGTCGCGTGGGCGATGCGCACCCACGAACAAAGCCACGGAGGTAGCGGCGTGTGCGAGGGAAGTCGCTACGGCAATTATATAATAGATTATCAGTATTGCATGGGGATTCCAGAATCTGTGTATAGGGCATTGCTCGGGCTGCTGCAACGACTCCCAACGCCCCCTTGGCGGGCATTGCGAGTGAGTCGCGTGGGCGATGCGCGCCCACGAACAAAGCCACGGAGGTAGCGGCGTGTGCGAGGGAAGTCGCTACGGCAATTATATAATAGATTATCAGTATTGCATCGGGATTCTAGAATCTGTGTATAGGGCATTGCTCGGGCTGCTGCAACGACTCGCAACGCCCCCTTCGCGGGCATTGCGAGTGAGTCGCGTGGGCGATGCGCGTCCACGAACAAAGCCACAGAGGTAGCGGCGTGTGCGAGGGAAGTCGCTACAGCAATTATATAATAGATTATCAGTATGTAATATATATTTTCCCTAACGCACTTCCGTAAGTTTCGGCGCTGTTTCCGTCGTTGTGGGCGTGGGCGCAGCGCCCACGCGACCTGTGAAGCATTGCCGGCGCCACTGATTCGCAAAGCCTCACTCGCAATGGCCGCCAAGCGGCCGTTGCGAGTCCTTGCAGAATAGGCGCGACTCACTAATTTATACATAATCACATACATATAATACTGATAATTCCTATATAATCACATATATATATATAGATGGCGGGCCGATTCGAAAGAATCGGGTAGTCTAGAATCCATATATAGTATATTTACTAATAGTTAGGGGAGTGGGGTGAAATGAATTGTGTGTATGCAGGTGGCTCAGTGGTTAGCAGTGAGTGGGGTGGCTCAGTGGTTAGCAGTGAGTGCGGTGGCTCAGTGGTTAGCAGCGAGTGCGGTGGCTCAGTGGTTAGCAGTAAGTGCGGTGGCTCAGTGGTTAGCAGTGAGTGCGGTGAGATTGGTGAGCACAGTGGCGTGGGCAGAGTGCTGAGTGCAGCGCTGTGGGCAGAGTGGTCAGCACACACATACATACATACACACACACACACAGACACTTCGCTATAGTTAGCACCGACCCTGCGTCTTCCCTGCCAGTTGGATCCTGAGTTGACATGTCGGCGCCCGCGGACGACCTAATCCAATATGGCGTCCGGGAAGTTTGGCGAGACTTTTTGGACGCGATATTTGATCGAGTAGTTCGGGGGCTGCGACATGTCGGTGATGCAGGGCCAGTGGTAAGTATAGCGGAGTATGTGTGTGTGTGTATGTGTGCGGACAAAGTGAGTGAAGTGCGGAGAAAGTGAGGTGTGGTGATGTGGCCCCTGGCCGGGAACATCACACGGGTTATCAATGCAGGTCTGTGTTCACATGGGCCAGTTTTCCTGATTGTGTGTGGTGTGTGAAACCTGTCCGATGTACAGGGGGTTAACAGCTGAAGGGTTTTCATGAGCTGAGTAAAACAGCTGAGTGTTAGTGCTGAAGATCCGATACATTCATGAGCCTAATGAGCGGCTGAACCTGTGGGATGAGTGCTTTGCTGGGCTAAACCTGAATGGTGCACAGGGGGTTAATCACATCTCAGGTCTGTGTGTGAGTGAAGATGTGCTGATTGACTCACTGGGTTGCAGCTGTGAGTGAGCAGGCTGGATAGGAACCTGCTAGGTGTCTGAGTGAGGAGAGGACGATGGGATTCAGAAGTCCATAGCACTGCCATGTGAGGAGGTGCTGGAAGTGATCCGTCCCCAGTGGGTAAGTGATGGGAGCCTGCCAGCTCCATGCTAGTGCACCTGATGTGTGCATGGCAGCCAGTGTCCAAGGGCCAGGAGGTCAGATGTGCGGTGTGAGAGACCGAGTACGGCTCCAGGGCCAGGTGGTCACAGCTGACTTTGGGACTGACTGTGTTATTGTTACTATGTGATGTCTTATGTAAAAATGCCATGTGTGATGACTCATGTGCAATAGGGGTGGTGGTGGTGGTGGTTTACGCCACAGGAAGTAGCGCCGGTCGCGACGGAAGTCGCTACGGCAATTATATAATAGATATATATATATAGACACACATATATTGAACTAGTTGTTCATTTATTTTTGTACCTGCAATAGTCTACGGTGTTTTTGTTACTTCATGTAAATCCCTGTCTACTATGGATCTCTGCCTATCGTTAAGCTTCAGAGAACTACCGTATATATTCGATATATTCGAATTTTTGTGCTGAAAAGTGCCCCCCTTGGCTTATACTCGAGTCACTCGGTATATGCTTGGGGGGGGGAACTGTAACCGGGGCTGGAGGAGGCAGGAGGGGGCCGCAGTGACCGCAGGAGGTCACGTGGGGCCGCCTCATTAGTGTAATGAATATGCACGGCATCCCCCCGTCCATCAGCGGCGGTGGGAGCGGTGCATATTGCACTACACTGGCCCCCATCAGTGATCTACAGCCCCCCTCCTTAGTATATGTCCCCCAGGCTGCGGCACACATTAAAATAACAAACTGTTCATACATCACCTTTCCGGCGATCCCTGGCTGGCAGCGCCGCTCCTCCGGTCCTGGCTTCTTCCTGCTTGTGCCGGTGTCATGTGACCGGGCGCAGCAGATGACGTCATCTGCTGCGTCGGCCACAGGAATAGAAGCCGGCACAAGCAGGAAGAAGCCGGAAAGGTGATGTATGAAGTGTTTGTTATTTTAATGTGTGCCGCAGCCTGGGGGACATATACTGAGGAGGGGGGGCTGTAGATCACTGCAGGGGGCCTATATACTAAGGAGGGGGGGCTGGATACTGCTGCAGGGGGCCTGTATACTAAGGAGGGGGGCTGTATACTGCTGCAGGGGGCCTGTATACTAAGGAGGGGGGCTGTATACTGCTGCAGGGGGCCTGTATACTAAGGAGGGGGGCTCTATACTGCTGCAGGGGGCCTGTATACTAAGGAGGGGGGCTGTATACTGCTGCAGGGGGCCTGTATACTAAGGAGGGGGGGCTGGATATCTCTGATGGGGGCCTGTATACTAAGGAAGGGGGGCTGTATATCACTGCAGGGGGCCTGTATACTAAGGAGGGGGGCTGGATATCACTGCAGGGGGCCTGTATACTAAGGAGGGGGGCTGGATATCACTGCAGGGGGCCTGTATACTAAGGAGGGGGGCTGTATATCACTGCAGGGGGCCTGTATACTAAGGAGGGGGGTCTGTATATCACTGCAGGGGACCTGTATACTAAGGAGGGGGGGTATGTGTATCACTGCAGGGGGCCTGTATACTAAGGAGGAGGGGCTGGATATCTCTGATGGGGGCCAGAATACTGCTGCTGGGGCCCTGTATACCACTGCTGGGGCCCTGTATACCACTGCTGGGGCCCTGTATACCACTGCTGGTGGCCTGTATATTACTGCTGGGGCCCTATATACCACTGCTGGGGCCCTGTATATCACTGCTGGGGCCCTGTATACCACTGCTGGGGCCCTCTCTACCACTGCTGGGGGCCTGTATACCACTGCTGGGGCCCTATATACCACTGCTGGGGCCCTATATACCACTGTTGGGGCCCTGTATACCACTGCTGGGGCCCTGTATACCACTGCTGGGGCCTGTATATACCACTGGGGAGGCTGCTGTATACTACCACTGGGGAGGCTGCTGTATACTACCACTGGGGAGGCCTGTATACCACACTGCTGGGGGCTGTATACCTGTGCTGGGGTCCACCCTCGGCTTATACACGAGTTAATAGGTTTTCCCAGGTTTTGGGGGCAAAAGTAGGGGGGTCGGCTTATACACGGGTCGGCTTATACACGAGTATATACGGTACATGGCCCCCGATGTCCAGTGATTGTGTCGCAGTGGGGCCAACAGGAGTTGGGGCGTGCAACATCAATGACACAATTTATACGCCACTGTCATAGACTGGGAGTAGCATCTAAATGATTAACAGCAGCAATCAGAGCTCAACTCATGAACTTCTTCTACACTTGGACCACGACGTACTGTTAGGGTACCTTTACACGCCACTAATGAAATATTGACGGCGATATGTCGCCCTGGAACTATCACCTTCAAAATCTCTCCCAATTGCGGCGTGTAATTGGAGAATTTGGCAGCGATATGTCGCCTCGCTCCCGTCGCCTGATTTCAGAGTCGCCAAATTCCCAAAATACACGCCGCAATTAGGAGGCAATTTGGCGGCGATGGTTCCAGCGCGACATATTGCCGTCAATATTTATTTAGGGTACCGTTACACGTCGCAACATTTGCATGCAATTTCACTTGTAGTTTGCTGGTTGCAGTGAAATCATGGACACATTGTTCTATTTTGTTGCCGTGTACAAATGTAACAATGTGTCCATGATTTCAATGCAACCAGCAAATTGCAAGTGAAATTGCATGCAATGTTGCAACATGTAACGGTATCCTTACACCTATATGCATAAAAGGGCTAAAGTACTTGAATTCCGAAACTAGCATTTTTTCTCCTCTGGACTAGAAGCCTTGGCAATTTTTCCATGATCTCTATGCGTCTGTCTCCCTTCAAAAGTCCTCCATAGACTTCTATAGGAAGATCTGTAGACAGATTTGACCAGCTTTTAAGAGCCATTTTTAAGTTTAGAATACAAGTGTTTGACAAGTGGGTAAAAAAGTATATTTTTCTAAGACCGTTTCATATAGTCATTTGTGCTGTTGATTTACAGAAAAAATAATAAATGTTAGCGCATAGCTTCTATTTAAAGCACAGAAATAACAAAGATTTCATTTTTCTGATCCAGTGTCGACAATATGAGATCTAAAAGTGTGTAAATGCAAGTGTGTGGATAACTCCGTCTAGTAAAATGGACCAAGAATTATACGAGCTGTAATATGCTATTCTGTGCCAAGGACTCTTCCAGTGCCGCCAGTGAGGTGGATCGTGATATATATATATTTATATTGATTGAATACAATATAGGAGTGTTCATGATTCATCTGAAAAGCCATTTAACAAACTAACCATATTGATCATTAATCTCGTGTGCCATTTGTCTTAGGGTACCTTTACACGCGGCTACATTTCTAGGGTGGCTACAGGTAACTTACTGGTTGCAGTGAAATCATGGAGACAAGGTTCTATCTTGTTGCTGTGTACAAATGGAATAATCTCTCCATGATTTCACTGCAACCAATAAGTTACCTGTAGCCACCCTAGAAATGTAGCCGCGTGTAAAGGTACCCTTAGGGTGCGGTTACACATCCTAACATTGCATGTAATTTCACTTGCAATTTGCTGGTTGTAGTGAAATCATGGACACATTGTTCTATTTTGTTGCCGTGTACAAATGGAATAATGTGTCCATGATGTCACTGCAACCAGCAAATTGCAAGTGAAATTGCATGCAATGTTGTGACGTGTAACGGTACCCTAACATTTAGGCCCATGATATTTTTTGAACTTCGTTATACCCCCTGCATTGTAATTGAGTGAAATCACTTTAGTATAATAGAAGTGGGTTAAGGACCTGTGGTGTGTCACGACCTTGCGAACTTAATGGGAGGAGCATAGCAGGCCTGAAGTAATGTACCTGCTGGATTAGCTAAACCAATTACATGGTCACATGGTTATGACATCACCACAGGTCCTGCAGAAATTCAATCATGCTGAGATCCACCCATTAAGGTCACATGGTCGTGACATCACCACAGCTTCTTAACTCCATTCTTTTATACTACAGAGATAGCACTCAATCACAATGCAGGGGGTGTGGCGCATTTAAAAAAATATCATGGCTGAACTCTAGTGACAATGCCTGATGCAAGAAAAAAGTGCCTCCCCGTCACTGAAAAACAAGGTATACAATTCATACACCTTAGCATATAAAGTTTTTTTTGTTTTGTTTTTTTGAAAGATAAATACCTGCAATTTCGATTTTTGAAAAACATGTTAGTGATGCACATTGCATGATTTACAACACATTGGGAGTGGTTTAATATCACAAAATGACATGACAGGTTCCCTTTAACAGACTTGGGCAAATGTATCACTGTGAGGAATAAAGCAATAATAATTTTTCTAATCTAGTACATCATTTAATGTATAAGGATGAGATAATGTGAACATAACATCAGTGGAAATCGGCACTAAAAATCAGATTTTTTTTATGTTGTTTATTACCAGATTTCTGATAGATTTCATTACAATAGGTAACATGTCAGATTATTTGTTTGTGAAGTTTGTTTATGCTGCTGATGAAAAATCTTGAGTGCAATATATTCCACAGCATCTGCTGTATAGTGAGAACTTGCTTAGACCAGTATTACTTATTGATGTGATGGGTCTAGGTAGGGGGTTTGGCCGGTCAGAGATAAACAAAGGCATAGCTGCATGAAAGTCTACCGCAGCATGTCAGGAGAAAACAGGAAAACTTAATATCTCATCAAAAACAGCAGGTTTTTAGGAGCTGAACGGCGGAAAGAGATTTTTTATTATTACATTGTGAGGTAGTACATGTCTATTTCAATTTTGTGGTAAAGCAGTAAGGACAGTTTAATCAATGTGTTGCAAGCCCCTTTGGCAGCAAAGGAACATTGTGTTCGCGACCTGAGGAGCTGAAACGCGTCTTGCTTTATGTATTCTGCCATTCTGCTTGCCACCAATTCTTCAGCATCAAACGAGCTCTTAATAGAAAAATCTACTTGTGTTTGTTAGTCTACGCTGTGACTGGCGATTCAGAAAGTTACTTTCACACATGCCTGTCAGGAGCACCTACACACTTCTATTACCTGCGCCTGTATCTCTGTAGGTGTCAAAGCTATTAATCCTTTCTCATAGTGATTTGCTGAACATGAGCGTCCCCAAGAATAGTAAGCGAAGAGAATAATGTAATATTCCTGATCTCTGCTTGGCTTTCAATTCTTGGCTCTGACCGACTGACTGGCTCTAGGCAAAGGCTCTGCATGTCTGAATATTAGACCGACGTATTAAAGGACTGGTTAGTGTGTTAAAGATCTTAAAAGTCTTCATCTAGATGCAGAGAAGGCTCAGAGACACATTGCTATTGTAGATAACTTTATGACCCTCAAAATGTCAGTTTTAATGACTACAATCTTTTTTAACCATTTGTTATTAATATTTATTATTATAGCACCATTTATTCCATGGCGCTTTACATGTGAAAAGGGGCATACATAGACAAGAACAATATTCATGAACAATACAGGGCACAGACAGGTACAGGAGGAGAGAGGACCCTGCTCATGAGGGCTCACAGTCTACAAAGGATTGATGAGGATATACTAGCAGAAGGAAGAGCTGATTGTGCGGCAATTTGGTGGACTGAGGATCACTGCAGGTTGTAGGTTTGTCGGAAGAGGTGAGTCTTCAGGTTCTTCATTAAGATTTCCATGGAAGGCGAGAGTCTGATATGTTGGGGAAGAGAGTTCCAGAGTATAGGAGATGCAAGGGAGAAATCTTATATGCGATTGTGGGAAGAAGAGAGAAGAGAGTAGAGAAAGATCTTGAGAGGATTGCACGTTGAGTGAAGGTAACATATAGGGAGAAAATGTCACAGATGTATGGAGGAGACAGATCGTGGATGGCTATGTGTGCTATGTGTGTCATAGTTAGGGTTTTGAAATGGGGCCTCTGACAAAGGAAGCTAATAAAGCAATTGGCAGAGATAAGAGACCGGGGAATAAAAGGGAGAAAGGTGGATTAGTCAGGCAGCAGAGTTGAGCAAAGATTGGAGGGGTGCAAAAGTGCTGGAGGGGAGACCAAAGAGCAAGAGGTAGCAGTAGTCGAGGTGGGAGATAATGAGGGCATGCGTAAGTGTCTTTGAAGATTCTTGGTCAAGGAATGTATGGATCCAGGAAATATTTTTGAGTTGGAGTCGGCAGGAGGTGCATGGAACTTCATTAAAAAGTTTACATATTGCTTCCATTTTGCAAAAGAATCCACGTGCACAATAGTCACTGTGGAGGATGACAGTTGTCACAAAAATATTAATAGGTACATATTAAACCATTTCAAGACAAGGTCTCCTGATACCTCAATGTCTACCCATAAAAAATCACCCTTTAGATCAATGTTTCCCAAACTCCAGTCCTCACGGCCCCCAACATGTCATGTTTTCAGGATTTCCTTAGTATTGCACAGGTGATGCCTTAATAATGATTTTCTCACCTGTTTAACGAGAAGGAAATCCTGAAAACATGACCTGTTGGGGAACGTGAGGACTGGAGTTTGGGAAACACTACTTTAGATGCATGATCAAGTTTAGACTTTACAATGGCCACTGTCTTTTCAACAAACATTGCATGAAATAGCACTAATAAAAACAAGACACTTTGTAATTTATCTTCTAGAAATATGCCTCTTACTGCACCCACAGTTCTGCTCATCATTATTGGCACCCGTGAAGGTTAAAGTACATAATGTTGAATATCTCCTGGAAGAAATGAATCAAGTGAAACAGCTTTTATGTATATAGACTAGTGTTATATACAAAAGAGCAAATGATAAACAACAATATAAAACAAAAAACAATGGGAGGAAAAAATAGAAAAACATAAAGCCTGTAGTGACACTCGCATTGACACCCTTTACATTAAATTAGTATGGAAAAACATTTTACTCGCCTGTGTTAAATCACATATGAGAATCACCTGTAGCATGAATTAGCCAATGAATGATGACTTCAATGTATGCGAAACTAATCGCACACTGGACTTCTTTTGAATCACTCTATTCGAGTTAAGTTACCGTAATCCTGATCCAGACTTATGTCCTGTTGTTATCCTTATGAATTATGACACCCCTTTGTATCAACTATATTGCTACAATTGTGATAACCTTCACTTAGGGCTATCATAGGGCAAGCCGTCGCGGAGTGGGGGCACCCGGAACATTAAGGTGGCATTACCTCCACTGTCAGGCAGCTCTGCAGATGTAGGGGCAGAAAGGGATACTTATATTGTGATGTGCTCTTCTCCTCTAGTGAACATGTAAATATACACCTTCTTCACTTTTGTATACTCTGTTGACTAGACCAGTCATTTTTAAAGAGAATTAATAAAATAATTATTTTAATACTAATCCTGAAATGGTAGTCCTCACATCTTTAGCACTTTTGAAGAAAAAAAACTACCCTATTGATTAGATACCCTTGTCTAATTATATAGGGACCCAGTCAAGCAGACACGCCTCAACGCGTCGACTTGATGTTTATCGATATGGCCATATTTATAAAGCTAAGTGTTGCAACTTTTGCTTATGGAACATTCCTATGTCCTAATTATCATAGCAGATTGCCGCTTTTTTTCCTAATGTCACTACCCAACCCCATTGTACACAGAGGTCCCCACTGCACTGACACACTGTGCCGAATCCGCTGCTATGAAGGAGATTCGGTACACTGTGTCAGTGCAGGAGGGACAGCTGCATGTGTGTGCGCTCAGCCTGTGGGCTCTGTGCAGGGGAGCCGAGGTCCACACTCTGCAGCACGGGACTCTGCTGTGGAGCCTGATGCTTCTCTCGCCATATTTCCCGTACCATGGAGCACAGAGCCGGTGGCTGCGGTATAGAGAGGACTGCTCCATCGGCTCTGTGCTCTATGGTACGGGAGGTATAGAGAGAAGCATCGGGCTCCACAGCAGAGTCCCAGGCTGCGGAGTGCAGACCTCGGCTCACTGCACATAGCCCATAGGGTGAGCGCAGACACATGCAGCGGTCCCTCCTGCCCTGACACAATGTGCCAAATCTCCTTCACAGCAGCGGATTCGGCACAGTATGTCAGTGCAGTGAGGACCACTGTGTACAATGGGGTGGGTGGTGAGATTAGGGCCTGGGGCAACCTGTAGGAGCCCTGGGGATGGCTGGCCATAGTGTAGACTGGGGGAGGGGGCGTGTTTGTAGGAGACTGGGAGGAAACAACCAGTTTCCCATTACCATGCAGGCCATAGTTTTTTTTATTTTTCGCCAATATATACATATGGGGGCTTTTTTGTTGAGTTGTACTTTTGAATAACATAATTTATTTTACCATATAGTGCACTGGAAAACAGGAAAGAAAATTCCAAGTGCGGTGAAATTGAAAAAAAGTGCAGTTACAGAATTGTATTTGGGGGGGTTTTATTCAGCATGTTCGCCATATTGTAAAACTAATGTGTCGGTATGATGCCTCAGGTTGAAACGAGTTTGTAGATACCAAACATGCATACTTTTACTGTTATCTAAGTGGTGAAAAAAATTTAGAAGTTTTCAAAGAAAAAGAATAGCGCATTTGCCACCAATTTCCACAACACATAGCATTTTTAGCTGATGATTCTAATGATACCATTTTTGGGTAGATGTGATGTTTTGCTAGTCTGTTAATGCATTTTAGTGCAATGTTGCAGCAACCAAAAAAAGTAACTTCAGTATTTGGACTTTTTCATTCCGCAGTTTACAGATCTGATTAATTGATTTTATATTTTGATAGATTTGGGCATTTCTGAACGCGACGATATCAAATATGGGCATATTGCTTTTAAATAGTTTTATCTTCAATGGGACAAAAGGGGGTGATTTGAACTCTTTTGTTTTATTTTAATTTTAATATTTTTTAACCCCTTCATGACCAGGCGATTTTTCATTTTTCTTTTTTTGCTCCCCTGCTTCAAAGAGCCATAACTTTTTTATTTTTCCATCAATATAGACATATGACGGCACATTTTTTGCGGACAAGCTGTACTTTCAGATGCAACCATTTATCTTACCATATAGTGTACAGTGAAATGGGAAAAAAAAGTCCAACTGTAGTGATATTGAAAAAAAAAAGTGCAATTACACATTTGTTTTTTGGGTTTTTTAGCTGCCATGTTCACTATATGGTAAAACTGACATGACGGTGGCATGTCTCAGGTTGGCCCGAGTTCGTAGATACCAAATATGTATACTTTTACTGGTATCTAAGTGGTGAAAAAAAATTCAGAAGTTTGAAAAAAAAAAAAGAATTACACTTTTTGCGCCATGTTCTGCGACCCGTAGCGTTCTCATTTTTGGGGATCTGAGGCTGTGTGACGGCTTATTTATTGCATCTTGAGCTGACGCTTCTAATGATACCATTTTTGGGTGGATGCGCTGTTTTGATCGCCCGTTATTGTATTTTACAGCAATGTTGCAGCGACCAAAAAAACGTAATTTTGTCGTTTGGGCCTTTTTTTCCGTTACGCAGTTTACGGCTCTCATTAATTGATTTTATATATTGATAGAGCGGGCATTTCTGAACTAGTCGATACCAAACGTGTGTTTTTTATTTTTTTAATACTTTTATTTTGAATGGGGAAAAGGGGGATGATTTGAACTTTATGTTTTTTTTTTCATGTTTGTAAAAACTTTATTTACTAATTCATTCTTCATTTTACACCCCCCCATGGGGAGGCACACTGCTGCACAGGCTGATCACTTGTGACAGGTCCCGATGAGCTACAGCACATCGGGACCTGTCACAAATGTGTACTGTGAGTGGTTGGCAGCGCTTGCCAACCACTCACAGTAAGTGGTCCTGATAGCCCGGAGTCCTGCCGAGATCCCGGAAGCTATCACATGAGCACCGGAGATCTCGCAATATTATCACGGGATCTCCGATGTAGGCGGGGAACAGCGTGTTCTCCGCCGCAGCGGTTTTGGATCCCGTTGTTAGTGATTGACATCAGGATACAAGGGGTTAACAGCACCGATTGGATCCCGAATCTGGATAAGATCAGCTGAGATGTCGGATGTTTGATGTGAGTGCCGCATCTGAGCTCACATGAAACACCGGGACCGGACCCTTGACGTTGTATTACGTCAAGGGACGGGAAGGGGTAAAAGCTTTTTTTAACTTTTTCTTCATTTGACCTGGCCCTTAGGGCGCCTCAGCACTATACTTTCCGATCGCTTTTGCTATGCAGTGAGATGCTCCAGAATAGCACAAATGTTCCCTTTCTGCCAGTGACACAAGTCAGGCATTGAGACCAGGAACTGATTCATAACAGAATCCAGGGTCATTATCTGACCCTGACTTGTCATAACAACGCATCGAGGCCCGTGATCGCATCACAGGGATGTCGATGCCAGCAGGAAACAGCACGATCACCATCGTGGTGCTTTGGATACAAAGAGTTAAGAGTGCTGATCGGATCACTGATCCGATTGGTGCTGTTAGTTACATATGACACTGATTGTCATATATAACTAACTCAGCGTGAGCTCGCATCACAGGGAGGGAACATGACCAAGGATGTATAGATACGCCCTTGGTCGTGAAGGGGTTAATTAGGGGTGCCTTTATTACTGCACATGCTGTTTATCCTGTTTTTTCTTTAAATTGCAAAATGTAAGTTGACAAACAATGTTTTATTGTTTTATCACTTTGGATCACTAATTATAAAATACAGAGGATATAACTTTTCTATTTAATTCTGAAGATGTATATATATATATATATATATATAGAGAGAGAGAGAGAGACACACACATATACACACACAGAAATCAATGTGATTAAAATATACAAATTAGGCCTGGAGAAGCTCTGTATCACAATACAGCGGAAATGTTTTCCAGTAACATGTATTATTAAGAAACATAAAACCATAATAAATATTATGTAAGCACTGACTAGAATATAAAATATTAAATATCTTCTAATTTCCCCATCACTTCAATTGTTTTTTGCCTTTTAAAATACATCATTTATTTATAAAAAATAAATTACAGTCTGAAAAGTGGCCAGCTCAATGCTTGCAGTTAAACTGGTGAATTAATAATCCAGTAGAGATATACTTGCATATTATGAATATGAATGGAGAAAGAACCCTAAGAACTTACCAAATGGCTGCAATGAAACAAAGAGTGAAACATTTAAAGGGGTCTGAATACTTTCCATACCCTGTATCATATTGCACTATTTCAGGGCTTTTTTGGGAGCCCTGAAATATGTTGACTAATAAATCAATATTATATTCATCCTTTGATGTCTCGTGAATATAGCATCATAGTTTTTAACCCTTCATCCTCCCCCCTTTTAAAGAGGACCTGTCACCCCCCCTCCTGGATTGCAATCTAAATGCAGCACTGAATACAGCATATATGCTGTATTCAGGCAAGGGGTCCCCCATGTGTCTGGCTGCTCTGTACCCCCAGATATATCGTTAGGAAAACTCACTGTTTGAAGTCAGGAGGTCATTCCCTGGGGCTGGAGTCAGGTTTATTCACAGGGGCCATCCCCGCCCCTGCCTCTCTGTGTCGCCTCCTTTCTTCTCCTCACCGCCTCCCTCCTGTCTGTTATGCCATCCTCGCCTGCGCCTGCTTGTGCTCATTGACGCAGGTTTTGGTCTCGTGCGCCTGTAGCGACTCCTGTCTCCTGCTTGCGGAAGGCTACTGCGCAAGCGCCAGATTCCTGCCCTACTCTATGTATACAGCATAACACAGAGCAGGGTTGGCAAAGGCACTTATGTCGGAGTCAGGAGGCGGGACAGGCGCGGGACCAAAACAAACAATACCTCGTTCTGCGCCTGTGTCAACGAGCACAAGGAGGCACAGGAGCAGGCGAGGATGGCTCAACACACATGAGGGAGGCGGCAAGGAGAAGAAAGGAGGCGGCACAGAGAGGCAGGGGGTGGGAATAGCCCCCATGAATAGACCTGACTCCAGCCCCAGGGAATGACCTCCTGACTTCAAACAGTGATCTTTCCTAACAATATATCTTGGAGTACAGAGCAGCCAGACACATGGGGGACCCCTTGCCTGAATGCAGCATAAATGCTGCATTCAGTGCTGCATATAGATTGCAATCCAGGAGGGGGGTGACAGGTCCTCTTTAATTTTCTGAGATAATGACCTTTGGGTTTTCAATGGCTGTAAGCCATAGTCATCAACATTTACAGAAATAAACAATTGAAAAAGATAACTGTTTGTAATGACACTATATTATTATTATTATATTATTATTTTTATTATTACTATTTATTATTATAGCGCCATTAATTCCATGGCGCTTTACATGTGTAGAGAGTATAATAGACAAGTACAATAAACATGGACAATATAAGGCACACAGGTACAGTAGGATAGAGGACGCTATCCACGAGGGCTCACAATCCATGAGGGGATGGGTGAGGATACAGTAGGAGAGGGTAGAGTTGGTCGTGCAGTGGTTTGGTGGAGTGAGGATCACTGCAGGTTGTAGGCCTGTTGGAAGAAGTGAGTCTTCGGGTTTCTTTTGAAAGTTTCCTGAGTAGGTGAGATTCTGATATGTTGGGGCATAGAGTTCCAGAGTATAGCAGATGCACGGGAGAAGTCTTGAATGCAGTTGTGGGAAGAAGAGATAAGGAGGGAGTAAAGGAGGAGATTATGAGTGGATCGCAGGTTGCGTGAGGAAATATATCGGGAGACCATGTCGCAGATATACGGAAGAGACAGATTGTGAACACCTTTGTAAGTCAGAGTAAGGGTTTTAAACCGGGGCCTCTGAAAAATGGGGAGCCAGTGAAGGGTTTGGCAGAGAGGAGAGTCTGGGGAATAGCGGGGAGACAGGTGGATTAGCCAGGCAGCGGAGCTTAGGATAGATTGGAGTAGTGCGAGAGAGTTAGTGGGGAGGCCAGTAAGTAGGAGGTTACAGTAGTCGAGGCGGGAGATGAGGGCGTGGACAAGTGTTTTTGCCGTGTCGAGGACTGAACAGATCAGGAAAATATTTTTGAGTTGGAGTTGGCAGGAGGTGGCAAGGGCTTGGATATGTGGCTTGAAAGAGAGGACAGAGTCGAGGATGACCACAAAGTAGCCGGCATGGGGGACTGGGGAAAGTGAGTAGCTGTTGACGTTGATGGATAGATCAGGTAGGGGGTGGGAGTGGGTTGGAGGAAAGATGATGAATTCTGTTTTGTCCATGTTCAGTTTCAGAAAGCAAGCTGTAAAGAAGGATGGGATAGCGGACAGACATTGTGGAATTTTGGACAGCAAGGTGGTGGTCAGGTCCAGAGAGATAGATCTGAGTGTCATCAGCGTAGAGATGATACTGGAGACCAAGGGACTCAATGAGCTGACCCAAACCAAGGGTGTAGATGGAGAAAGGTAGTGGTCCGAGAACCGAGGATTGGGGGACGCCGACAAATAGTGGGTAGGGTGAAGAGTTGGTGTGGGAGAGGGTGACGCTGGATGTCCGGTCTGTTAGATATGAAGAGATCTAGGAGAGGGTCAAGTCAGTGATATCAGCAGGAGGGAATGGTCTACTGTGTTGAAAACGGACGATAGGTCAAGGAGGGGAAGGAAGGAGCAGTGTCGTTTGCTCTTGCCGGTTATTATGTCGTTGGTAACTGGTTAAGGCTGCCTTGGTGGAGTGATGCGGTCGGAAGCCAGATTGTAGGCAGTCAAAGAGGGAGCAGGAGGAGAGGTGGGAGGACAGTTTGAGGTGGACATGGTGTTCCAATAGTTTTGAGCAAAGAGGAGAAGTGATATGGGATGACGGGTAGAAAAAGAGGATGGGTCGAGGGAGGGCTTTTTTAGGATGGGAGTGATCAAGGCATGTTTGAAGTATGCGGGGAAGACACCAGTAGAAAGAGATAAGTTGAAGAAATGGGTTAGGGTTGGGATGAAGACTGAGGTGACTTTTATTTGACTGTGCTCCCTTCCCACGCCCTGTAGCCATGTTTTGGTAGCCATCTTATTGTAACCAGGTCCAGGTCCTCAATGCTGTTTTTTTTGCATACAGAGACATATAAACCCACAGATGCAGCATTATACCGCTAGAGAGGCACACGGTTAGGACCTGATAACATGAGAAACACCTTGACGTGGTTATCGGGCACTTTCGCAAAGGCCGCTGCTAAAGCTAAGTTTTCTCTAGTTTCTTTATAGTTTCAAGCAGTTTCTGCCATGTCTTCTGTCACATATCTGTATTAGCTGTGCACAGAGCCCTGCCACTGCATTATGCTATTACATATACCTATAGTGTGTAGTGTTGCAGCAGATTCTCACTTCAATGTCAACGAAGAATGTGAGGCTGGGGATGAAGTGGGTACGGGAGCGGGTCTTGGGCGCTGGTGGTGAGGTGTGATTTTGACAGAAGGGAGGAGAGCTGATGTTCTGTCATGGTGGAGAAGCAGCCTTTGGAAAGAGAGGGCAGTGTAGCTGTGAGAAGCTGTGGAGACAGTGGGCCAAAGCTGTGTCTGATTTTATCAATTTTTTGTTTGAAGAAAGAGGCAACGTCTTCAGCAGAGATAAAAGGAGAGGGGGGGAGGAGCAGGCGGACAGAGTAGAGAGTTGAAAGTTTTAAAAAGATGTTTGGGATTGTGAGACAGAGAGGTTATTAGGCATGAGAAAAAGACTTGTTTTGCAGCAGTGAGTGCGGACTTGAAGTTAGTGAAGGAATGCTTGAACACAGCAAAGTGCTTCATGGAATGAGATTTCTTCTATCTCCTCTCAGCATCCCTGGAAGCCCATCTAAGGTCTTTGGTGAGGATGGTGTGCCAGTGTTGCCAATTAGGGGGGCGGCCAAGTCGAAGGCAGTAGTAAATGTGGTGTTGTATAGGGTGGTGGCAGCATCTGTGTATTGTAGGGAAGCTATGTCGGCAAGAGGGAGAAGGGATTCTGAAAATGAATGTAAATCAATGTGTTTTAAATTTCTGTGGGGATGAGTGAGTGTGCGGAGTGGGGGTAGTGTAGTAGGGGAGGAGAGGGAGGAGAAAGTCAGTAGATTGTTGTCAGACAAGGGGAGGAGTGAGTTTGAGAGGTTAGTGAGAAAACATAGGCGGGTGAA
Organism: Allobates femoralis; assembly: GCA_033576535.1. NCBI lineage: Eukaryota > Metazoa > Chordata > Amphibia > Anura > Aromobatidae > Allobates > Allobates femoralis. Next base: position 549,307,642 of record JARQOC010000001.1, on the reverse strand, counting down.
GATGAGATCCAGCCTGTGGCCATCTTTATGAGTGGCAGAGGAGGACCACTGAGAGAGCCTGAAGGAGGTAGTTAGTGAAAGATGTTTAGAGGCGGCTGGGTGGGAAGTGTCAATGGGGATGTTAAAATCACCCATGATTATTGTGGGGATGTCCGCAGAAAGGAAGTGAAGTAGCCAGGTGGTGAAATGGTCAAAGAAAGAGGTGGTAGAACCAGGCGGGCGGTAAATGACAGCCAGCTGAAGGTATATTAAATGTGTCTCACTTTATGTACTGAATTATTGAAATAATTTAACTTTTTGAAGATATTCAAATTCATTGACATGTACTAGTATCATTACAAACACTTCCATATTTCATTGCACAGCAGTATGTGTCTGTGTGTGGGGGGGATAAAAGCTGACAATACTGTACTGTCTGATGGGATCAACCTTATGCAGGAGAAGATGTACATGCTCCAAAGATAAATCTTTGGTAATGCCCAATTTAACATAAATTGTAACTTAAATTTTATGAGCCAATTATCTGCGCAAAGGGTGTTCACATTGGTGAAATGTCCTCTGCCTATGTCTCTCCTACCTAATCTGAGACATTCCCCATTCCATTGCTGTGTTACTAATAGGAATGCTTGGTGTCATTTGATAAAATACAGTCATCTAAAGATTATTTCTAAGAAAAGTAGCAATCCTGCAGCAATATAGGCCTCGATATTCATGAGTTCTATATACCGTATATACTCGTGTATAAGCCGAGTTTTTCAGCCCAAAAATTGGGCTGACAAGTCCCCCCCTCGGCTTATACACGAGTCACTCGGTATGCTGTGGGGGGGAGCTGCACCCGTGGCTGGAGGAGGCAGGAGGGGGCCGCGGTGACCGCAGGCGGTCACGTGGGGCCGCCTCATTAGTGCAATGAATATGCACGGCATCCCCCCGTCCATCAGCGGCGGGGGGATGCCGTGCATATTGCACTACACAGGCCCCCACCAGTAACACACTGCCCCCCCTCCTTAGTATGTCCCCCCCTCCTTAGTATGTCCCCCCCCAGGCTGCGGCACCAGTTAAAATAACAAACTTTAATACATCACCTCTCCGCCGCAGCTCCTCCGCTCCTCCGGTCCCGGCTTCTTCTTCTTGCTTCCGATGTCATGTGACCGGGCGCAGGAGATGACGTCATTTCCTGCGCGCGGTCACAGAAGCCGGCACAAGAAGGAAGAAGAAGCCGGGACCGGAGGAGCGGAGGAGCTGCGGCGGAGAGGTGATGTATTAAAGTTTGTTATTTTAACAGGTGCCGCAGCCTGGGGGGGACATACTAAGGAGGGGGGGACATACTAAGGAGGGGGGGCTGTGTGTTACTGGTGGGGGTCAGTATACCACCACTGGGGCTGTATATACCTCTGGGGCTGCTGTATACTACCACTGGGGCTGTATATACCACTGGGGCTGCTGTATACTACCACTGGGGCTGTATATACCTCTGGGGCTGCTGTATACTACCACTGGGGCTGTATATACCACTGGAGCTGCTGTATACTACCACTGGGGCTGTATATACCTCTGGGGCTGCTGTATACTACCACTGGGGCTGTATATACCTCTGGGGCTGCTGTATACTACCACTGGGGCTGTATATACCTCTGGGGCTGCTGTATACTACCACTGGGGCTGTATATACCTCTGGGGCTGCTGGATACTACCACTGGGGCTGCATATACCTCTGGGGCTGCTGTATACTACCTCTGGGTCTGCTGTATACTACCTCTGGGGCTGCTGTATACTACCACTGGGGCTGCTGTATATACCTTTGGGGCTGCTGTATACTACCTCTGGGGATGCTGTATACTACCACTGGGGCTGCTGTATATACCTCTGGGGCTGCTGTTTACTAACTACTGGAGCTGCTGCTGTATATACCACTGGGGCTGCTGCTGTATACTACCACTGGGGCTGCTGTATATACCTCTGGGGCTGCTGTATACCACACTGCTGGGGGCTGTATACCTGTGCTGGGGTCCACCCTCGGCTTATACACGAGTCAATAGGTTTTCCCAGGTTTTGGGGGCAAAAGTAGGGGGGTCGGCTTATACACGGGTCGGCTTATACACGAGTATATACGGTAATCCTCTCCACCACTAATTGGAAGGTTTCTGCCTATGCGCTGTGTAAACAGAAAGCTGTCAAGCAATGGTTTGGGTTACAGAACTCATCATTCAATGACCTTGTGGATGTACAGACAAAAATTTAATTTTTTTCAATCTACAGTAAGTAGCACAATAAGTGATGTAATGTCTCTGCCCCTATCTTATGCTGCCCTCAGATGGAAGAGCAAAAACCTTGTAGACAGAGTTTTGACTTCAATTTAACAACATTAAGGGTATGTGCCCACAGGACGTTTTTTAAGCAGTCCTGAATGCAGCAAAACCTGAGGATCCTAGAGTCCTTGACAGGAGATTAGCTATGATCTTGTCTGCATTTTTTGCGCATTTTATGTGCGTTTTTAGCAAAAACGCAGGAAAATAATTAACATGTCAATTCTTTCCCATCCGCACCAAAAACGCAGGTATTTGACAGTTCTTGACACCTGCAAAACCAATGTGTGGGCACAGCGTTTCTGTGAAACACATTGGTTTTGCTGGGAATCAAAACCGCAGGAACAAATTAGCATACATTACCATAAACCCAATGGTTTTCTGCATGCAGAAACCGCAGGAAAAGCGCAGCAAAAACATCGTGTGGGCACATACCCTAAGGGCCACTTACACACCAACTTATCTGTCCAACTTCTGAACAACTTACTGGTTGCAGTGAAATCATGGACACATTGCTCCACATTGTGGCTGAATACAAATGGAACAATGTGTCCATGATTTCACTGCAACCAGTAAGTTGTTCAGAAGTTGGACAGATAAGTTGGTGTGTGTAAAGTGGCCATCACAATCTTTAGTGTGGTTAGCAAAAATGGCACTCCACAATCATGGTTCTTCTGGCTGTCAATAGAGACTCAGCTCTAAATCATTCATGAACTTTAAAGGGAATAGACAGGATGGGACAAACATAAGACCTTTTTTCTAAATGCCAGTTTTAAGTCACAGACCCTAAGAGAGTGTACACAGGGATACATTATTCTGGCATGATCATAAAAAAAGCAATTTCAGTGTTATAGAAAGTGATTTTACAAAAAAAATTCATTGTGAATGCATTACATTATGTGAACACAGTTTAAGGGTTTTTTTATAACAGAGAGAGAAAAACAAAAATAAAAAAGGCCTACTTTGGACCATGTTGTTGATCAAACAGGCTGAAGCAAGTCAATGGCCAGGTGAAAAAAAAAAGACGTTTTGCACACGGATGTCATTCATGCGCGGTTCATATCTTACTGTTTAATAAATAGGAAAAGCAATATTTCTTTTTTGTTTCCTACAAGAAAAACTAGTGCTACAAGAATCGGTATTGATTGACATAGAGGAATAAATAAATAAAAGCAATAAACAGACCTCACTGATAAAAAAGTGACAGATTTTAATCAGTATGTAAATATATAAGACTGGCATCGACCGTATACGTAGGTGCTGGCAGAAAATAATCATACTTACAACAACAGATATCTGCCGCGACACTACTATATATATGTGAAAAATTCAAATTAATGAGCGGCACTGAAAAGAGAAGATCAAACTGCAATGTGAAAATGTGTAATGCAGAAAACTGCCCTGTGCTATAGTTGAAAACAGAGGTCTTGGTCTCATCAGCGGCCACTGAGGATGAAGCCAGGCTGAGGCTTCATCCTCAGTGGCCGCTGATGAGACCAAGACCTCTGTTTTCAACTATAGCACAGGGCAGTTTTCTGCATTACACATTTTCACATTGCAGTTTGATCTTCTCTTTTCAGTGCCGCTCATTAATTTGAATTTTTCACATATATATAGTAGTGTCGCGGCAGATATCTATTGTTGTTGTAAGTATGATTATTTTCTGCCAGCACCTACGTATACGGTCGATGCCAGTCTTATATATTTACATATTGTCCTTTTTTGACTGAGCTCCCATTATATATATATTTATTTCCCCTTTCTCCTTTCATAGTCTGGTAACCACTCATGGACTCCAGTGTGAGGTCCTAGCACACACCTGTTTTTAATTACACCTTTAGACATATAAGCCCACACAGATTCTACCAGCTCACCATTTCACTAGGGCATAGTGTCAGGACCTGGCAGTGGAGGCCCCTTGATGTGGGTGCCAGGCTTCATCCTCAGTGGCCGCTGATGAGACCAAGACCTCTGTTTTCAACTATAGCACAGGGCAGTTTTCTGCATTACACATTTTCACATTGCAGTTTGATCTTCTCTTTTCAGTGCCGCTCATTAATTTGAATTTTTCACATATATATAGTAGTGTCGCGGCAGATATCTATTGTTGTTGTAAGATTTTAATCAGTGTCTCAGTTCTTAGGCTGCCTTCACACTTGCGTATGTGTCTGCACGCTTATGGCATGCAGACGCAAACGAAGCCATATTAATGTGAACGCAGCGGAGAATCTCCGCATGCGTTCACATTAGTATGCACCCAGTCCAGCCAATCAGCTGTCTCGGGGGCGGCCGGTAGGAGGAGATCAGCGGCAGATATCTCCTCCTCCCGGCCACAGCTGATCTCCTGCTTGTGTCAGCGCGGGAGATTTGAAGACACCGCTGATCTCACAGCTGTTTAAATCTCCCGCGCCAACACCGAATAGGGTGATATCGGTGCAGGAGATAAGAACCAGCTGATCGCTGCTTCAAATCTCCCGCGCCGACATCACCTATTCAGTGTCAGCGCAAGAGATTTAAACAGCTGTCAGATCAGCTGTATCTTCAAATCTCCCGCGCTGACAGCGGCAGGAGAGCAGCGGCGGCTGTAGCTGATTTCCCGGTGGCCGCCAGGAGAGATTTCAATGTAATCTGCAGCGTTCTCCTGCGCTGTCATGCGGAGGACACTGAGGATCCATTGACTTCAATGCAATGTTTGTGCGCTTGCGGGCACTTGCAGGTAAAACAAGCGCCCGCGAACACACAAAAAATGCAACATGCTGCGTTCGGAGTGCGCTTGGAGGGTGAACAAATTATGCACATCCGAACGCAAATGCAGCCAAACACAGGCACATGCATTCCCATGTTAAACATAGGAACGCATGTGAGCAAGCGTTTTGCTGTGTTCGGTGTGCTGCATTCAAAACGCAAATGTGAAGACACCCTTACTACCAGAGTTTCTATAGTTTTTTTCAAATGCAAAGAAAAAAACGGTTCCAAGAGGAAAAGCATAAAAACTTCAGTAAGTGAAAATCAGACAGCATACGGATGGCATTTTTTTACAGACCAGTAAACTTGCTTTGGGAAGTTCAATACGAGACTCAGATCAAAAATTGTACAGGCCTCAGATTTTTGGTGTGGACCACAAAAATACACAGGCATGTGGACAGCTAAAGACTATAGGGTCATTCCATGTCAAGTGATCCAAAAATGAATATTTCTTTTCCCTGACGTCCTCAGATTTTTTAAATTTTTTTTCTATATGAAGAACAACTTTAGTTAATTACAAAAAAAAAGTTTTGAATTTTTTTCTTTATCAGTTAATTTTTTACAGATTTTTAAAGTTTTAAAAAAAGTGCGAATTTTGGCCTGGTATGGCTTTACATTTTCTATCATATCTCGGGCTAGAAATAAGATAGAGAAACAAAATATACACCAATCTACTCAGAACTGTGCAGGCTTTCACCAGATATGTCACAAGAGGATCTTTGTTAATATTTTACCCATGTGATCGCAAGCGCAAAACTTTAAAATGCATTTCCGAAAAATCGTCGCACTTTAAATATTTCAAAAACTGCCCATGTGTCTGCTATGCTCTTAGCCACATCTGTACCAAATTTCAAGTTGGGATCGCGATGGGATCATATTTTAAAATATTTTAATATTAATAGCGTCAATGGGTCATTCTATATCAAGTGATCTAAATATGAATATTTTTTTTTACCTGACGTCTTTAGATTTTTTTAATTCTTTTTCTTTATGAAGAACAACTTTAGTTAATTACAAATTAAAAGTTAAGAATTTTTTTCTTCATCAGTTAATTTTTTACAGATTTTTAAAGTTTAAAAAAAGGGTGAATTTTGGCCTGGTATGACTTTACATTTTTTTTATCTCAGGCTAGAAATAAGATAATGAAGTGGGAGAGGCATCATTTTACTCAGAACGGTAACAGCTTTCATTTGATATGTTACAAGACTATGTTTCTTTGTATCAAATTCAAACTATTGACGGGCAATTGTGAAAAAATGACTGATTGTGTTCTTGGTTATATTTGTGCAGAGATTCAACTTGGGACCTGTCAAATTTCTATATTTTTTATTTTATGGTTGTATGAATTATTACAACTTATTGAATAAAACATTTATATGCAACAAAAAAGAAACACAAAAAACAAATCCCATAAGTGCCAGGATAAATACATCTTAATCATCAGAACACAACGCTCAGCATTTTCAACTTGAATGTATTGAACAAACCAAAAGAAGAAAGGTGATCATATCCTCAAGTTTGATTAAACAAGATTAAAAGAACCAAAAATGTTAACCCCTATTTATACATTTAAATTTGTTTTCTATTCTATCACTAAACATGTGATTTATGAAGTGTTTAATAAGAATAGTACAGTAGTTAAATCATCGTTCTATAAATTATGAACTAATCAAACAATTAATAGTATGTTTTTAAAGTGGCATTTTATCAATTTGTCCCTTCTAGTGGGTGAAATGTAATCTTGTCCATAAACGCTTACTAGCAATCGCCATTTCCTTGTGTGTCAAAGAGTATGTCCGGCCTGTCATGGTGTTAGGCTCCGCCTGAGTTAATATCTGATTTTTGTGCACTTTTAAAATGTCTGGCTTTCTTGGATACACAAAGGATGGCGCTGGACCAGAAGGATGCAATAAAATCAATTCTACTTCTTCATTTTCACAATCTTTGGAGAGTACAGTAGCCAGCCACCAGCGCCAATCATATTCATATTTTTTCAAAAGGATTGCAACAGTGTCTATGATAAAATGCTGTTTCTTGAGAAGTAGCAGCCATTGCTGTGTGGGAAAAATACAGTTAATATTAAGTAAGGAAGATAGGTAATAAAAATAAAGATTTACAGTACACTTGAGATAGAACTGTATTACTATAAAGTGAGTTTTAGGGCTAGCGCGCACAGTTTTTTCTGTCTGCAGATACACGCTGTTTTTACCACATATGCGTTAGTTTTTTTAATCGCTAGTGAAAAAAATGGCAGCTTTTTTTATATAAATGATAAATGCTGCGTTTATTGCAGCGATTAAAAAGTACCGTATATACTCGTGTATAAGCCGACCCGTGTATAAGCCGACCCCCCTACTTTTGCCCCCAAAACCTGGGAAAATCTATTGACTCGTGTATAAGCCGAGGGTGGACCCTAGCACAAGTATACAGCCCCCAGCAGTGTGGTATACACCAGTCCCAGAGGTAGATACAGCAGCCCCAGTGGTAGTATACACGCAGCCCCAGTAGTATATACAGCCCCAGTGGTAGTATATACAGCCCCAGTGGTAGTATACAGGGCCCCAGAGGTATATACAGCCCCAGTGGTAGTATATACAGCCCCAGTGGTAGTATATACAGCTCCAGTGTTAGTATACAGGGCCCCAGAGGTATATAGCAGCCCCAGTGGTAGTATACAGGGCCCCAGAGGTATATACAGCCCCAGTGGTAGTATATACAGCCCCAGTGTTAGTATACAGGGCCCCAGAGGTATATAGCAGCCCCAGTGGTAGTATACAGGGCCCCAGAGGTATATAGCAGCCCCAGTGGTAGTATACAGGGCCCCAGAGGTATATACAGCCCCAGTGGTAGTATATACAGCCCCAGTGTTAGTATACAGGGCCCCAGAGGTATATAGCAGCCCCAGCGGTAGTATACAGGCAGCCCCAGTAATGCAGGGCCCCCCCAGCCTGACTCCGGTCACCTGTAAAGCAAACTATACTTATCAGTGTCCCGCTGTCCACACCCGCCGCTGCCGACATCGCGATCCTCCATCTTCATGCGACTCCTTCCTGTTTCCTGTGCTCGTCGCAGGGAATGACGTCATTGCCGGCGACGCGCACAGAAACAGGAAGAAGACGCATGAAGATGGAGGATCGCGGACGGCAGCTGCGAGCGGGTGCGAGCGGGACACTGATAAGTATAGTTTGCTTTACAGGTGACCGGAGAGACGCTGGGGGGGCCCTGCATTACTGGGGATGCGGGGGCTGCTGTATACCGATGTATACATCGGTATGTACCGATGTATACATCGGTATACAGCACTGACTCGCGTATAAGCCGAGGGGGGTACTTTTCAGCCCAATTTTTGGGCTGAAAAACTCGGCTTATACGCGAGTATATACGGTAGTTCAAGCAGTGATTTACTCACTCTTGAGTGTTTCCAAAAACACTGCATGTGGTGAACCCCATAGAAATCAATGGGGCTGTTTTTCTGAATGATGATCCCTAAGAATAGCACTGTGTGTATTGGCCCTTAATAATAAAAGCATTAAACTATTAATGTTTACTCACCCATATTTTAGTACACAGCCTTGATGGTTTTGTACAGACTATTGTTTGTTCAGGAGTGAAGATGTCCAGACATGTCAGGACATGAAAGGTCTGAACGAGCTGTCTTACTTCCTGAATGCAGTGGGTAGACACTTAACATGATTGACAGAGCTGCTGGCCTATCATCTGCTCTGCATTCACTGTCTATCCCTGTGCTTTCTCAGGTTGAGCCCTAACAAAGCTTTTTCCTATATGTCCTCTCCTGCTTCTAAGCTGTAACATATCAAAATAATACAGTAATGTCTAAAAATAATGGATTTGATAAATATAGACCCCACGCTTTTAGACCACAGGTTGAACAGATCTGAATTCAAGATTTTTGAATTGACACTATAATAGTTAAATATTTTAAAATATGATCCTATCACGATCCCAACTTGAAATTTGGTACAGATGTGGCTAAGAGCATAAAAGACAGATGGGCAGTTTTGGAAAATTTTTATTAAAACGTTTTTTCGGAAATGCGTTTCAAAATGTTGCGTTTTGCGTTCGCATGGGTAAAAAATATAAATGAAGAAATATACTCTTGTGACATATCTGGTGAAAGCCTGGACAGTTCTGAGTAGAATGGTGTTTATTTTGTTTCTCTATCTTATTTCTAGCCCAAGATAAAAAAATGTAAAGTCATACCAGGCCAAAATTCACACTTTTTTTAAACTTTAAAAATCTGTAAAAAATTAACTGATGAAGAAAAAAATTCTAAACTTTTAATTTGTAATTAACTAAAGTAGTACTTCATAAAGGAAAAAAAAAAAAAAAATCTAAAGACGTCAGGTAAAAAAAAATATTCATATTTAGATCACTTGATATGGAATGACCCATTGACGCTATTAATAGTAAAATATTTTAAAATATGATCCCATCGCGATCCCAACTTGAAATTTGGTAAAGATGTGGCTAAGAGGATAGCAGACACATTGGCAGTTTTTGAAATATTTAAAGCACGCCGATTTTTCGGAAATGCGTTTTAAAGTTTTGCGCTTGCGATCACATGGGTAAAATATTAACAAAGATCCTCTTGTGACATATCTGGTGAAAGCCTGTATAGTTCTGAGTAGAATGGTGTTTATTTTGTCTCTCTATCTTATTCCTAGCCTTAGTTATGAGGAGAAACGTAAAGGCAGGCAACAGCGAAATTCGCACTTTTTCTGAACTTTGAAAATCATTTTTTTTTTAAATAAATTTTTAAAAAAAATTTTCTCTTCACATTTTGCATTGTCTGACATGCTATTATCAAATAACAAAATCTCAAAAGAATTAAAAATATAGAGGTAATAATCATTGGTTCACTTGACATGGAATGACCCTATAGCAGCAATAAGTCCTATCTCTGAAAACCCAAATAAAACAAGTTTGTGAAAAATAGAAGTATGAGCCTTTATAGAAAAGCACTAGGTAATGTCTTTAGAGATCTTGTCTTCAACAAAAAAATAAATAAATCAAGAAATATTTTAAAGGGAACCTATTACTAGGTTTAGAGGAATACAAAACGCCACTTGATCAGTTATTCACTTACTGGGTTTCATGGTGAAGTGGAGATAAAATCACTTATCTGACAACTCTGCTAGTCATTTTTGTAAAGCTTGCAGGGGGCATGTGTCCAAGTAGTGGCCCACTGAACCACAGGGGGAACTGTGTCAGCTAAGCGGAGTTGGGTGACAGCAGGACATCAGGGAGAAGTCATCAGGCACAGACTTCAGGCAGACATCATCTGGCACTGGGCATAGGTAGAAGTCATTAGGCATGGACATTGGGCAGAACACCGGACTTCAGGCAGAACATAGGACTCCAGGAAGAACATTAGACTTCAGGTGCAGGACAGAGACAGGACAGATCCATAAACATACACAGAAGTTCAGGGACATTAGCAGGCACAGAACTGCTTGCAGGCAGGACTGGTGCTGGGTATACGAACTGACCAGGGCAAGTGGCTGGACTTACACACTGGACTAGGTTTGAAACCAAATGAGTAGCTCTGGCGATGTCAAACAGACAAAGGGAACTTTAATTACATGGTGCCTTCCAGCAATACGCAATTAAGAGAAAGGGAAGTGGGTGCACACCCTAGACTAGAGACCAGGAACCCCAGCAACACATGCCCAGGGCTTGGGCCCTAGAGACCTTGGTAGGAGCCGGGACTGAAACACATGTGGACAGCTGCGGAGGAGATCCAGAGTCTGCACTACATGTGAGCGGCAACACAGCAGAGCAAGGGACCAAGCAAGCAGCCAAAGAGGTAACAGCATCCATAGGGGAGAGGGGAGTTCAGGGACATTGGTTCAAGGACACACAGTGTCACCGGGAATGTGTAAGACCACCAGCGGAACAATTTTAATGAGAAAATCTTTCTAAACTCATTGATTGCAGTAAGCCTCATTGATTGCATTGTGCATAAAAAGAAATCTGCCAATCAGCGGTGCCAATGGGGATACCCAGTGCTCATAAACATAGAGGATTAAATAGCGGGAGTGCATCAATGAGAGGACTAAGAGGTTCAGTAGATAAAAACAAAAAAACAAGGCAGGATAATGATGTAACAAATTTTATTTATATCTGTAAATGGTATTACAACAACTCCAGGTAGATGGCCAATGCAATGCTCACAGTCCACAAGATGACAAACCAGCCGACAACAATAGTTCTTACGTTCCTCCATTTGACAGATATCACGACTGTAGCACATGTATCCAGCTCCACAATAGTCCTTAGAATAGATACTCCAATCCCGACAGTAGATATCATAACCGTAGCACATGTATCTGACTCCCAACTCTATAGTCCATCCATAAGCTGAGGACCTGGCATCAGCACAGATCCTTTCACTTCCAATTCACAGCACCAACTACGCTCCCCCAAAAACATGTTGTCTTCTTTTCTGCCTTTCCTTGCAATCAGCCCACCTAGTTGGGCAAAGATAAGCACACCCAATCCACTTAAGCACCAAGTACATTCAATTCAAAGAGTATAAGAAATTCATTGAAGTCTCTGGTCAGTCTGTAAAGGGGTGTATCCAGGAGGCCCCCCGAAGAGAGGAACAAAGACACATTCCCCCATCATATGCATGACAATAAATACTGATGTAGGCATATTTGTGTGGCCATGGAGGCTGACTAGGATGACACACTGTTACAATCCTCCCTTCCAATCGTGAACAGACAAGTGACCTTAAAACTGACTAGCATGCAAATCTCTAATAAAATACAAAAATAATATGGATGTAACCAGCACTCCATGTTGTAAAAAGTCTGTAAAACGTCCATTGATACAACAGTCTTTAGTTTAATAGTCAGCTCCTCACAGGTATGTTCATACATCACATTTTTCCATGAAAAACACAGTGTTACGTACGAATGGATAGATTTCTGAATCTATACACATGTGATATTTTTCCTTAAGATTTTAAGCAACTTAATTCTCAGTATGTCATTCTTGAGTGTTTGCAGTGATTACTGCAAGAGACATTTTTTATGCAGTAATCTCTGCAGCAAATACTTAAAGCATCACTCCAGTCTTTTGTTCTCGCTGCGATAAACCACTGCTGGTGGAGTGTAGCAATGTCTCTCTCGTCGAGAAGACAGGATCGCATATAGCCAATTGCTCATGTATATGAAGGAGTCAGAAGGGATGACTGTTCTTCATCAGACAGTCATTTATTGTGCAATGGGAGCTCTAGCCTTTCACTAAGGGTAAGTGCACACTGGCCGGGTTTTCGGCGGTTTACCAGTGTAAACCGCCGTTTTGTTTACATTAGTTTTATGTTAATTTATGTTAATCCAAACCGGCGTTTGGATTAACATTAAAACTAATGTAAACAGCCCAAGGCTGTGCACACACCGGCGGTTACCCAGCGTCATCCGTTGCTAACCCGCAGGTTTCCCAGCGGGTTAGCAAAGAATGACCATGTTCTAAAAAACGGCGGTTCTGCAGCGGCTGAAAGCAGAATCATGTGCTGCTTCCAGCCGCTGCAGAATCGCCACCGAGAACCCGCTGGGCAGCCGCCGGATACCGCCCGCACATACCCGCCAGGAAGCCGGTGGACGGCGCCGGAGCTTCCTGGCGGGTTCCGCAAGCTGCCGCCGACGAAACCGCCGGGTAAGTATGCATTTACCCTTAAAGTTCAGAAACAGTTTCAAATAGCAACCTCTAAAAACTCTAAGTCATTCTGTAAATCTAATTCTTTAAGACAAGAGGCCAAAACTTGCCTTGTAAATGTGTATCATATTCCTAAATATGCTGGCAATAAGATATTTTAATATGTACTCCAGTGTACTTCTCAAGGCATCATTGTAAAAAGCAAATACCCATGACCCAGGTTGCTAAGCAACTACTACTTTACACATTCTGCTGGAGAAAAGACGTGGCCCTCTTTTATAATTAAGCTTCAATTGTGACTTAAAAAGTATAAAAAGTTACAACACAAATTCTACACACACACACACACGCACACACACACACACACACACACACATTGCTGTATAAATGTTTTAGGCAGGTGGTTTGGAAAGAAATGTGAAGTAAGGCTGTTTAAAAAATAGAAGTGTTAATAGTTTATTTCTATTAATTAACAAAACACCAAGTGAATGAACATAAAAGAGACAACTAAACCTAAATCAATCCTTGGTGCGAGTCCCCGTTGTCTTAAATAACTGCATTAGTTCTGCTATGTACACTTGCACATGGTTTTTGAGAGTTCTCAGCAGGGAGGTTGTTCCAAACATCTTGGAGAACCAACCACAGGTCTTCTGTGGATGACGGTATACACACATCCTTCAATCTCTTCATGTAATCCCAGACAATCTTGATGTTAAAGCGTAATCGCCGTTTAAATATAAAAAAAAATAATGAACAAGTGATTATAAAAAACTTCAAATATACTTTATTAATGAAATCTGGTTGAAAACCATTCATAAACCTACCAGAAGGTCTCCATACTAAAATGTGTGTGAAGCAGACATATGTTCATTCTCACTAGGATCCGTCTTCACACTGTATATAGGGCATGTATCCACATAAGGGAAATGGGGCATGGCCTACACTGCTGACTGAAGCTAGTGAGGAGACAATGTATCAGATTACCACAGACAACAGCACAGTTGTAAGCAATGTCAGAATGTTAGGATCAGTGTAAACACTCCTCTTTGCTTGCACAAGCTTCTCTGTTCTGTCATCTGGCTCCACACAGCTCGGTCACAATCTCTGTTATCCCCTTCTCTGCTAGTATGTCAAACTCCTCCCTATCAGCCTGCTCTCATAAGCTGTAGAAGTATGCTTTCATAAGCTGTAGAAATGCACACACATTGCTGGCAGACTCTGGCAATACCCACGCAGCCATAAAATACAGTTTTTAAAAGAGCACAGAAAAATGTGAGAAAATAAGTCATACGGAACACAAAAAGCATTATCTTAGCTGCTATGTGACCCATCATTAACAACCAGTGCAGTGTTTTTTTTTTAAATGAAATTACATTTGCAATTTAAGAGTAGGACTTTGTGGAGACGATACCATCACTCAAACGACTCCATTTATCAGCATTAGGGTAGGGACACACTTCAGTTCCTGATCAGTTTTCCTCATCAGTTTTCCTGATCAGTGTTCATCAGTTTGTGTGCCAAAACCAGGAGTGAACCTTGCAGAGAAAAAGTATAATTGAAAGATTGACACCTATGGTGGGTTTTGGAGTCACTCCTCGTTTTGGCACACAAACTGATGAACACTGATCAGGAAAACTGATCAGGAAAACTGATCAGGAACTCAAGTGTGTCCCTACCCTTAAGGACAACATTAATCCTGCCAAAATCCCCAATTCCTTTTGTTGAAATTAAGCTCCAAACTGAAAGAAACCTCCAACATATGTTACTGTTGTGAATGAAAATCAGCATGATAGCATAGGCTAAAACCTAAGTTTTACTAACTACCGTAGTAGCCTTAAAAGATTTGGCCCAATTTGGCCCAAATTAAACACACAACGTAATGTTATGAATGAATGCCACAAAATACCCCATTGCGTGGACTGAGTTCTGTGTCCTGCTGTGCTCCTGACCTCCCTACGCGTTTCATCTACATCTCATCTGGGGAGTGGAAGCGGATCATCCTTGCTGGCATCTAAGGCCGGACCAGACTATGGATATTTAAACTAACACAGTGCCCCACCCACATGTAAAATTTTTACATGTGATAATGATTTAGTAATGAATCATCAGTTATCTGCATGCCCGCATATGCATATTCTATTAGGGCATGGTGAGCTGGTCAGGACATATCCAGGACCTACCAAGCGAGATATTTATGGTACATCAACAGGATATGCCATAAGTGTGATAGATGTGGATCCCACTTTTATGTGGAGAAATGGATCTGCTTTCTCAGCAGTTTTTGGAATCCTCTTATAATTGAATGGCTGCATTCGTATCCTAGATTCAGGGCCAGGCACTGGTTCTTTTGTGCAATTGCTCAGTTTCTCGGAGCATTAGGTTGCATGATAACCTAGCATGCACCAATGACTTATCCATAAACCTTATATACTGGTTGTGATGGTGGGTACTAAGGCTGCTTTCACATAACGATTTTCGGTCATCCGATTGTATCCGTTCCAAAACGGATACAATCGGATCCGAAATCGGACCCCATGTTCCCCTATGGGAATCGGATGGGATCGGATGTGCCACTATTAGCATCCGATTTTGGCACCATCCGATCCCATCCGATGTAATCACGGGCACAAAATCGTAGCCTGCTACGATTTTGTGTCCGTGACTCACATCGGACAGCATCGGATCACTGCTGATCCGAGGCTGATCCTAGTGCCCACAACATGGGAGCCTATGGACATCGGATCAGAGCTCACCTCGGATCCGATGTCGGCTTCGTATCCCCTGTCTTTCCCTGCTGCTGCCTCCTCCATCTTCTGCCCTCTCCTATTCTATATGCTGTGCCCCCGCTATTCTTTGCTGTGCCCCCGCTATTCTATCCTCCTCTATCCCTATCCTGTCCCCTGTCCTCTCCCTGTGTGTAAAAAAATAAAAAAACTCCTCCGGGAGTATACATCACCTGTCACGGGATCCAAGGCTGCAGAACGATCAGGACTGAAGAGCCTGTGATGATGTAAGAGACCCGGTCAGCTGACCGGGTCATGTGACTCTGACATCATCACAGGTCCTTCAGTCCTGATCATGCTGCAGCCTTGGAGCCGGTGACAGGTAATGTATCCTCCGGGAGGAGTTTTTTTATTTTTTTACACACAGGGAGAGGACAGGGAAGAGGACAGGGGACAGGATAGGGATAGAGGAGGATAGAATAGCGGGGGCACAGCAAAGAATAGCGGGGGGACAGAGTAGCATAGGAGAGGGAAAAAGATGGAGGAGGCAGGAGTAGGGAGAGACAGGGGACCGCAGGATCCACACGGATCCTGCAGATCGGATGGCTATTTGCCATCCGATTGCAGGGATCCGTATGGATCCGTGCCTGTCCGTGGGGTCCCCCTTCAAAGTTGGATCCCACGGACAGGCACAAAATCGTTATGTGAAACCAGCCTAAGACAGTTGGTATTCAAGCCACTACTACAGATTACTTTATCATTCCAGTATCCATATGACAATCCTACTTTGGATCTGCTAAATCAATGGGTACTCCATTTTACTACTGGTCAGTTCTTCAGTGGTCTTTTTTAAAAACTCCACTCTGCTATATCAATGAATCAAACCTGTCACACCACTGCCAGTTATTAATTAGTCTCTCTGCGCCTCTCTGCTCCGTTATCAAATCAGGTTTGTAATACCATTGCCAGCTCTGCACTGCACTTTTTCAAAATGAGCTCTGCTACTCCGCTGGTCTAGAGCGTGTTTGGATACTTCCGCATTACTTAAGGCCCAGTTACACACACAGATAATTGTGCAGAGATTGTTTGCAGATCTCTGTTTGCAGTGAAATCATGGACACATTGTTATATTTGTACACGGCCACAAAATGGAACAATGTGTCCGTGATTTCACTACAACCAGAGATCTGCAAACAATATCTGCACAATTATCTGTGAGTGTAACTGGTCCTTTACAGGTCCTCAACGCTGAGCCTACGCTACTTCAGCAAATTCAGCAATTTCTATTTATGTCTGTTTCTCATCCACCACTGTTCTTTCTGGATCTCCCTGCTGCACCATCATCTGTCTGTGCTACTTATCACCTGTTCATCTAGAATCAAGGCTTCAAGATACATCTCTCACTCGGTGAGATAAGAGGAAGGCGCACATGAGCCATCATCTTGCTATTCTTGTTGGCGCGAGATTGGACCCTCATTTTTAAGTAGTTTTTTTTTTTTTAAAAGATAGCTATGTGTACCACCTCTGGCCCCTCACTGTACCAACATATACCACATATGTGAGAGGAGAAACTCCTTAAAGGTACCGTCACACGCAGCAATATTGCTAGGCAATTTCACTGGCAATTTGCTAGTCGCAGTGAAATCATGAACACATTGTTCTATTTTGTTGCTGTGTACAAATGGAACAATGTGTCCATGATTTCACTGCAACCAGCAAATTGCCATTGAAATTGCCAAGCAATATTGCTGCGTGTGACGGTACCTTTAGGTCATTGTACTGGTCTTTTGTAATAGAAAGGCAGCACAGTGGCTTTGCAGTTCTGGGGGTTTAGATTTATATACCACCAGGAGTAAAATCTACAAGAGTTTGTAGTTTCTACCAGTGTTTATGTGGGTTTCCTACAGTATCTCTGGTTTCCTCCCACACTCCAAAGACATACTGATAGGGAATTTAGAATGAGAGCCCCATGGGGACAGTGATGATGATGTCTGTAAAGCTCTACAGAATATGATGGCACTACATAAGCAGCATAATAAATTAATAAACTATAAAAACTGAGGGTACCATCACACCTGGTGACGTCGCTGGAGATATCGCTGGCGTCGCTCGGGGGTGCGCATGTTTTTGGCGCCGCCCGTGTCGCCGTCGCATGTCTACACGCGGTGATACCTCTGGCGAAGCACCAGTGATGCGACAGGCGGCATCGCCACTGGGGTGTCTCCAAACCCCAACGGCGATGCTGTAACACATCCCCTGTAACATCGCCGATTGGCATGTTACATGGGGCGATGTGTACACATCGCCCCATAGTGCTCGCCTGGTTTCAGAGCACTGGTGAGAAACCAGGCGACCACTCAGAGGCTATATTTACCGCCGACATCGCCCCTTTACATTAGGCGATGCAGTGGCGCTATCGCCGTCGATAGGCCAGGCCCCTGCGTCGCCTATGTAATCGGCGGCGATGTCACCAGGTGTGACGGTACCCAAAGTTAGAACTATATGGCAGCAATCCAAAAATGTAAAACAATCATGAATTACTAAACCACAGATTACTAAATAAGTCTTTTCACCATTTTGTTTGGAGCGATTTTACTTTGCTCCCAGTGACTTTTATAGATAAAAATTAACATGCAAGAGAAGGGCTGAAAGTCTGCAATTCTAAAATTAACTTTTCATTGTGATCACCGTGCCAGAAAACTAAATGGATTCAGTTTGGTCCTTCAGCTAAAACATTAATTATCAGACGATTCCCTGTAATTTGCTACATACATCTTAATACTTTTTAGAAACAAACAAATAAGCACTTTTTAGACTACTGGATAAATTGAAAGGAAAGCTACAATAACAATTTATAACACCACAAAGATAAACATTTTGCTTTTAAGGATATTGTGGCTATAAGAAATATGGTAATCATCAATCAAGCATTTAAAACTTATACAATACCCCTTGTCTGCAGTAAACGGGATCTGTCAGCAAAAAGAGCTTATGGTAAAATAAAAGAAAGAAACAACTTGTTTTTTTAATCCTACTAAGTATTCTTAAGAAATATGAAAATCTTTTTTTTTTTTAAGTATATGAATACATAACTAAAAAGATAAAAAAGGAAATTGATTTCCGGTAAAAGACAACAGGTGACAAGATAGGTATGGATACAATAAATCACACTGAATAAGTCAATGATAGGTTAGTAGAAGAAAAAGTTATAAAGTAGTTATATATTTTTAATTACTTACATTATATTAATATTATTTTATGGCCATAGAAAAAAATAACACAAAGAATCCTTCAAAGGAGGCAAAAAAAGCATAAGTAAATACTATACAAACCATAATTATAATTCATTAAATTGCTAAATAGCAGAATATTCCATATGCATACAACAAATGATTTCATTGATGAGAGAAGGATGCTTCATCCATTGAGAAGATGAAAATAAAGCCACAAAATATTATTAGCACTGGATGAAAAATAACCAATACAGGAGTATTGCACAAAAATATGCACCTAAGGATATCTAGTGCAAAAGTCGGAAAACCTACAAAATGTTGCCATACAATATCTGGATGATATACAGTATTTTCCGGATTATAAGAAACACTTAACCTAAAAATTGGGGGAGGAAATGGGGATGTGTTTTACAATCTGGATATGGCTGAAGGGTGCAGGGATGGTGCGACAGTGGAGTGGGGTAACAGGAGGCAGGGTCCCAATCGGTAGGGTCGGAGATGCTGTAGGCTTGAGGCTCGCAGACGAATGAGGGGACGTGGCAGGCACCATTAATATGCTGTCAGTGGACGCGATGGACGTCTCTGAAAATGGCAACGAAGGAGGCGCGTGCACATATGGAGATCTCTAATACCCGAGATCTCCACCTGTGCACGCACTGCATCCAACGCAGTTGACTTCAGGAAAAAATGCTAAGGAGGCGGTGATCTCTATCTGCTCATGTGCCTCTTCTGCAGATAATTTTAAGTCCTTCGCATCCAACGCCGGCATATCAATGGTGTCCGCATTGCGCCACCACGACACCCATCCTCCGAACCCCTGGGTCCACAGCCTCGCCGACCCTGCGTCCATTGACCCCACTCCACTGCCATTACGCCCACCCTGGTGGGCTATATATGCATTGTAAGACTTACCCCACTTAATATTAGGGCATTATGTACCCAATGTATGTTTCTGCTGCGTTTTTCGTGATCCATTTTTGGGAATTTCTGCAGCAAAAACAGATTGCTCACAGAATTTGTATTAAAGTCTGTGTGAATTTAAAAATGCTGTGCCCACATGCGAGTTTTCAGGTGGTCTATTTTTGCAGCAAAAATTGCCTGCACTCAAAAATAAGCATGTCAAATACTTGTCCATTTTTGTGCTGCATTTTCCCCTTTGACTGACATTTTAATCCCATAGAAAGCAAAGCCCTAAACACGCAGTAAAAAAGCACCAGAAACGCAATATGTTTTTGGTGCGTTATTCTAAACATAGATCAATTTGTGCAACTGAAAACGCAGCATAAATGCAGCACAAAAAAAGCAGCACAAATGTCCAGTGGGCACATAGCCTAAAAATATTTTTTTTCCTCCCAAAAATTTGGGGTGTGTTTTATAATCCGATTCTTTTTATAATCTGCAAAATATGATAAATTATTATAGCTGTAGGAAAAATAGAAAAATAACCCTAATGGTACCTTTACACGCCGCTACAGAAGGTTGGAAACAACCGGGTGTCTCACGTGCACAAGCACGTTCCAACGGTTGCAAACGGTACCTGATACCGCCTTTACACGCCGCTACAAGGTGCTCTACAGAAGGTTTAATCTATCCCTGGAGGCACCGCCGGGTGCCACAAGTTACCTTCTGTAGAGCACCGTCCCTCATTTACACGCCGCTACAGAAGGTAATATGGGAGGACCTGGGGCAGCAGGGACAACACATAGGCGTGCCAGAATTGTGGATTATGAGACGCTCGTACGATGATTGGACAATGCAATAGCATCATGATTGGCCAGCCAGCGCAGGAAGGCTGGCTAATACATGATGCTATTGCAATTGTGTAGTGTGACTGGTCAGCTCCTTAAATATGCCGCCTTATGCAGCGACAACCAATCGTAATGCATTAGCTTCCACCAATGATCGCTGAAGGGGGCGGTTTCCCGGAGGCTGTGTCACGCCCCAGGGAGTTAACTAGGTGGCAAAAAAAACCTTACCGTACCTTATTTAGACGCCGCTACCATCGGGTTGAAACCAACCTGTTTTAGAGCACTGCTCTGAAACAGGTGCCGACAGTGACGGGTGGCAACAACCTAGTTTACACGCCGCTACCTCGGGTTGATTTGACGGTGCAAGATACATTTGTCTCCGACACCCAGTTGTTTCCAATCTTCTGTAGCGGCGTGTAAAGGTACCATAATAAATAACCCTAATATCCTCCAAGACAAAAAAAAAATAAAGTGCCTTCAGCATAAATACTTTAATAAATTGGTAAGTAGCCAATAATTTAGATATACATTTAATTCAGCTATTTCATTGTGAGAGAAAATACTTTTTGTTAGGCTGAAGGCACACTGGGCGAGGGACTCGCACAAGTGCAATGCGAGGGATACTTGCATTGCACTCGGACCAGTGTTGCCCTATCAGGCAGTCTCCCGCATCTAACTAGTACTGCGAGTCAGAAGCGAGTGCAATCGCAGCATGCTGCGACTGCACGCGATTCTGACGCACGTGAGCACAATGCAAGTGTATGGGGGCGAGAAAATCTAGCCCCCATACAGCACACAGTGCGAGTGTGCAGCCAAAAATGCTTTAAACTCGCGGGCTGTTAAAGCCGGCAAGTTTAAAATGACCGCTTTGCCGGTACAGTAAGCTATCATCTTGTACCACTGTCACAGCAGCGGTACAAGATGTTTAGTTAATACAATAATGATTGTAGTAAAATAATGTATTCTGGGGTTATTATAGTGATTAACCCCATCAGCATCCTCTGCGCCGCATGTGTGCGCAGAAGATGCTGATGTGGCTCTAAACCCAGTGATGAAGGGGTTAATATGAAGCTGGTGTACTGGCACCTAGTATGTTGAGAGAGTCCTCACTCTCTGCAAACATGGTGTCATTACACCATGTGTGTGAAAGGGTTAATTGTTTAGTAAAATGGGTTAAAAGAACTGTCGGGTTTATAAATTCACAGAGAAAGCCGGCTCTCTGTTACTGTCTATGGGGAGCTGTCCCCTGTCTCGCCTTCAGCACCTGCAGTGTTCAGCACCATGAGAGGGGACAGCTCCCCATAGGCAGTAACAGAGAGCCGGCTTTCTCTGTGAATTTATAAACCCGACAGTTCTTTTAACCCATTCTACTAAACAATTAACCCCTTCACACACATGGTGTAATGACACCATGTTTGCAGAGAGTGCGGACACTCTCAACATACATGGTGCCACTACACCAGCTTCATATTAACCCCTTCATCACTGGGTTTAGAGCCGCATCAGCATCCTCTGCGCACACATGCGGCGCAGAGGATGCTGATGGGGTTAATCACTAAAATAACCCCAGAATACATTATTTTACTACAATCATTATTGTATTAGCTAAATATCTTGTACCGCTGCTGTCACAGTGGTACAAGATGATAACTTACTGTACCGGCACAGCGGGAAATACAAACTAAGTGGCTTTGACAGCCGCAGAGTTTCTATTCCCCGACAAATGCTGTCTGCGGTCCTTCAGGACCATGGACAGCATCACAATCACGCAGCACACACGCACTCACACCTCACAATCGCAGCAAACTAACATACATACCACCAGCTACACTCACCACACGCACCACACTCACACCACACACACCCACAAACACGCATCACACTCTCATCACTGTCGTGCATCAAACACGCCCCGTGTTTGATGCACAACAGTGTGCCTCCAGCCTTATGGCCACTTTACACGTCCGGATATCGGCGTCCAACTCCGATAAAAAGTCACGTGGTTCGTGCGTTGGCCCCGATATCGTTTGTGCGTTGTATGGTATAAATGTCCAATACGATGCACGAACGATGCCAAAACGATATCGGGGATCAAATGAGCCTGCTCTCCAACGGCTCGATATTGGATGGACGTTGTGACTGGATCGTGCTGTGTGAAAGCCCAACTACGATATGGAGTACAACTTCCCCTATCCTCTCCCATGTTAAATGGTCGTTCTTGGGTCGGCCATACAAGGGGGCATACACATCATAGTGGCGTTGCCTGCCGATATCGCGCTGTGTAACATCTCCTATGCGATCTTGGCATTCTGCCCAGAAAAAGCGCGCTCCTGTGCCGTTGGATACAATATCGGAACGATGTTGGGACGTGTTAAGTGGCCATTAGGGGAGAATGCATTATTGATTACGAAGATATGTAAAGCCACAATAATGATTAGAACCAGAAGGATATAGATAAATGCATCAAAGGCATCAACTAAAAATATTCACTAGGCATCACATACTTCTATAAGCAGTGCAATAGTTATATCATACAGACTATTAAACCATGCGTCATCTGTGCCCCTTGACACGTTTCACGACTGGGGAACTGGAGGACCCTATATATGTATGTGTGAGTGTGTGTGTGTAGAAACCAAAAAAGCTAAACAGCACTCAAGGTCTAGTCTGAACTGGTGCAAGCTGCAATACAGAACAATATACAGAAAAAAGTTCATAGCAGCACTCAGTCACTGCCAATCATATGTGTATATATACATATAGATCAGTGTTTCTCAACTCCAGTCCTCAGAACCCACCAACAGATCTTGTTTTCAGGATTTCCTTAGTATTGCACAGGTGATCGTTTAATCACCTGCACTGGGGATAATTCAAACCCCTGTGCAATACTAAGGAAATCCTGAAAACACGACGTGTTGGTGGGTCCTGAGGACTGGAGTTGAGAAACACTGATATAGATAGAAGGAAAACACCTATGCATTTGACAAACAATATAAAAACATGCTTTTTTATTGTTTAGTATTGCAGCTTGCACCAGTTCAGACTAGACCTTGAGTGCGGTTTAGCCTTTTTCGGTTTATATATAATTGTTGGAGTTACTGGCGCCTCAGTACTCTGCACCCTCCTTGACCCCAGGTGGTCTTTGACTGAAGTGAGTCCTCCCACGTCCCATAAAAATTATAAAAATTTAGGCTTAGCGAAGTCCAATGAAACAGTGGCATGGTAGGATAGGGACCCATCAGATCTAAGGTCACCTTGCAGCGGTTGATGGGCAAACAGGTGTTGGCCAATATATGTACTAGGAACCTTACTTTACAAAGATAAAATGTCCCAAAAAAATCCAAAGATTTAGTTTTTGGAAAAAAACGCATGTCTTTATATTTTTTCTCAGATGCATAGGTGTTTTACTTCTATCTACAGTATATGTATATATACACACATGATTGGCAGTGACTGAATGCTGCTGTGAACTTTTTTCTGTAGATAGATAGATAGATAGATAAATATGTAGAAACAAATAGAGCAGCACTGCCCAGTGGGTGCTAATCAGCTCAGCTGTCTTCCCAGCACATATATATACCCGTATATACTCGTGTATAAGCCGACCCGTGTATAAGCCGACCCCCCCTACTTTTGCCCCCAAAATCTGGGAAAACCTATTGACTCGTGTATAAGCCGAGGGTGGACCCCAGCACAGGTATACAGCCCCCAGCAGTGTGGTATACAGCAGCCTCCCCAGTGGTATATACAGCAGCAGCCCCAGTGGTAGTATACAGCAGCCCCAGTGGTAGTATACAGCAGCCCCAGTGGTAGTATACAGCAGCCCCAGAGGTATATACAGCAGCCCCAGTGGAAGTATACAGCAGCCCCAGTGGTAGTATACAGCAGCCCCAGAGGTATATACAGCAGCCCCAGTGGTAGTATACAGCAGCCCCAGTGGTAGTATACAGCAGCCCCAGCAGCCCCAGAGGTATATACAGCAGCCCCAGTGGTAGTATACAGCAGCCCCAGTGGTAGTATACAGCAGCCCCAGAGGTGTATACAGCAGCCCCAGTGGTAGCATACAGCAGCCCCAGTGGTAGTATACAGCAGCCCCAGAGGTATATACAGCAGCCCCAGTGGTAGTAAACAGCAGCCCCAGTGGTAGTATACAGCAGCCCCAGTGGTAGTATACAGCAGCCCCATAGGTATACAGGCCCCCCCCATCAGTATCCAGGGCCCCCCATCCTTGCTCCGGAAACCTGTAAAGTAAAATCATTATACTTATCACTGTCCTGTCACCGCCGTCTCCGCCGCTGCCATCGTGCTCACCCGGCTTCATCCGTCTTCTTCCGGTTTCCTCTGGCGCAGACAATGACGTCATTGTCTGCGCCGACCAGAGGAAGCCGGAAGAAGACGGATGAAGCCGGGTGAGCGCGATGGCAGCGGCAGGGACGGCGGTGGCAGGACAGTGATAAGTATAATGATTTTACTTTACAGGTTTCTGGAGCAAGGGGGGGGGCCTGGATACTGATGGGGGGGCCGGTATACTCATGGGGGAGGGCACCTGTATACTGATGGGTATATGACTCGCGTATAAGCCGAGGGGGGTACTTTTCAGCCCAATTTTTGAGCTGAAAAACTTGGCTTATACGCGAGTATATACGGTACTTGAAAAAATGCTGCAGCACTCCGCCATGAGAAGTATCTTTATGCCTTTATTTCGGCCACAGGTACCATTGGGCAACGTATCGGGCACATGCGCCCTTCATCCAGCCTGATAGATAGATAGATAGATAGATAGATAGATAGATAGATAGATAGATAGATAGATAATCTACTTTCTCACCCCTATGGAGTGGTTATTTGTCCTTCATTCTTGGATCTTGATGTTCCACCACTTTCTGGGGTCTCCCACCTGGACTTAGGGCTACTTAGCCTATATGCTGTACAGATGTTGACGTATATAATTACTGCTACTTGGTTGTGGCAATCGGTATATGCTGTTCCTGCTTGTATTTTGCATCCTGTAATTTGAGTCTTGAGCGACTACTCGAGCCTCTGGTTTTCTTCCCAATGCCTTTCTGAGCTGGATTCATGTACTGATTCATATTGTTTTGTAGCTTGGTGGCTATGATGCCTGACAGGAGTTTCCACGTGGTTGTGAGACAGGTTATTTAGTTATAGTTGGATGGAATTTTTCCTTTGTGAGGATCCTTCATGATCAGCAATGTTTTTCCTTGTGTTAGCCAAGCTGGGTGGTGGCTCTTCATGTTCTTGATACGCTGTTGGATATCTGCTTCTGTAACTTCTGCGCTCCTCTCAAGAACTCCTCCTCTTCTCCCCCCGCATTTCCACCTCCCACAACCGCATACAAGACTTCTCTCGTGCATCTGCCATACTCTGGAACTCTCTCCCACACCACATCAGACACTCCCCTACCCTGGGGACCTTCAAGAAAAACCTGAAGATCCACCTCTTCCTTCAAACCTACAACCCACACTGAGACCTAATCCGCTGCACCATCTCACCCCCACTTCTCCCCTCCTACTGTCTCCCACCCATCCCCTATAGACTGTGAGCCCTCGAAGACAGGATCTCTGCCCTACTGTACTTGTACGATTTACCGTAATTGTCGTTATTTTTATGTTTTGGTTCTCGTCTGCCCCTACACATGTTAAGCGTCATGGAACCAATGGCGCTATATAAATATATAATGATAATAATAATAAATAATAACAGTGACTGGTTCTTGTTTTAGGTGGTTAATGTGTTTAATTCTCAGATCTTGCAGCCACTTTGTACTGGTTTTGTGTTTTTTCCTTCTCCTCCAGTATTGTTCAGTCTCTGCTATTGGTGGAGTTGCTGGCTTTGTGCTTTTACGCTGCATTTGAGATTACACCTTGGACGGTTCTTAGAAGAACAGAGCATTTATCTAGTCTTGTAGCAAGTGCTGTGAGCCTTTGTTTGGCAGGGCTTCAGATGGAGTAAGGCTTCTGTACTTGTCTAGCTTGGTCTTATTCTTGTTCTGTACTTCTCTTAGTTGGCTGACTTCTCTTTGTGTCACCTTAATCTTTGTCTCCAGTCTTCTTTTCCAAGGTGGGGCACATACTTCTGTTTTTGTTGGTACCGTGTTTCCCCGAATATAATACCCCCCCGAAAGTAAGGCAGGGTAGGGGGGTGCCCAGGGTTCTCCAATGTAAGGCACCCCCCGATTGTAAGGCCGCTTTCGGGGGGTCTGTGGGGAATGTAAGGCCGCCTATGGTGGGGGGTAGCTGGGGAATGTAAGGCCGCATTTTACCTCTTTGTTCTGGCCCCTCCATGCTGTCACCCGCATTCTCGCCTGCCTGCGGGCTTCTTGTGGCCGGCTCCGCCATTCTCTCCTGCCCCGGGTCACGGCCCTGCAGGCTCGCAGCTGATTGGCCATCAGCTCGAGCTCTGATTGGCCGATCAGCCGCGACGTCACGGCCCTGCAGGCTCGCAGCTGATTGGCCCAGCGTCCCCTGCAGCAGAAGGCTCCCACCGGCACCGCAGAGGAAATCGAAAGTACGGCAACGGAACGGTAAGTATAGCTAAACCGTGTGTGTGTGTGTATGGGTGCCGTACGGGTGTGTGTATGGGGCTGCGCGCGGGTGGTGGCAGCACATGGGCAGAGTGGGGGTGCACTATGCAGTGGGATCATGCACACAGGGATGGGGGAGCTGCAGTGGGATCATGCACACAGGGATGGGGGAGCTGCAGTGGGATCATGCACACAGGGATGGGGGAGCTGCAGTGGGATCATGCACACAGGGATGGGGGAGCTGCAGTGGGATCATGCACACAGGGATGGGGGAGCTGCAGTGGGATCATGCACACAGGGATGGGGGAGCTGCAGTGGGATCATGCACACAGGGATGGGGGAGCTGCAGGGGATGCTGCACAACAATGGGGGAGCTGCAGGGAAAGCTGCACAACAATGGGGGAGCTGCAGGGGATACTGCACAACAATGGGGGAGCTGCAGGGAAAGCTGCACAACAATGGGGGAGCTGCAGGGGATACTGCACAACAATGGGGGAGCTGCAGGGGATGCTGCACAACAATGGGGGAGCTGCAGGGGATGCTGCACAACAATGGGGGAGCTGCAGGGGATGCTGCACAACAATGGGGGAGCTGCAGGGGATGCTGCACAACAATGGGGGAGCTGCAGGGGATGCTGCACAACAATGGGGGAGCTGCAGGGGATGCTGCACAACAATGGGGGGCTGCAGGGGATACTGTACCAGAAACAATGCTGATACAGTATATTTTTACCCCAGATGAGCACTTCCGGTTCAGGCAAAAGAAAGAGCTACTCCGTGGAGTACAAAAAAGGGATAGTGGAAGAATCCCGGGGCAAAAATCTTGCTGAATTCTGCAAGCAGAAAATGCTGACTGAACGTTTGGTGCGCAAATGGAGAGCTGATTATGATCACCTCACTGAACAAGCAGAGACCGGAAAGGCAAAAATGCGGAAAGTTGGATGTGGTCGCCAACCAATGTACACCGAGCTGGAAAGCCTGGTCTCTGAGTGGGTCGCTGACAGGAGAGCAAAGACATTGGTGGTGACCAGGGCTCAGATCCAGGAATACGCCCTTGCAGTGGCCCCTCAGTTTGACATTTCCCCTGAGGAATGCAAGGCGTCACAGCACTGGGTGAATAACTTTCTTGAGCGCAATGACCTGTCACTGAGAAGATCCACTACACTCTTTAGGCTGGAGGATGCGGAGATTATTAAACGCACTTTTGCCTACAAGAAGTTTGTGGATGACACAGACTTCTCACAATACAGTCTTGCCAACATGATTGCCATGGATGAAACCGCAGTGTTCATGGGTCAAGCAGCTCAAACCACCATTGAGCAACGAGGTGCCTCCTCCGTATACGTTCCCTCCACTGCGTATGAAAGTGCCCGTATCACCTGTATTCTTGCTATTCGTCTGGATGGCACTAAAGTCCCACCGTTACTGATTGCAAAGGGCAAGAAGGACAAAATTGAAAGGGTTTCCGGCATTTATGTGCTGGAAACTGAGAAAGCCTGGGCCACACAGGCGGTTATAAGGAAGTGGCTTGATCTAATGCTGCCGCTTGTTATGCGAGGGAGCCAAAGAGGAATGTTGATCTGGGACGCAGCCAGCACACACCGTGCCAAGGACATGAAAAACTTCCTTCATGAGCGGAGAATTGACCAGATCATGATTCCTGCAGGGATGACGGCGTATCTCCAGACTCTCGACATCGCCATTAACAAGCCCTTCAAGGACAATCTCCGTGCTGAGATCAATGATTACATTGAGAACAGAATGGAGAGGAATGTCCGTGGAAACTTTGTGAAGCCTAAACTGCCGGAGATTGTGAACTGGGTCAAAAATTCATGGGCTAAGATCACAGACACTTGCATTCAAAATGTCCTACGAGCTGGCTACCTGGACAAGACCTGCTCATTTCTGGACAGTGCCGTGGCTACACATGACAGATATGGGCCCATGATTCTGCAGGAACTTGAGTCCCAAGCTATTCCAGAGGAACCTCAACATTTGGATGTGTTTGATGATGTTCCAGAAGAGGATGACATGGTTGTCATTGAATAATCTTGCTTTGTGTTACAGGGTTACATACGGTATTGAGACTGTTCCTGACTGTTCATTGTTCATTGTTTGCATGTTATACATGGAAATACCGTATTAAAACGGTAGTAGCAAGATATTCTTGAGACATTTGTTATTTGTTTGGCCATACTGTTCAGCCTGTTAATAAATGTTAATTTTATTGTTAAACAAAAAGTGTCATTTTTTTTGTCTAATGTAAGGCCTCCCCCGAAAGTAAGGCAGGGTGGGACTTTTGGGGGTAAATTTAATGTAAGACAGGGCCTTACTTTTGGGGAAACACGGTAGTATAGCCAAGCATTTCCAAGATTACTGAGGCAGTGGCATAGATTAGTTTATTAGTTTGAATTGTGGTGGTAGATATTGATAAAAGTGCTCTATTGGCATCTTCTAGCATACTGTCTGGTATTTCTCTGCTGAGCCTTGGCAGCTGATGGTATTTAGTTTACCTAAGATTTCCTGTTTTGGATCATCTGCCGTACTCTATAGTTGTAGGAGTGCAACAAAATTTTCTTCCAGGTTGTATTGAGGCAGGCATTATAGTGTTAGGAGTCTTGGCCATGGACCCCTACCGCGCTCCCAATGTTGGAGGTCGTGCAGTTAACCACTATACTATAACAGCCATCGAAAGGTAGGTATTATAGTTGTAGCAGTCATGCCCAAGGCATATCTATTATATAATTGCCGTAGCGACTTTCGTGGCTTTGTTCGTGGGCGCGCGGCACTTCCGTGGCTTTGTTCGTGGGCGCGCGGCACCACTCCCGTGGCTTTGTTCGTGGGTGCGCAGCGCCCACGCGACTCACTAGCAAGCCGTTGCAGGGGCGCGAGCAATGGCCGTGAAGCGGCCATTGCGAGTCTCCCGCCCCGGCGACGACTGACGAGAGCCGAGCGCCGTGGCCGAAAAGAGAACCAAGGGCCTGGCCATGCACAGCTCTAAAGACCACTATGTATCTCAATGGGAAGTGAGGCGCTATGCTCATTGGTCGGCGCCAGCACACAGCGACCAATGAGCATAGCGCCTCACTTACAGCGGTAAATTTGAAACTCAAAGTCCTCCATGTATCTCAATGGGAAGTGAGGCGCGAAGGTCATTGGTCGCTGTGTGCTGGCGGCGACCAATGAGCTTCGCGCCTCACAGCTGTAAATTTGAAACTCAAAGTCCTCCATGTATCTCAATAGGAAGTGAGGCGCGAAGCTCATTGGTCGCTGTGTGCTGGCGCCGACCAATGAGCATAGCGCCTCACTTACAGCGGTAAATTTGAAACTCAAAGTCCTCCATGTATCTCAATGTGAAGTGAGGCACTATTTTCATTGGTCGGCGCCAGCACACAGCGACCAATGAGCTTTGCGCCTCACTTCCTATTGAGATACATGGAGGACTTTGAGTTTCACATTTACCGCTGTAAGTGAGGCGCGAAGCTCATTGGTCACCGCCAGCACACAGCGACCAATGAGCTTCGCGCCTCACTTCCTATTCAGATACATGGAGGACTTTGAGTTTCAAATTTACCGCTGTAAGTGAGGCGCGAAGCTAATTGGTTGCTGTGTGCTGGTGCCGACCAATGAGAATAGCACCTCACTTCCCATTGAGATACATGGAGGACTTTGAGTTTCAAATTTACCGCTGTAAGGGAGGCGCTATGCTCATTGGTCGGCGCCAGCACACAGCGACCAATGAGCTTCCCACCTCACTTCCTATTGAGATACATGGAGGACTTTAAGAGTTTCACATTTACCGCTGTAAGTGAGGCGCGAAGCTCATTGGTCGCCGCCAGCACACAGCGACCAATGAGCTTCGCGCCTCACTTCCTATTCAGATACATGGAGGACTTTGAGTTTCAAATTTACCGCTGTAAGTGAGGCGTGAAGCTCATTGGTCGCTGTGTGCTGGCGCCGACCAATGAGAATAACGCCTCACTTTCCATTGAGATACATGGAGGACTTTGAGTTTCAAATTTACCGCTGTAAGTGAGGCGCGAAGCTCATTGGTCGGCGCCAGCACACAGCGACCAATGAGCTTTGTGCCTCACTTCCTATTGAGATACATGGAGGACTTTGAGTTTCAAATTTACCGCTGTAAGTGAGGCGCGAAGGTCATTGGTCCGCGCCACCACACAGCGACCAATGAGCTTCGCGCCTCACTTCCTATTGAGATACATGGAGGACTTTGAGTTTCAAATTTACCGCTGTAAGTGAGGCGCAAAGCTCATTGGTCCGCGCCAGCACACAGCGACCAATGAGTTTTGCGCCTCACTTCCTATTGAGATACATGGAGGACTTTGAGTTTCACATTTACCGCTGTAAGTGAGGCGCGAAGCTCATTGGTCGGCGCCAGCACACAGCGACCAATGAGCTTCGCGCCTCACTTCCTATTCAGATACATGGAGGACTTTGAGTTTCAAATTTACCGCTGTAAGTGAGGCACGAAGCTCATTGGTCGCTGTGTGCTGGCGCCGACCAATGAGAATAGCGCCTCACTTTCCATTGAGATACATGGAGGACTTTGAGTTTCAAATTTACCGCTGTGAGGCGCGAAGCTCATTGGTCGGCGCCAGCACACAGTGACCAATGAGCTTCGCGCCTCACTTCCTATTGAGATACATGGAGGACTTTAGAGTTTCAAATTTACCGCTGTAAGTGAGGCGCGAAGCTCATTGGTCGGCGCCAGCACACAGCGACCAATGAGCTTCGCGCCTCACTTCCTATTGAGATACATGGAGGACTTTGAGTTTCACATTTACCGCTGTAAGTGAGGCGCGAAGCTCATTGGTCGCTGTGTGCTGGCGCCGACCAATGAGAATAGCGCCTCACTTCCCATTGAGATACATGGAGGACTTTGAGTTTCAAATTTACCGTTGTAAGTGAGGCGCGAAGCTCATTGGTCGGCGCCAGCACACAGCGACCAATGAGCTTCGTGCCTCACTTACAGCGGTAAATTTGAAACTCAAAGTCCTCCATGTATCTCAATGGGAAGTGAGGCGCTTCTCTCATTGTACTCATGACAGTAGCAACATTAACCCCTTACATTCCGTTTTATCTGTAATTTCTATAACACAGTGTGTAGTTGTACTGCCACTGCGAAGTTAACCCCTAATGTACCATTTCTGCCTTAACTCCATACTTTGTAGTCTCTATTACTACTGCCAGTAGGAACATTAACCCCTTATATTCCATTATTGTTGTTATTTCTATTACACAGTGTATAGTTGTAATGACACTGCGAAATTAACCCATTATATACCAGTTCAGCATTAACTGCATATTTGGTAGTGTTTATAACTACTGCCACTGGTACATTAACCCCTTGAACACCATTTTGGATATAATTTACAGCGCTGAGTCTGTTGTGGGAGTGCCTGTGGGACATTAACTCCTTCAATAACATTTTTGATATCATTATAAGTTCCTACTCTGTTATAGTCCTGTTAGGGCCCTTTCACATCAGCGTTTTTTCAAATCGCGGCAGATGCGGTGAAAAAACCGCATCTGCCGCGATTACCGCATACCGGCTGCACTTGCGGCGCGGTTGCGGTTTTTGCCATGCAAAGTATAGGCGGACTTGCGGCAGGTGCGGCAAGTGCGGTTTTGCACTTGCGGCAGGTGCGGCCGCGAAAAAAAACGCGTTTTTTTTCGCGGCCGCACCTGCCACAAGTGTAAAACCGCACTTGCCGCACCTACCGCAAGTCCGCCTATACTTTGCATGGCAACAACCGCAACCGCGCCGCAAGTGCAGCCGGTATGCGGTAATCGCGGCAGATGCGTTTTTTTCACCGCATCTGCCGCGATTTGAAAAAAACGCTGATGTGAAAGGGCCCTTAGTCGGACATTAACTCTTTCTACACCTCCACTATATTGCTACCCTCACAGTTCTGCCTACATCGCCTACTTAGTCATATATCTGGTGTTTAAGTCTATTATTTAAAACTCTTAAAAAAATTATATACAGATTCTAGACTCCCGATTCTTTAGAATAGGGCTCACAGCTAGTGGTATATATTAAGGAAATTGGTTCTTCCACAGGGCAGTGCCAGGATAACATTAGGAAACAAGTAGTAAAACTATAAAACTATTAGTCTCTACGTTCACATTTTTGAGACTGAAAGAGGATTTTTAACAAGTAAACTGCAAAGTTGATCGTTTTATAAGCTCTTTGTAATTTTTCCCCATTTAATTGTTGGGTAAAAAATAGTCCAAACTATTATAGTAATTAATTAGCAATTGATAAAACTGCACTACAAGGAATTGGCTTTGTATATTCACAGGTCAAGCCACAATACTACTGATTTCTGACTGCAAATGCAACTACTGCATGTAACACACATTGACCACAAGATGGAGCTTTAAAAAAGGGAAAGTTTCCATCTACACCATCCTCTGCTTTCGCAAAGCTTTTAACTCGCTGCTAAAAAGCATTACCAAAAGTAAATTAGGCAAAATGAAACAATGAGACATGAATGACTCAATACAAAAAAATGGTTTTCTGAAGGTAAGGTGGACTACAGTCCTACTATAAACAATACAATAAATTATTAACTGCACCATGATATACTGAAGGCTCGGTGGTGAGGATTATTTACATCAGTCCTGAGTCTGACTGCTGCCAAAGATGACATCTCCACGGAGATTGTAGTGTTGATACAGATGTCCTAAGATACTAAAAAAATACAGATAAGATAATTGCCTCTTATGGAATTGGACCTAATGTGCGTATCTGAGAACGGGAAATTAGTCCTTTCCCATCAGGAAAGCAAGTGATAAATAATCTCTTTACATAACTCTACAATATATCAGAACTAAACAAGCTGCAGAGAGTATAAATATGTCAACAAGATATTTATTGAATATTATAAAACATGATATACAGAGCCCTATTCGCTCAGTGCAGGTAGAGGGTGTCTCTTGGGACGTCAATATTGATAGCCTATACTTGTCCATATCAATCAAGTGTGGGGTGTGCACACGAGTGGCACCTTATGCAAAGTGTCACCATTGCTAAGTGGCTTGCAGTTACTTAATGGCAGTTGACTAATATTCATCCTCTCTTCTCTTCATACAGGTATTATTCCAACACTGCTTGCTGTCATATCTGCATCTGCTAAACTGGGTTTCTAAGATCACTGCAACACTTCATGGTATTATTCCAACACTGCTTGTTATCATCTGCATTTGCTGTAAACTCTGCTACACATTATCTGTATGCAATATAACCAATATTCACCAGTATGAATGTTTATTTCCTGTATTGTAAAAGTTTATCTCTTGAGGAAAGTTTGAGTCTGTAGCTGGCTCTGGCCTTATTTTATATCTAAGTGAGGGTCATCCATTAATATACTGGTGTGGAAAGCAGCTGTTAATTACCTAAATTATCTGACTTCCCACAATTCCCCTCATCTAATACCATAGTGAGTCATATAAATTTAATTCTGTCTTAAGGGGTGTACGCGAGTGTGGGGTGTGCACGCGAGTGGCACCGTTGCTAAGTGGCGTGCAGTTACTTCATGGCAGTTAGTCAGGGCAGGAGTCAGGTAACTCACTCTCCTTCAGTCTTTTTTAACCATGTATTTTATTTCATTGTCTGTCTTCCTATGTGCTTTTGTCATTCACTTTCACTGTTCCATCCCCCCTCCATCACCCCTCATTCTCATCAACCCCTCTCTCCTTCCCTGTACTATGCACAGCTCCCATACCCTGTTGACCATTCTAAATAATTTTGGACCATATTCAAGGGTACTAAATCCGTCCCCGCACCCCCTCCCCTGCTAATGTTCATACTTATGGACTGAATCAAGAATAAAAGATTGCAAGATCGACTAATGGTGAGTGCGGCTCTAATTTCTATATGATTAAATCATAAACTGTGTCACAAATCAAACTATAAAAACTAATTGCTTTTTCTCGCTTTGCTGCTGCTGTCAGGTGATATCTCTCCAAATCCCAGTCCACCCTCTACCTACTTAAACCCCTCCCCCACCTCACATAGAACCCCTACTAACCTTATCAACATTACTTGAACACCATTACCTTCTTTCAATTGCACTCTCTGGAATCCACGGTCTGTATGCAACAAGCTTCCCTTCATCCACAACTATTTTCTCACTAACTCTCTTAACCTCGTGGCCCTCACTGAAACCTGGATCCAGGACTCAGATACGGTTACTCCTGGTGCTATTTCTCATGGTGGTTTACATGGCTCCCATACTCCGAGACCTGGGAACAGATATGGTGGTGGAGTTGGCTTGACTTCTGTCCCCACAATGTACTTTCCAGGTCATCCCCCAGCTCCATCACTCTCATTCCCTTCTTTTGAGGTCCACACCATTAGACTCTTCAACTTCCTCCCCCTCAGAGTAGCGGTGGTATACCGCCCCCCAGATTCACCCACCCAGTTCCTCAACCATTTTTCCACATGGCTGCCGCACTTCATGTCCTCAGAATTACCAACCCTTATTCTAAGAGACTTCAACATCCTCATAAACAGCTCCTATCTCTAACCACTTCTCTTTGCCTCTCAGCTCTCAACCTCTGAGACAGACAAAGATGGTAATACCCTTGACCTGGTCTTTACCCGGCTCTGTTCAAGCTCCTCCTTATACAACTCACCTCTTCCTCTCTCTCTGACCACAATATTCTGTCCTTCATGCTCACAAATCCTCGCCCACCCCAGTGCACCCCTACCTATGACACATTCAGAAATCTTCATGCCATGAACCCTCATACACTCAAAAGGTACCGTCACACGTGGCAATTTTGCCAGCATTTTCACTGGCAATTTGCTGGTTGCAGTGAAATCATGGACACATTGTTCTATTTTGTTGCTGTATACAAATGGAACAATGTGTCCATGATTTCACTGCAACCAGCAAATTGCCAGTGTAACTGCAAGTAATATTGCCGTATGTGACGGTACCTTTAAGGGGCCGTCACACGCGTCAATATCGCTGTCAATGTCGCTACTGCACGTGACGTTGCAGCGATATTGACGCGTGTGACATGGTAAATCGCTGGTTGATGGTCGCCAGGTTTTCGGACAGGACCGAAAACCTGGCGATGGCCGCCCAGTGGACATGCAGCGATGCTGCGTGTGACACCGGGAGATGCGCAATCAGCCAGCCCCCAGCGCCTCTCAGCAAGCGCTGGGTGCTGGTATCCATGGTAAACTGTGGGACCCCTAGTTATTGCTGTGTACCTTGGATACCAGCTGGTGAGCGGAGAAGGCTGGTAACCAAGGTATACATCGGGTATCTAGGCAGCGCGCGCTGCCTAGATACCCGCAGTTTACCATGGATACCAGCCTGCTCCCGCTAATCGCAGTCTGGCAGCGGGAGCAAGACATTGTGGAAACAATATTTAAATTATTTCCATATTTCCACGATGTCGCTGGTCCACTGATCGCTGGTGAGTCTGCCTGTGTGACAGCTCACCAGCGATCAGCCGTCAATGTCGCCAGCGATCAGATCACTGATGACATTGACGTGTGTGACGGCCCCTTTAGACTCTCTCATCTCATCACTGTCCCCAATCTCCTCCTTCTACTGTCCCGATCTGGCTGTGAATCACTACACTGACACTCTCAGAAGCACCCTGGAGTGCTAAAGATAACCTAAATGAGTCGCTGTGTACCAGGTTTAAATCAAATTACCAGCGCTGGATTGATACAAGCCCCTGCAGTGGAGGATTCCCCGGGTCTGGACTTATTTAGGTTAGCCTTTGGGCACTAACTTTATACCTAGTATTTGGGTTTGTTATATGACTCATGTATGTTAAAGGGAACCAACCACCCCAATGACCCCCCCGGACTAATAATATCGGTCCCTACACACAGCACATACATGTGCTGCAATGATTTTTGCTAAAAAAACTGTTTTTTAAAACTTAAGATAATGCTTTTGAAAGTTTAAAACGAAGGGACGGGTGGGCGTTACTTATCTGTGTCAAAAGCCGAGTAGCAGCTGCCACTCATCCTCCCGTGTCCCGCAGCAGCAGTAACGGCCAGCCCTTTTCAGCGTCACAGCCCTGTGCACGGGCTCGCATGCCCGTGCACACGTCATCATCTACAGCCGGGTAGCGAGCGCGCGCTCTGACTTCCTGCGCTCGGCTGTGGAAGTCAGAGCGCGCGCTCGCAACCCGGCTGTAGATGATGACGTGTGCACGGGCATGCGAGCCCGTGCACAGGGCTGTGACGCTGAAAAGGGCTGGCCGTTACTGCTGCTGCGGGACACGGGAGGATGAGTGGCAGCTGCTACTCGGCTTTTGACACAGATAAGTAACGCCCACCCGTCCCTTCGTTTTAAACTTTCAAAAGCATTATCTTAAGTTTTAAAAAACAGTTTTTTTAGCAAAAATCATTGCAGCACATGTATGTGCTGTGTGTAGGGACCGATATTAATAGTCCGGGGGGGTCATTGGGGGTGGTTGGTTCCCTTTAAATGGCTGCACTTGCACTTTAATGTCTAATGTTATTGGATCGTACCTGAGCCCTCTATAACTAGAACTACCCATTGTCTTGGTTGTTCAATATATTTTTCCATTGTGATTCTTTATGTTTGTGTATTGTAATATGATATTGAAGTACTTACTACCATTGCTGTTTTGTATCTGCTCTAGCACCTTCTGCCCATTTTTTACATCTTGAAGCCAGTTTATTTGTGGCAATAAATATTTGTGCATACTTTCCTCTCCTTGTCCTCTGTATTTTTAATCAGTCTTGTGGAGATTTCATGGTTAGAGTGAGTTATAATCTAACTACCTATGTATTATGGGTCATATGGAATTTAATTTAATTTTGACATTGTTGACCACCATCTCCTACTCTATGCTGCACTCCATAGGCATAAAGGACACCGCTCTCTCCTGGTTATCTTTCTATCTTTCTGACAGCTCCTTCAGTGTATCGTTCGCT
Organism: Allobates femoralis; assembly: GCA_033576535.1. Classification (NCBI taxonomy): domain Eukaryota; kingdom Metazoa; phylum Chordata; class Amphibia; order Anura; family Aromobatidae; genus Allobates; species Allobates femoralis. Next base: position 549,269,704 of record JARQOC010000001.1, on the reverse strand, counting down.
GGCTCCTCTTCCTCTCCTCTTCCTCTCACTATTGGGTCCCTCAGGGTTCTGTCCTTAGCCCTCTTCTCTTCTCTGTCTACACAGCCCCGATTGGACAGACCATCAGCAGATTTGGCTTTCAGTACCATCTTTATGCTGATGACACACAACAATACACATCATCCCCTGACTTTACCCCCACTGTATTACAGAATGCCAATGGCTGTCTAACCACAGTTTCCAATATCATGTCCGCTCTCTACCTAAAACTCAACCTTTCCAAAACTGAACTTTTGCTGCTTCAGCCCTCCACTAACCTCGCTAAATCTGACATCTCTCTCTCAGTGTGCAGCACCACAATAACGCCTAGGCAGCAGGTTCACTGTCTGGATGTTACGTTTGACACTGATCTCTCCTTCATCTCCTATATACAATCTCTTGCAAGCTCTTGCACCTGAAGAACATCTCTAGAATTCACCTCTTTCTCACCATGGAAACAACAAAAACCCTCATCGTGGTCCTGACCCACTCCTACCTTGACAACTGTAATTCTATATTAATTGGCCTCCCCCTCACTAGGCTTTCCCCACTTCAGTCCATCCTTAATGCGGCAGCCAGGGTCACCTATCTGGTTAACCGTTATCTAGACGCTACCTCTCTGTGCCAGTCATTGCACTGGCTGCCCGTACAATATAGGATCCAATTCAAAATGTTTTTTCTTACCCACAAAGCTCTTCACAGTGCAGCACCTCCCTACCCCTCTACCCTCATCTCTGTCTATCACCCCACCTGTTCTCTACGCTCTGGAAGCAACTTTAGACTAACTTTTGCATTAATCTAAACCTCGCACTCCCGACTCCAAGACTTCTCTCGAGCTGCACCAATTCTCTGGAATGCTCTAACCCAAGAAATTAGGTCTACCCACAACTTACATAGTGCAGGCGCTCCCTAAAAACACATTTCTTTAGGGCAGCCTATAATGCCCCCTAGTCAAAGTCACTCAGGCATGGGCTATTCACTCCACCAGACACAAAATGCTTTACAAAGAATGGCTGGTGGCCACTCATGCAGCTCTTACCTATTCCCCACTTCCTTAAGTTGGCTGCACCATCATTGTAAATAAGCCCTGTACTCTGTTATTATATTGATGTCTGGACCATATATGATGGCTTTTTTACCGTTCACCTTTTGTAATTCCCCTATTTCCTCATAGATTGTAAGCTTGCAAGCAGAGGGATCTCACTCCTCATGGTTAATGAATTTTTGTTACTATGTTTTGTCTCAAATTGTCCTGACTGAATTGTAAAGTGCTGCAGAATATGTTGGCTCTATATATATAAAATTATTATTATTATTATTATTATTATTATATCAGATCAGTAGGAGAGCGCATCTTCTGACATTTCCAATGATCTGCTAAGAAAAATGTTTTGTGTGGGTTAGCTGCCAAGGACCCTTCAGTTAGAATATTAATAGGGGTGATCGGAATCAGAACCCAAATAACAAGATATTGATGGTCCATCCTAAAGGTTATTTCAACGTACAAAAAGCAAGTTGTTTCTTCCCAAGCTATAAGGCCACATGCACATGTTGAGTATTTGATGAGTTTTTTACCTCAGGATTTGTAGCCAAAACCAGGACTGGATGATAAATATAGAAGTGGTGCAGGTGTTTCTATTAGACTTTTCCCCTGATTGCTACACTCCTGGTTTTGTCTACAAATCCTGAAGTAAAAAACTCATCAAATACTCAGCGTGTGCACGTGGCCTAAGAGTTTTATTTTTTGTAGTGCTTCCTGTAGACTAGAGTGACCGGATCTCATATGGGGGGGAAAAAATGTCGGAATCTTGTTAGTCTGGACCCCACAAAACGATTCCCCTTTCCAGATATTGAGATAGCCAAAATTTGAGCTCGATCAAACAACGTTAACCCGTGCCGCTTGTCGCTCAAAGTTTGAAAAAATCCAAATTTTTGGCCAAAAAGCTGACATATGGAGCCATAACTCCAGAACAGTAAATAATAAAAACACGCTTAATATCTCAAAAGAAAGCTAATGTTGTTCTTCAAAATTTATATTTTATACATAATTGTTATTTTAAGTCAAACTGAGGTTCTATTGTTCTATTTTGTTGCCATGTACAAATGGAATAATGTGTCCATGATTTCACTGCAACCAGCAAATTGCCAGTGAAAATGCTAGCAAAATTGCCGCGTGTGATGGTACCTTTTCTTAGCTCCTCTCATAATTTATGTCCACAGACCATATCAAAATTGACAGTGCAGGAGAAAACAAGACCATGCAACATTAACCTCTTACCGCCAAAGCTTGTTTTCAATTTCCAGATCACTGTCACTTTATATGGGTATGCAAATTGTCACTTCAGTGAGGAAGTAGACAAACTTTAATGCCACCTAATAAAGGTAGCAATCCTAAAAGTCATAATTGACTCTTTAACAAGCCTTTTAATATGATTTGGGATTTGTGCCAGATCAGAACCCCAAACTGGAGACACAGTTCGGGGTGATTGCCCCTCATCAGTGCAGTGTGGGGGAATTCTGATCTGGCTATATGAAAGGCCGAGACAAGGTCTGGGGGAACAGCTATTCTCCCTGTGGAGAGTATTCTGCCAGCCGGCAGTGAGGAGACTTGAAGCCGCAATGCTCCTCTGGGAAATTGCATATGCAAATTATCATTTCAGTGAGGAAGTAGACAAATATTATTCAACATTTTCCAATTAAATTGTTTATTTGTGACGTGTTCTACTTCGTGTTGGTGGTAAATTTTGGCTGATATGATTTGAGTTTATGATATATCAAAATTTTGACAAAAATATTCGAACATTTCACAATTTTTAAACTTTGGTTTAAGGGAATAAAAATTAAAATAGTAATACCGCACAAAAAAAGTAATAAATATCAAAATTTCCCACATGTCTACTTTACAGCAGCATTATTTTAAACAATTTTTTTTGTTAGTAAGTTATAGGAGGATTGAAAGTTTATCACCAATTTTTCATTTTTTCAACAAAATTTACAAAACAAATTTTTTTTTAAGGGACCACATAACATTTGAAGTGACTTTGATGCCTATGTGACAGGAAATTCCCCAAAGTGACATTGTAAGAAGTGCATCCCTCAGAGACTTCAAAACCACATTCAAGAAGTTTATTAACCCTTTAGGTGATTCACAGGAATTAACCCCTTCATTACCTTTCATATAATGGTACATTAAAAATTGTGTCTCTGCCTTTGATGCGGGCCCGCATGTCAAGCCCGCCTGTTGACCTGCACATGACGGCTGATATAATCAGGCACCATTTGAGTCTGACAAATGCGGGCAGATTGGGGATCTGCCTGTAGCTTTTACCTAGTTAAATCCCGTTTTCAATTTGTGACAGCAGGATTTAACACCAACACGCGCTGGCAGGGGAATGTGTCATTCCTCGCTGCTAGCGGAGTGCACTTGATGTTTTCTTGGGGTGCTGATGGGTTTTCATGAAAGCCAGTGGTCAGCTGATGACCCCTGTACCTGTCATTACAATACTAATGTAAATACCACCTGTGAGGCAGCATTCATAGGAGATGAGGATTTCTGCTATACAGAGCAGTTCATATGCACATGGTTGTGACATCACCACAGGACTCTTCTACAGCATATGTGAATATCTGTAGGTCTTTCAGTGATGTTAATATATTACAATTCGAGGGGCATTACAACGTTTAAGAAACTGCATGACTGAAAGTGGATTGACATGACTGATGTCAGCCTGAAGTATCCACCCCAATGACTGCTCGTGCAGGTACCTAACGCAAACATCCAAGCTTCTAAAGCGCTTATTTTTTATGATAAATACATGGATTAAAGAAAAAAAAAACAAAACAGGCTACTGATGTACAGTGCGTGATCTACATAACATTGGGGGCAATTTAAAAACAAAAAAGGATATAACAGGTTTCCTTTAAAGTTCTTGGTCATCCAGCACCTTCGCGATCTGTGATCTGGTCCTGTGGCCAGTCGAACTTCATGGTGCAAAGAGCCTGAACACCACACATTGTATGCCGAGTACAAAACCATTCTCAGGCACTGCAACTCTGCAGCCGTTTACTTATAATAGGAGCTCAGCTGGAAACCTGAGAACAAGCACTAGAGATCAGCGGTGTTCGATTAGAATTGTTCGCCAATCTCAAATTCGAGCTGGTTCGGGCGGTTTTGAGTCATTTGCCGAAGTCGAACAATTTGCTTCAAATTCCTGAGGAAGGAGCTCGATTTGTGGCTCCGAAACACGTAGGATAATAAAAGCTTAAGTCGACCCAGACATCCCCGTGTCTTGGTTCCTTCGTTCCTGGAGCAGAAGCGCGGACAGAGAGGCACTTCATCCAAGGAAATCTACTTTGGGCCTAGTAGCAGTGTCACAAAAAACAGTGGTGTAGCCCACTTATGATAACACAAACTACACCGCCTGTGTAGTCCCTAGTAATTTTTAACTGCACCTAGCGCAGGTATCACTTCGGGTCTAGTAGCAATGTCACAAAAAACAGTGGTGTAGCCCACTTCTGATAACACAAACTACACTGCCTGTGTAATTCCTAGTAATTTTTAGCTGCACCTTGCGCAGGTATGACTTCAGGTCTAGTAGCAGTGTCACAAAAAATAGTGGTGTAGGCCATTTCTGATACAACAAACTACACCGCCTGTGTAGTTCCTAGTAATTTTTAACTGCACCTAGCCCAGGTCTCACTTCGGGCCTAGTAGCAGTGTTTGCTCACTCACCACTGCTTGATTTACATCCTAGTTTTTCTTGTCCAACAACTGCACAGTTGCCAACTTGGTCACATACAAAATGAGTGGTAAAAGGCCTGCTGCTGGTGGAAAGGGGAATAGGTGTGGTGGAAAGGGAAAAAAAGTTTGTGTCTGTGGTGTAGATGCTAAAGCTACATTAACATCTGCTGAAGAAAGACAATCTTCCAGCCAAAGTAAGATGTCTACTTCTTTATGTGGCCAATCGGATATGATCCCTTTCTTACAGACATGACCATTGATACCACTTGTAAATGAGACACAAAAACAGCAGGTGCTTGAATGGATCACAAGTGCTCCATCAAGTGGCCTCTACTCAACCTCAACTTCTACATCACAAACCCTCCAGTCATCTGAGGTGTCAGCCCAATCGCACTTGCTTCCTCCCAGCTCCCAAGTCTCCAGCCGCCCTACTGAGTCTGGGGTGACATGGTTGAGTCAGCAGAACTGTTCAGTCACACAATAGCCTGGGAATCAGAGGTCTGCTCCAAAGCTGCAGTGAGTCCAGAAGAGTTAATGATCTGCCCTGATGCCCAGAAGCTTTGTGAGTCAGATCCAGGCCCAGATGAAGAAGGTTCTGAGCTTCTTGCAGACCCTCATTCCCAAACTGTAAGTCCTCTTGGTGGAGACAATGAGGATGATGCTGATGAGACACAGATATCGGATTGGATTGACAAATTAACTTTTCGGTCAAGGCAGGAAGAGGTTGTCTCTGAGAACGAGGGGTGTAAGAACACAGAGGGTGATGATAAGGTTGGAGATCCCCACTTACTGTCAGCCCACAGTCAGCTAGTCGATGAGGCCAGCAGAGGAGATGGAGGAGGATGCTACTTTTTTTTTAAAATAATAAATGTTTATTGAACAAAGTTTTCATACAAATCAAACAAGACATCAGTAATATACTATAAGGAGTCCCTGTATAAAACAAGGGTCAAGAGGGGGGAAGAGGGGAGAGGAGGTAAAAAGGGGGGGGGGAAAGTCCCCCAGGGGGAATCACAAATTCACATTTGATACTTTCTGAGATAAGGCTATGAACATATAAAGCATTCAGACAGTTCCTGAACTCTGGATCTGTTTCTGGGCTTATACTTAAGTCTAAACTCACATTCAGACTAAAATTAAACTTAAAGGTACCGAGTCAACACCATGGCTACAACATGTTCCATAGTACACCTTACATTCGGTATTAAGAAGGGATCGGTGTAGCAAGAGGATGAGAAGCCCATATGTGCCATGCATCCAAAGTCTGTTTTCTAGTTGTAAACTATATCAAATTGTGGGGTCTTGGTTTGTCTTTTGGTCCAAAACACGTAAGCTTGTGAGCCCCTACACGGCTCCCCACGGATCACAAGTCCTATCCACTAAATTTTTATCTCAAGTGAGCAAAGGACAAAATAGAAAATAAATCTTACCACAGCAGATTCTGGTCAGACTGCTGTTTTCTAGTTGGCAGGTTTTGCGCCAGGTAATATTCGTGAGCAAAATTAGAGTTTACCCTGTTCACCACTTCCGATAAATTAGGTGGGGTCTGCGCCTTCCAGTCAGACGCCAAGGCCAGCCTGGCAGCCACCAGGATATAAGTCAGGGTCCTCCACATAATGGGGGGATATAACTCTAGGCCAATATGTAAGAGTGTCAATTGTGGCGAAAGAGGGATCATAAAACCCGTGACCGACTGGATCAGGCGCTCGACCAGAAACCAAAAGGGGGTGACTCTCTTGGGCAAGATTACCCTTCTGTCCACATAGTCTCCACAAAGGGGAGGCATGTCTCCCAAACCTGGCCAAACGGGCTGGTGGAAGGTACCAGCGAAAATGTAATTTCTTTAAGTTCTCTAGATCATTGATACACTTGGTAACTTTAGCCATGCGTTGGGACGCTTTCTCCCAGTTCTCTATTGACCTAAAAATAGGTAAAATTCGTTTTTTTTTTAAGTTTTTCATCATATGTGGGTGTGAATATTTCCACAAATACATATGCTTTGACCGTGATATTGCAGCAATGCAAAGTCATGTAGATGTTTGGTGTACAGGGCAAAGCACCAGTTACTATTGGTTTTTGGTCTTGAGTTATATATGGGCAAAGTTTGGCATAAATTTTATGCGACGCATTTTTCAAGCTACTTTGACACAAAATTGCAGCCAAAATATTGTTTTGTCATAGCCGGTAATAATTTTATCGTGTTTAGCAGCAAAAGTTGAGCTAGTATGCCAAATTTCAGCATCATAGCCAGTATAGAACTCTAATGGCTATGTGCCAAAGTTTGCAAAATCCTCTTAGCTGAAGCCGCAGGCTTGGTGGAACCTCCAGGGAAAGGCCAACAGTGCCCAATGTATTTGAGATCTGGCCCTAAAAATTTACAGAACCTCTTTTCAAACATACATGAACATACATGGGGACGATTTTTAAAACTGGTCCACTTGATGTGGAATGACCCTTGTCTCTACTCAACCTGCAGCCAGGGAAGGCTGTGTGCGACAATGCTCCAAACCTGGGTGCGGCACTTTGCCGGGGCAATGTCACACACATGCCTTCTATGGCTCACATGTTGAACCAAGTTGTCTAGCAATTTTTGACACACAATCCCGGCCTAGATGGGCTTCTGCAGAGGGCACGGTCGATGTGTGCTCACTTCCGGCGTTCGCATCCCGCAGCTCAACGACTTACTTCGCTCCAGAAGTCTTTCGCCTTGCCCGTTCACCGACTAAAATGTGATGTGCCGACACGCTGGAATTCTACTCTGCACATGTTGCAGCGACTGTGGCAGCACCGCCGAGCTCTGGTGCAATACGTTATGATGTATAGCCTGGGCCAAAGAGATCCAGAGGTGGGGCAGATCACGCTGCTGGAGTGGTCTCAGATCAAGGACCTATGCACCCTTCTGCACATTTTTGAGATGGTGACGAAGATTCCAGTTATCTACATGCTGGAGCACACTCTAAACAATATTTGGAGTCAGGTGATGGGACAAGAGGAGGAGGAGGAAGTACAGGAGGAGTCGTATGTGGAAGGGATAACAAGATCTCCAAGGTCCAGATGGTCGGAAGCACCAAGGCGGCAGGCATGGGAGGGTGGGGGAGAGGGATTAACGAGGGCGCATGGTAGCAACCAAACTGTTGAGGAAGATACAGGAGCCCAGGAAGAAATGGAGGACGAACTGGCGATGAGCATGGAAGAGTCAGCAGATGAGGGAGACTTTGATGACATTTCTGTTTTGCGAGGTTGGGGGGAGAGGGCAGAGGAAGGAAGCATGATTCTCACTTCCCCACCACCAACACAACAAGGACTTGGTCCTCCTGGATGCGCAAGACACATGAGCGCCTTCTTGCTGCACTACCTGCAACATGACCCTCGGATTTTTCGAATTAGAAGCAATGCCGACTACTGGGTTGCCACACTCTTAGATCCCCGGTACAAGACCAAATTTGCTGAAATAATTCCTGCCATACAAAGGGACGCACGCATGCAGTAGTATCAGCAGAGGCTGATACATAATCTCAGATTGGCTTTTCCACAAAACACCAGTGGTACACAGAGTTAATCTCACAGTTCTAATCTGTTAACCGTGGGACTGTAGAGTCATCATCACTCACACCGTACCAGTAACACCGTATCTGGTGCTGGTAACAGCAATTTTGTGGCCTCCTTTCACGATTTTTTTAGACCATCATTTCCAAGGCCTGAAGACACGAGAGGTCTGACACATAGTCAACGCCTGGAGCAGATGGTACACGAGTATCTCCAACTTAACATCGATGCCATGACTGGGGAACTGAAGCCTTGCTCATTTTGGGCTTTCAATCTGGAAAAATGGCCTGAGTTCGCCACTCATGCCTTGGAGATCTTGTCGTGCCCTGCAGCCAGCATTCTCTCGGAACGTGTCTTCAGCGCTGCTGGTGGTGTGCTGAAAGAAAAGCGCACGTGTCTGTCCACCCAGAATGTGGACAGACTAACGTTCATCAAGATGAACAAGGCATGGATCCGCAAGGACTTTTCTACTCCTGTGTCATCCTGGGGAGACCAAATGCTTGTGGATTTTTGCAATCAAGTCACCATTTTAAGTTTGCAACTGTTGGGCAATTGATGCCACTTAAGTGGTGTCTGTGCCCAAATTTTTGGAAAAAATGGAGACTCTTGTTGTAGTTCCCTAAATGTGACACAATGCTCAGCGTGTGCCTTATAGATACTGAGGTAGAAACCTCACCAAATACTCATCGTGTGCACGACCCTTACAAATACTGAGGAAAAAACTCACCAAATACTCATTGCATGTACGAGGCCTTACAAATACTGAGGAAAAAAAATCACCAAATACTCATCGTATGCATGAGGCCTTACAAATACTGAGGAAAAACCTCACCAAATACTCATTGTATGCACGAGCCCTTAAAAATATAGAGGAAAAAACTCACCAACTACTCATCGTATGCACGGGGCCTTACAAATACTGAGGAACAAACTCACAAAATACTCATCGTGTGCATGAGGCCTTACAAATACTGGAGTAAAACCGGATTTTAGAAGGGCATGACATGCCTATATCTGTGTCTACTCCTCCTTTTACTCGTCCATCTCTTTTCTTTTCACATTTTTATATGTACTTGTCACTTTTCCATGTGTTTGTTTTATCTTGTGAGTACTTTGTCACCTTTTGGACACCTTAGAAGGTGTTTTCTATTTGTTTTCTAAGTGTTTGTATGTGTTTGTGTTTGTATGTGTTTGTGTTTGACTGCCTTTGTTTTCGACGGTGTTCGATGAACATTCGATGAACACACACCCAATTCGACGAATCGAATTCGAACACTAGGGTGGTGGCTCATCTCTAACAAGCACTACATAGTTCACAAAGCTGTGGTGTTCTTGCATCATACACTACTTCCAAAAGGCATAAGATCCATGATAGGGCTGGGTGTTGGACTCCCACAATCCTATTTAGTCTTGGACAACAATTGCACCCCTCAAGAGGCATTTTATTATAAAATGATTCCTTTTAGTAAATACTGAAATATTATGCACTTTTAAAATGACTTGAAAACTTCTAATAAAGTGAAAAGAAAAGTTTGTATACCTTCACCCGCTGAATTCTGCTGCTCCTTCAGCAGCGACTGAATGTTGTCCAGTGGTATATAATCCTTGCACAGCTCTTTGCGCCTTTCAGACTGCGACATACTCAAAAGCCGATCTGTAGAGGGAGATAACAGGGTTACCAGTTTTGCAAGGAAAGCTTAAAAGATAACTAAGGGTATGTGCCCACAGGACGTTTTTCCTGCATTTTCCTCATGCTTTTTTTACCTCGGTTTTATGCAAATGTATGGTAATTTGTTCCTGCGTTTGGGTTTCCCAGCAAAACCAATGTGTTTCACAGAAATGCTGTGCCAACACATTGGTTTTGCAAGTGTCAAATACCTCAGGTTTTGCTGCGGATGGGAAAGATTGATCATGTCCTATCTGTTCTGTGTTTTTGCTGCAGACAATGGCAAAAACGTGCATAAAACGAGCAAAAAACGCAGGTCCAGAAAGCAGCAAATCTTCTGCCAAGGACTGTAGAAATTCTTGAAACTACTACAGGTGTTGCTGCATTCTGGACTGCAGCAAAAACATCCTGTGGGCACATACCCTAAGAACACATGAAAAATTTCATCAGCCAGAAGGACGGGCTACAGAAGCGTCAGTGGCAGTTTTTACCAGCAGTGCACCATCAGCAATGAACAGGTTGCACATATAGAATTAAAATGAAGACATGGCAAGTTTTGATCTAAGACACAATGGCCTCAAAACAAAATGACAGCAAACAGACAGTGGAGCAGCACCATAGACTATAAAGGGATGATGTTTTATCCTTGAAAATACACAGATAAAACACGTACATCTGAATGGGAGGCATCAGAAAATTTACAAAGACTGGAAAAGGGCTGTCTGGTCTAAAATTACAAGTCTGTAGGTACTCTATGTGACTGCAGACTTGTGAACCCTCACATACCGGTAGTACTCACTATGTACTGTGAGGATGCACTGGTGTAAGAGCCGGGAACAGCAGTCACTTGGCTGCTAGCTCGTGATATTCAAACTCCTGGCCAGAATCTGACTAGATGGACGTAGGCTCGCTAAACATGCTCGCACTGAGTGAAGCTGCATCCATCTATTCGGATTCTGCATATTAGATACTCACAGCCACGTGATAGCCATTCCTGCTTCAGACACAGAAGAATCGTCACAGCACACAGTGTGCGCAATGCTAGGATTCACAAGTCTATAGCCACAGAGTTATTAAACCAATAAATCCACTGCACACCACAAATTGTTTTCACACATATATAATGTTATTTGAGCTGCACCCCACCCAGTTGGCAATTCCAGGTTTTGTGGTGTGCAGTGGATTTATTGGTTTAATAATTACATGTATTTCTGAAGCTAGCACCCACTATATAAAAAGAGGAGTGCGCTCATAATTGTTTTCACACATATATAATGTTATTTGAGCTGCACCCCACCCAGTTGGCAATTCCAGGTTTTGTGGTGTGCAGTGGATTTATTGGTTTAATAATTACATGTATTTCTGAAGCTAGCACCCACTATATAAAAAGAGGAGTGCGCTCATAATTGTTTTCACACATATATAATGTTATTTGAGCTGCACCCCACCCAGTTGGCAATTCCAGGTTTTGTGGTGTGCAGTGGATTTATTGGTTTAATAATAATTACATGTATTTCTGAAGCTAGCACCCACTATATAAAAAGAGGAGTGCGCTCATAATTGTTTTCACACATATATAATGTTATTTGAGCTGCACCCCACCCAGTTGGCAATTCCAGGTTTTGTGGTATGCAGTGGATTTATTGGTTTAATAATTACATGTATTTCTGAAGCTAGCACCCACTATGTAAAAAGAGGAGTGCGCTCATAATTGTTTTCACACATATATAATGTTATTTGAGCTGCACCCCACCCAGTTGGCAATTCCAGGTTTTGTGGTGTGCAGTGGATTTATTGGTTTAATAATTACATGTATTTCTGAAGCTAGCACCCACTATATAAAAAGAGGAGTGCGCTCATAATTGTTTTCACACATATAGCCACAGAGTGACACATACTGTCACGTGTTAAATACAGCACAGCAATATATATATTTAACACATCACACTGGTTTCTCCTGAGGAAGAGGCCAGAGAGGCCTGATAGGCTTAGACTAATAAACCAACCTTATCATCTGATATTTCATGGATTTCGGCAGCATGGTCACTACCCCTTAATCTACCTTCTGGTAGATACACTATTTGCTGGGGACTGCGGCAGTCCTGTTATGCTTTTTATAGTGGTTGTGGCTTCTCATAACCACGCCAGATAAGCCTGTGATAGCTCTGTGGTATTGCTATAATTCCTGGATAAGGCCCTATTTTCCTTTTTTTTATCTCTCCTAACAGCTTATCATTGATGTTTTATACTTAGATATGACACCCATAGTCCAGGCCATAAAAATGAGCGATCCAAAACAACGCTTCTTCCGTTCTGTTCGTCCAAACTGTGGTTTTCCACCCCCATATGGGGCATCAGCGTACTCAGGAGAAATTGCTCAATAAATTCTGGGATCCATTTTATCCTGTTACTCTTGTGAAAATGAAAAATTTGAGGTTAAAAGAACATTTTTGAGGAAAACTTTCTCATTTTCACTGCTCAACATTATAAAATTGTGTTAATCATCATGGGGTTTACCATACATCTAGATAAAATACTTGGGGACTAGTTTACAAAACGTGGTCATGTGGGAGGGTTCCACTGTTTAGGGACATCAAGGACTCTCCAAGCCCAACATGAAATCCAAAAACGATTCCAGGAAACTTTCACAAGTTTACAAAACGGGGTAACTTGGGGAGAGGTTTCACTGTTTAGGAACATCAGGCACTCTCCAAGCCCAACATGAAATCCAAAAACAATTCCAGGAAATGTTCCATTCAAAATTAAATGGCGCTCCTTCACTTCTGACCCTTGCTGTGCTCCCAAAAAGCAGTTTCCTACCACATATGGGGTATCAGCATACTCAGGAGAAATTGTCCAACACATTTTGGGCTCCATTTTATCCTGTTTCCCTTGTGAAACTGAAAACAAATTGCAGCTAAAAGAACATTATTGTGAAAAATGTTTACTTTTTAATTTTCACAGCTCAATGTTATAAAATTCTGTGAAGCATCTGGGAATTCATAGTGTCCAGCACACATCTAGATAAAATCCTTTGGAGTCTAATTTCCAAAATGGGGTCACTTGTGGGAGGTTTGCACTTTTTAGGCACATCAGGGGTTCTCCAAGTGCAACATGGAATCCGCCAATGATTACAGCCAATTTTTTATTTCAACGTCAAATGTTGCTCCTTCCCTTCCGAGTCCTGCCGTGCACCCAAACCGTGGTTTTCTGCCTCATGCAGGGTATCAGTGAACTCAGGAGACATTGCACAACAAATTGTATGGTGCAGTTTTTCCTATTACTCTTCTGAAAATTTAATATTTGAAGGTAAAGCAACATTTTTGTTGGAAAAAGTAACATTTTCACTCTTTCCTTCCACATTGCTTCAGTTCCTTGGAAGCACCTGAAGGGTTAATAATCTTCTAGGAAGTGGTTTTGAGCAGTCTAAGGCTGCGTGCACACAATCAGGGTTTGCAGTGTTATACATGTGAAGTGTTTGCGATGCATACATAATGCTGAGTTGTGCAGTACAAGCACAGTGGATGGGATTTCTAGAAATCCCATGCCCACTGTGCTTCTCCACTCCACAGAGTAATTTCAGCTTCAGTGTGAGTTGATGCGCTTCCACATCTTCGCAGCACATTCATTTATTGCTGCAGAGTCGGAAGCGAGATCCAGGCCCCTCAAAGTCACTTCAAATGTGATGTGGTCCCTAAAAAAATGGTTTTGTAAACGTTGTTGCACAAATTAGTTATTGCTGATAATTTTTGAACCCTTCTAACTCCCTAATTGTGCTGATGTAAAGTAGACATGTGGGAAATGTTATTTATTAACTGTTTTGTGTGATCTAACTCACTGGTTTAATAGTATAAAAATTCAAGTATGAAAATGGTAAAAAATTTTACATTTTTTCAAAATTTCTGTTTTTGTCACAAATAAATGCAAAAAATATCATCCTAAATTTGCCACCACCATGAAGCCCAATATGCCACGAAAAAAAAATATCTTGGAATCACTGTGATCCATTGAAGCGTTCCAGATATAACATCAGAAAGTGACACTGGTCAGAATTGGGAAAACATGGCCTGGTCATTAAGGTGAAAACAAGCTGCAGGGTGAAGGGGTTAAGCCCACACCATTGAGAAGTGACAGAGCTGGCACAAAATGTAAAAAAAACATTTGAAACTTTAACATAAAAAAATCTTTTGTAAAAGCTAAATAAATTCATAATTTCAAAAGAAGTCAGATTTTATATAAAACAAACAAACCAAAAAATCACTTGACAAATCCTGCAATGAAATTTATAGATATGCACTAATAATTAGGAACAGATGAGCATATGCCAGTTACAGATTCAGTCTTCTTCTATTCTTGACACTTTAGCATTTACAGTCAACACGTGGCAGAGTCTGTCATGAACAATACAGCCAGGAGATACTGAGATACTTTACATTTCCTGCTAAGAGCATCTCCCTGTGCTTCATAATCCTATTATGTTTATAGACATAAACGTCAGAACATCCATTTTCTACGTTCTAAACCGTTTGCACACAGCTTACACTCAATGTCTAGGGCACTTTAGGTGATATTACCAATGATATGTTGTCGAGATAATCTATTTTATTACATGGCACAACATGGGGGACGGTGGGGGCAGGTTCTCCAGGTCTGCAAGTCTGTCATTTTATCTGGTGGGAAACGAAAACAAACTGCTATACTGGCAAAAAAAAAAGCAAAAACAAAATCTGACTTAGGCCCCTTTCACACTGGAGTTTTTGAAAAAATGCGGCAGATCCGGTCAAAAAACGCATCTGCCACATTTTCCACCTAACGGCTGCACTTGCAGCACAGTTGGGGCTTGCGGTAAGTGTGCGCCAGACACGGCACGTGCGGTTTCGGCAGTTGTGGCAGATGCGGTGGCAAAAAAAAAACGCAGCTGACCGCAAAAACGCAAAACGGTCACCGTCGGCCCTCCGTCCTCCCTTCCCTGCACCCACCGATGTAAACTTTTTGGAATAAAGCTGTTCATGGAATATAGGATCCCGGAGTGCCGCTGTTTCTTCTTAAGTTCTTAATTGATCCCTGCATCTACAGCTGAGCAACCCAGATCCATGAACGCCTCTGCACACAGGACTTCAATGCAACAAGGTCAGTGCCCGGTTTCTCTTCTCAACTAAGTATAAAAAAATATTATACTTACGGTACCTCTCGGCGGCTGTTCCAGTTACCGAGACCTGAGACATCCACGTCTTCTGTGCTGCCAGGACGTTTCAGATCTGTGATTGGCCAGTAGCGATCATGTGGTACGAGACGTGCATACCACATGACTGCTACTGGCCAATCACAGCTAGAAGGTCCTGGTAGCAGATCAGATGTGTATGTCTCGGGTCCCAGTAAGCTGCCGGAGAGGTATTTATTGAATTTTGTTTATTTTGAATGCCTTTTGCTTACTGTTATTTAGCTTTCACAGTGTATATTAATACACTGTGAAAGCCAAAAGGACTGTCACACGTCACACAGGGGAAGAACACAGGATTCTTCCTCCCCCGTATATAGAGTAGATATGACAGGCTCAAACCCCAATTTAGGTGCTATGGGGGAAAAAACAAAGCTAAAGTATAGGAGTAGCCCCGGCACACTAATATCATGAAAATAGAGTCTTTGCAACGACAGTCT
This sequence comes from Allobates femoralis, assembly GCA_033576535.1. Lineage (NCBI taxonomy): Eukaryota > Metazoa > Chordata > Amphibia > Anura > Aromobatidae > Allobates > Allobates femoralis. The sequence goes on along the minus strand of JARQOC010000001.1, from coordinate 549,254,075 downwards.
TTTTTATTGTGATTTTATTTTTGTGAAAAAGGTGGTGTTACAATCCAACGTTTCAGCTCTACATCTCGAGCTTTCATCAGGGATATGACTTGGTCCTTAGTTTCGGAGTGTATGTATAGGTGGTATAGGTTTACTTTTATGGTCCAGCTAGGGTGAGGTCATCCCTGTCAAGGGTAGTCCTGCTGGTCCGGACTCAATTGAAGTCACAGACGTCACAGGAGAGAATGAGGGGTTATTGTATTAGCACAGGTGGAGTACCTTAGGCTAGAAGGATAAATGAGAAGGAGACCTCAGGTGTGTGTCGCTGGAGCGGTATCTATAGTGACCACGATGTGTAGGGTCAGCACGTGACCGTCCTTGTGTCCTAAGTCTGGTCAGGTGTAGAGGAGGCAATGACGTAATTGTCTGTGCGCCAGAGGAGGAAGCCGGAAGAAGCCGGATGAAGCCGGAGGAGCGCGATGGCGGCGGCGGCGATAAGTATAATGAACTCTTACTTTACAGGTTTAAGGCAGCAAGGGGGGGGGGCCCTGTATACCCATGGGGGGGGCGCGCGGGCGCCGCCATTTTAAATCGAATTAGACGATTTTGGTTAAAACCAAAATCGTGGCCACAGCAGGGGGCGAGTTAATCAAATTAATTCGATTAATCGCCCAGCCCTAACCTGGAGCAGTTTGCCAAAGAAGAATGGTCTAAAATTCCAACAGAGCATTGTAAGAAACTCACTCATGGTTACCGGAAGCCGTTGATCGCAGTTATTTTGGCTAAAGGTTGTGCAGGCTGAGGGTGCCAATACTTTTGTCTGGCCCATATTTGGAGTTTTGTGTTACATGATCAATGTTTTGCTTCATTCTCTTTTGTGTTTTTTCATTGAAGACAAATTAAATGAAGATAATAATACCAAAGAATTTGTGATTGCAATCATTTTCAGGAAGAAACTGAGTATTATCTGACAGAATTGCAGGGGTGTCAATACTTTTGGCCACAACTGTATGTAGTTTTCACAGCACCAATACAATATAGATGACTGTTTAAAATACAGTTTTCGTCATTTGTATATAACCTTTTCGGCTGCCTTCATAACACGGCAGCATCAGGTCCGGGGCTGTCCGGGGTGTACCTGACAGCCCCGGACCCGAATTGCAAACAGAACCGGTCATGTTCGTAGCCGGATTCAGCCGAGCGCAGCTAAGGGAGCTGTCCCTGCTGAAATGGTGCTGAGCCACTTCACCGGGGACAGCTCCCTGGTGCTGAAGTTCAGCGTAGCTCACGCTGAACTTCACCCGCCGGTGTCCGGTTCCCGGATCCTCCTGGACCTGGGCAATCCGGCGCCATAGACTCCCATGTTAGGGAACGCCAAGTTGCCCTGGATCCGGTAGGATCCAATTTGGGCATATTTTTCGCCCGGACACAAAAATGCTGCAAGCAGCGCTTTTGTGTCCGGGAGAAAAATACGAATGCACCCGGATCCTCCAGGATAGATGGAAATCGGAATGCAGATAGCTGCCATTTGGCCCCATAGGGCTGTGTTATGGCAAAATCGGATCCAGGGCTGTCAGGTTCTCCCTAGACTGCCCAGGACCTGATTGTGCCGTGGTGTAAAGTCAGCCTTAGTGACTAACGTGGATTATCAGCTATGAACTATTTGCATGATTAACCTGATCTCCTAGTCTGTCCTAATTCTAAGGCTTTTACCTTATAGACTGTGTCAGCAAATGTTAGTTTAGTCCATTGCTTTCACTCCTGATATTCTGATTCTTTCTTATTTATTTTTACACACTATGGTGAATATACACACCTTTTCAAGAGGCAGTTGTTTGTAATTCAAGAGAATACATATGGTTTGTTTGCAAAAAAATTATTTTTCTGGATGATTTCATCTTTGTGAAATTTGTTACAAAATGAAATTTGTTCTATTCTCTTTATTTAAGTGTCTGATGAAGGTCTGATGTTAAGGAAGAAATATAACACATTTTCTTGTGAAACTATCTGCCTAAAAATAAAATTCTGCAATCAAAAAAAAATATATAAGTGCCAAGTTAGTTTAAAACTTATTCTCTGGCTCCTCGACTTTATATTTGCACTAACTTTCATGAAAGTGGTCCAGAAAGGCATATTATACACCATATGGACACAAGTATTGTGAAGGCATTTTAGAGTGTGTCTGTAGTAATTTTTCCCCATTCGTACACGAGAATTTGTGAGCTCAGGCACTGATTTTAGATAAGAGAGTTGAGCTTCTGATCTCAATTTCAGTTCAACCCAGATATATGCTCAATGTCATTGACATTAAAGCTCTGTATAGTTAGAAAATCAAAGGAAAACTATCTACCACAAAGCGGAGGGTTGTAAGTGGCTGTGTAATCAGCATCATGCACCTGGGCTGCACCTACAGTGTTGGCCAAATGTATTGACACCCCTGCAATTTTGTTAGATAATACTGAGTTTCTTCCTGAAAATGATTGCAATCACAAATTCTTTGGTATTATAATCTTCATTTAATTTGTCTTCAATGAAAAAAACACAAAAAGAATTGTCCTAAAGCCAAATTGGATCTAATTCCACACCAAACATAAAAAAGGGGGTGGACAAAAGTATTGGCACTGTTAGAAAAAGCATGTGATGCTTCTCTAATTTGTGTAATTAACAGCACCTGTAACTTACCTGTGGCACCTAACAGGTGTTGGCAATAACTAAA